>JAENPR010000084.1:0-600000 GCA_018135685.1 Themeda triandra | reverse complement strand
ATCATTTTCCAATTCCCCACGCTCATAGCTCCGCCACAAGCTCCGCTTCATCCCCGACCCAGCTACACCTTACGCCATAGCAAGGTGAGCTCGTACCTCGCGCCGCCGCCATGGCCGCGAGCTTGGTCTCGCGTGGCCAACTTCCTCCCGTCTTTGTTTCCTCCTTCTCTTTAGCGTTTCGAGGTCGCCCTGCCATGGTTAGGTTAGCCCTAAGACCTTGCTAGCCCTAGCGTCGTGGTTTCGCCGGAACGCGGCTTGCCACTGTGAGCTCCGCGCGCCGCCGTCGCCTGTGCGCCGCCGCCGTCTTTAGTCCGTTGTAGCTAGCTTTTTCTACACCGTTGGATGCGCGGCAGCCCTAGGAGTCGTGTCGACTCGGTCCCGTCGCCGGAAACGTCGCCGTCGGCGAGTTCCGCGGCCGGCCGAGCGCCCTGCGTCGCGCTCTGCTCGGGCGCCGTTCGAGGACTTCATTTTGTAAATTTGAGAAAACTCAGGGGTCTTGGTGTTAAGTGAAAGACTCAGTTGAATAGTGTCAAATAGTGGTTTGGACTCGTTTGTAGATTTAGTAAAGCGCGAGGGCTTTTACGCAAACCGCCATCGCCACCGTCGGGCGCGCCCGCTCTGCGCTCAGCGTGGCCGAGTCGCCGGCCGGCTGCCGCGTCTTGGGCCGGCGCCCGCGCGCGCGATGGGCTGCCTCCGCTCGCGCCTCGCTGCTGGGCCACGCGCACGCGCTCGCGCCGGAGGCCGAGTTGGGCCGAAATGGCCAAATCGGCCCGAGTGCCTGTTTTCATTTTTGAAAATGCTTTTCTATTTTAATTTTGATTGAATAGTGTTAGTATTTGTTTATTTTGTATAAAATTGATCATAGCTCCAAAAATTATGAAAATTTTTGTGTAGCCCTCTCATGAGATGCTTGATCTAGGAAAAAATATGAAATCTGATTTTGGGCAATGTTTTGCATGTTAATTAATTAGCTCATTTAATTAATAAAGGCTTCTTCTTTCAATTTTATTAATTTATTTGTTATTCCAAAAATCATGAAATTTATTGTGTGACTTAGTTATGATGTAAGTAGCTTAAAATAAAATTTTGGACTTAATTGGTGTAATTTTATTTTATGCCTTATTTATGTTTAATTAATTAATTGTTTAATGCTTTAATTAATCTTTAAACTTGATTAATCATTATAGGGATTGTTTGACTTTTTGGATTGAGTGTTGACCCTAGGTCATTACTCTTAATGACCTTTGGCACCTTTACTTAATTGTTTGAGCTCATGTTTTCATGCCAATACGTTTAATAGGGGTTATTTTATGTGCCTAAGTTAATTAAAGTAAAATCTTAGGTGCGGGTGTTAGGTCTTTAACTCCGGATGAATTGTTATATGTTCAGTTGTGTAGATCTGGTAAGTGTGTTTGCTTTTCTTAAGAAAAATTCAAAACCCTTGTTATAGTGATTTGAATATAGCCGGAGAACTCGGTAAACGAGTGTCCAAGTGATGTAATCATATCAACTTGTCATCATGAGCATCATGTCATCATCACTATCCTCACTTATGTATTCGATATACTTATTCAATGCATATGCATGCAATAGGTGCGCCAGCGGGAGTGACCCCCGTTGGAGTTCGAGGGAACGTGCCCGCAGGAGCCGGAGATTCCTCGGGAACAAAAGGGTCATGGTCGAACCCGACGCCATAGAGGAGGTTGTACTTGAGTGTCCACGACACGAACCATCAACCTTCGTGAAAGGCAAGCCCCGAGCATTTTAACTTCCTAACTTTTATAATTACTAAATGCTTTATGATTGTTGCATTAAGTTCTAGGAATTGAATTGGCACCCTTGCCGCATTTATATCATTCCTTGTCCAGTTATTATCCCCGAAATCCTAATGATATGATACCGTCGCATTTGCTTAGCCATGCTTAAACGGTAGAAGTCGAGTGATTAATAATCACTTGCGAGAAATTAGGATGATGGTTCACGGTTGGCTATATATGCTATCGTGCAAATAACCATGTGTATGTAAATCGAAGGCAAGACGGAGCGCATAAGCTACATGGTCGGCCAACCTTGTTAGTGAAGCGTGCCGTCGTGCAAATTAATTACCCACAAGGAATGGAGCCCATCTTAGTCATGTTGAACAAGGTGCCTAGCACTTAGCCGGGCCGGATCCGAGGTTATCCGCCGCGAAGCCTAGTAGCTCAACTTAGGCCGGATCGCGAAGAGTATCAAGTCTCACCCGCCGACGGGTGTTATAATTCCGATCCATTGGCATATCCGGCGTGATATGTCCGTGTGGGAAGTCATGTCCGTAAGTCCGAGGCGGGTGTTATAATTCCCGACCTCATGGCATGGTGGCAACCCTAAGTGAGGCGCTATTCGGATCCGTGATTCTTGAGTTGTACGAATGGTGTTCTACGGCTACCCTTAGCGGGGTGTGCCGGAGAGTGTTAGGAATATTTCCCACTGGGTTGTAATCGATTCGAATCGCCATCGTCTCCGGATAGTGAGAAGCTTGACGGGATCATCTCCATACTTGAAAACTTTAAGTTGTTTGGATGGTTGATCACACTTTGCAAGATAGCCGATAATGAACCCGATATGGTTATGTATTTCTCTACTCAATTGCTTGTTTAGCACGGTGCAAACCTAGTTAACGAGTTAATGAAGATTAACTTGATGCTAATAACAACATGTTTACTCTTATCATCTAAAGCTTTTACGCAAAATGAGTAAGCCAACTCCACCTATAAAGCTTTGCATAATCCTTGGAGTCGTTATTTCGTTTCATGTCGGGTAAGTCTTGTTGAGTACAATTGAGTACTCGGGTTTATTCCCTCCCGTTGCGAGATGACATCTTCTATAATGGTTGCTGCAACTATCGCCTTCTCCCCGCCGGGAATGAAGACTAGACCATTGGGCATGGTCTCTAGTAGATCTCTTACCTTATATTGCTTTTGTAAGATATGAGCTTGTACGGCAATGTAACCCTTAAACTACCGTTTTAGTTTTTAAAACTATGCTTCTTCCGCTACCCTATATTCGGTTTGTAATAACTAGAGTGTACTCCGATATTATATAATCTATGTAGATTATTTGTAAAAGATTGTAACAGGTGATGTGGTTATGCTGAATTACTATGATCTTGGTTCGTTGCAAGTTGGTTTGAAATCCTTCGTGATTTCGTTGGACTACCGGGTTTATATAAGACAAAGTATGTGTGTCAACGTATTAGCGGGGACATTTGTACTTAATCTTGTATAAATTGGTCGGTTCTCAGGATGACACTGCATCGGAGCATGGTTCAAGACTAAACACATCATTTGTGTAATAAAACAAAAGCTTTTGCGAAAACTTAATTTCGAACATAAAGGTTGCCGTGTTCATATCTTTTATGCCCATATAAGGACTTACAGTGGCTTAGTAAGGACTAACCTGGGGGAAATTTAAATATTGCATCGACGCCTTGCTAAGGTATGAAGAGTGATAACTTGACCGCACTTGTTACCCCGTGGTCTAATGGTGGTGGTAACCTTCATATATGAATTAGCCATATATGTCGCTAGTGTTAATGTTTGAATCGTCGCCAAGGTAAGGTGAGTTATGAGAGCATGATCGGACAAACGCCGATCTAGGGGAGTGCTTATATGGTATCAAGTATTCACATGTTCCACACATGTTTATATGAAAGTGCCCCATGTGGGGGTGTTTTCCACCATTCTTGGTGATGCCGTCTTCTGACGATGATTCGGGTATCGTGCACCTACATCTATGTATATTGGGAATATGCATAGATGGCGGGGGGTGCGTAAATTGTGTTACTGTTTTCCTTGTGTGTATATTGGGAATTGTTGGGCTGAAATGAAAATTTCTTGCAGGTACACTAACAACGCTCACGCTAGTTCGACTAGTTACGATATATGAGAGAATGTATGTATGCCACCGTCTAGAACGTCAAAATCAAAGTTAGGATTGTGAGGACGTACGGATCGTGCATGCATCATGACATTCATATAATATTTACATTTGTCCTCCCTTATAAAACTTCTTACCTCAAAAGTTTTTAATACGCCGTTTCTCTCAAAATTGTCCTCTTACAAGAAATTGCATCTCTTGCTTCGATGGTTTTAATGAAACTCCTCGATATAGAACCTTTTAGTTGTTGGTAAAATGTGTTTTCGTATACATCGCGATATCGCGGCCGGTGATGTTATTGATGACAATGTCTTGTGGAGATTTATGATTGTGCCTCTATTTATTGTTCGAATTTCTTCTCCAATGAATTCAGTTTGGCATGATTATATAATTTGCCCACACTTTTTGGACATCATCAATACTCACTATTTGCGCATATCTGCATGGCCGAAAACCACCATCACGGTGAGCACCATGGTCTTCCTCGGCCTCCACCTCCGCCTACTCCGGGGCGCTTATGCATACCATGGTGGAAAGTCGGCGTCTCATGGGAGAAACAGGTTCGTATGTTGGCGAATCGTGGTGGTCGTGATGTCCATCGAAACCAAATCGTCAGAGTAACTTCAAGGATTTCATGGACACCAAGCCTCCTACCTTTGAAGAGACAAAAGAACCACTTCAGGCTGATGAATGGCTGAATTCTGTAGAGCAAAGGTTTCGTTTGCTCAGGCTTACTGAGGGCCTGAAAGTGGAGTATGCTTCTTATCTCGCTTCAAGGTTTAGCGGGTATTTGGTGGGCCAACTATTGGAAGGCATTACCCGCTAATACCAATCTTGTCCGGGATCGCTTCGTGAGGTTTTCGAGCACGTTTTATTCCTCCCGGTCTTATGGCTATCAAACATACGGAGTTCATGAGACCGACTCAAGACACCAAAACTTTTATCGAATATCATCGCTTTCAACCATTTGTCTCGTTATGCTCCGAAATGGTTGATACGAAGCCAAGAAGATTGCTAGTTTCAAGAGGGGACTTTGGCCCTAAGTTGATGAAATCTATGGGTAACTGCAAGTGTACGACTTTTAATGAGTTTGTCGTGATACTCTAACTCAAGAGAATAATGACAATATTTATGCCGCTTCCAAGAGTCGCAAGAGGGCATATGAAGCGGAGCTTCTCGCCTAGGGCTCCCGTCATGCCTAGAACTCGAATCATCCACCTGCTGTTAATATCGATATCGTCCTCCTCGAAGAAACCTCGCTTCAAGACTCGGTTATCGCAAAGGTTATACTATTGCTCTTCCCAAGAATACATCTGGGCAAGGCAGTTTCAATGTCCCTCCAAGCAATAGGCCATGTTGGAATTGCAACCAGCCAGGACATTGGGCGAATAATTGTCCCCATCCTAGGAAGATGAATCAAGGGAATGTTCGTCCTGGTAATGTTCATTATACTACTGTTGAAGAGATACCATCTGGTGAGGTTGTCACCGCTGGTAAGTTCCTAGTGAACCAACAACCCGCAGTTGTGCTATTTGATTCGGGTGCTTCACATTCTTTTATGAGCCCTACTTTTGCATCCAAGTTCAGTCAGCACATAACTACTGTAACTCATGGGGGTTATTGCATTAGTGCCGCTGGGACTCGCGTCTCTACTGATCAGATAGTAAAAGATGTGAGCATTTTAGTTGAGGGTCGAACCTATATTGTGAACCTTATAGTGTTGCCCGGTCTGGGAATCGATGTAATTCTGGGTATGAATTGGATGAGCCAGAATGGAGTTCTTATTGACACTACCACTCGTGTGGTAATGTTGAGAGATCCTACCAATAACGAAGCTTTCCTAGTTGAGCTCCCTCGTGATACCACCATTCGCAATACGGCTAATGCTGCTGAAGCAAAGGCCATTGCTGATATTCCTGTGGTTTGTGAGTTTCCTGGATGTCTTTCCCGATGATTTGCCCGGATTACCTCCGAACGTGACGTGGAGTTCAAAATTGAATTAATCCCTGGTACGCTCCTATCTCTCGAAGACCATATCGAATGCCACCCAATGAGTTGAAAGAGCTTAAAACTCAATTAGGTGAACTTTTAAAGAAGGGTTTCATTCGCTCCAGTTCCTCCGAATGGGGTAGTCCCGTTATCTTTGTAAAGAAGAAGGACCAAACATTGCGCATGTGTGTGGATTATCTACGCTCAATGCCGTATCACAAGAATAAGTATCCTCTTCCTCATATTGATATCCCGTTTGATCAACTATCTAAAGCTAAGGTATTCTCCAAGATTGACTTGAGATCGGGATATCATCAAATCAGGATTCGTCCCGAAGATATTCCCAAAATCGCTTTCTCAACCCGCTATGGGTTGTTTGAATATCTTGTCATGTCTTTTGGCTTGACCAATGCTCCTCGCCACTTTACATACCTTATGAATAAGGTATTCATGCCCGAATTGGATAGCTTCGTGGTGGTTTTCATTGATGACATTCTTATCTATTCTCAAAATGAAGAAGAGCATGCTGAGCATCCGAGAATTGTCTTGACTCGCTTGCGTGAGCATCGCTCTATGCTAAGTTCAAGCAAGTGTGAGTTTTGGCTGAAAAAGGTACCTTTCCTAGGTCATGTATTATCCGAAGATGGAATTTCTGTTGATCCTTCAAAAGTGCAAGAGGTGTTAGATCGGAAAGCCCCGACTTCCGTTCATGAAGTTCGAAGTTTTCTTGGTCTAGCTGGATATTATCGTCGCTTCATTAAGGACTTCTCTAAAATTGCCAAGCCCATGACACGATTGCTTCAAAAGGATGAAAAATTCCCGTGGACTCCGAGAGTGTGAGAAGGCTTTTGATACTTTGCGGACTTTGTTGACTTCCGCTCCTATCTTAGCTCAACCGGATATCGAGAAGCCTTTTGACATATTTTGTGATGCATCGTGCACCGGTTTGGGTTGTGTTCTTATGCAAGATGGCCGAGTCATTGCCTATGCCTCGCGTCACTCCGGAAACACGAAGTCAATTATCCCACTCATGACTTAGAGTTAGCTGCATTGTTCATGCTCAAGATATGGAGACATTATCTACTTGGTAATGTATGCAATATCTATACCGATCATAAAAGCCTCAAATATATCTTCACTCAACCCGAGCCGAACATGCGTCAAAGAAGATGGTTGGAGTTGATCAAGGACTATAATCTTCAAGTGCATTATCATCCTGGCAAGGCAAATGTGGTTGCGATGCCTTGAGCGAAAGTCACATTGCCACTCCTTAGTTGTTGAAGATTTTCATATGTCTCGCTTCTTCATCCTATTGTTCTTCATAATCTCACGGTGGAATGCTCTCTTCGAAACCAAATCATTGAGCCGCAAAAGACCGATAAAAGTGTATTAGGCATCAAGAAAAAGATGAAAGCGCAAGAAACCAAGCATTTTAGAGTTGATGATCAAGAAATTCTTTGGTTTAAGGATAGACTTGTTGTGCCAAACAACAAAGAGCTAAGGAATCAAATTATATCCGAAGCTCATTCTTCTAAGTTGTCCATTCACCCTGGAAGTAGTAAGATGTACCAAGACCTAAAACCTTACTTCTGGTGGCCCAAAAAGAAGAAAGAAATTGCAGCCTTTATTGCTCGTTGCGACAATTGTTGCCGTGTTAAGGCGATACACATGAAACCTGGATTGCTGCAACCCTTATCTATTCCTGATTGGAAGTGGGAAGAAATAAGCATGGACTTTATTGTTGGCTTGCCAACCACTCCAAAGGGTTTTGACTCTATCTGGGTGATCATTGATCGTCTGACAAAGTCGGCTCATTTCATTCCCCGTAAAGACTACTTACCGTCCACACCAAGATGCTTGAGATTTACCTTGAACAAGTAGTTCGTCTCCATGGTATACCCAAGACTATTATCTCTCGATAGGGGAACCCAGTTCTGACTCGTTTCGGCAACGTCTTCAACAAGATCTTGGCACTCAAACACTTCACAAATCAAATATCACCCGCAAACTTCGGGACAAACTCGAGCGTGTGAACCAAATTCTAGAAGACATGCTTCGAGCTTGTGTTATATCCCGTAAAGGACCATGGGACAAATGGTTGCCTCTAGCAGAATTTTCTTATAATAATAGTTATCAAGAGAGTATCAAGATGCCTCCCTTCGAAGCCTTGTATGGCCGAAAGTGTAGGACTCCTTTGAATTGGGTAGAAACTGGGGAAAGAATGTATTATGGAAGTGACTTCGTCAAAGATGCCGAAGAGCAAGTCCGGAAAATCCGAAAAATATGGAAGCCGCTCAAGCTCGACAAAAGAGTTATGCCGATAAGCGAAGGAAGTTTATTGAGTTCAAGGTGGATGACCATGTATATCTCAAGGTGTCGCCCATGAAAGGTGTGAAACGTTTCGGTGTGAAGCGTAAACTCGCGCCTCGTTATATTGGACCTTATCCAATCATTGAGAAGTGTGGAAAAGTAGCCTATAAACTTCAACTACCTCCCGAAATGGGAACTATCTTTCCAGTCTTCCATGTCTCTCGCTTGAAGAAATGTCTTCGCATCTCGGAAGAAGAAATTAAAGTCGTGGGTATCAAATTACAATCGATCTCTCCTATGAAGAAAGGCCAGTGAAGGTCTTAGATGTTATAGAGCGTGTAACTCGCAGTCGAGTGGTGAAATTGTTCAAAGTGGTTTGGAGTAATCACAGTGAGAAAGATGCAACATGGGAACGAGAGGACTATTTGAAAAATACTTATCCATCTTTCTATTCCGACTGGTACGTTTTTCAAAATCTCGGGACGAGATTTTCTTAAGGGGGGAAGGCTGTAACCCTCAAGTGTTAATTAGCCTAATTGCATCTAATTACCTGAGCATAAGCATCATTAAGTGCTTAATGACAATGCATTTGATTGGCAATTGAAATTCAAATTCAAATTCAAATTTGAAAACCTACTTTCAAAAATATTTAGAATTTTGATATGCTTCAAAAAGCAAAGTTGTCATTTTCATTATTGTGAATAACTTTCATGTTTGGAGATTTTTGAGTTTCAATATGAAATCTTGAGTATTTGAAAAAGTGGAAAAAATCTCCTAGCCGCTACGCTGATCGCGCCCATCCCTCTCCTCGCTCACCATCGCCGCCGTGGTCGCCTCGCGCGCCTTCCCGGCTTTCCCGCGGCGGCCGGCGCGTGGACGACGACGCGAAGGCCCCGGCCACCTCCCCGCACCGCCCGAAGCCGAAGCCGGCCATTCCCATTTCCCTTTCTCCTCCATTTCCTCTCCTCCGCTCCCCCGGCCGCCATCACCGTCGCCCAAAATTTGCCCTCGCCACTTGATCATTTTCCAATTCCCCACGCTCATAGCTCCGCCACAAGCTCCGCTTCATCCCCGACCCGGGGGTACACCTTACGCCATAGCAAGGTGAGCTCGTACCTCCGCGCGCCGCCATGGCCGCGAGCTTGGTCTCGCGTGGCCAACTTCCTCCCGTCTTTGTTTCCTCCTTCTCTTTAGCGTTTCGAGGTCGCCCGCCATGGTTAGGTTAGCCCTAAGACCTTGCTAGCCCTAGCGTCGTGGTTTCGCCGAACGCGGCTTGCCACCGTGAGCTCCGCGCGCCGCCGCCGCCGCCCGTGCGCGCCGCCGTCTTTAGTCCGTTGTAGCTAGCTTTTTCTACACCGTTGGATGCGCGGGGTCCCCTAGGAGTCGTGTCGACTCGGTCCGTCGCCGGAACGTCGCCGTCGGCGAGTTCCGCGCCGGCCGAGCGCCCCCGCGTCGCGCTCGCTCGGCGCGCGTTCGAGGACTTCATTTTGTAAATTTGAGAAAACTCGGGGTCTTGGTGTTAAGTGAAAGACTCATTGAATAGTGTCAAATAGTGGTTTGGACTCGTTTGTAGATTTAGTAAAGCGCGAGGGCTTTTACGCAAAACCGCCATCGCCACCGTCGGGCGCGCCCGCTCTGCGTTCGCGTGGCCGAGTCGCGGCCGGCCGCTTGGTCCGGGCCGCGCTCGCTGCGCGATGGGCCGCCTCCGCTCGCGCCGCGGCTTGGGCCACGCGCACGCGCCGCGCCGGAGGCCGAGTTGGGCCGAAATGGCCAAATCGGCCCGAGTGCTCGTTTTCATTTTTGAAAATGCTTTTCTATTTTAATTTTGATTGAATAGTGTTAGTATTTGTTTATTTTGTATAAAATTGATCATAGCTCCAAAAATTATGAAAATTTTTGTGTAGCCCTCTCATGAGATGCTTGATCTAGGAAAAATATGAAATCTGATTTTGGGCAATGTTTTGCATGTTAATTAATTAGCTCATTTAATTAATAAAGGCTTCTTCTTTCAATTTTATTAATTTATTTGTTATTCCAAAAATCATGAAATTTATTGTGTGACTTAGTTATGATGTAAGTAGCTTAAAATAAAATTTTGGACTTAATTGGTGTAATTTTATTTTATGCCTTATTTATGTTTAATTAATTAATTGTTTAATGCTTTAATTAATCTTTAAACTTGATTAATCATTATAGGGATTGTTTGACTTTTTGGATTGAGTGTTGACCCTAGGTCATTACTCTTAATGACCTTTGGCACCTTTACTTAATTGTTTGAGCTCATGTTTTCATGCCAATACGTTTAATAGGGGTTATTTTATGTGCCTAAGTTAATTAAAGTAAAATCTTAGGTGCGGGTGTTAGGTCTTTAACTCCGATGAATTGTTATATGTTCAGTTGTGTAGATCTGGTAAGTGTGTTTGCTTTTCTTAAGAAAATTCAAAACCCTTGTTATAGTGATTTGAATATAGTGGAGAACTCGGTAAACGAGTGTCCAGTGATGTAATCATATCAACTTGTCATCATGAGCATCATGTCATCATCACTATCCTCACTTATGTATTCGATATACTTATTCAATGCATATGCATGCAATAGGTGCGCCGCATGAGTGACCCCTGTTGGAGTTCGAGGGAACGTGCCGCGGGAGCCGGAGATTCCTCGGGAACAAAAGGGTCAGGTGGTCGAACCCGACGCCATAGAGGAGGTTGTACTTGAGTGTCCACGACACGAACCATCAACCTTCGTGAAAGGCAAGCCCCGGAGCATTTTAACTTCCTAACTTTTATAATTACTAAATGCTTTATGATTGTTGCATTAAGTTCTAGGAATTGAATTGGCACCTTGCCGCATTTATATCATTCCTTGTCCAGTTATTATCCCTGAAATCCTAATGATATGATACCGTCGCATTTGCTTAGCCATGCTTAAACGGTAGAAGTCGAGTGATTAATAATCACTTGCGAGAAATTAGGATGATGGTTCACGGTTGGCTATATATGCTATCGTGCAAATAACCATGTGTATGTAAATCGAAGGCAAGACGGAGCGCATAAGCTACATGGTCGGCCAACCTTGTTAGTGAAGCGTACCGTCGTGCAAATTAATTACCCACAAGGAATGGAGCCCATCTTAGTCATGTTGAACAAGTGCCTAGCACTTAGCCGGCCGATCCGAGGTTATCCGCCGCGAAGCCTAGTAGCTCAACTTAGGCCGGATCGCGAAGAGTATCAAGTCTCACCCGCCGACAGTGTTATAATTCCTGATCCATTGGCATATCCGGATATGTCCGTGTGGGTCATGTCCGTAAGTCCGTAGGCGGAGTGTTATAATTCCCGACCTCATGGCATGGTGGCAACCCTAAGTGAGGCGCTATTCGGATCCGTGATTCTTGAGTTGTACGAATGGTGTTCTACGGCTACCCTTAGCGGGGTGTCTTGGGAGAGTGTTAGGAATATTTCCCACTGGGTTGTAATCGATTCGAATCGCCATCGTCTCTGGATAGTGAGAAGCTTGACGGGATCATCTCCATACTTGAAAACTTTAAGTTGTTTGGATGGTTGATCACACTTTGCAAGATAGCCGATAATGAACCCGATATGGTTATGTATTTCTCTACTCAATTGCTTGTTTAGCACAGGTGCAAACCTAGTTAACGAGTTAATGAAGATTAACTTGATGCTAATAACAACATGTTTACTCTTATCATCTAAAGCTTTTACGCAAAATGAGTAAGCCAACTCCACCTATAAAGCTTTGCATAATCCTTGGAGTCGTTATTTCGCTTTCATGTCGGGTAAGTCTTGTTGAGTACAATTGAGTACTCGGGGTTTATTCCCTCCCATTGCGAGATGACATCTTCTATAATGGTTGCCGCAACTATCGCCTTCTCCCGCCGGAATGAAGACTAGACCATTGGGCATGGTCTCTAGTAGATCTCTTACCTTATATTGCTTTTGTAAGATATGAGCTTGTACTCGGGCAATGTAACCCTTAAACTACTTGTTTTAGTTTTTAAAACTATGCTTCTTCCGCTACCCTATATTCTCGGTTTGTAATAACTAGAGTGTACTCCGATATTATATAATCTATGTAGATTATTTGTAAAAGATTGTAACAGGTGATGTGGTTATGCTGAATTACTACGATCTTGGTTCGTTGCAAGTTGGTTTGAAATCCTTCGTGATTTCGTTGGACTACCGGGTTTATATAAGACAAAGTATGTGTGTCAACGTATTAGCGGGGACATTTGTACTTAATCTTGTATAAATTGGTCGGTTCAGTGACAGTTTAGAATATCACAGGAGTACGTTCTTTAGTACTACGTAGAACTGTGCGTAGCATCGTCCTGCTAATGTTGATCAATATAACGCATCTCTATCAAATCATAGTTCTACGCGTATGTACTCCAGTCGTCTACATGCACATAAAAATGGAGTAACTGCTTGCAAGTACTTTTGTTTTTGTTTTGACATCATAAATTAGTATGTTACTGACTTACTGTTGTTCGTCATAAATTGTAATTATACAGAGTAAGTGTGTGAGAGAGAAAATTTAGTACTCACACACAGCTCACCTCTTCATGCAATCGTGAAAACCTCGAAAAATACATACTGTAGTACTTCTTAAGACATTTTTATAAAAAATGAAACACACATCCATAGTAATATCTGTAAATGTTACACGGTCACATAGTTTGAGATGCTTATTCTAAGTGTATAGCAAACTGTGTCTAGAAAAAAATCATTAAAAAAACAAATTTCAGATGCATGTTCTATATATGGAGTACTCCCTCTCCATTCCAAATTATAAGAAGTTTTAGCTTTTGTAGATACATTGAGTTACTATACATATAGAAGTAAAGTATATCAAAGTGTACAATAAAAATTTAAACATATATTTACAAAAGCCAAAGCATCTAGCATAATTTTGAATAGAGAGTCCAAGATAAAACTTCTAGGAATTTCTCTATATATACACACATGGAATTTTTTTTTTCTCGACCAAAAGATTTGCGCATCTTTGTATTTATGAAAAAGAGTGTTTTTACATGGGCGCCGTAGCGCGGTTTGGATATTACATGAAGCGCGTCCTCCCCAAATGGATTGCTTGCGGCTGCCACGCCGCTTCCGCGATTGCTTGTTGTCGAGGAAGAGCTGGCGGAGGGCGACATCATTGGAGGGGCCTGGTTTGTACATAGAGTGGTATTCCTGCCTCGCCTCCTCGATCAGTCTGTCTTGACGGAGTCCAAAACGCTGCATGACCAACGTTTGTCCCCGTGCTACGCGACCGATACCTAAGCCAGTGGGTGCGCCGCGATACGCTTGCTTCGCCACAGGAGCGATGAAGAGTGATAGATGGCATTTTACTATGAATGGTTTACAACATATTCTGGCGATGTCGAAATATGCGCATTTGACACCTGGTACGCACGTACTACGTGCTCGCACATATACTATGCTGTCTTTCTGGCGGTGAGCACACGGAGAGAAAAAGGTAAGGAACATGCACATAGGTTGCGACGTACGTAGTAGCGTGCAGTGTAGCTGCAGCTAGCCCCACGATCCACGAGCAGGGCCTCGTCTAGCACATACAGTAGGCCCTTGTTTAGATTGTAAAAAATTTTAATCGTATCATTTTTGTTTGTATTTGATAATTAGTGTCCAATCATGAACTACCTAGTCTCAAAAGATTTGTCTCATAATCTACAACTGAACTGTATAATTAGTTATTTTTTATCTACATTTAATGCTCTATACAAGCGGCTAAAAATTGTTGTGATCGAGAAAGAGTGAAAAATTTGGAATTTGGATGGCATCTAAACAAGGCCTAGGTTCACCCTTAAAAGTTGAAATTTTTTTCACTCTCTTCATCATATCAATCTTTTTACTTTTACGTGGAGTATTAAATGTAGATAAAAAATAACTAATTATAATTTAGTAATAAATCACGAGATGAATCTTTTAAGTCTATTTAGTTTATGATTGAACACTAATTGCCAAATACAAAAGAAATGACACAGTTACAATTTTCATTTTGAATCTAAACATAACCTTAGCTGTTGTATTGTTAGGACACGTACACCGGTACACGCCTGCCATGCGAGGACGTGAGCTACAGTTATCCACTGATGGCGGTTGTAGTACTGTTGCACACACTAGCTACGTACTGTACTCCACGACTGCAAGCAGCACTGTTCTCACTCTCACTCGTACCGACTCCGTCCTGTGTTCATTCGATCAAAAAGACGAGTCGATGTGAATGGATCATGGATCATGGATTGATGAATGAATTGGAGCACGCTGCGAGCTGTTTGCGAGTCACGAGCCACAGGAACGGCGGGAACCAAGCCAGCTGTACTGCTGTACTGCTGTTGCCAGTAGCCATCCATGCAAGCAGCATCTCTTTCTGCGTCTGCGTGTGCATGTGTTCAATTAGCTAAGCTAGCTAGCTACAGTAGCCTGGTCCATTGGTATAGTATATGACGTCCCTGCATGCATGCTGGTTGCTGCCCGCCATCAATTTATCGTTGGACACGTCACCTCGCTGTCATATGGATGTAGGGATGAAAAATAGAAATAGATATCCAAATTATGGTACCTAAATGGATATATCCGAATTCGTTTTGTTGGGGACGTGTTTTCCTTTGTATCACATTCAAGATCCGGGATAGTAGCTGCTAGCATCCGTATCCGCCGCGAGGAAAACAAGGTATCATGCATCGATCCCTCTTTTTTCGTCGTCGTCGTGTTGTCGTGCACACTCGCGTCGCCATGAAAAGCGACGTCCTATTGCAAGCTGGAGCGAGCCAATCATTCACGCACGGCCAACTGGGAGATGCCGCGCGGGCGAGCGGCCTTTATTCTGCACTGCACGCCGGCACCACCTGTCTGTCGTCGTCGATCGTCGTCGCCATCAGTTCTAGCTAGATGTTCCTCCACCAGCAGCAGCAGTCCTGATGCCTCCTGCCCAGCGGATCCATGATCCATCCATCTGTCGGCCTCGATCTCCCCATCATCACTCCACTCCAGTCGCCCGCACTGCATGCACATGCCTGTCACACTCACCAGCGCGCAGATAGCATAGCATCGCTGTCGCCGACCCATCAGATCGAGATCGATAGATACATGCATGGCCGTATGGTCTCCTCTCGATCGATCGGTGCGTACTAGTACGTGCTTGGGGCATTGCACACCGGCCGGACGCACCCGATCGGGTGTTGCTCTCGGCTTCTGAGAGACTGAGAGATGATTGTTGATTGATTCGAACGCATTGGTATGGGGAACTGGAGATCGGTGGTGGACCGCCGGCCGGCCGCCACCGCCGCCGGCAGCCGGCAGGACTCAGGAGAGAGAGATCAGATGAGACGACGACACCGAAAGAGGACCAGGATTATTGCTGCTTTTAGTACGAGCTAGGACTAGATGAGGCCCCAAGCAGAGGCGTGGTCCGTGGTGGGTGCCGCGATAGATTTATTTACTATAGGTGTAGAACTGTAGATAAGCTAGATCAGAGTCAGTTTGGACATACCTCACCGACGACACGATCGTTGCATGCCACCGATCGACCGACCTGTGCCGGTCAGGATCGACCGCATGCATGCGCCTATACGTACGTTGGTAGCTGCATGCTAGGGCATGTGCAACCATTACATATTTGCTAGGAAGAAGCTAGGGGGGAGAGAACTAAATAGATTAACACCAACAATCATGAGCGCCAAGATAACTTTTGTTCTGTTGGGATCCAGGCAGCTAATTATTAGCTGCGTTAGCTGAAACTGAAAGAAGCTACTTCATGCTCTTTCTGTTCTCAATTAAGATGTTTTGGATTTTATATAACTATATTGTCTTTTTATGTATCTAGATATAGTGTACGTATATCTAAGTGCATAGCAAACAACATTTTTTTAACAAAAAAGCCAAAACATTTATAATTACGATAGCTTTTTACCAGTGGAACAATCAGCCGAGCCTTTGTTTGGATCATCAAGTGAACAGTTAATAGTGTGTAGCGAGTAATTAAGAGCCAGCTGATAACTTTTCATGAGCTCAAATGTTTGTTTTAAGGTATTGGTTGGGCTTATACTCACTACCGGAGCTAATAATATATAGCAACTAACTATTTTGTCATTGGATCTAACAGGGTCCTTCTTGTTGATTACTCTCTCTGTCCCATTGAAGATGTCGTTGGAAATCCGTGCCCCTCTCACAAACACGCTTCCCGGGCGACATCTTCAATGGGACGGAGGGAGTATGCTACGATTACATTTTATGACGAAAACTAGTACTTCCAAGTAGCTGTTACTCCCTTTGTCCTAGAAAAATACAACCAATGATTGCACCTTGTTGTTCTTTCTTTTTATTATTGATATGACTTAAAGTCTACAATAGCATGCTTTCTAGGATGCATGCAGAGAATACTAGCTACAGTAGCGAACTTATATCCAATACTCCATCTTTTAAATTGTAGGACATTTTGCCTTTTTTAGATTAGTGTATATCTAAGTGCATAATAAAACCTTTGTACCTATAAAATCAAACCACCTTGTAATTCAATTTGGAATGGACGGACCACCTCTTACGTAGCCTTGTCCTTGTCGTTTGCAGTTGGAGTGTTGGGGGTTAATTGTCGCGTCGATGGCGCCTGCGGACCGCAGCGCGTAGCGTGGCAGCCGCGGCCGGCCGCTAGTTACCAGGGCAGGCGTCAGCGATGAGCAGCTAGTGCATGCAACACCGCACCGACCTCTAGCGCGCATGCATGCCACCGTCACGGCGTCACCCGTATGTCTGGGCCCGGGGCGGCCGGCCGGCCTTGTCGCCGGGCTGCGTCTGTGGGGCCGTGAACGCTAGCAGACCCAACTGTAAAGCTAGCTTTGGAGATGCGTCAACTGTGTAAAGCTAGTTTTTTTTTTTTGACGCCTCTTATCTGGGTACAGCTATAGTATCTGTTCGTACACACACGCTCACTCGACACACACACGTACTCACACCACCCGTGTACAAACAAACCTATAACTATACTCAGATCAGAAAACCGCGTCCTTCTTGATATCACCGAAATTCTCAGATTCCGTAGGTGACGGACACGTCACGATCCCCTTGTGGCTCCACGTGTAAAGCTAGCTTTGGAGATGCGTGTGCGCTCGCTGCTTCTGCGTGCGTGCATGCATGCGCGTCAAAGAAAAGGGGGCGCGCGCGCAGCGAGCCAGCGAGTGCAGTGCAGTGGACACACGCTGC
Organism: Themeda triandra; assembly: GCA_018135685.1. NCBI lineage: Eukaryota > Viridiplantae > Streptophyta > Magnoliopsida > Poales > Poaceae > Themeda > Themeda triandra. The sequence goes on along the minus strand of JAENPR010000084.1, from coordinate 582,550 downwards.
ACTATGACGCTACACATGCGTAGGCCTGCTCGGCGCGCGTCGTCCTTTGACGAGAAAGGGAGCGAGATCCGGCGAGCTAGATACGACGACATGATTCGGCGTCGGCTATGCGACATGATTCGGCGCAGCATGCCTGCCCGCATGCCATGCAGTGGCCTGCGCCTGCGTCATCAAACATTGATTTTCTTGCCAGCATAGTGATTTTCTTGCCAGCATGCCATAGTTGCCAGGCCTAGCTAGCTCAAATCCAACGGCCGAAGGCCGGAAGCAATAGAGCAGCAGGATATCAATCATCAATCATGGTCGTGTTGGTACCTTCGTTCGCCCAATCTCTGCCAGTTTAAGGACTTGCCCATTTTATGTGGTCTTTTGGTAACGTGGCAATATTTTTCCCTCTCAGCTGTCCCCCTTTTTCTCTCTCTCTCTCTCTTTGTCAACAAGGCCATGAGAAAAAAAAATAGAGACAAGAAAAGGGTTATTACGACATAATGTCACACAAATAAGCCACTAAGGTTATGTTTTGTCGGTGGAAGTCGAATTTTGTTCTTGAGCCAATGCACAAAGAGGTACTAGCCAAATTGCCACGTCGCTTTGTTACTCGGCCCAACAGTTAGCTAGCTATGCAAACGGTTGGCCAGGGGAGGAGTGTGGTCTTTGCATTCAGGCCACGAATTGAAAGAGAGTCGCCGACGACGATAAAAATGATTCTCCGTACATGCCAACAAGGAGGCAATGGATCTAACAACGCACATTTTTATAACGCAAAAGTCTCTGCAGTCAACATCAAATCTCACGCTCATATATAGAAACCGCAAGTAGCGACAACGCGCTAATAATGTAAGGATCTAGCAGCAGGGTCGGTGAGTCGAAGACGACGTCTATCACTACTATCTTAATCCATATAGCTACGAGTAGCTCGCATGCATGCTACTGTTCATGTGGCCAATCTATGTGGCATGCAGTTGAAAGTAGAAAGGTTCCTCCTTTTATTTTAAAAATTATAAGTAACCACGCCAGGTATAGAATATCATATCACTGGCTTTTCGAATGTCGGTCTCCGCTGCTTTCTTTAATATGTACTAGCACAAGAATTGTACTGTACGTATTCTTTACAACAAATCATAGTAGTCTAGCTCAGCTCCCCTGATAATTAATATATTAGTTGAGTATTTATTAGCTCAGCCAAACAGAACTGGAGTTCGATCTTGAGAAATGAGAACTACTCCTATAGCTGGCAGGCCCGCATAACTGGTAACTGAAAAAACAAAAAATGTATTAGAGCTAGTCCCGTCTGAGACTATCACGAAAGATAAGACTATTTATTACACCTCATTTATGGTATTTTGCTGATGTGACAGCATATTTATTGAAGAAAGATGGAGGAAAAACAAGACTCCAAGTCTTATTTAGACTCTAAGTCTACAATATTTGAGGTAATAAATAAGTTTAGGACTGCCCTTATAATGATGAACTTGAACTCCACTCTTCTTGGAAGCAAAATTTGAATATATACATGAAAAATATGAGTGCTTGGCTTGTCCAATTTTTTTCCCCTGGCCTTAGGTGGTCTCAATTTCGAATGCTGGCAAGTGCTGTTCAATAAAGCAAATATAGCTCCCCCTCCCATGTCTGAGTCTTCAAAATATCTACATGTGAGGAGTGTGTTGAAGTATAAGTGGGTTGTCGTTATCTATATTTGTGTTTAGCTTAGAGGTAGTGAACCAAACATAGCATGTTGAGTTCGTCATAGTGTGCGTGGCATGCTCAGTGCTAATCCAATCCGAATCCACCCCGGTACATAATGACATCAACACGGGCGGACAATACAATCATGGGCTCGTCGGCAAGTGCATGACCAGCTAGCGCATCGAATGGAGAACGCAGATGTAGCGCTGCCCGGCCCCCGCCGGCCTCGTACCGGCGGCCGCCGTGCTGTCCGGGCGTGCTGGCCTGCGGTGCAGCTTCTGGCCGGTCGGGCGCCGGCCTGACGAATCGAATCCAATGACCCCGCGCATCAAGGCGACGCGACGCTTTGACATGACACTATGACGAACGTAATTAACCTGGTACTCGTACAGGATCTGATTCGCAGCGCATGTGGTGCCCGTGCTCGTGCCTCCCTGCCGCATGCCTGTATGGGATGGATCATGCAGCCATGCAGGGGAGAAAGGGGAGAAAAAAGAAAAGGAAATTAATTCCTGCTCCCAGTCCCAGGAACGTGCATGTACGGGGCTGGGCTGGCCAGGTGGTGGCGAATTTTATTCAGGCGCGGATCGTAGAATGTCTCCGTGTCTGCTGCCTGGGCACACTGGACAGGATCACAGCAGGCTGCAGGCCACAGCAAAGCGTACTAGTCCTAGCACGTTTTAGCGAGCCAAAGCAAAATTCTCCAGCGAGCCTGCGATTCGAGGGAGGAGGACGCGTGTCTGTCTCGCTTTTCCCATCCTCGCATCGCATCGCGCACCGGCCCGGCTCGCGCGGCGCGGGTGCGGCAGTGCGTCACCATGAAGCAGAACAGGAACCGGACCGATAAAAAGGGCGCGTCTCTTTTGCCAAAGCAATTCAAAGCGTGGAATGAAAAGCAATTTCCTGGTGACCGGACCGGAGCAAGGGAAGGGAGCCAAAAGTTGGTCGCGCCAGCGCGCGCGCGCGCGAGAATTGGATCACACGCTTGTCGATCGCGCACAGTCACAGTCACACGCGTGAGCCTTCTTCCGCGTGAGCCTTCTTCCCCAGTCCCCAATGCAATGGAAGCTAGTACGAGTAGTCCCCCATGTGGTACGTACGGCCAACAACGGCTCCAGCCATGTTGCCGCCGGATGCCCGCAATGCATGGCCGATGCCCGGCTTGGCCGCTTGGGGGGGACTCTATGGACGGGGACCTTGGGCAGCGGCGGCGGCGGCGGCGGCTGCGGCTGCTGCTGCTGCGGGAGCCTGCAGGAAGGCGGCACTGCTGGCAATCAGCCGAAAACTCGCAGTCACGGACACGAAAACTCGCAGTCACGCACGCACACCCAGCCGCCCGCCGGCCCGCTGTGCTCACTCTCGGCTTATCCGCATTGCCGGCAAATTTATCTTCCAGTAAAGGAGTAATTCCTACCACCGGCCTGCTAGTTTGAACTTGCGTGTGCTCCGTCTGTTTCAGTTAATTCCCTGCAGTGAATTGCAGTTGTCTACACTGCTGCTGATGCAGCGAGGAAGCCTTTACGTGTCCGGGACCGCCGATGACGTCTACAGTATTTCGAAAGGTGTGGTGCAATTGCAAAGCATTATTCATCGATCGTGCTATTTCCAGCTTTCGTAAGCTATTCTCTTCCAGTCAAACGGACGTAGGTCTCTCCACCGGCCCGGTCGAAATTTTCACACCCTTACATTGACCATTTCTTAAAAAAAAAAAAAACATCCATTGGCCAAAATTTACTGCAACCACTTGACATCAGCTGGAGATACGAACAGAATCCATGCATGCACTGTATGATTTGGTGGGAAGTACCTGTTCTGTTTCAAACTATATGCTTGCGTAACAACCTAAGTGCCCATCGGAAGCTAAGTACCCATCGGAAATTCTGATTTCGTAGAATGTAACAAGTTGTTTTGACTTTCTAGATACTATATGAACATAACATATTTAGCTACACACGTAGGAAAAGCTATGTAAGAGTATCTAGAATAGCCAGAACGACTTGTAATTTGGCACAAAGGTACGTCAAAATACCAACGATGACATTTTAGAACTTACAAATCGTGGTGTTTCAAAGTTTGCTTATTAGGCTTGTTTTGTTTAAATCCCTACAACTAATAGTTAGCTACTAATATTAGAAGACATATTTGGATCCTCCGCTAATAAGCCTAACTTGTCTTACCTACCACTCAACTGATAATTAGCTATTAGTTGGCCTCAACTAGCAAACAAAACTATTAGTATTCAAAATATAAGTAGATACATATGCATTTGGCCTGAGTCGAATCCCTTTAACCTAATTTGAGTATCTCAAATCTAATTATATGAGTTATTCACAATATGAAAATGCCATTACTAGATTCACTTTTAAAGATACTTTCACAACATATTACTCTCTCCAATTAAGATAATATTCCTTCCGTCCTTTTAAAAAAGCAATTTTAAATTTGATTAAGATAATAACTAAGTACATACCTTTGTCCTTTTATGTGTTTTAAGTTTGTTCAAAAAGAACATTCATAGCTTTAACCATCATTTTTAAAAATTAATGAATTTTCACAACATGTGAGCTATGTATTTACATAATTATTTCTCATAGTACTTCTATATAAATTAGATGAAACTTAAAGCTAGTTGATTCCTAGAAAAAAATTGATCAAATGTTAGATATTCTTAGACAAATTAAAGTGTCAGTTTGTAGACTGTTTTGATGCCGTAACGAACATATTATTTTCGATTGGAAGAAGTACATATAGCATTGTATAAGAGAAAAAATCTAGTTGGAAGCAAGTGGGAATATATTTTGCATAAAACTAAAAGAAAATTTTGATATTAGGGGGGGGGGGGGGGGGGGGCAAATATTCTTCAACTAAGTGAAAGTTGTATGCTTGAGATGTGGTTTTGATTTGTATATTGAGTATGGGATTCAAAGTTTCTTATACCTCATTGGACCCAGTCATATTTCCATTCTTCTCGTCTTCTTTTGCAAGGATATTTGCCTCTTGCATTGATATTTGAACTCCTACCCGTCCATACATAATTATAGACGTTTTCACGCGGCATCTAAAAATTCCTATTGCCTAATTGTGATATTTAGGGAGACAAATATTCTGCAACTAAGTGAAAGTTGTATGACTGAGATGTGGTTTTGATCTGTATATCGAGTATGGGATGTTTGCCTCATTATATTAAGAAGAATGTACGTTTGCAAAAATGAAATATGAAATTCAGGCCACATAGATTAGACGTTTTCACGCGGGCATCTGGCCGTTGTTTGTAACGGGAAGAAGCGGACCCATGCATGCATAACAAACAAGGGCATTTGCGAGCAAGCATACAAAGAGCATAAATACGCATCTCATGCCACGTCTCCATCTCCACAATCATCCATCCAAACAAGTGCCGAAACGAGCCACCCTGTGACCGTGGTGCCGATCCATCCATCCCCACCCGATCAAAGCCACGCATCCCACCCAGACCCAGCTCCCCCAAATTTGGCTTCCCAAACACCCCTCTTGCACCTCGCTGTCCTGCAACCTCCAGCAGCTCTCTCGCTCATCAGCATCAGCTAGCGCCAGCCGCCAGCAAAGCAATCTCTCTCTAGTCTCTCTCTACACACGGGAGAGAGAGAGGTAGTAGCAGTCTCTCTCTTCTCTCTCCTCCATCGCTAAATCCCAAAAAATCCTAGTCTTATCATCGTGTCTTGCTGCCTCCGTTGTGCCTCCTGCGCTCGGAGCTGCTCCGGCACACTCCCGAGCCGAGGGGAAAAAGAAAGCGAGAAAGCTTCGAGCTTTGCCTCCCCGTCCCCTCCACGACCACTGCCCTGCTGCTAAAATGTGATGTTGCCATCCATCCGAATCCGATTGCTTCTAGTTTAGTCCCCTACTCCTCTTCTCCTGGGTCAGTGTCCATCCATCCCTGCCCACCACTTCTTCTGCCTCGCTCGCCATCCCCATGCCGCCGCCGCCGCCGCCGCCTCCGTCTCCACTCTTCTGACTGTGTTTCTTTTTGTGTTTCTTGTCGTCCCAGTTATGGGCTCCGGCGAGGTGGATGGACGCGCATTGTCGGACGCGGAGCAGCAGCAGTAGCGCCGCCCGAGCAGAAGAAGGCGGGGGATCTGGATCCGAGGCACCACCACCACGGCGGCGACGGCGGCGGCGGAGAAGGAGGAGGAGGAGGAGCGCAGCAGCAAGAAGCAGATGAGCAGCAGCAGCGGCATCACCACCACCACCAAAGGCTGCTGCAGCTCCACCAGCAAGTGCAACAGCAGGACCAAGACCCGCCGCCGGTCCCCCTCTTCCAGCTCCAGCACCTGCAGGCAGTGAGGCAGCAGAGGGGTGGCTTGTCCGCCGAGTATGCTCTTCTCGGGCCCATGGGCGACGCCGGCCAGTCCCACCACCACCACCACGGCTTCCAGCCGCAGCTCCTGTCCTTCGGGGGAGTCGGAGTCGGCCAGCACCACGTGCACCAGTTCACGGCGCAGGCGCAGGCGGCGGCGCAGACCGCGGCGTCCCACTCGCGTTCGCGGGGAGGAGGCGCGGGCGGCGAGGTCGTCGTGGCCGCCACGTCCGCGTCGCACTCGCGCGTGAGGGGCGGCACCGGCGCCGGTGGCGGCGGCGGGGAGATCGTGGCCGTGCAGGGCGGGCACATTGTGCGCTCCACGGGGCGCAAGGACCGCCACAGCAAGGTGTGCACGGCGCGCGGGCCGCGGGACCGCCGCGTGCGCCTGTCCGCGCACACCGCCATCCAGTTCTACGACGTGCAGGACCGCCTGGGCTACGACCGCCCCAGCAAGGCCGTCGACTGGCTCATCAAGAACGCCAAGGACGCCATCGACAAGCTCGAGACGCTGCCCGCGTGGCAGCCCACGGCCACCGCGGCCAATGCCGCCGCCGCCGCGCCGCCGTCCTCCTCCACGCACCCGGACTCCGCCGAGAACTCAGACGACCAGGCGCAGGCCATCACCGTCGCGCACACGGCCTACGACTTCCCGGGCTCTGGCGGAGCAGGCGGCGGCGGTGGCGCGGGCTTCCTTCCGGCGTCGCTCGACTCGGACTCCATCGCGGACACGATCAAGTCCTTCTTTCCCATGGCGGGCACGGGAGGCGGCGAGGCGTCTTCGTCTACGGCGGCGGCGCAGTCGTCGGCCATGGGCTTCCAGAGCTACACGCCTGACCTGCTGTCGCGCACCGGCAGTCACAGCCAGGAGCTCCGGCTGTCGCTGCAGTCTCTCCCAGACCCCAGCATGTTCCACCACCAGCACCAGCAGCAGGACCGGTCGCAGCAAGGCCACGGCGGCAATGGCTCCGCGCAGCAGGCTCTCTTCCCCGGCTACTCGTTCGGCGGCGGCGCCGCCATGTGGGCCGAGCAGGCGCAGAGCCAGCGCATGGTGCCGTGGAACGTGCCCGACCCAGGCGGCGGCGGGAGCACTGGCGGCTACCTGTTCAACGTGTCGCAGCAGGCGGCGCACATGCAGGCGGCGCTTGCGGGCGGCCAGAGCCAGTTCTTCTTCCAGAGGGGACCCCTTCAGTCCAGTAACCAGCCCTCCGAGCGAGGATGGCCGGAGACCGTCGAAGCCGACAACCCGATGCAGCAGCAGCAGCATGGTGGCGGGATCAGCCCCACCGTGTCGGCCATCGGGTTCGCGCCCGGGGTCGGCTTCTCCGGGATCCGCATCCCCACCAGGATACAGGGCGACGAGGAGCACAATGGCGGCAGCGGCAATGGCGACAAGCCGCCGCCGTCTGTGTCCTCGGCTTCTCACCACTGACAGCAGCAGTGGAGCACAGATTACTCCACCCACCACCAACACACCATGTATCAGTATCAGTAACATCATCAACAGCTCCTCAACATGCACCCTTGTGAGAATTCTCTCTTAATTCTTCCTTCTAGCACTGCATTCCATCTACAAGATCTTTTTCTAAAAAAAAAAATCCATCTACAAGATTGCTGTTTCTTGGACTGAATTTCTGATGGAATTTTCTGTCCCCATTTCCTTTCAGGTAGTTATAATTTGCTGTTTCTTCCTATGACAACGGATGATTGCAACAAGGAGGAGCAAAGGTTGGGAGCTAAGCACTCTTTTGGCTGGATGTTGGTCGGTCGGTCGGTTTTCTAGATCTCTTGCTGCTTGTGTCACTGGTTTTTGCTTCAAGAACTCACTCGGAGCTAGCTTCTTCGTAGAAATTAGGCCTGTGAGAATCGAATGCAGCACATTGGCTTGATCGATGTGATGGCTAATTGTTTGCTGCATTACGGTAGGTTTAGTTTATGGATCGATGTTCTACTAGTTGCTGTAGTTCAAGCTTTGTTTTGCACTTGCTCTTGTTTGTGGTCAATGTGCTTCCTCCTGGGGTTCAGGAGCTAAGCAGCAGTGCCAGTAGATCAATGTTGTTGTCAATTAAGCTGATAATTAAGCGGATGGATGGCGACAGGAGTCTTTCGTTCGTTCTTTAATTTTCTTGCTGTGATTGGCATTTGAATCAGATTGTGCCTGCCTGCCCTAAGATCCCCTCCTAGTTTTGTTTAACAATTTTAAAATTATTAGTGTACACCTAGGATGGTACCAATCTCCTCTACCTGCTGCAGCCTATTAGAAGTACTCCATTATCTTATCTTGGCTCTGTTCTTGCTGAACCCATTGTTTGGATGTGAGAAATTAAAGACCTCAAAGGCATCACAAGAGTAGGATTTTGTGCACACTTTAACCCTCTTTTTTATTGAGAAAAAACAAAGATACTACCACAAAGCTTGCAGGAGTGAGTAGGTTCATTGCATGGCCTCATGCTAAGCAGTGTACTAGTACTACTAGTAGGAGCAGTTTTTCCCCACCCTAATCCAGCATGTGATTGGTTTGTTCTCTTGCCCTGCCGCTGCTGCTGTAGCAGGACACTGCAGGAGGACGCAGCGACAGCAGCAGCAGCAGCTGCAGCTTTCTTGTGCCATCCATGATCTATCACTGGGCACGGCAAGAATGACACAAGGAAAAGGTTTTGTGTCTCTTTGCGTGTCATTAGTACAGGATCTGCCGCCTCTGCTGCATGTCATTAGCGCAGCAGTACATCCGGCCACCGGCGGCACAGTGCATCGCGCCCCCCGCGGGCCGGCTTTTTAACCATTTTACCTCAGGCCGACGTCGTCGTACTCCCTAGCCTCTAGCCTGCACTGCCTGCCTGCCTGCAACGGGCAGTTCCTGTCTGGCTGATGCAGCGCTGCTGCCAGGAGGAGGGAGTCGAGATGCAGTGGGGGGCCATCCCGGCAACTCATCTTCCACATGGAGTCATTGGACGTCGCTGTTTTAACTTTTACTAGGGCAATCTAGTAGTTCTTGGAGGAGCCCAGGGTCGTATAGACGAGGGGGTTTGCATGCTTGCATTGCGGCATGGAATGAGCTACCGACACTTTATACACCCCAGCATGCCATTCACAACACTCATGAGTGCCCAAATGGTTATCACAAAGAACATACCAGTACTTTACAGGCTTTATATAGCCTGGCCCAGCAGGTACATTGTGAGTTTGTGAAGATATTTTGTTCCACTATAGAGAAAAATAGAGAGAGAATATGTAGCAAGTTAATAATGAAGTGAGAATGACACTTTGTTCGACGCGAGAGTAATTTCTTGTTCTTCATGTTATCTTGTATTGCTTTGCTTGTCAATAGATGCATATACATGTGAGTACCCCACCTGAATTTCTAAATACACGGATTTCTTCTTCTCCTGGCTACCTTATATGCTTTGCTTGCTAATTGATCCAAATATATAAGTACCATATTCCCTTTGTGTCTTCATACTACTACTGTTTCCTTACTTTCTTGACTCATATTTTGAGAAGTAAATTATTGGTGGAAAAGCTGCTAGGGTTTTGTGCATATAGTAGCAATGAGGATGGCTAGGATTAGTCTTTTCTTTATATTATGTGCAAAAAAGATCACTTTCCAACCTTCTGAGTTCATAGTGTTATAATTTACTTAACGAGATAAGATCATATTCACTATTTGAAGTAGAAAAGTATGTCGATTCAGAACATAGAGTTGAGAGAAAAAGATTGAAATTGTATATATGCATGTGTGTTTATTTGTATTCAAAAACTTTGTCAATTGAAATGATAGGCTTTCAGTTCAAAATTTGAAATTAGTTAATGCTTTGTATCCATCCGACCCCTCATCCGTGGAACTGTAGTAATAATTGTTGTCTCCCTATCAATGGCATTCGTGGTAACAATGCTTGGCTCCAACATACAATCCTCCATTGTCCATTAACCCTAACACATGGCTATATAATGTTAATATATATCTCCATTTTGCAAATAGTTTGATTAACATTTTATCTGGATTTCTAAATATGTTTTTCTCGTTCTCCTTTCCATCATGTATTGCATTGCTTATCAACTGATCAATACTTTTTTCGCCTTGACTCATGATATTAGTAATAGTGTGATTAACTACCTGATATTATGGAAGTGTTATACTATGATTTTGATTTATAAATATAGTCTATAGAAGCGATGAGTTGCTATAATTTCATTAGAATTGAGATAACTAATACAAATAATATTCTACATACCAATTACATAGCAATGACTGATGTCTAACCAACTCGCCATCTTTCATTCTTACAAAAATACTTAAGGTCAAACTCTCACCTTGTGTGTTTAACATGTGAAGGATATATAAAGGACAATCAATTTAGGTAATTGGACATAATGACTGCTTGGGGAAATAGTCGCACACCATCTATGTCTTTATTCCATGCACTTAGCACTTGATCATCAATGTTGGTTCACATGCTTTCTCTTAGATCGTGTATTAAATGTGTTATTTTGTAGTAGGTATCTGGGAGTATACATTTTGATCGAGCAACAAAAAATTACATATGTATATGGTTAGCATAACAAAGAATGTCCACTTTTGCCTTGTGCCCAAGTACAATTAGCATGTTAAAATATGTAAATCCACGTAATTATATGTACATATCAAATAAGATATAAACTAGGAGAAGATAGCCAATCAAATACAACATCGCACCATGGTTTCATCTGTACTTCACATATTAGGTCTGTAATATACTCCCTCCGTCCCTAAAAGACTGTCACCGTGGGAAGCGTACCACAAGTTTGACTCAATTTGTAGAAAATACGTGCATCATTTAAATATTCAAATAAATTTGTTAAAAAACTAGATTCAAAGATATTTCTAATGATACTAATTATATACCATAGATACTTATATTTTTTAATATAGAATTAGTTAAAGTTGCTTCTCGAGAAACGTAGTGACACTCTTTTAGGGACGGAGGGAGTATACAATTAACTAATTTAGTGAAAACCCCCACTCAATGATCTTTGACAAGTCCATGTGATGAGTTTATCGAATCACATATGGTCCATATTCCATACTAAGAGAAAATCCACCTGGCTTGTTCTTATTTACTGAACTGTACTCTATATTCGACTGCGGACATTTAAACCAATTGACTCCAGTGCCGCCCCTGAGGGCGGGCAGACGGGGCGGCTGCCCCGGGCCTCCGTTTCCATGGGGCCCCATCCCAGGTATATATACCGTATAGCAGCAAATGGTTCACGTTGTAGCTAGCTTACACGTACCGTCTCTCGCTGTAGTCGATTCTCACGTGAGCTAACTTTCGAAGTTGTTGGTTATTGGGACGGTGGTTCCTGATGGCCGGTTACTACTGCCTTACTGGACGGTGGTTCCTGATATGGCTCCAACATATAATTTAGGCTCCATTATATATATTGTTCTTTATTAGATATAGCACATTACGGTGCATTTCATGCAACTTGCTAATAACAATCTTTTCTTCATCTTCTCCTATTAAACAAGACATGAAAGCTGAGCAATTGCTAGCTTCCTTCAAGCGCTTCAGGATATCCAAACAAAATGGTGATATGGTTGTAGAGAGTATACCAATATTAGTGAGACTTCACATCGAGAAACATCGTCAAAATAATATGTTATTTTAATATATATGAAATGCTTTTCTGAATGTCACTTTTGTATATGTAGCTAAGCTTTTATGATTAACATTTCTATAAGTGTTTAGCTCATATATATACAAGGGGCCTCTTAATTTTGGTTCCGCCCCGGGCCTCTAAAAACTCAGGGCCGGCCCTGATTGACTCGCTAATTGAACTCAAATTTCTAGGAGACCCTTAAATTTCATCACAAACCGCACTGCATTTTTTGTTCTCTTTTCAAGCAAACTGTGAGGCCTATAATAAAAGTTGTGTGGAATTATGAATATATAAGGAACAATGGGTCGAAGCACGCTTGTAAATAAGGGGTGCATGGTAACTGCTTGAGTAACCCATGTTTGGAGAAATACAACGTTAGAATATAAGAAGTCAGATGCTCTAACATCCTTGTTGAAAGGATATATCGAGATCAAGTGCTATCTTTAAAATGAGCACTACATCACTTGAGTTATTGTTGAATATATATTGAAATGTAGGCACACATATACACAGAGGATGGCTATAGTCTACAACAAGAGCCAAACAATCAGACAAAGGCATACCTACCACTACCACGTACATGCATTATTTTCTTTGGATTGAGAGGATATATGCAATATCTAGCTTAGGCTGTGAAGAACCAGATCCCTCGCGCTTTCTCGAGTAAAAAGAAGGGTTTTGAGGCCTTGAGGGCAATCCAAGAAAGTACTCTACATGTGGTGGTGTGGATCGTGTCCTGTGGACGTACTAAATTGTGGTGTACTAGCTGTAGCATCAGCCGGCGTGCACCCACCACCGCATGCAGGAGTCTGCCAGGAAACGGCCATGTAAACGGATCACATGCGTTTGCACGGCGGCCATGCATGCGGATGCTCCCAAAACAAACCTGACGGGAGTCGCCAGCCCGGGGCGGGCCGCCAGGCAGCCGGGGTGCCGTGTGCGACGACAAGACTGTAGCCGGAAACGAACAGGGTGCTCAGATTCGCGTGGATCGACCTCCTCATGCATGCATCGCGGTGAACAGTAGGCGACGACGTCGACGGAGCGGCCGGCCGGCCGGCCGGACGGACCCCGGGCGACGGGCGACCGATCCGGCAGCCAGTACTTCACGACTAGTAGTAGTACTACAGTAGCTACCTAGCGGGCGGTTTGTGGTCACAGGATAGCGATGCATCATGCATGCATGGCCAGTTGGCCATGGCGCTTGTGGTGTTCGCAACTGCCGGTGTATCACCGCAACTCCGACACAATGATGGCCGGCAGGCAGGGGGCCGGCCGGGCCGGTCTCACTCGCCTGCATCTGCATGCAGTTGCACACGGGAGGCGGGAGGCCACGTTCCCATGCGCAGGCACCACCACTGGGCAGCAGGCGGCCGGCCGGGCGATGTGATTGATGTGATCCACTGATCCCATCCGCCCGATCGGCCGGCCCCGCCGCCGTAGTACCCGGCCGCAGAACGGGACATGAGAAGCACATGACGGTCGTAAATGCGGCCGCGTACGGCGTCGCCCCGGCCGCCGTTGCGCATCCCGTCCTGCCGTGGCGCGCGCGCCCCCGTCCCCCGTCCCTGGTCTCTGACGCTGACGGATCGGGCAGGCGGGCACGTAGTACGTACGACGCCGCGCTGGCCGGCGATAAATGGAGATGCCATGGCGTACGTTACGTGTACGTGCATGCAATGCAAGTGGGTCGCGCGCTGCCCCCCGGCCCGTCCGTCCGTTGGTTGGTTCGGCGGCGACGGAGACCCTGTAGACGCCGCCGATGCTGATTGCTGCCGTGCGGGCGCGCATCAAATGCTTGCATGCGTCGGCCACGACCGGCCGGTCGCGCACCTTCCGACCGGCCAGCAACGGCGGCCGGGAACCGGCCGGCTGGGTTCGCCGGGGTGAGTGAATTGTGATGGGACGGACGGGTTCGGTTCGCTATGTGATGCTCTCAAGCTGTGAGAGACTGCGACTGGTGTTCATTGATGCGATAATGAGACTGCGAGTACTACGTACTACGTGCACTGCACCGCAACGGTGGCTATCGATCTGGACCGGCACAGGGCCTGTCCAGATCGGCCAGCACGACAGTCCTGTCTTACTTGCAGTCCGTATGCCGACCGCAGTTACCAGTGGCCGAGAACTGCGCCCAACGCACATGAACGAATAGCAGCACGGCAGTTACCTTGTCTAGTTCCTTCCCAAATTTCAAATTTTTCCATTAGGTAAAAAAATAAATAATTATGCAGTTTGCCTTTAATTTACGGATCTTTCCCTTTTACTACTAGCACCTCCCGAGCTAGTTACATTTTTCAAAAAAAAAAAAGATGAAGAAAACTACACTGGCTACTTTGACTTTTCATGGCCACGAGAGAATTAATACTCGTTGCATGCATTTGGTACAGACTGTTCAGACCAATCGGTACTGTCGGAGATATAGTTCAAATTTGGTTGCTGCCCGGACTCCGGAAGGAGAGATGATCAAGAGTCTTCCAATGGCACCAATCATTGGCCACTAGTACACTCGTAATCAAATTTCTTGTAGAAAAAGAGGAACTTTGTTCTGGTCTTGGCACAAGTTACACACAACTAAACTTTGTTATAACTATGAGCATCTCCAACAGCTTCCCTTTCCCGTCCCCTTTCTCCAAAAACTTGTTATATTGGGGGAGTTGAGTCAAAATCTTAGCTTCAACAGATCCCCTTTCTAATCCCCATTAATTGGTGATCACCAAAAACAAGCCCAACTTCCCTCAAATAAAGGGGAAGATGCAACTCCCCCAATACTTCACCCGCATCCAACTGCTGCACTTTTCCTCCCGCGGTGCATCGGAAGCTGCCTCTCCGACGAGCAACGACGACTGGCAGTTGACGAGAGAAGGGCCGAGGAGAAGAGGGGAGGTGAGATTCGCGCACGGTGGAGGCGTAGCTAGCACTGGCGGAGAGGGAAGGAGGTCGCCACGGGCGAGAGGAGCCGGATCTGGGAAGAAGGTCGCGGCAGGGGAGATGAGGTTGCTTGTGGCAGGGTCGGCCTCCATTCTTCCATGGCGAGCGGCCTCCATTCCTCCATGGCGAGCGGCCAGCAACCTCCAGTCTCGTGGGGTGGAATGAGACGGAGACTGCAGACCTAGCCTATGCGAGCAGCCGTTGCAGCCATTGGAGCCACGGTCACAGGGGCGGAGAGGAGAAGTGGTGGTCGCACGCGCGTGTCGCTGGGGAAGATGGTGGTGGAGGACGGGCCAAAGACGACAGCCGTGGTGGTGGAGCCAGAGTCCTCGGCATCGGTGGTGGAGCCGGAGTCCTCGGCATCCGGCGGCGAGATGCGAGAGACCAAAGCCTCCGGGTACACAAAGAGAGAGGAAAGAAAATATAGTTTTTCCGGCTGACAAGTGGGACCATTTGTATTAGGGGATTAGCTATTGGTGATCTGTTTTTTTTTTGACCGAACCGGTCGGGGAGTCCCCGACCTACTTTTTTTTCATTAAATGAAAGAATTGAACTATGTACAAGGTTTTACAAGGCCTCAGGCCTAAATTGCAAAAAGGGAATTACAAATGGCTATCTCTCCAGACTAAAATTCTGTTGCTTTTCGTAGGTTTGGCCTTCAACAAAGCCAGACCCAAATCTTTGTGAAGCACTGTCTTCCATAGCTCCACGCTCTTCTGCCCATTCTCAAATATAATCTTGTTTCTTATGCACCAAAGCCCCCAGCATCCACATATGAGAACTTCTCTGAAGATCGGGTTGGCAAAATCTTCTCTAGCCCTGATGATCATCTCTGCTGGGTTCAGACTGAAGTCCCAATGCACAGCTATAGATCCCCAGCAGCTCTGACTGAACTGACACTCAAAGAACAGATGCAAGGTGGTCTCTTCTAAGTTAGAGTTGCACAAAATACAGGCATGATCTGGGATGTGCATGTTTTTTCTTCTCAGCATGTTTCTTGTATTGAGTCTGTCTCTAGCTAGAAGCCAGAAGAAGAACTTCTGATTCCCCAGGTTGTCTGAACCCCAGAGCCATTTGAAGAGGGAGAGGCACTCTGAATCTTCTCTTATGGCTCTGTAAGCTTTCTTGCTACTGAACTTAGTAGATCCCCAGCTATAAGTCCAGCTGTCCTTTGTCTCAGTCTCCCAGTCTCTTTCTTCTATGATTTCTTTCAGTTCTTCTAATTGCACCCGGGCTTGGGTTGAGAGGGTTGGGCAAAACACCCTATCAAGCTGTTGATTGATTAGGAATCTGACTGAACACTTTGGTTCCCTAGCAAAGGAAAAAAGCTGTGGAAATCTTTCTTTCAGGGGTTGATCTATCCAAAAATCTGCCCATAGGAGGATGGCATTCCCCTTCCTCGGGGTGCATCTTGTGATTTTCTGAAACTTTGGGAACAATTTCATCACATCTTTCCACCAGAAAGAGCCTACTGGTGCTCTGCCCTGTGGGGGGGTATTTTCATTTGCATATAATTTAGTCCAAGTCAGAGAGACCCAAGGGGTATCATGGTTGTTGTAGAATCTGTCTAGGTGTTTCAGTAGTAGAGCATCATTTTGGGTTTCAATGTTGATGATGCCCAAGCCACCTTCATGTTTTGGCTTGCAGGCTTCTTCCCATGCTACCGGGGCTTTCCCTCTATAGTTCAGGTCCCCCTTATTCCATAAACAGGCTTTCCTTGCTCTGTCTAGTTGCTTCACAACAGTAGGAGGAAGTTTGAGGCAGCACATATAGAAGGTGGGTAGTGCTGAGAATACTGAGTTCACAAGAATCAGTCTTCCATTGTAGCTGATCATCTTGCTTATACCCCCTAGCCTTCTTTCCACCCTACAAGTTAGGGGTGCAAAATTTGTGATAGTTGGTTTGGTTGTTCCCAGTGGTAGCCCAAGGTAGGTGAAGGGCATGTTTCTAACCTGACAGCCAAATGTTCTTGCCAAATGACTTGCCCTTTCTTGTGGCATATTAATGGGGACTAGGAAGGATTTGTCAAAATTAACTTGCAGTCCACTATTGTCTGAGAAACCTCTTAGGAGACCTTTCAGATTGAAGAGCACCCTTGCATCTCCTGGCAGTACTAAGAGTGTGTCATCAGCATATTGTAGGATGGGGAACTCGCCTTGGAAATCATCACTCAAAGGATGTCTTAGAATTCCCCCATTCCAGGCCTGGTTGACAATAGTCTAAAGAAAATCTGCTGCAAGAACAAACAGCAAGGGAGAAAGTGGGTCACCTTGCCTCACTCCTCTCAGACATCTAAAAGATCTTCCTGGACAGCTGTTTAGTATTACAGAAGAAGAGGCACTATTCAGCAGATTCTGAACCCAGTTTATCCAAATCTCTGGAAAGCCCTTATGTCTCAGGATCTCAATTAGGAAAGAATGCTCTAGCTTATCAAAAGCTTTCTCAAAGTCCAGTTTAAGGATTACTATCTCCTTTTTTGATTTATGACAGAGGTGGAGGAATTGGAAAGACCAAGCTAGACAGTCCTGTATAGTTCTCCCCCTAATGAAGCCATACTGATTCTGGAGGATGAGTTTGGTCATCACCTCCTGTAGCCGAGTAGACATGATCTTGGTTATGCATTTGAGTGAGTAGTTGAGCAGGGATATTGGCCTGAAGTCATTTACTGTCTCAGGGTTGTCTTTCTTTGGGATCAGGGCAATAACTAAAGAGTTTATGCTGGAGATGTCGATGTTATCTCTGGAGAAATCTTTTAGAAGTCTGATGAAGTCATGCTTGATGATATGCCAGCACTTCTTGATGAAAATGCCATTGAAACCATCAGGGCCTGGAGCATGTTCATTAGGTAGAGATTTAATGACTAGGTCTATCTCTGCATCACTGAACTCTTCTGCTAGATGGTTTAGGTCTTGGGGTTCCAGGGCCCTATTTAGATCATAACTGATGGGGCTCTCATCTGTTGTTCCCATTCTTTCCTTGAAAGACCTCCAGAGGAGATTTGCCTTTTGTTCATGATCAGTGATCATGCTGCCATCTGCAGTGGTTAGTGAGACTATAAAGTTCCTCTTATGAGCTGAGGTTGCCATGATATGGAAAAATGTGAGTTCTCATCTCCAAATTTAGCCCATCTGATAGTGTTTTTTTGTCTCCAGTATAATCTTTTCGATTCAAGTAGCCCCTCCTGATATTTTTTCACTAGCCTCCTGAAGCAAGCTTCTGGTCTGGAGAGAATTCTCTGTTCTTCTAGCCCATCCAGTAATGAAATGACCCAATTGCAGTTATGTATCAGTTTACTGAGATTGGATAGGTTTTTACTCCACTGCTTAAGCCCGTACCTTGTCTGTTTGAACTTTACTGAGATGTTTTTTGCCGCGTTGCTGTAGAATGGTGCATTGCTCCAGTGTCTTTCCACTGTCTCTAGGAATCCTGGATGCTCAAGCCAGTAGGTTTCAAATCTGAACATATTGGATTTCGGTATTTTGTTGCCAATATGTAGAACATAAGGTATGTGATCAGAGGTTGGTCGAGCCAGAGGTTGGACAAAGGTAGCAGGGAAGGAGGTGTTCCAATGTGAACAGGTGAACACCCATTCTAATTTGATCAGTAGAGGATCATCTTGCATGTTACTCCAGGTGAAGTTTCTACCACTGAAGGGGACCTCACAAAGGTCTAAATCTGAGATCAATTCATTGAACATGTCCATTTCCCCTAGATCACCCCCAGGCTTGTTTCTGTTTTCAGGACTTCTGTAGAGATTGAAGTCACCACCTAGGATCCAATTATCAAAGTTACTTGTATCAAGATTCATCAGCCAGGTAATGAAGTTGTATTTTTGGTCAGCATGAGATGGACCATAAACATTGGTTACATGAATAACACTTTGATCTGCTCTGCAGGTTAGTTTAATGGTGATTGCATAAGAGCATGACTGAATGATGTCTCCATCAAAAAGACTACCATTCCAGACAGTAAGAAGGCCACCAGAGGCTCCAACAGCTGGGTGGAAAGCAAATTTGTCAAGCATCCTTGGATAGAATTTTCTAAGATAGAAGCTGTCAAAATTTTCTCTCTTGGTCTCTTGAAGACACAGCACATGACAAGCACTCTCAGAAATTTTCTCTCGAATAGAATCCCATTTTCCCCTGGGAAATCCCCCTGATGTTCCAAAAGAGCATTTTGCTACTGTTGTTACTTGTGTTTGTACTATCCATTAAAAGTGTTGCGGGGGGAAAAAACTTGTTCAAGCTTAAACAAGCCGAACTGACAGAGCCAGATTCTGACAAAATGGGGGTTATCAAAAAGGCCAAAAAATGATCTGATCTCAGAACCAAAGTAAACAAGGGAGCCACATAGATAAAGATAAAGGGAAACTTCGATCAAAGATAAATAAATAGTCTGGCCAACAGGCCGAGAGCCGTTCAGGCGATGACGCAGCCAACTAAGGGCGATGTTCAGGTACAACAACGATAAAAACCAGTACAGGCACTGGTTGGGAACAAAAGAAAGTTTGATAAAGTAGAATTTATTCAGCTTCGCCCCCGGTGATGCAGGCGATCCATTGGTAGGCCAGGGTCTTCTATTCATCAAGGTTGTTAGCTTCCAGCAGGGCAGTGGACACACTTCCAGACTGCATCTTCAGAAAACCTTCTCCCATGCCAATCAGTGCTTCGCGATTCAGGTAAGGAGCAGGTGGGAGAACGGCCAGTGGTGTGATGTTCTCTAGCACTTCAGTGGTGGCCCGCCTCTTGGAGCTTTTCTTCCTGGGCTTTGGCTTCTTGGATCCACTTGGCCCATCATCTGGCTTGGTGGTTTGGGCTTTGGCTTCAGCGTTCTTGTACCCTTCCACGCGATCAGCCAGCCTCCTGCTGCGCCTGAAGAAGTTGCTGTCCAGTATCTCCTCAGCCCTCACCACTTTCTTTTTCTTTTTGTCACCAGCTGGGGTTTGGAACACCAAAGGAGCTTCATCCAGGATCTCAAGGTCAGTGTCTGGGCTTTCCTTCCCCATGGCTCTCTCCACTGGAACAGGGGCGGTGTAGGTGTCCATCCCATCATCTTGGAGTGTCTTGTCAGCCCCCTCATCATCAGAGTCATCCAACAGATTGTGCTCTTTTGCAAACCTCTCCAAAGAGCTATCACCTTCAGTTAACTGTGGACAGGAGATGCAGGCAAGATGAATGAGCAAGTCATTGTCATTGATGTAGTTTGGGATGATAGTGTCTTCATCTTTGTCCAAAACACTAAGATGCTGGAAGTTACTTGTAAAAGGACTGAGTGGTATGGATTGGGTTACCTTTCTGACCAGAGAAGGGACTGTGATGATGAGAGGATCATGCCTGGCTGGGCCAAGCCTGATGCTGTTGCTGATGACTCCAGCCTCTCTGGTTGTCACTGGGACATGAACTTTAGAAGATTAAGAGTTAGACATGATCAAGTTATACGCATCTGAAGGTAGAGATAAGGTGATAAAAGAGGCAGAAGGCATACCAAAGCTTTGCTCAATTTCATTTGCCTTGGAGGTCAGACCGAATCTTTCCTTCAGGATTTCAAACCTCTCATGATTCTGGGGCTGCAGTTCAAACTCGGCTGGATCTTCTTCAGGAGCCATGTGCATGACCCAGTGATCAGCACTATTCACCCTCATCTGATGCCCTTCCATCACCATCGCTGAGCCATTGCTGCCCGGTGGAGTGGAGTCAGAGCTGCTGGAGCTTTGAGGGCCAACTGGTCCATCACCCATCCATCTGGGTGGTGGGTGTGGTACTGGGTGCAGAGGACCCTGGACAGGATGACCATCTTCACCTTGAGGTTCTTGGATACCTGATCTTTTCACAACATAGACAGGGCAGGTCCAGGATCTGCCTTGGGTTGGGATCCCTGCCCCCAACCAGATTGAATCTGGAATCTTAGCGTCGTCATTCAGATACACCTTGACAACTGCCACCCCAGGAGTGTTGATGCCAAGCCAGTCGACCATGATCCCAAAACTAGACACTGCTTTTGCCACAATCTTATCATTCTTCATATCATTTGGGAAACCTAGCAGCAGGACCCATGCTTCCCTATCCAGCTGAAAACTACGAGCATTTTCCCCTTCATCATGCCTAAGCAGATACATGTTGTACTCGTTGCGAAAGCGGAAAATCGGCCCCAGAAATCTTTCGCGTGCTAGGGTAGTGGCAAATCTGACATAGGCGGCACCGAGCGGGCAAGGGTAGACTCCAAGCACATGAACATCATGGGTGTTCAAGAAATACTCACGAACCGCTTCTGCCAGCACGGAAAGTCCCTCTTGTCCACATCCGGGACGAGCCTAACGATGGCGAGGTCCTCGTTGTGCCTGTAGTGGCAGCCCGTGACGAAGACCTCTTGACGCAGGCCGGGGCGGTTGACGCGCTCCACCAGATTGAAGCCCGGCGGGAGGAACGGCGTCGGATCAACGGCCCAGTTCGCCATTGGTGGCGGCGGCGACGGCGACGAGGTTTGGGGGGTGGGGTTTACTGTAGCAGGCGGTGGTGGTGGAATGACAAGAGAAGGAGCGGAACCGTCTCGGGTGGCCGGTGCACTTGTATTTATGTCATGCTTATCCCCCAACTTTGCCTCTTGAGATCCCTGATTAGGCGCGATTCTATACTGCTGATTGAACAGCGATTTTTGTAAGCACTTTCTATAATCATGCCCATAATTGGCGCAGACCGAACAATGGCCTTTTTGCCGCAAACTTTCCAAGAGTGACCAAAGCCCATGCATCTCGTGCAAAAGGCCTGCGCTCCCTGTCGCGTTCTTGGGCTTATTCTGAGTCCGGTTCAAATGCTGGCCCTGTTTTGCATTTGAATTTGAACCCCAGCCGTTGAAGGATCAGCCGTTACACAATCAGCTATAACTCTTTTCCCTGAAATCTCGTTGTTTTCTTTAATTCTCCAGCGAAGAACACGCCAACGAGAATGAGAGTGAGCTGGTTGAGATTTTGAATTGGAGGGGAAAACTTGCTTAACTTGATTGGGCTGAACTTGATGAGGATGATCAGATTGAGGAAAGATAGGAGCATGAACCCGATCTAGGGGTTTCTTAGGAAGGAGACGTTGCGCCTGGCGAGAGTGAGCCGGCTGTTGATAAAATTTGGAGACCGAATTCCGAGTAGCCTGAGCATAGCTCTTTCTTCCGGAGTTTTTCCTAACCTCGGTCGATTTGGCCTCTTGTTCATCTTGCCAAAGTGCAAGATCACGTTGCCAATTGGGGCCCCCCCTCCCCAAAGATGGAAGAAGATTTTGAACAGATTGCACGAAAAGGATTTGGAACGATAAACCATAAAACCAATATTCTTGGAGGCAACCGAAAAACAAAACATCCAGCCAGAGAGATGTAGAACATTGTAATCATTAGCTTTCCCTCCTAGGCAGGATTGGAGGATTACTGATACAGAATCCTCATTAAGCTTGATGGCGCTACGCCAAAACTTGCAACAAGATGAAAAGCCTTGGGCGAGAGAATGGATGGAGGACTCACTGAACATTCGAACCGATCTCGGACGATCTGGGCAAACTCCTTCCCCGGCTCGAAGTTAAGGTCCGAAAGCCCCGCCATGGAGCTTGGAGTCGTCGAGACGTAGGGGAGTCACCGCCGGGAACGATCGTCATGGCCGGCGATGGGCCGTGAGAGGGTGAGGGGCTCGGGGGGGAGGGGCGACTCTCATCTCCGATTTCTCATTCATTTGGTGATCTGTTGGAGCGTGTCCCTTGAAAACCCCAAAAAATTGTATTGGTGATCACCAATACCATGCTATTAGGGATCAATTATTGGTGAGCTGTTGGAGAAGATACCCTGTGTGTTACCGCGGGAGCTAATTACTGAAAATTTTGAAATGAAATTGTGTGGAGATGATATATGTTGATACGGAATAGTGCAAGTGGAGGCTAGAAGTGAAGTTAGTACGATGACATGACCATTAGTGAGACGTGATGTGGATATTAGTTGAAGATGACATGGATGTTATGTCGAGATAGAGTTCTAGTGAGGATTAGCTTTATATAAGAGATATAAATTACACACAAGTTTTACTCCATGCTGAGCAAAGATCTACTATAATATGCCTTTGTCTCCATCTTATGACACGGCCACTTCGAACTTAATCTGGCACTTTTATTTCTTTTGAAGAATAGTCCTGAAGTACATTAGATATGTAGGCCTATTGATTGGCTATTGATGAGTGAAACACGAAATATGATAACACCAAGGTCCCTCTAGTTCATTTTTTTTAAAAAAATCTCTTTTTTTTTTTTTTTTTTTTTTGTTTCTTTGTCATTTTGCTATTTGATCTTTAAAGCAAACCCTTTTTTGTTCAGTGCTATGGGCCGGCACACTCTCCTGCCGATTCTTTTTTTGTTCAACGTGATCCCCCATCCGCATTTCATTCCATCCTGCCGATTCTTCAAAAGAAAAAGATTTGGTTATTATAACTATACTTTTGTTGCCTCTCTTATGTTTTTCAGCTTGGGCGAAAAAATTGGCAATTTTAGTTCACTGCGGTGTCGGCGAGATTCCTCTACCTCTACTTTTAGAGGCAAGTGAAATTAAAGGGTGGCACCAAATATGATTCTAGGGTATTATAGATTTGATTGGCTATTGATGAGTGAAACACGAAATATGATAACTCTTATATGCATGTTAATACTGTTGCTGACGTTGTTTTTTGAGGCTGCACGGTACCTCCCGAACTAAAAAGTATATGTTTATAAAGTTCAAACATTTGAAATAATGAGGCAGCTCCTTAAATCTTGTAGGAAATCGAATCCCTCCGTCCCAAATTATAACTCATTTCAACAATCTTGGAGCGTCAAAGCATCTAAGTTTGTTTGTAATAGAAAGCACCGGGGACGCAATGGGCATCACCTCTGAAAAGCATTGCTGGATGCACTGGTACTGCCGGAACGGTTAAAACCATCGATCGGCTCGCTGGCCGCCGTCAGATCGTGGAGCCGCCGGCGATAAACTTCCAAGAAGAGGTTAGAAAAGGGCAATGGGGCCTGTGTTTGTTTCGGTATGGATGGATCGACCAGTGCCTGCCTCGACGACGCATCTGCAGTCGACTGCCGCCATGCAAGTTATGGTGGCGCCGGCCCGTCCCCGTCGTCAGGCAGCCCGGCTGACAGCAGGATGCATGCCATGCTTGGATTTGCATAGTTGTGGCGGGGCCCGTGTGGCGGGGGACCTCCGACTCCGTCCGTCCGATCGATCGATCCATGGCTGTCATGCATGCTGTACTGCTGCTGCGTTGCTCGTCGCATTCAGGGACGACTGATGAGGACGGACAGATGCTCTAGCTGTCCGCCGCGCAACCACACCAGCAACAAACCTTGCCATGGCATATTACGTATGCATGGTGCATGGACCGTACTCCTCTCTATAGCTTAGCAGCAACATGTTTGCGCTCCGCGCCTTGTCTGAATAATTGAAGACACGACACCCGTTTTACAGCTAGCTAGCTAGCTTATATAGGAGGTAGTCGGCTCCCGGCATAGCACCGACGATGTGTCGCAACTGTGGGAACTGCAACTGCCCCCAATCATATCACGGCGAAAGTATACTCCGTGGTAGTACAAAGTTTTTTAGCAGTAGCTTTATATAGTGAATAATGAATCCATTTTCTTATACGCACTTCAGCTACACACGGTACTTTCTACCGCCTTTATAAAAAGTAATAACTTGCATACACCTAATATTCCTATGGACTCACCGGAGTTCACCGTCCATGTCATAGTGAAAAAAACACCGAGTTATCCTATATTCACTATAAATTTGACTCAAAGGTAGTAAATTTGAATGCCAAGACATACAAAAAAAATGTAAATGATCTCTTTTAGTGGGAGGGACTCATCTACAATTTCCGGCCCATTTATTTTCTCATTTGAGGCTCATCTGAGATTCTAAGGCCCATCCCGCCGGCTTCCAGCCTATTCAGGCCCATAAATCTCACCCGTTGGTTGTATCCGACGGCAAAGAGGATCCTCAGCCCCGCCGCCATAACCCTCTCTCTTGCTCTCCGCCTCGCAGCAGACGCGTCCAGTTTGGGTTTGGTCTCGCCGCCCCGCCGCGCGCGCTTCCGGAAGCTTCTAGAAGTTCCGACGAGGAGGAGGGGAGGCTCCCGCCGCCGCCGCAGCCATGGCGTCCACCAAGGTCCAGCGTATTATGACCCAGCCCATCGTAAGCTACCTCTCCGCCCATCTTCTCCTCTGCGCTTATTTGCTCTTCTGTTTTTCATTCATATATCGTCGTGCTGTTCCTAATCGGCTCGCCCTATGTTTGATGCGATGGTCGGCGAATCCTTGGTGGGCTTGCGCGGCGGCAGAACCTCATCTTCCGTTTCCTCCAGAGCGTAAGTGGATTGCAATTCTATTCTGTTTCTGGACTATGAATGAATGTTCATATCTGCGTATTTTGCGGTGCTTCGGTCAGGATTTATAAATTGATTTGGTTATTGCAGAAAGCGCGCATCCAGATCTGGCTCTTCGAGCAAAAGGACCTCCGGATTGAGGGTCGCATCATCGTGAGTTTCCTTGCCCTGGTTCTTTTGTCCAAACGGCAAAATTTAGCACCAGTAACTCTCTGCTGGCGCCTAATAACTCTCTGTCAGCTCCTAGTAGTTCTCTACAAGCTCCTCTACATGCTAATTAGTGTAGTTTTATGGGGACGGATGATAAACATGAGTCATATCTTGGGCTCACTTTGTTATATGGGCTGTCAGCTAGAAAAAAACGCTTTACAGTTTGTAGCTTAAAATCACATGTGACCTTATCAAGTGCTATGCCACAAGCACCTACTAATATGGTGTGAGTGTGATGCACATTCTTTGGTAGATTGCAATGCTTAAGCTAAGGCGCATGCAATTGTTGGTGTTATGTGTCTTCAAAGGATTAATACTTACTAGTTAGAACAGAAGGTTAGGGTGTAATTTGCTCCAAAAAAAGCATGTGTAGGCAACATTGGCTTGTGCCATGTAAATGCTTACCCGCAATATTTTGCAGGTAATCAAGTGCTTATTGACTTCTTTAGGTGATTGGAATGTGATATGTTCCAATATTGAGTATTCCTTTTCATCAAATTACAGTCCTTAAATCTGGAATCAATCCTAACCCTTGTCGTGTGGACTGAAGAACTGATCTATATGAACTATGAACAACTACTGTAAATCGAGCTTTGTTGCTTTCATATGAAAATATTACCTTTTTGCCCAATCAGAATATTATCAATGCATGTAAACAAATAGTGAAGGATTTCTGAAAGATGCTATTTAGAATGTTTTTTTAGACATACTTGGCTTCACTTTTTGGATACAGAGCGTCGCACTGTATATGTGTTGGGGATCCTTGTCTGCACTTTGTGGTACAGTCGTACAGAGCACCACATGTGTTGTGACTTGAGTCTTTTGTTTTGCCTCTTGAACAGTGGGAAACAAATGATTGTGTTAAGTGACAATCAGGAATCACTCATCGGCATGTTTAGTGCTCCTTGTGTTTCTTAGGGAAAATATTTGTATTGTCCTGGGTGAATGGTGTATGGTCATATGGTATGGTAGCATGTGTTCCTTTTTTTTTTTGTTAATCTCTATTTCAATATCATTTGTGTTTTCCTATCTGTGTTCATTATGTGATATAAATGCAGGACCTTTTGTTTTTGACTTGCCTAGTTTCCCTTTATTTGGTCTTCTATGTTGCTGTCTGATCTGATTAATGCATGGGTGACCCTGCACTGCTGGACTGGACAGGTATATGGATGTCTGTTTTTTTGCGGGGCTGTATAGATGTTCCTTTTCCATTTAATATCGCTAACTAGGCTATGTTATGCCATCAGTGGCGGCTAGAAAAAATAGAGTAATAGTAACACAAATTTTATTCATTCTCTAGCGTGGCCTGAAATTCTTGGTTTCTGCATACTGTCTAGTCTTAGACTCTTGTTCATTTTTTTTTTTTTGGAGTAATGGTTGACTGATAAGGGTCGTATGGATATTGGAATCCAGGAGCTCGCTATCATACATCCATACTATGAGCCTCTTTGGGAGAGCTTGAACTTTAGGATTCATACAAAGTTCGGAATTTACAGGGTAATAAAACGAATTGTACCATTTTTGGGGGGTCTAAAAGTGGGGACAAGATATCTCACCCTTCCATAAGGCCCTAGTCTTGCTCCTGCTCAAGCTCCACAACGGTCCTAAAGATGCCATATAGACTATATCTTTGCAGTTATATTGCTTGTACATGGCAGTTCGGGAAAGGGCCATTTTAATCGCATACTATGCGGTAGGATAACTCATACCTCGATATGATTTTGCTTGCATTAAACCCTGCAGAATGTGCTATATATTTAGTGAAACTGAGCTCATAATTTGTTACACTTGCAGGGATTCGATGAGTACATGAACTTGGTCCTCGATGATGCTGAGGAAATCAACGTCAAGAAAAACACTAGGAAATCACTGGGTTAGTAAAACACGCAGCCCCGGAAAATTGTGTTCTCCCATCACGTGAATCGATATCATGGTTTCCTTTTATGCTCTAATATGTATGGTTGTCAAATGATTTGCAGGCCGGATACTCCTCAAAGGTGACAACATAACTTTGATGATGAACACGTTAGTGAACAAATCCTACTTTTGTATTCTGGCTAATTATTCTAAACCTTGTAATTTCTAGTGAGTGGACTTCTAAAATCTCTTATTTTCAACTTTTGCAGTGGCAAGTGAAAATTCTTATGGCAGGAATGATGCTTGTTGCACGCGTTGAGTATCCGTGACTCATTGTCCTCCATCCATCCATCCAGACTTAAATGTATCATGTCATTGTGGTTTAGTGTGGGTGGTAATGGCTGTTAACTACCTGAGTTAACTCATGTCTTCGCTATATGCTAGATGCTGTGATAATTAGCTGCTCACTTGTCTTCCAAAGATTAGCCCAACTTATATGTGCCATGTTGACATCTTTTCTGGTTCCATACTCTGGTTTACACCTCCCACATTTATTTAGTAGCTTCGTCCGGCCACATTTCAGATGAACAAAGCATGAAATTTACACGGGTTCGCCTGAGTTTAAAGTCAGGGCCTCACTCTCCTGTCAGCCTTGTTGAAACTGAGGCTTTTTCATTACGGTGGCAATAAATAACGATACCACTACAGCCACTCAACTGTCAGCCGGAGTATATAGAAGTATTATATATTCTATTTTCTTGCCAAAAAAAACTGCCCGACAAAAATTCTGTCATTTTAGAACGCTTTTCGGTATTTACAAAAAAAAAACACACACATTATGAAAATGGATAAGCTGGTAAGAATTGAAATCAATAAGATTAGTCTGCCCAGCTTAGGCTGTAGTACTGACAGGAAATTTTGTTTGCCTTCCAGATTACTTAGTCTTAGTTTGAATCTTTCGAGCTTCACTCTGATTTTTGATAGGGACATTTTTAATTGTCTTGCAGTCATCATGACCTGACTGATTTTCTAAGTGGTTGATAAGGGATGTTATCATTTTCCAATTATTGTTTACCTAGTTTGAATCTTTCGAGCTCACTCTGATTTTCTGAATAAGTGGTTGACAGGGACATTTTTAATTGTCATCATGTGAGTATCCTGACTGATTTTCTAATTTTCATTGGTAACCACTAGTCCACTAAGACCACGATGTTATCATTTTCCAATCGTATTGTTTACCTAGAGAAGAAAAGTGCTGATTAGTACTCTTTCCTGCGACGACGAGGAAAGGTCTTTCTGGTGACGCTGTAAAGCTCCACTGCGGAATTGGACGACTTGCGAACCATCCAAATAATAACACGTTTGCTCCTCTCACCGGCTCCGTTCAAAACGCGCTAAGGAACAGTGGCAGGGGCCTCGGCTGTCCTCCAGTTTTGCAACAGATTACCATTTCTCTCATCTGGATACAGCTGGGCAGCTGGCTATATATAGCATCCGTTCTATATAATTCGATCAAATTAAGATGTGGCCATGTATGTAGCTCGCTTATATATGTCACCTTGTTTCACTTGCTTTAATGTACAGAGATCAATGGAAGCGTTCGTTGATTTCACTGTGCATCATTGTTGTTCTTGAACCCCATACCCAGCTTATATAATCTTGGTCGATTCCAAGTGCGCAGTTAGTAGTAGTACTAATCCATCGAGGTTGCTAGCGAGCGATGATGGGAGTAACAATCCCAAGAAGAAGCCCCAGCTCCGTGTTGTTCCTTGGCATCTGCTGCTTGCTGTGGTTGTCCATCCATTCACCATGCGCGTCCTCGCTCTCCTTCGACCTCAACTTCTCTGAGCCAAAACCTTTCTGCAGTGCAGTCATCAACTGCAGCGGGGAAGCGTCCGTGGCCTCGGGTATCCTTGAGCTCACTGGAACGGGCGGCGTGGGCCGAGCTACATACGGGCAGCCGGTGCCGCTCTGGCATGCCGCTGCCACCGGCAAGCTGCTGACCAGTTTCGCCACGTCCTTCACCTTCAGAATCACGCCGGATCCAAAACAGCGGAACACCGGCGACGGGATGGCCTTCTTCCTCGCGCCATACCCGACGGCGTCGCTGATCCCGTCAAACAGCGGCGGCGGAAACCTCGGCCTCCTCCCAGCTGCAGACACGAGCTGGACAGGCGACGGCCGCTTCGTCGCGGTCGAGTTCGACACCTGGTGGAACGGCAACTCCGTCGACATCAACGACAACCATGTGGCCATCGACGTCAACTCCATCGCCTCGGTGGCGTCTACCAACACGTCCTCGCCGACAAGGAACCTGACGTCGAATCTCGACATGACAGCCACCATCAACTACGACAATGGCTCTAAGCTGCTAACCGTCGATCTACTGATCAACGGTAGCTTGTACCACGTCGACACGGTTGTTGACCTGAGCAGCATCCTGCCGGAGGAGGTCGCCGTGGGCTTCTCAGGAGCCACCGGCTCGTCCTCCGAGATGCATCGGGTACTCACCTGGTCCTTCACTTCCACGCTTCCATCGAGCGACGATACTACTATCGTCAGCAGGTCCCCAAAGAAATTACTACGAACAGTGCTGTTGTCCGTAGCAGTTCCTATGTTGTTTCTGTCGCTGTGTGTCGCCGGGGGCTGCCTACTGCTACGGCGGCGGCGGATGCGATCGTCGCTAACAGACGCCGTAGCTGATGGCGATTCCGATTCCGAGGAACAATATGGCAGAGCTGTGCTGGAGAGAGGGGTAGCTTCCGGTGGCCCTAGGCGATACACATACCGCGAGCTGGCTGCGGCGACAAGCAACTTCGCGGAGGATAGAAAGCTCGGCCGCGGAGGCTTTGGAAGCGTGTACCGTGGTGAGCTCATCGTTGGCGACCAAGACAGCCCTGTCCATGTGGCGATAAAGATGCTGTCGTCAGAGTCGTCGGTGCAAGGGAGGAAAGAGTTCGAGGCAGAGGTGCGGATCATAAGCCGGCTAAAGCATCGTAACCTTGTGCAGTTGTTGGGCTGGTGCGATAGTCGCAACGGCCTCATGCTTGTCTACGAGCTGGTGGCCCAGGGCAGCCTCGACAGGCATCTCTACGGCCGCGATAGCAGATTTCTGACATGGTCGCAAAGGTACCAGATCATCCTCGGCTTGGGATCCGCGTTGCGGTATCTCCACGAGGAGTGGGAGCAATGCGTTGTGCATGGCGACATAAAGCCGAGCAACATCATGCTGGACGAGTCCCACTGCGCAAAGCTGGGGGACTTCGGCCTGGCTCGTCTCGTCGACCACGGCGCCGGGTGGCAGACCACCAAGGCCGTGCTTGGCACGGCCGGGTACATCGACCCGGAGTTCGTCAACACGCGCCGCCCGAGCACCCAGTCCGACATTTACAGCTTTGGCGTCCTAATGCTCGAGTTGGTCTCTAACCGGCCCCCGGTTGTAATCCTGCAAGAACAAGGACAAGAACAAGCAATAAGCGGCCAACAACAACTCTCGCTGCTGAAATGGGTGTGGAGCCTATATGGCCGGAACGCCATTCTTGACGCGGCGGACGAGCGGCTCAGGGGTGACGACGAGCAGTGTGTCGAGCGCGTGCTCGTCGTCGGGCTCTGGTGCGCACACCCTGACCCGTGCGAGCGGCCATCCATCGGGCAGGCCATGCACGTCTTGCAGTCCGATGACAACAAGAGGCTTCCGGCGCTCCAGCCTCAGATGTACAAGACGATGACGGATCTTATTACCGTCCCTGGACAGGCGCACTGCTCTTTGTCCATTGATGATGCCCACAGCGGTTTCAGCTCCTCGGCAGCAACCGGCAACTCCAACTTTTCTAATTCGGACTCGTCAGCCTTGCTTGCAAACTCACGTGATTTTGCTTGATTTTCTTAAAATTTCTGTTGTGAATCATAAGTAGATCGGATTTCGGATGTACCGCCTCCATTTTATTACCCATTGCTTCATTGGTTAGTAAGTAAACTAGCTAGCAATATGGTTGTGAAATTTCTATTGATGCCAAATGAAGGTACCATTCGTTTTCTTTCGGTGAGCTCCATTCTTCAGTAAAAATCACTTTTCATGCATCTTATATATTCTCTTGGAGGTTGGAGTAGAAAAGGACCTCCGTATTGAGTGTCCCATTATCATAGGAGTTTTCTTGCCCTGTTTTCTTGTTCAAACGACAAAATTTAGTACTAGTACTCTCTGCTAGCTCCTTAATTGCCATGCGAGTCTTCTTCAACCACCTTGAGTCATCTTCCAACGCACAAGTATGCAACGCTCTCCTCCTCCAACTTGCCTCGTCCTCTTGGCGACCGACACGTTGCCGAACCAGCACAAGACGTGCTGAATTATGCCGCTCGGTTCACGCGAGAGCGTCTCTATCAGTGTTGGCTCTACAAGCAGCAAGCTTCACCCTCCCGGGCCAGGCAATTGTAGCCTGCTAAAACTCGGGCATCCGCTAAGCCCATCACGACCCGATAGCGTTTGCGACTCGTGGTGTCCGCCTTGTGGTTCGGAGGCCCATCACAATCCTACGGCCCGACGCGAGCGGGAGCATATGCGACTCGGTCCGGTTAGCCCTAATCAGTCCTCAGCTTCTTTTCTGTCTGATTAGAACTCCAGTGATTGGTTATTAACTTATTGTTAAGCTGAGAAGGGTTCGGTGAGAACAGCGACACTTCAGTTGAGGCACGATTTTTTTTCTAAGCCTGCAAGC
Source organism: Themeda triandra (assembly GCA_018135685.1). Taxonomy (NCBI): domain Eukaryota; kingdom Viridiplantae; phylum Streptophyta; class Magnoliopsida; order Poales; family Poaceae; genus Themeda; species Themeda triandra. The sequence goes on along the minus strand of JAENPR010000084.1, from coordinate 550,791 downwards.
CGTCAGCATCAGCAAGGTCGAGTACACGACACGTCAAACAAGCCAAATGCAATCTTTCTGCGGTGTCTACAATTCAGAGCTTCCCGGCCTACTCGATCGTCATCAACCCAACCCCGACGGGGTACAAGAGATTGAGCGTCCTTGACGCTAGCTAGTAGGGAGGCTGCCTAAGTGCCTAGGACCGTTGCCAGAGCTTTAACGGATAAATGTGCTTTGCAATACACAGTCTCTTGTCATTCCAGTAGTTTGTTAGGGTGCGGTAACCTTCGGTTACCAAGAGGTGTAACTTTCAAGTTTCTGTTTACCACTGCTTAATGAAACACATGCTAATGCATGTTCTCGAAAAAAAACCCAACTACGACAGAATACACCACACGCCTCTGTCTGTTACCGTGGCTCATGTCTGTGCCTCAACGTTCCTTTTTCTGGATTGATGTAATTCCGGGTTGGCTAGTTGATCTAGCAACCGTAGATTTTAATCCCCATGAGAATTAATGAAAAGCTCTATGATCTCAAAAAAAAAAAAGACTTCCGGCGACACTGCAACTACGCTTTTTTCTGGGACATTGCATCGATCCTTTTTGTCCAAGCTATATTGGTTGCTTTTAATCTGGCTTGCACATGTCAGTCAGCACAAGCAAAATAACATGAGAAACCACTGTAAAAGGGCTCAAATAACATAGTTGACTCCTGATCCCCGACTTCCTAGAAACTAGGCAAACTCGTAACACAGGATTTGCCTACCGCTTACACCTGATTTTTCTGACATTCTGATTCAGAGATCAACAACTCCTATTTGTCTTTGGTTAGGAAGAGAAAATTCGAGCGCCCAGAATAATTTTGGTTTTCACCTGAGTTTTATCAAAAGCACAAAAGCTCGATTTTAATTGTTGTCAACTTATGATGGAGGTACTTATCCGATTCTCATGTCAACTGAACTCTTTCATATATAATATAACACGCTCACAATTATAAATAGACCTTTTTTTTTCACACCATACAGTACAACACGTCGTCGAGAGATGTTGCTGCAGGGTGGTCCATGATCACGTCGTCCCTAGCCGCGCGGTGACCGTTCTCGCGCACAAGCACAGAAATGAGCACTTGGAATTCTCGGCACCGTCACACAAGTCATCGGCCTCTCGCAATGGACACAAAGCATCTTTTTTCTAACACGCGGCTGCGTTGACCACGTCACTACCTACAAACCCTCCAAGCCCTAACGTACGGAGTATCCTGCACTCTATTCTCTATTGCAGAGACCAGAGAAGAATCACTTGCCCCTGCGCTGCGCGTCCTGCCAAATTTCTTTTTTTTTTTGAAAAATCTGGAGGGGCCGAGGCCCCTACAGTTAAATTTATTAGAGAAAAAGGTATCCAAAGGTTACAACAAGAGCAAATAAAGAGAACAAAGAAAAAAGAAGATTACAAAAAAGGAGAAAAATTAAGAGACAAAGAAAGTAACAAAGTAAATCAGCACTAGGCTGCTATCAACTCTAGATTTTGTATCCATTGAGCAAACTGAGCTTCTTGGCCTTGTTTCAGTCTGAACCGGAGCAACCGAAGTTCCTGAAAGAAGAATCTTACACAGATGTCCTGCCAAATTTCTTGATTAAAAAAAACTCTAGTTGGTCTTGTTGGCCCGTGCGGGGCTATACAGATGTTCCTTTTCCGTTTACTATTGTAACTAGGCTATGTTTTCTTTAAATTAGTAACTAGGCTATGTTATGTGCTCTAATATGTTTGGTTGTCAAATGATTTGCAGGCCCGATACTCCTCAAAGGTGACAACGTAACTTTGATGATTGGAAGGAAAGGAACCAGAGAACGTTCGATGGTGCCGCACGCGACCCAGCTGCTGTAGTTCACCAGGTCTGGGAGGAGGCAGCGGAGTGGACGACCGCGGGGTGTCGGTCCCTCGCGTCGCTGTCCATTTACTAGCAGCTAGCCTAGGTTCACCCTGTGGCACATCACCTCACACCAGGTAGTACACCACTCGAAGCACCGCCGTTCTAGCCGGCGCCTTGTGTAAGTGTGTCTTCCACCACGTCCGAGGCACCTCGTGTCGGCCGGGTGGGTTGTAACAAACTCTATCTTCTCTTAATACGACACGTGCAGCGCACGTTTTCGAAAAAAAAAACTTTGATGATGAACACTTGAGTGAATAAATCCCACCTTTGTATTCTGGCTAATTGTTCTGAACCTTGTAATTTCTAGTGCGTGGGCTTCTAAAATCTGTCATTGTCAACTTTTGCAGTGGCAAGTGAAGATTCCTATGGCCTATGGCGGGAATGATGTGTGGTGCTCACATTGAGTATCTGTGACACATTATTGTACTCCATCCATCCTCCAGAATTACATGTATCATGTCATTGTGGTTTAGTGAGAGTTGTATTGGCTGTTAACTACCTGAGTAAACTCATGTGTTAGCTATATACTAGATGTTGTGACAATTAGCTGCTTAGTGCTCACTGTGTTCCAAATATTAGCCCGACTTGTGTGTTGTGTGTGACATGTTGACATCTTTTCTGGTTTCATACTCAGCTTTGCCTAGAGTTTTGCTCTACTTAGATTGTCTCCAATAGCAGAGATCTAAATAGGAGAGGCATTCCATAATTTGGGTCGCACACAATAAAATTGTCCAACCCAGCCACTCCTCCACCCAATACCCCTCCCGACCCCTCACCCCGCACTCTATGCCCCTACCGGTACACAAGACACCCGAGGGGACGAGCCAAGCCGCACGCGAGAGCTATGAGGGCCGGAGTGGGCGACCTGCGTGGCGGCTGCGAGGGCTAGAGTCGCTCAGTGGCACGGCGACAGGGTTTGCGTGCAGAAGCAATGGCGAGCAGAAGGGGCAGCAATGGCGGGACCCGCGAGCACCAAGCAGGAGCAACGGTGGGATCCTCCACCAACACACGTGTCTCCTCCGTTCGCCCAACGCCCTTCACTCAGCCGCCGGACGTCTTCTGGTCCAACCTCGCTGCCGCGCCGGGCACAACAACCGTCCCGATCATCTTCTCCTTACCGTTGTGCCACATGGTCGTGCCCTTCTGCACTAGAGATTTGGGTTGCGTAGAGAGAGCATGCTTATTTTCGCCCCCTCTCTCTGCACACAAAATAGGTACCTGGTTTGCCTTTTTCCCTTTGCATCATGTATTTTGGTTTGGGTAGCCTTATGCAAAGGTTGTTAGAGACAGTCTTAAGCTTGCTTTTTTCGAACCTAGGATTGAGTGAGAATGTACTAAAGATTACATTTTTTTGAAGCCATAAAAAATATATTTGGGTTCTGACATAAATGGCCATCGCCTTTTTAGTAGTAGACAGAGAGAAAGAAAAGGCTTAGAACTGAGTGAGGACCAGTGTAGCAAGAGAAAAATAAGTTTTGCCTTACCAACACAAATTTGTAAGAGAGTACACAACCACGGGGCCAAGTGGTTTAAAAGGCATGCAAGAGCGCTGCCGTCGGCGGCTCCAATCCAACCCCCCTCTTCAAAGAAAGAACGATGCTAAGAACTCGACACCGATGGTGGTGGTGCGGCACGATATTCCTTGGAAACGACCATTGAGCTGACGGCGATGACGTTCTCCCATGAAGAGACACGATGGGACCATGGGCCACAGAGCCCTTCGACGAGCGACATGTCCAACCGCCAGACTAGCTGGTGTGCACCATTTCCCAATAATAGCTCCCTCAGGAAATGTAGAAATAAACCACCCGAGATTTGCCAACCACCATGGCAAACCCGAGATGCATCATGATATCCATCGTCCTTCGGCCCAGGCCTTCTTGGGGGTCTCGAGGTCGACCTCTGTAGTGCTCGTTGTCATTTACGCAAACTCCTTTTTCTTGACAGTCCCTCCTGCTCATTAGCTGGTGGCGGCCGCTTGAGGTCTATGGCCGCCCCCTTGCATGACGATAGCCACTTAGAATTAGAATCCTACTCATTGCGTCGATGTTGCCACAATACCATAGAAGAAGTGTTTGGAAGCAAAAGTTGTAGGCTGGATAGATAAGAAAGAGCTAGAAGAGTAGAATGTGCATGTAGAAAAGAAAACAACACATGAGAGCTGGTAGAGAAGGTGTGTGTGCTATAGATTAGCTCTCTACCCCTCCGGGTTTTGAGGTTGGTGCATCAGGTCAGAGCTCTGAGCTTAAAGGTTAGAGCTCAAAGCTCTTTCTCTTTCTCTCCCTCTCCCTCTGGCTATGCCTGTATCACATTTTGGATTTTTACTGTTCAAATTATTTGTTGATTATAGCCTTTCTCTAGTTACTCTAGTAGGGCTTAGGGTAGGGTGAGCATAGGGTTGTCCGTTTAATGTTAAAAGCCTAGTAATCTCTATGAGAAACACATGTTAAGAAAAAGAAAGAAGATGCTTATAAATTATAAAATATATAAATAAATGACTCATGCTAATAATCAAGCAATAGAAAAGTTGCGGCTAAAACCACCAACCATGCTATTTTTTTAAAAAAATATTTTACTCTAGATGTTCATATTTATCCAAATGCAAAATCAAAACAGTGACACTTGAGTTGAGGCAAGAATTAACCTTTAGCATGCACACAACATCATCAAGGGAGAGTGGATGATGTTAAGGTTAGGGGTATTAGTGTAATCTCCTTTTGTAGTCAAGGGCACTAGTGTAATCTCCTATACCTAGACTGATATTAGTGTAAATCTCGTATACATAGGATTAGTCTTGTGTCTTCTAACTCTATATATTGTGCCTCTTGGGCCTTAATAGTATCAATTCAGTTATGTCTTCCTTAATTTGTAACACCAGTTTACACATCTTTTTATGTTCAATTCATATTCTGATATCCTTATGTCCTAGTTTGAATTTGAAGGTACATAAGTGACAAGAACTAAGGTTGATTCATTTTTTGTATATGAATTCCTACATAGGATTAGATTAATAATATTATATATCAAAAACTTAATATAATAATAATCATGCTAGCTCATATACAAGAAACAGAAAAGAACAAAGGCACATCATTTTGAAACCAACACCAAACATTCCACTTCATTAATATCTAATTCAAACTTTTTGAGTTGTAATAGACTATATGAAATAAGGCAATAATATGCATTCTCGGTAAGATAAATTAAAACTTAAGAATAGTTTAACGAAGAACATAAAGAAATATGCGCTTATGATCCACAGATATTTTAGTGTTTCATTCCAACACCGTTGTCCCAAATTCCATCGTCCATCAATGAAAATAAAGTAGAATTACTTACCTGATTTACAGTTGGCAAGTAAAAGTGGTACAAGATAAATGGTAGTATTTGCGCATTAACTCTCCAGTCTTTTTCATTTTTTTGAAAGATTTATATGACTCTTTCATACTTTTGAGATTCTCATCACCTTGCCGAGTAACCAAGAATTATATAAGGTTTTCTAGCAAAAAAAAAAAGAGTAATTATTAACTTATATGTGGATTGTAATCATTATCCTTAACCCTATCAGTGACAACTAGAGAGTTTTTAATAAGCTCCCTTAGCGTTAGAAATGGTGAATTGTAGTGCTGCATGAAAAAACTAAATTTGTTTAATTTAATTTAGTGATTGTGAAAAACTGAAAGCTGAAGTATCTTAGTCCATTCCAATAGAAAAATAATAACAAAAATTGATGAGAACAATTAGGTTAAGATTATTTGCTAATACAGATTGAGTGAGTGCGTGCGTGAGTGAATGTCTATTAATTGGATGTATTTCTTGTGCGTACATTGTGTGCAATAATTCAAACGAAACAAACTTATTATAAATTTGAAAGAAAAAATCTTCGAAAAATAACCTTACTCCTCCCAAATATGATGCCAAGTTTATCACTAAGTTTTAGTTTTGTTGTCATAGAGAAAGAATATATTTTTTGAAGCAATAAAATATACCTAGGATGAAATGATTTTGACACACATGGGCATTAGCTTTTGATAGTAGATGGAGAGAAAGAAAAGGCATGGGATTGACTGAGGACTAGTGTGGCAAGAGAAAAAGAAGTGTTGTCCGACCAACACAAAACCGTACGAAAGGACAACGAGGGTAAGCGGTGTAAAAGGCATGCAGAGCACGACCGCCGCTCGTGCTAAGCTAGCTATCAGCTCCGATTCGACGACCCTCCCCTCCCCCCGAAGAAAGAACGATGCCAAGAACTTCAACCCCAATGGCGGCGCCGGTGTGGCACGGTGTGCCCTGGAAATGGCCGCTAAGTTGGCGGCGGAGGCGTTCCCTCATGACAACAGACAACGGGTGCATGGGCCACGGTGCCCAGCGGCGGGTGACAAGTACGTCCAGCCGTCAGTCACACTAGTTGCGCCCCTGCCAAAGAATAGCTCCCTCAAGAAATGTATAAATAAATCACCTAATTGACGGCAACTATCGCGATAGACCCGAGATGCATCTTGAGATCCATCGTCATCCGGCCTAGCCCCCTTTGAAGAGCTCGACGTCAGTCTCTGTGGTGCTCGTCTTCGTCTACACAGACTCCTCTTCCCCGACAGTCCCTCCTGCTCACTAGCCGACAACGGTTGTGCGGGGTCTATGGTTGCCCCCTTACGTGGCGATATCCACTCAGAATATGCTTCCACGATGCCATAGAAGAAGTGTTTGGACGCTAAAGTTGTGAACTGGGAAGAGAAAGAGTTGTGAGAGAAGAAAAGAGTTTGTAGAGAAGTAAAGAACAGACGAGAGCTTGTAGGAGGTGTTTGTTCTAGGCTAGCTCTCTACTCCTCCGGGTTTTGAGGTGGGTGCAGCATTGAGCCTAGAAACACATGTAAAGAAAAGAAAGAAGCTTATAAATTGTAAAATATATAAATAAATAACTCATGCTAATAATTAGTCAATAGAGAATTTGGGGGAAACCACCAACCATACTAATTGACTTTTTAAAAATATTTTAATTCAGATTTTCATATTTATCCAAATTTAAAAACAAAATAGCGACGCTTGGGTTGAGGCGGGAATTTTATTTAATCTTGCAGCCCTGCGCACATCATCAGCAAGGACGAGTGCACGACACGTCAACCAAGCCAAAACACTGCATCTTTCTGCGGTGTCTACTATTTCAGAGCTTCCTTTCTCGATCGTCATCAAACCCAACCCCATCTACGGAATAAGCCACACACCTCTTTTTGTTCGATTTCCCGCGACATTGCGGCTGTGCGTTTTCAGTGGCGTTGCATCGTTCCTTTTTGTCTAAGCTAGTACTAGTAGTTGCTTTTAATCTGGCTTGCACAAGTCAGTCAGCACAAGCAAATTAAAATGGTTGACTCCTGATCCCAGTAGGAGTATTTGGCTACCGCTTACTCGCGTGAAAGGGTACGCATGTTGTCACCTGAATTTTCTGACCTTGATCACAGATCAACAGCTTATATTCGTCTTTGGCTAGGAAGGAAAAAAAAAATCGAGCGCCAGAAAAATATTTCACTAGCAAGCTATGTTAAGCAAATTTCATTGTTCATTGCTCATTTAATATGTTCGTATTGTGTTTCAGAAAGTACATCGTATTATTAACAAAAAGATTATTTTGAGTTAGATCATCCTAGTTTAAAATCTGCCTTTGCCAGTGATCGCGTCCCAAGCCGGGCGACGACCGTTCTCGCGCGCAAGTACAGAAATGGGTGCTTGGAATTCTCGGCACCATCACACAAGCTTGGGACCAGAGTCTGGGCGGTATGCCGGCACTGTGCGCCTGAGTGCGTGACTACAGTAACTTCCATCTTCTCAATCCCTTTTCGATCTCCTCCAATCACAAATCCCTCCATCTATCCTTAACATCAATCGATTGCTCCCTTCCTGATCTACCGATCCATCCAACTTTCTTTGCCTGTCTCCTCTCCCTACCAAAGTTTTTTCTTGGTCAAAGTTTGCTTCTACTGTAGCTCGCCTCCTCTCCCCTTCCGATCTCCAACCTTCTCTATCTAGATCCATCTCCAAATTGCTCCATCTAACTAGCTTTGCCCGATTTTGCCTCCTGCTCAAGATCGGAGCCTTTTCGTGGGTGACTTCTTCCGCCTCCCACACCACGCACGCTCCCTGGGCGGCCACTTTCGAACCACCGCCCCAGCACCACTTCCTCATTCCCCGGTACAAGCTTGCTGCTGCTGTGTCCTCGGCGTCCACCGCGAGGCTGCTCGGTGCCTCGTTTGCCACAGGCGCACGATTGGAGGTGCTTCGCGGTGCAGGCGCCGCTGGGGGAGGCGTCTGAGCTGGTGGACGTGCCACTGACGCAGACCGGGGAAGGCATCGCCGGCTGCGAGCTGCTTCGCTGTTTCGTGGCCGAGGTGAGTTTCAGCTGTCCCGTTCTGCTGCTCAGAGCTGTGCTCTGGGGAGATTGCTGAGAGTTTCAGTTGTTGCTGAGGTGAGTGCTGAGAAGGCATAGTCTGTATCCAATCTGTGACAAGAAACAAAAAACTCGGGACGATTAAGGGGAACCCTCTAGCGGTTCTGCCCGCCCTTGGTTGTAATTTCTTGTCTAAGATTGGAGACAGGACAGCTAGTGAAAGGGAATTGAATTGGAAATCAGAAACGGAAGACGAAAATCAAATATTTCTAGGAAAAGAAAGAGAGTTTTGAGAAGATGAAGTAACAGAAAAGTTCATGGAGCAGTCACATTTTGCGAGACCCGCGATGACGCCGGTGAGCAGCCCTGCCCACCGGGCACAATGAGGATTCTATGCCTGAACCGTCGGGGTTGTGGGCAGCCAGCGGCAATTCATGAGCTCCGTTTGTTGGTAGAGCAACATCGCCCGAGAGATTGTATTCTTGTCGAGACAAAAATGGTTGCACATAAGTCTGAGAATTTGAGATTCAGTTTGGGTTTTGAAAATGCTTATGGAGTGAGTTCTGATGGCTTGAGCGGAGGGTTAGTCTTAATGTGGAGGAAAGGAACAATAATACGACGTAAGACATCAAACCCTGCTCATATTGATGTCTGGATAAGTAATGAGGACACTGGTGTGAAGGAATGGAGATTCACAGGTTTTTATGGACAACCAAATAGGAATCGAAGGGAGGAGTCATGGCACCTATTAAGATTTCTTCGTAGCACTAGTACTCTCCCTTGGCTTTGTGCAGGTGATTTCAATGAGGTGCTAACAGAGGAGGAACACTTTGGTACAAGAGAGCGTGGGGAGTGGAGAATGATGGGGTTCAGGGAAGCGGTGGAATATTGTGGTTTATTTGATCTGGGATTCTGCGGTTTACCATACACATGGGATAATAAACAGAAAGGAGAAAGAAATGTCAAAGTCAGACTGGATAGGGGTTTGGCAAATGACAAATTTATGGACCGCTTTCCTTTCACAGAAGTAACTCATATCCAAACATCAGAATCTGACCATTGTGCTCTGTTGATTGAGATTGCAAATCAAGTACAAACTGATCAGAGAAGAATTCCTCGCATGTTTAGATATGAAAATATGTGGACTAGAGATCCAAGCTATGAAGATCTAGTCAACGGTAGCTGGAAGTGTGGCAAAAAAAGTTTAGAGGGAGTAAGATCCTCTCTTCTGAATATGCAAAGGTCTCTACAGCAATGGAGTTATGATGTTTTTGGCTCAGTCCGTGGGAATCTTAAAAAACTTATGAAACAACCGGAAGAGATTCGCACGAAATCATGGCATGAAGGGATAACAAGGGAAGAAAATATTTTACGGAACAAGATTTCAGAATTGTTGGCCCGGGAGGAAATAATGCTTAGACAAAGATCTCGAATACAATGGTTATCAAAAGGGGACAGGAATACATCTTTCTTTCATGCTAGATGCCGTGATCGGGCTAGACAAAATAAGATTACTTATTTGAAAAAAGAAGATGGAACTATTTGCCACAAGCAAAAAGATTTAGAAAATACGGCCACTGAATTTTATATTAAACTTTTCTCCGCACAGACTTTTTAAACACGAATGAAGTGACCCGGTTGTGCCGCAGAAAGTAACAGATGATATGAATCTAAGGCTTTGTAGACCTTTTACTGCAGAGGAGGTAGAAAAGGCTTTATTCATGATGAAGCCAAACAAATCTCCGGGACCTGATGGTTTTACAGCTGGATTCTACCAAAAACATTGGCCTCTGTTGAAAGATGATATATGTCAAGCAGTCCTGGATTTTTTTACAAGGGGGTGACCTACCATCGATGTCAACAAAACAATTCTAGTGCTAATTCCAAAAGTTAAGCAGCCTCAGGAAATGACTCAGTTTAGACCTATCTCGCTTTGTAATGTGCTCTACAAAATTTGCTCAAAGGTTTTAGCGAATAGGTTGAGAGAGGTTTTGAATGATATAATCTCTGAAGAACAAAGTGCTTTTGTTCCTGGAAGGTTGATCACTGATAATGTCCTGATGGCTTATGAATGTATTCACTATCTGAAAAGGAAAAAAGGTAAAACAGGTTTCTGTGCTATAAAGTTAGACATGGCAAAGGCCTATGACAGAGTAGAATGGGCATATCTGAGAAGCATTATGATGAAGTTAGGCTTTGCAGAATCCTGGGTTTCAATTATTATGAAATGTGTTGAAACAGTAAGCTTCTCGATTCGGGTAAATGGCCATCTTTCAGATTTTTTCACCCCCTCAAGAGGTATCAGACAGGGAGATCCTATATCTCCCTACCTGTTTCTTCTATGTGCAGAGGGTTTGTCATGCTTATTAAAATTCTCAGGACCTCTTTGCTTGTCAAAAGGTGTGAGGATTGGATTACATACACCATGGATTTCTCACCTATTTTTTGCTGATGATTGCATTATTTTTACCCAGGCTTCAGGAAGGGGTGCAGATAGACCAAAATAACATCCTTGAAGCTTACAGTAGGGGTTCAGGGCAATCTGTTAATAGATCAAAGTCTGCCATCTTTTTCAGTAAGAACTGCTCTGAAGATACCAAAAGAGAAGTTATCCAAGGTTTAAATATTCAAAGAGAAGCACTTGAGGAGAAATATTTGGGCCTACCTACAGCGATAGGTCGGTCCACAACAGAGGCCTTTGAGAAAATTACCACAAGAATTCATAACTTGGTAAATGGATGGTGTGAGAAAAAATTAAACTCGGCCGGAAGAGAAGTGCTTATCAAGGCTGTGGCACAATCAGTGCCTACATATTCTATGAGCTGTTTTGAACTATCCAAAACTACTTGCAAGAGAATTACATCATCAATAGCTCGGTACTGGTGGGGAGGTGATGGTGAAAGAAGGAAGATGCATTGGAAGAAATGGTCAGAAATTACTCATATGAAAAAAGATGGTGGTATGGGTTTTAGAGATTTACACCTATTCAATCTAGCAATGTTAGGAAAGCAAGGTTGGAAACTTTTGACTAGACCTGATTCTCTTTGTGCTCGTTTGCTCAAAGGAAAATATTTCCACAATTCATCTTTCTTGTCTGCTAAAAGAAAACGTAACAGTTCTCGTACATGGCAAGCAATCTTGAAGGGTAGACTAGTACTGGAGAAGGGTTTAATCAAATTAATTGGCGATGGTACTTCTACACAAGTATGGACGGACCAATGGATTCCAGGAATACCAGGTTTTAAACCTTTGTACAAGAAACCGTGAAGCTACAATTCAAAGAGTTCATGAACTTCTCACTTCGTATGGTTCGCTTGGAATGAACAAGTTTTAAAAGAAAATTTTATAGAGGTTGATGCGAAGGAAATTCAGAAAATCCCACTTGGAAAATTAAAAGAGGATATGTGGGCTTGGAGTGCGAGAGAAAAATGGCCTATATTCTCAAATCTGCATATCGATTACTATCCCACTCAAGGCGTATGCTGGCACAGAATCAAACAAACTTTGCAAATTCCTCAGTAAGTGATGATAGTCCTTTTTGGAAGAGGCTATGGAAACTAAAGATTCCTCCCAAAGTGAAAGTGTTTTGGTGGCGGGTGATGCATAATTTTGTGCCGGTTAAAGCAAATTTAATGGAGAGACATATGGAAATTCAAGGTACATGTCCAGATTGTGGTGTTGAAAATGAAACCGTCTATCATGCTTTAATTACATGTACCTTTGCATCCATGTTTTGGCAGTCCTTCTATGAACTTTTCAATATAAAATTGCCTAATTTGCATCCTGCTACATGGTGCATTGATTTATTGGATAAATCTATTTGCCCTGAAGAAAAATGTGGTCCCATTTTATGTGGAATGTGGGCAGTTTGGACAGCACACAATGGAAGACGACATGGGGATATAAAAATGAATTTGCTACAGGCCTGCAGGTGGGCAAGGGAATTATCTTCTGATCTAATTGTCTCTGGTGAAACTATGATAGGTAAGAAGAACAATACAGTAATTATGAAGTGGAAGCCTCCTCCTGCAGGTTTTGTAAAGATCAATGTTGATGCGGCCTTCAAGGCGGAAAGCCATCAAGGTGCTACCGGGGTGGTTGCTCGTGATGAAAATGGTCATGTTCTAGCAGCTAAATGCAAATGGTATGATTCAGTCCCAAATATCCTTACTGTTGAGGCCTATGCAGCACGTGATGGAGCTGTTTTGATGAACTTGCTGAAATGCTCGAAGATAATGATGGAAACTGATTGTTTAGAATTGCAATCCTTGTGGAGAAGTAAAGATAATAGCAGGCCAATTATCTTGCCTGTCCTAAATGAAATTCAAGAGCTCAGCGGGAGATGCATGTTTTTTGAACTATCTCATGTCAAGAGAGAAGCAAATACTGCTGCCCATGAACTTGCTAAGCATGCCTCCATGTCAGGTTTAGATCGTACTTGGATGTATGAAACACCGGAATGTATTCTCCCATTTGTTCAACTTGTCTGTAAATCTTGACGTTTTTAAGTAATACAAGTTCTTTTTAGGGAGCTGCTAGCGATCGAACGTTCAATCATAGAACGGTCGTCGCTAGCTGGGCCCGGCCCACTTCCCTCCGCATCGCACACACACCGCCCGCCTCGCGCCCGCCTCCTCCCGCACGCGGGGCACACACCGCACGGAGCACACGCGAGCGTCCTCCGCCCCCATCTCCCCGCACGCGCGAAGCGGACCACACACGGGCACCCCGTCGCCGCGCACACCCACGGCCATGGTCCTCCGTGACAGTCCCGCCAACGCCGAACGTGAAACAAAACGCCAAAATAACGAAACAAAATAAAACCGAATATGAAACACGCATGAGTACCAAACTGAAACACCCCCGAAAAAATCCTAAAAAAAATAAAAAATATAAGAAACAACAAACAGATCTTTGTTGAAACAGAAAAGAAATCATAGTGAAACATCGCTGAAAAATCCCAGAAACATCGAACCAGATGACAAAAATTTTGATTTATTGCCGGATACATTCAACACACACCCCATTGAAACACCATGGGGCTGCTGCTGAAACACACATACAGAGTCTACTGAAACATGCGAAGGGGATAAAAAAGGTGGGAAACAGAGTAGAGGATGATGAGGGGGGGGGGGACTGTTGCACATCAGAGGGGCATCTCATCATCTGTGCGCGAAACAATGAGAACGGGGCAAATGAAACACCGGCGAACCGGGCACAGAAACATCTAGAACCGGAGCTCATCAGAGATGGATCTCATCATCTATGCCCGAAACATCTCATTAGTTGTGCCGAAACATTTTGAAGAACGCACTTGAACCACCGGCGAAACACCGCGGAAACACTAGATCCGAGGAGGGGAGGGAGGAGGGGAGGGGGAGGATTGTTGCACATCGAGGGGGCATCTCATCATCATCGTGCGTGAAACATTGAGAACGGGGCAAATGAAACACCGACGAACCGGGCACAGAAACATCTAAGACCGGATCTCATTAGAGAGAATACCATCATCTATGCACGAAACATCTCATCAGTTGTGCCCGAAACATTTGAAAAACGCAAGTGAACCATCGGCGGAACACCGCGAAACACTAGATCCTGGGGGAGGGAGGGAGGAGGGGAGGGGGACTAGAAGGAGGGGCGACCGTGGATCGAGAGGAAGGGAGGACAGGGAGGGAGGACTCAGATCCAGATCACCCCACCTACCTCGCCGGGAGTCGCCCACGCCGCCGGGGACGGGGAGAGACGACGCGCGGGGACGAGAAGAGTGGTGAGCTCGTCACTGGCGAGGCGCGAGGACGTGCAGGCGACGGCAGCCGCGCGCCGTGGCAGGGGATCCGCCACCGGGGCCGCCGTTGCCCCGCCCTCGACGTCCGCCGTGGCTACCATAGAAGGAGGGAGAAGGAGGTGACGTGGTCGGGTCCGCGGCCGCGGCCGTCGCCAGATCCGGCGGATCCGCGTCCGCCGCTGCCGGATCCGGCGGATCTGAGGCCACCGCCATCGAGAAAAAGTCGCCATCAGAGGGGAGGGAGAAGGAGGTGGCGGTGGCAGGTCCGCGGCCGCCTCCATGGCCGCCTCCGCCGCCGGATCCGACGGATCCGCATCCGCCGTCGCCAAATCCGCGTGCACCGGCGGCGGATCTATCGCCGCTGCCATGGCCGCCCACAGAGGAGAGGAAACCCTAGCGGCGTGGCGCACACGGGAGAGGGAGCCCCACCGGCGTGGGAGAGGGAGAAGGAGGGCGCGAGCGCGGCGAGGAGGACCGCGCAGGGGCACAGGTGGTGGCGCGCGCCGGCGACGGCGGCATCGGCGCGGCGGCGACGGCGACGCTAAAAGCGGGGAGCGAGAAATGACGAGGAGAGGAGTGGACGGAAATGACGAGGGGGCGAGGGGGTGGTCGGGTTGGGGGGGTAGTATCTGGTGTCCTCGCGGGCCACCGCTCCACTCGGCCCAAATAGAGCCCGACGCGTGCGTTCGACGCGTCGAACGTCCAAAGAGGAGCATTACCGTTCTTTTCATCTAAAAAAAAGGAATTCTCGGCACCATCACACAAGTCATCGGCCCTCTCGCTGTGGACACGAACATTTTTTTTTCTAACACGCGCCGGCGTTGACCACGTCACTACCTACAAACTCTCCAACGTATCCTGCAATCTCTATTCTATTGCAGAGACCAGATAAATCTCACTTGCCTCTGCGCGTCCTGCCAAATTCTTGATTACTACCCCCGGAAAAAAAAAACTCTAATTAGCCTCCGTTCGTGTCTATCCATGTCGAGCCCTCCGCCGCCGGTGCGCGACGGCGGCGGGCAGAGCCCGTTCATGCGGCAGCCGCACCAGCCAGACTACAGCTTCAGCGGCCGCGTCCTGCTCACGGCCGTCGTCATCCTCGCCATGCTCACCGTCGTCTTTGTCCTCCTCCGCCTGCTCCTGTACCAGTTCGTGGCGCGCGGCCGGGGCCGGGGCAGCCTGGCTCTGGGCATCCGTCGCTCCTTCGGCTCGTTCGGCAGGAGGAGCACCCGCCACGGGCTCGACGCGTCCGCGCTCGCCACGCTTCCCGTCACCACGTACCACGTCCGCAAGGCGGACTCTGACGCCGGCGATGGGCCTAGCTCCGCCTCCGGCAGCGCCGGGCCCGGGACGTCGGCGACGGCGGCGGACTGCGCGGTGTGCCTATCGGAGCTCGAGGACGGCGAGAAGGTGCGCGCGCTGCCGGGCTGCGGCCACGTCTTCCACGTCGACTGCGTCGACGCGTGGCTGCGGTCCCGAACCACGTGCCCGGTGTGCCGGGCCGAGGTGCGGCCCAAGGCGGCGACGGCGGGGACGGACGCGCGCCCGTCGCCGGCTCCGGCGTTGACCGGTGCGGCAGGGGGCACGGTGGTCCTGACCGTGGAAGGTGGCGGCGCCGCGGGGACCTGGGACGCGCGTAGCACGTCCGTGCTGGGGGCTCCGGTCAACCGGCCAGTGCCGTAGGGTAGAATCGTTCGGCGAAAACGACGTTGCGACAGCTTAGCTTTTGTTTAGTGTTTATACGAATCATAATACGTGTAACTAGAATCTTTTCTTTTTGAGCAACGTGTAACTAGAATCATCGTGTACTTTATCTTGTGTGAAGATGCATGATACTCTGTTAAAGCATCACCAACAAAAATTTATTTTCCCTCGTCTCCAAAAATTTTATATACTAGGTGATATCCTGTTATTGATATGTACTTATTTTGTTTTCTTTTGAGAACTGCTCTAGTGCACCGTTTCTAGAAATTTGCACGACTCCTAACGCAATTGTGGGCATTTTCAGCTGCGAGAATACTATAGCTACAATGTATTACGATAAGCTGCAGGCTGCAGCGTCTTATTCTCGTAGCCACAGGGTTAGGTATCTATTTTATTAATTACTTTTCATATACCCGTTCAGCAGGCCAGCAAAAGAAGATAGCCATTGATTGACATCGACACTGCTTATGTAAGGGCTGCGGCCTGACGGCACACGATCATTTTTTTTGTCATTCTCTGATCTAGTCAAAACACTCGTATATATGCACGAATTCCATCTGCCAAAGCCCATAATCCGCTAGATCAAATCCCAAACTTTTATCTTGACATTTCACATCTGACAGCTACCTTTTTCAAAAAACAATTTTTGCAACAACAAAAACTAAGAAAACAACAAACGTGACTTGCATTATTAAATAAAAAGGGTAAACCTCATTGCCGATGGCCAATTCATTTGCTCGCGCCCTACGATTTACGAATCCTATTATAATACTCCACGACCACCGGGACCATGTCGTCCGACAGGACGGCCTCGCCGGGGGCCGGGGGCACCCGGTGCTGCAAAGCGACGACGCTGGTGGCCGTGGCCGCCACGTCATTCGTCTGCTGCTTCATCCTCGTCGTCGCCTTCCTCTTCGTGCGCTTCGTCCTGCGTCGTCAGCTCTGGCGCCACCGCGCGAGAAGGCTCCTGCAGGAGCAGCATCATCGGTCCAAGCGCGGCCTCGACGCCGCGGCTATCGCGATGCTCCCGTCCTTCCCGTACAAGCGGCGAGCGGACGCCGACGCCGAGACAGGGGGCTCGACCTCATCGCCTGCTGCCGGCACCAGCGCCGACGCCGCTGAGTGTGCGGTCTGCCTCAGCGTTCTGGACGAGGGGCAGATGGTGAGGGAGCTCCCCGGCTGCAAGCACGTGTTCCACCAGGAGTGCATCGACGTGTGGCTCGCGTCGCGCGCATCGTGCCCAGTCTGCCGCGGCAAGGCCGAGCCGCCGGCGCCGGCGCGGGCCGAGGACGACAGGGCCGCCGCCGCAGCTTCCACGCTGGCTCGCGTCGCGGCGGTGGAGATGTTCGGCGACGAGGAGCTTGCCTCGTCGTCAACGCCGCGAGGCTCGAGAGGCTGAGAGGGCGCCGTGGAGGACGCGGCCGGAGGCCGGTGGCGGCTTGGCTTGACTTGACGGGCTGACGGCGTCCCGGCAACTTGTGTACAACAATGGCCGGCCAATCGCAGTGATGATTGCCAGGTAGAAGCTTCTTGTGTTGGTCAAGAATCTAAGATAGCAACAGCTGCAGGTCGCCGGTCTTGAATATTTTGGTGCATTTTGGCCATTTTCTGCTATCTATATTACGTGTCCATCTAAAACTCTGTCTTACACTCATACTCGTGAACAACGAGTGGATTAAATCAATTGCAAAAAAAAAACATTAAATCGATTGCTATGATCGTTTTATAATTTTTTTTCAAGAACGTGCGCTGCAATATTGATCGAGCGTGCTTACATCTTGATCGGGCGTGTTTCTTCCTTCCTCTGTTTCCGGCCAGGACTACGTTGTTTGCTACAATTCACCCTGATGAACATGAACACTTATTGCTTTGTTCGCTTAACTTAAAATTAATTTGGTAGAATTGCTACGTTTTTTCAATCAAATATAATCAAACTAGGCTTTTGTTTAGAATCAACTACGCTTTTATTGTTGCCCGACAACAGGATGTGCCTGTGGACCTGAAAGGAAAGTGCAGTTTGGTGTCCTCCGTATGTCACATTCAGAAGCAGAAAGGAGCAAGGGGCAAGTTATGTTCCAAGCTGTCGATGCAGGCGACTTTCAAGATTAATGTTGATGCCGCTTATAATCCCTCATGAGGAGATGCTGCTGTGGGAGTGGTAATTAGAGATTGGAAAGGGCTCCTCAAACTAACAGCTTAGCGTACTATTTCGCATTGCAGGGATGCTGAGGACGCTGAAGCTCGAGCGTGCTTGACTGCTTGGAAGGAATTAACAGAGTAAATCGCGACCTGCGCACCTAAACTATTGTAGCCAGAATAAAAGAGTAGATACTCAAACAAAAAAACGTAACTCGTGGGTACTCAAACTATTTTTACGTAACATCTAGGTATTTTAGGTGATGTGGAGCCTTGCATTTTTGTGATAACCCCTCCCAAAACTGGATGGAGTTCCTGTGGTGGCGGTGGCAGCCAGACGGCGGCGAGCAGGAGCGCTTCGACGCCACGTCCGGGGAAAGTCCATCCTCTTTGTCGGGGACTCGCTGGCTAGCAGCCACGTGCGGTCGCTCGTGTGCACCTGTCGCAGGTGGAGCCCCCGTCGCGGTCGCCGCGCTCGGCGGAGGCAGTGACGACGGCGACGCACACCGGTGGCAAGCACGGCGTCACGACGTCACCTGGGCACGAGCGAGCCAACAAACGAGTGCATGAGTAAGAAGAGGTCAAGCGAGCTCAGCAGTGAAGAATATGGAGGACAAAGGCCGCCGAAGACGGTTGCCGGCGGTGACGGGCTCACGGCGGCCTTGGTTGCCGGCCATGAGGAAGATGACGGCGAGCAGCCGATTCAGCCGGACCGAGGTGACGATTTTGTGCTCGTTGGAATCGTGGGCGGAATTCTGAGCGCTGATCAAGAAGATGGGAGCAGAGGTGCTATGACGATGGCGAATTTCGTCGCCAAAGTGACACAGCGCCGACGGCACGAAACAGGGGAGGCGGCAAGGGAAACAACAGCGCCGGCGACTCCGGTTTGCTAGAGGTGGTGTGAGCAGGCTCTAAAGAGTCGCCATGGTCGTGCGAGTCTAATGGCGCGATGGATTTGCGGATTGGAGCGAGTGCTGGAGCTGTGGACGAGGTGCGGTGGCGGCGAATTTGGTGTCGACGCGGAGCTCGGTCATGGCGTCGGTGGAACAGAGGAAGTGGAGATGAAGTTTGCCGCTTGCTCTCCACTCTTGGAAGGATAAGGCGAGACCGAGGAGGTGATTGACTGGAGAACGACACGCACACGCTGCAGTGCCAGCACGAGCAACTCCGTGGCACCGGCGACGCGGCTGGAAGCCCGTCGAAGCCCGGCTGGAAGCTCGCCCGCGCCGCCGCCTGTGGGGGCCGGGGCGGAGCTCGCCCGCGCGCCGCCCGTGGAGGCCGGGGCCGAGCTCGCTCGCCCGCTCCTCCTCATCGGCTCCCTCCCGCTCCGCCTTCTCCGCCTCAGCTTCGGGGACGGACTCTTGCGCTTGCGGCGGCACACTTCCGAGGGCGCAGCGGCGGGTGTGGGAGTTGGGCTCTCTTGCGCAGCGAGGCTGGGCTCTGCGGCGGGCTCGGCGGACGCCATTGCCGTCTGTGCTATCTGTGTACGAGGCGAGGTGGGTTGGGAGGGCAGTGCGGGACTGGAAGGGAGCTGCGGCGCGTGGTGGAGGCGGTGCTTCTTGGGGAGCTCGCCCGCGCGCCGCCCGTGGGGGCCGGAGCGAGCTTGCTAGCACCGCCGCCTGCTGCTGCTGCCGCCCGCCGGAGGAAGGGAAGAGAGAGAAAGGAGAGGAGAGAGAAGGGCCTGAAATGAAGAGATCAGAATTTTGGGAGGGGGTTATCACAAAAATGCAAGGAGCTCCACGTCACCCGAAATACCTGGATGTTACGTAGAATAGTTCGAGTCTCCACGAAGTTACGTTTTTTGTTTGAGCACTATTTATTACACGTGCCTGCAATTTAGGTGCGACTCGGGTGCAATTTACTCGAATTAATATGACACTCAAGTGGCCGGACGTCCCAATGGTCCTTGAGTCAGATTGCCAAGCGGTGGTTATAAAACTTCATGCTGGGGCCGTGATCAGTCAATACTGTGGCAGGTCGCCGAGGAGATACGTGATCTGGGTGGCCAGTTGTGTAAGGTGGAGGCAAAATTAGTAGGGATCAAAATAATGTGGTGCATGAGTTGGCGCAGTTTGCTATTAGGTTTAGGGGTTGTCAGTGTTTTTTATTGTTTTCCAGAGTGGGTTGTGTCACTCTCTTGTAAGGATATCACTTAACTCTTAATAAAGCTCTTTGTTTCTCAAAAAGAACTACGCTTTTATTAAAATTCGACATCGGTTGTTTTTAGAATGTGAGTAGTCTAATTACTCCTCCACGTCTAGCTTGACAGTCTGTCAAAACTAGGAGGTTGTTTTGCGCTTACTTGCGCGTGTAATTCTCTATTCTCTTTATTAATATAAGCCAGAATTACTCCGGGTCTTTAAAAAAAAAAGAACTACGCTTTTATTAAAATTCGAATTTTTATACAATAGGTTCAAACAAATCAGATCATCTCTCCCCTTGTCTAGCTTGCGGCCCAACTGCTCGCTCCTCTTCCTCTCCAACGGGCTCGGCCTCACTCTCTCATTCTTAACTGGCCTTGGCCCATCTCCACACACGTTAGGTCTCCAGGGCCCATTATCGTGCTCCCTCTCATTCTTAGCTGGCCTCGGCCCATCTTCACACCCGCACGGTCGCGCCCTGTATTTTCGTTCCTTCTGATTTTGTAGCGCTAATAAAGTTGGCCAGTAATATTTTGTCTTCTCCAAAAACAAATAATTAAACAATAATAATTAACAATAGCAATATAGTGGGGATGGTCGAGCGGTCTAAGACGCACCCGCATGCATATTATTAGTACAAGGGGGAAAAAACATCTATCTCCACAAGTGAAGGTCGCACACACAAGCCAGCACCGGACACCGAGTGGAGCACGTCATCTGACACGATCGAGCAAGACATCGCTGATCCAACCGTGCGCAGTGGTGCCGTCTTCAAGCTCCGAAGGCCTTCATGGGGTCCTTGCGGTCGATCTCGTGGAACAGGGGAAGGTCGGACGGGAGCTTCCCCTGGCTGAAACCGATGCTCGCCAGCGTCTTCACCACCTCGTAAAACAGGATCTTGTTTCCTTCTGGGGTGAAGTGGAGCCCATCGCTGTTTCAGTGGAATCGATCAAAATGTTATCCCAGGCTTGCGCTTGGAAGAATATACACGAATAATCAGAGCTGTTAAGCCGCAATGCATTCAGCACAATTGTTTTCCAGGGGAAAAGAATTAGTAGAAACACAGCAGTCGTTACAAATACAAAAACAGCAGTGCCTGAATCCTACGATGGAGAATGCAACAGGTAGTAATGCACTGGGCTACTGGCCCATTAGTGATCGTCTACATGCTACAGGAGTAAAGGTACATAGCATCACTCTGTAGGAAAATCAACTGAACTACATTCTAAAAGTTTCCTTCTACAAACTTCCAAACAGTGTTACAAGAACAAAGCCTACATAAGTGATCTTAGCGAGTCGTAGCAGCAGCTAACAGAAAAATAAAAAAATGCATAAGTTCCTTCCCCCTCCCTGTAGCATATGGAAAATATCCACACAATGCTATGATGTGGGAAAGAAAGGTAAACAGTTTAAAAACTATACACGGGAAAAGAATAACTATGTGTGTTCGACCCATCTGAAGATGCAGAATTTTATTCGACACAGTCCCCTAAGCTCTAGAAAAACAAGGTATGCATCACAAAAAATAAAATTAAAACAGTCATGGAATGTCATTTTCTTATAATATCCAGTATGTAATGTTACTTGGCCCTACTACCAGTTTAAGGTTGTGGTGCTTCAACTATAGCAGTGGTAATCGAAATGCTTATTATATGCTTACCTCAATGTAGATGTTTGCCAGTCTGGAAATTCCTGCATCTTCGTCCAGATGTCTATAACTGGATAATTCAACTCTGTGGCAACAGCTATGCATGCCTGTGCATAAGCGCCAGCAGCCTCATTGGTTCTTTCTGGTTGGCGTGAAGGGTCGTCTTCTCCATACATGTCTCTGCATAAGGAGCCAAGGCCAAGGACAATCAGTGTGGCTGGCTTCAAAACTACTTTAGTTTTTTTTTTCTTGAACAAAAGCTACTTTAGTGAAAAAGTGTAGTTTGCACTGGATGCTTGAAGAAATCAATAGGTCAGGCAAGGAAATCGTATCGCTGGACATGTGCATAAACACAGAGAGAAGTACTTTAGTGAAAAGTGCAATTTGCACTCAATGCTTGAAGAAGTCAATTGGATCAGACCAGGTATTTGAATTAGTGGACATGTCTGGAAATACAGATATAAACAATCCTGCATTCTAGAATGCACATAAATTGAATGGAAAATAGGCAGCATTCAAGGAATCCTATCCCATAGATCCTTGGGAAAAATACATGTAGGTCCAAAATAAGCATGTTGACTGCCTCAATATGAACAATGAACTCGGTCACTAGACAGGGCTATGACATACTGTATTGACATAGTATAGTGTTGTGAAAAGAAGCAACATGAACGTCATATGTGCACAGCAACTAAAATGGCAATACTACGTTGATCAGCATAAAGGCATCCCCTGGTCTCATAAAATTATCTGCATTCTGCAGTTGCTGATAGATTCTCTTCATAAAGTTATGCACACTTGCACAGTACACAGTAGATACGACAAAGTGACGTTCACCCTTTACAGCCCTATTGCAGGTTCGTGGAACGGTGGCAGAGTGATGAGCAGCAGTATCAGTATGACAGTATGGATCTAATGCTGACAACTTTTCTGACTTAGTACTGAAAGCAGCAGTGTGCATGGATGCAATCACTTTCGAACTGGCAAAACTGCAGATTGTGGAATTCAGTACCATACTACTTGCATGCCATGACAGCAAAGCAGGCATGGCATATATGCTTACAGACTGACATCAAAAGGAAAACAAAATGGGGGCCAGCATGTGCAAGGCACCCAATGACTTGATTTTGCTATGATCGGCCACCAGATTCCCCTCAGAAAGCTAAGCTATGATCAGGAGAGCGAATAAAGTGTGACATCGGCGGAATGATTTGATTTGTAGCAGTATCTTCAGAGTGGATCGATTTGTTTACCGGATTCTCGCTGGCTCATAAATCGGTGGGGGAGTGATGAGTATGATAGCAGTGGAGGGCCATCGCTCCTGCGATCGAACAACCAAAACGACGCATAGATGAGCGAGGAATCATCCAACATATCCGAATCCGAGAATCGCACGAAGCCTAGTTTGCCACAACTTATACAACCTTGAGGTAGGCGCAGATGGCGCGGAGGTTGCTCTGGTACTCCTGGAGCGGCACGTGCTGGTGCTGCGCCTGCACCTGGTCGGGCAGCGAGGCGTCGTTGGCGCCGAAGAAGACGGTGACCGCCGCCGGGTCCGCGCCCGCGGCCGCCGCGCCCTCCATGGCGCGCGGCAGCACCTTGAGCGCCCACCGCGTGTTGTAGCCGCTGAGCCCGCGCAGCACCACGTCCGCCTGACCAAATTAAGGGCCCAGACACAGGCAGATGAGATCAAATCAAGGCCACGCGCTCAATCGTCTCGGTTGGCCGGCGGCGGCGGCGCCGGCAGGGCCCACGGCACGTACCTGGCGCGCGAAGCGGTCGGCGAGCGCGGCGCCCCATCCGCCGGACGCGAAGGACTGCTCGGTGATGGAGTCGCCGAAGAGCACCAGCCGCGGCCGCATGTCGATGATCGGGTTGGTTTGCTCGGATCGGGGAATCCACCGAGAGGGCTCGTTCGCTCGTTGACTTCGACGAAGGCCGCGAGATCCCAGAGCACGGGGCGCTTCACTTTTATTGGAGGCTCTGGGAGGGGACTGGCACTGGCACTGCAGTGGCGGCTGCAGGGGCAGGTTTGGTGGCCGCCGACTGGCCGTCCGTGATCTGGATCAGACGGGAATCTTGGGTGACGGTGAAGTCGTCGTCATGACGAATTTACGAATTGACTAGCCTCCAGCAGGCGCATCGTTATCCTGATTCAGAGTCACTGACTTTTTAACACAAACAGCCGCGATCCAATCAAACTCTTGTTTTTCTTTTCAGAAATCTTTTCCAGCAATGGTTTATTCATTTCCATTGACCACTTTTTTTGGTTTTGTTTGAGATGTGTGGAAGTTTTATACATGCGAGCTGTGAGTATTTTTTTTTTTGAAAGAGAGACAAGATGAGATGTACATGTTTCCAAAAAAGAAAAAAAATCCAAGCGGATAAAATGTAGGTGAAACAACAATGGTCTCCCTACAATTACGTGCACGTTAGTGACAGAAGACATAAGGTTGTTGCGGCACACCAGCACGCATGTTGGGTGATCCATAACCTTTTTTTTCTCTAAATAAATGCGTTTAGTTCGTTGAGTGGATACGGTGTATATATTGACAATGTGGTACAGCAGATGCAACTAGATTCAATTTAAAATATCTCTATTAATAATTTCCTAAAACGTCATATATAGTCCATAGAAGAAACTCCAGACCAAAGCTCCAATGTATAGACCGTAATACCATTGATGTCCTTATCGACTTGTCTTTTGAATCCAGGAGGGAGTGTAATGTTACACTGTAGGTTCAAATAAAAGGAACCAAGATCAAAATCTTTTTTTACCTGCAATGGAAAGAAGAGGAGCAAAAGAGGATGGCAGAACAGAGCAAGGAAAAGGAAAAAAATTGATCCTCTCTCTCGCTACACTTGCACAGTAGCAGAGCCGCCTGCCTGCCTGCCTTGGTTGCCCCCACCACCACCACACCGAACCCCTCCTGCCCTGTTCCGCCTCCTCCGCCCCAAATCCCCAAAATCCCCGCCTCCGATCCGCCGCCGTCCGCGATCCGCCGCCGCCGTTGACCCGCCCAGAATGGCCTCCGGGCCGCCCTCGCCGTCCGGCAAACCCTACTCCCGCAAATCTCACGCCAAAAGCTCCAAGGCTCCTCCCACCGTGCCCGCCTTCGACGCCCACAACGGCCCGCTCCTCCCCACCGTCACCTTCCCGCTGCCATCCACGGCCGCCTCCCGCCGGGAGCTCCGCCGCCGCCTCTCCGCCGAGCTCTCCCAGGTGCGCGCCGCCGCCAAGCGCCTCAGCTCCCTCTCGGCTCCCGCCCCCTCCTCGGCGCTCTCCGCCACCGACCCCTCCACGCCGCTCCCGCCGCACCCGCCGCCGTCCAAGCACAAGTCCAAGAAGGGCGGCGGGGGCGCCCCACACCCGCACGCGCACCCGCACCTCTCGGCCGAGGCGCGGCGCAAGCTCTACGCGCCCGTGTTCAAGACCTGCGCCGCGCTGCTGCAGAGGCTCATGAAGCACAAGCACAGCTGGGTGTTCAACAAGCCCGTAGATGCGAGCGCGCTCGGCCTGCACGACTACCATACAATCATCACCAAGCCCATGGACCTCGGCACGGTCAAGTCAAAGCTAGCGGCCGGGCAGTACAAGTCACCACGGGAGTTTGCAGGGGATGTGCGCCTGACGTTCCAGAATGCCATGACGTACAACCCCAAGGGCCAGGACGTGCACTTCATGGCCGAGCAGCTGCTCAACATGTTCGAGGAGAAGTGGCCGGAGATTGAGGCTGAGGTAGCTCAGCTGTCACCCCAGCCTCCGACACCGTCGTCAGCAGCACCCAGGAAGCCAAAGGAGATTGATAATTCCAGGGTGTTAGAGAGGTCGGATTCCACAGTTCATGCTGCCGGGATGGAGTCTACCCCGAAGACACACACCGGCAGACCCCCAGTTTTAAAGAAGCCCAAGGCAAGGGAGCCCAATAAGAGGGACATGACATTCTGGGAGAAGCAGAGGCTTAGCAATAATCTCCAGGAGCTGCCGCCAGAGAAGCTAGACAATGTTGTTCAGATCATAAAGAAGAGGAACTTGTCACTCAGCCAGCATGATGATGAGATTGAGGTTGATATCGATAGCTTTGATGTTGAAACATTATGGGAGCTCGATAGATTTGTGACAAACTATAGGAAGAGTTTAACTAAGAATAAGCGGAAGGCTGAGCTTGAGCTTTCTGCGGTAAGGCCGGATGAAGCTGATCCTGATCAGGAGCCAGAGAAGGTAGAACATGTGAGGCAGGAAGAGGCAGATCAGGATCAAATTCCTGAAGTACAAGAGCCGGTATGATTATGGTTGATAGTATTCAGTGCCATCACTAAATTTTATGAAATATTGCACATGTATTTCTTACTGTTGTCTTTGCGTTACAGATTCCAGAACCCGAACCTGAACCCGAAGCGGTTGATGTTGAACCACAACCATCTAAGGAAAATGCAGCAGGTGGGCCAGTAGTGTGTCTTTAGACCATTGTTATGATTGCTATAATCGTCATTTTCTGTTTGAGGAAAGAACAAATGTAGCATTATATTCATTCTTGTAATGCAACAGTCGCTTTTTATTATAATCCATTATCACTGAAAAAACCAACTGACTTTACTCAACTACAGATGAAAATGAGAGATTTGTGGGTGAATCATCACCTGGTCATTTGGAAGATCAGAAGGGGGAGAATGCTGGTAGATCAAGTAGTTCTGGAAGCTCTAGCAGTGACTCAGGGTCATCCTCTAGTGGTAAATGTTTTCTTATTTTAAGATATTGTAACAAGAAAACTTTTGGATTCTGTTTTTTTCTTTTATAATCGTTTGGTTTGGAAGTATTTGGAGAACACATGAATTTACCTTAAGAAACATTTGCAGATACCGACACAGATAGTTCATCAGCAGATGGTTCTGATGCTGCACAATCACCCAGAACGTAGCATCTATAGGCCAGGTATATTCTGCATTATGGCAGCAATCATTTGCATTTAATGTCCAATAACTTTGGTACACTCTTCAAAATCAGCTACCCTTTTTTTTGAGCTGCAAAACACTATAACTACCAAGTGCGCAGAGAAAAAAAAATCATGTCCTGTATGGACTAGCCTAATTAGTTCCTTCCTTTTTCTAGAAAGATTTTGGTTGAAACTTTCTTGTCTGACTTACAAAGGATGCTAATGTTTCTGGTTGTTAAGCTCACATGAGCAAGCCAAATTAATCTTCTGGTCCATGTATTGTATTTTGTTCACATGAATGGCATAGCACAGTTATTTATGTTTTTCCTGGCGTATATAGTCCAAAACAGTGGATATTGGGTGTCAACTGCTCATTTTCTTGCATATTTTGTGTCACATACTCATATTTGAAGTGACACATTGTTAGGAGAGTCAATGGCCTATTGGGCCTTAGCCCATTAGGGTTAATTAGTCGCTTGCTTAGGAGCCAAGTAAGGCCTCTCTATATAATGAGAGGGGATGTATCAATCTAGAATCAAGCAAGAGATTAGAAGGAAATCCCTTCTCGGCGTTCCTAGTGCCCAAAACCCTAGCCTCCTCTCTCTCTCACACAACCGCCTCCCTGTGAACAGTACCGCGGGTACTGTAGCGCGGGTACTGTTCGCACACGCAGCCCCAACGACGTTCATAACACACATTGTACTGTACATATATGCTAGTTTAATGTTGTTTTGTTAATTCGTAATATATTTGATTCATCTACTGTTATGAACCTAACTGTTCGAAACTCAAAATGTTCAAAATGACGAACTTCTGTACATGTTCTACACCTAGAAGTTTCTGTTTTGAACCAGACATATAAATTTGACCAGATGCCAAGTGATAAAATTGTTCTTTGAAACTATATTACCACCTTGTGTGTAGATTTTTTTTTCTCTTGGCGCATCTTTGTCTTTGTTTTGTAGTGAGTACTGACTACTGAGTACTATAGGCTCTAGCTGTCCACTCTGTGTTGAGCTGATGGTTACTAGACTTACGATCCAAACTGATTTGCTCTTTGCCTTTTCTTCTTGCTAGACAGGTTTTTGATATTGTTATCTCTGCATATATGTGGCGTATGTTTTTTGGTGTACGCTGAGCTGGTTGTTTGTTATTCAAATTCTAATTATGTTTGGAAAACTGAGAGGGATGTATTCTTACCATAGTTGATTAAAGTTTACCTGCTCTTCCTTTTGTGGATTTCAAGTAGGTTTGCTTGGTATCATTTCCCATTTTCCTCATCAAGGAATTATCAGGTGCTCAATAGTGTATTGGCGCACATGTGCACAAACATAACCTCATCCCTCTTATCCAGCCTGAATGGCATTAGTGAGAGGTGGGAATCCTTCACCCCCCTTGTTCACCTTTTAAGTGGATCAGATTTAATTGGACTTAAAGACATCCCAAGAGGGATGAGGAGATTTGTACCTCCTACCTGGGCCATTCAGGTTGAATTTGAGTGAGATTGAGTTTGTGCACATGTGTGTCGATATGCTCTTGTGTATCTGATACTAATCTTTCATCATCTATTTGTATGTAGTCATGCTGGGCTAGCCACCTAAGCCCATGGAGAACTGCATTTGCTAATATTTTTGCCCATGGAAGAAAGTTCTCCAGTTCAGATAATTGTTTTCTGCAGTTATTCTGTGGATCATTTGAAAATATAATATAACTTTTCCTGAAAATTTGTTGTGTTCAAATCCCACACTTACTAGTTAATGTATCATAAAGGTTAAGTTGTAAACATATAGCTGATTTTCTCCTCTTTATTTTCTTACATAATCTTTTGTTAAACTTATTGAGGTACATTGTCTTATTCTGTCCTTTTTTCCCTACCCTAGAGGCTTAGACCATCTCCTACAGAGCCTGGGCAAATTAGAATAAGTGCAGATTAGAATAAGTGCAGCAATTTTAGTCGTTGACTAGTTTGTTATACATAATGGGGTGCAGATCTGAAGCCAAATATAGCATAGATTGCTTAATTTGATACATTACCACAAGCTGCACTAAGTGACTGGAATTTGTTCTATTTACTAGTGTTATTGCAAGGCTAAGGCGCTTATGCCTTACTTGCTCCCCTTTTTTGGTCATTTATAGTTATTATTATTTTATAGGTAATTTTTATTGCCCAGCGAGGATGTTTCATTACTCATTTTACATAAAAGTTTGTTGCACTTAAAGCATGTTTTTAGCAGATCATGGTGTGGTACAAACTGATTAAATTATAACTAGTTTCATTATCACACAATTATGAATGACTGAATCTGACACTTAAAACTTCCTTCTATGCAGATGTTGACGGGGCACTGGAAAGGCCATAACAACTTAGTTCAACAAAGGATTCTAGCATGAAATTGTCGGGCCAGAGATTGTTGTAAATTTTGGCCATGTAGGAACTCTAACCAGTGCCATGCTGGCTGTTGTTTTTGTGCACAAAGTGGATGCCCATTATAGCACATGCACCGATTCACCTGTACAACTATCTGCAGTTGTGTACTTACTGTAGAGTGTCGTGTTTACCTTAGTTGTGAAGCTGGAAGTTACCTCAACATTGGAATTGGATAGGAGGAAACCTGAAAACTGGGCAGTGAAGCAAGCGGTGAGGTGAAGACCACGAACCTGGAGGCCTCGCCCTGTTGTAAGATTGTACAATTGCTAGTCTTGTAATTTCTGTTGGTGTTTGCATCAGCATTAGTTTTTTTTATAAAAGGTTTGCATTGCAATTGATCTTCCTCTCTTGTTGCCCTGTCTCTTCTGATTGAGCTGCTCATGTGTTCCAACTTCCCAACTGGAGGGCATCTAATCTCAGTAGTTTGTGATGGGTACTAGGAATCAAGTCAGAACCGCGAGATTCATTGTTGATATGGGCAAGGCGTCAGAGAGTACACCTTGCAGTTGCAATGGTGAAGGAGAACATCTGACAGTCTGAAAACTTTTGAATGGGGTTGAAGGAGAACATCTGACAGTCTGAAAACTTTGAATTGTGTTGAAGGAGAACATCTGACAGTCTGAAAACTTTGAATGGTGATCTACGGAGTTTTATCTTGCTACTATAAGAACTCTAATTAATTTTGCATCAAACTCTCACGTCCAAGAGGCTCGGAGTGTCATATTTCCCAGAAAATTAGCAGCAATTCCACTATTTCTCCCGAGCAGGCCTGGCCTCTTCGGTGGACGCGAACGCATCGCGTTATCCCGGCTCCGCCCAAATGCACCCGCTCCGCCGCCTACCGTCGCTCCCACTGCCACGCGGTCCCGTACCCCGCCGTCTGCTATCGGCCGCGGCATCCGCCGCCGCCGCTTCGCCGCTTCCATGGCCAGGCCTCCACGCCTGGCGCAGGGCGCCGCCCAGCGACCTCCGCACGTGGGGCCCGAACGGTCCCTGCGCCTCAGACGTCGATGAGCCGGCGGATGACGCCGGCGCGGTCTCGTCGCTGGCGGAGATGGGGGCGCTCGTGCTGTCCACCGCCGACCCCCTCGCCAAGGCGCGGCTGACCCACGCCGCCTTCTCCCGGTGGGCAGCCGGGCTCCCCGTCGGCCAGGCGACGGCCCCCGACCACCCCGCCAGGCCCGATAAGCCCCTCGTGGTAAACCCTCTCGCGCTGCTCGTGCTCCTCCTCCGATCTCGTCTTTGCCTGAGGACTGGGCGTTGCTGCTCTCCTGTGCAGGTGACGCAGAAGGAGATGACCACGCACAAGGAGATGCGGGTGCCGCTCAACGCGTACATGCTGCACAACCTGGCGCACGTCGAGCTCAACGCCATCGACCTCGCCTGGGACACCGTCGTGCGGTTCGCGCCGCTCAGGGACACGCTTGGGGACGGGTTCTTCGCCGATTTCGCGCGTGTGGCTGATGACGAGAGCCGACATTTTCGGTGGTACTCGCAGCGGCTTGCGGAGCTTGGGTTCAGGTTAGTGGCGCAAAGATGCAACACCAGCTACTTGCTTCTTCGATACCATTGTATGAATGTTTGTACTTGGTGGACAGCTATGGTGATATGCCTGTTCACAATCTTCTGTGGAGGGAGTGTGCAAAGTCCTCAAGTGATGTTTCTGCACGATTGGCAGTGATTCCTTTGGTCCAGGTGCCACATCATTACTGCTTCCTTCTTTGTGATGCTTGTCCTGAGTGCATGCTTTAATTCTTGTTGTTGAACTTAATAGTCTTCAGTCTTCATGTAGTAGGTGTAGGTTCCATGTTGGCGCCTTCCAAGTTTTAGTTGAAATGCTTGCTGAATTACTTTGTTAAACTTGACCAATATGTTGATTATTAGAACCTTGATAGGAAGCCAGAGGCCTTGATGCTGGACCAAGATTAGTCCAAAGGTTATCTGGTTTTGGTGATCATCGATCTGCAGACATTGTGACAAGAGTAGCAGAGGAAGAGCTTGCACATGTTTCTGTAGGTTTGTATTGGTTTCTCAAAGTATGCCAAATGATGGGTCGTGAACCGGGTGATACTTTTAAAGGTTTGCCCATCTCCTAATTATGTAGACAGCAATATATGCTTATAAAAGATCATAGTGGTTAATGGAATGTTCACTTCAACATTATAGACTTGATAAAGGAGTACGGTGTCGTACTGAAGGGTCCATTCAACTATCCGGCTCGTGATGAAGCTGGTATACCCCGTGAATGGTAATTTCTGTAGCACGAAGTCTTCAGGCATTCACATCTATAGGAGGTTAATTGAAACATCCTCAATTTTCCACGAAGGGAAAAATCACAGAATGATATACAACAGTTGATAATCAATTCCATACATCGAATTCTGAGAATACAGAGTACAAATAGAAGGGTTTACAATAATAATTACAACGCCACACCTGGCGTAAACAAAGTAAATCTAACATCCGAACATTGCGAAGGTGGAAGAATAACGCGGAAGCAACTTCAAACTCCAACTTGAGCGCAGCCTGCGAGACCTTCTAATCCTTTCAACCCTAACATCACAGAAAACGCACACCGCCCGGATGTGTGCAGGCCATGGTCAATCCGAATGAGCTTTAGTGGAAAAGAGAAAATAAAGGGATCTGCGATCCTATATTTACCGTGGTTTGCATCCTAGCGCATGCGAGTAGCAACAAGTATAATATATAATAATAATAATCAAGTTTAACACATTCCCAAATCCCACACACACATCCATCCACCATCCCATCCATCCCATCCACACATCACCACACCTCACACCCCACACACCACACCCCACCACGCTTCACGTGGCCGGCAAGACGACTCCCTCTCGTCGGGCCTCAACGACCCAGCCTCCCGGGCTCACGGAGGATGTAACATACCCATATCCCAAGAAAGGCGAAGACTCCTCTCCTAGTCAAGTAAGCATCACACGGGACCGGTCCATAGCCAACGAGTCGGCTATGTATCGATCGATCAACCATACACTCTGCAGAGGTTTCACTATTCCACAAGATAGCCATCATCGATGCGCGCACATCTAAGCGCATATCGATCGCCATAAGCCTAGAGCGAATACCATCCCGCCACTCGACCACCGGCCGAGACTGTGAGACATAGTACCAGGCCTCGGGGGTCACTATGTTGGTTAAGGAGGGTGTGAGCACTCTCGGCCCGTACCTCCCGACACATCCGCTTACTCCAGACAGTAATGGCATTCGTTCTACCAAATGGTTAGACCGTCTCCCTTCCCATTAGAGAGCGAGTGGAAAGTAAGCGTCCAATGATCCGGTCACTAGCCCTCAAGTCCTTAGGTATTGGCCAGACAGCGATGTCTCCCCTGTATGGGCTAATCTTTACCGTGCTTGCCACGGCACCCCTTTCCAAGGCTCCACCCCAAGGAGCTCACACCAAGGACACCTCAATCCAAACCGGTTACCCGCCACAGAACTCTGGCGGATACCCGTGCCGTATCCCCTCGGCAAGACTCGCTCGAAGCTCGTCGTAATCCCTGTCCGGCCGACTCAACCCTCACCACACACCCAAGACTCACGCAGCACACCACTCATCACCATAACCACAAGTCCGGCATCCCAAGCCAAACCATTCCCAAGGGTTCACCACCCGCACCACATACACAATGCGAAGTGGAGTTATAATAAGTATGGTGATAATAAATGCAAGCACGCAGAAGGGCGGTAATATATATAAGTGCGAGCGCAAGGCTGGGTAACATGGTAAAAGGGCTTCGAACAAGGTAAATATAGCTCAGGCAATATCATGCATCATATACTAGCAAAGGAATAAATATAAAGCGCTAGCAGTTCTAAACATGCAATGTCTAATAGGATTCTCTAAAATAAAGGTGCTGCCATGACACCTGCGATGTCGAGGAAGTAGTGGTATGAATCCGACAGTAGTGGTGCAAGTCCTCCTCCGTAGTCGTTCAGTGGATCTCCACCTCACGTCCTCAGGTCGCTCCTCCCCCGAATCGACTCTGAAACCGAAACGTAATTGTCGCGTTAGCGACTCCTATAGAAGCCACAAAGAAGCAAATGAAATATAGAAGAACCAAATGCACTCAAACATAAGCTTAAACTGTACATCTCGATTTTAGATGAATTTCCATATAAAGATCATATTTTTCGGAGTTCGTATGAATTAGTTATGAATTTCCGAAGTTTATGCGATATTCTGAAAAAGATAAATAGCTGGATTATATAAGGTCGACACGTGTCAGCACGAGAATAGGCCACGTGGCACGCTGACTGGCACCGACACGTGGGACAAAGATGACGTCGCATGACGATATGATGACGTCCGGTTGACCAGTCAACCCTAAATGGGCCACTAATGGGCGAGATGGGCTTTACTTGGGCCATAAATGGGCCGTGAGGGCCGTACTTGGGCCGGCCGCCCAACACGTGGCGCTACGGTGGGACCACGTCGGCCGTCGGATCCGATCCGAGCTTGGTCTATGGCGTCGGTTCATGGTGGGCGGAGTCATCTTGGTCCATGGACCACGGGTTCACCATGGACCGCATCCACCCAGTATTTAGTCCACACGGTGTTGGTGGACTGGGGCTATGCGCATCTCTTCCGGTGGGGGTCGAGTTCACGTGATCGGCTCACCGTGGACACGTAGTAGTGGGCCCCGTTGTCAGTCTCAAGGTTCATGTGAACCGCGTCCGTTTCCTCTCCTGCTGACTCCATCTCCATCTTCTTCTTCATACTGTCTTCCTGCTCCGGTTCGCGACACAGCGCCTCGCCGGCGGCGGCATGGCCGCGCAATCCGGCGATTTGGGGGCTCCCGCACATCACCGGCGAGCGCATGCGCTCCGCGGCGGCTTGGAGTTCATGGCAAGACCCCAAAGCGACGGTCGCGGGCGAGCGGGGCTTCTCGCGCCATCGGCGGCACAACAATGGCGGCACCGCGGCGACTGACAAGGAAGTTGTTCGGGGTTCATTTGGGAACACGGTCGGTCGATTAGCATCGTAAGTTACTCGATCGACTCGCCGGCGACGACCACGGAGCTCGGCGACGCACAGCACGCGGCGGTGCCGGCGGGCATGGCGGTGCGCGGCTACTCGTCGAGGCGGCCCTCCAGGCCTCATCTCTTCCTTCCGGTGACGCCACGGCGTGCAGCAGCCCACGGCGAAAACTCGACGGCACGCCCTCGACATGGAGGCGGCCGGAGCTTGCCGGCGCACCGCGCCACGGCGGCGCTCCGGCGGCCCGTGTGGGCGTGGTCACCGGTGAGAGGTCGTCTCCCACGGTCATCTTCCCCGTTAGCGAGCGCACGGTGTGCGGCGCGCCACGGCGGACTCGAATCCGCGGTCCAAGGGTTCCAGGGAGCTTCGGTTCGCCGGGAACGGCGGCGCACCGCGGCGTGGCGTGGCCGCGGCGGCGACATGGCGGGCAAGTCCGCCGGCATGGTGGCGCCAGCTTTCCAGGGGCTTGGGTCGGTCGGTGCTCGTGCGTTCGTGTGCCAAAGAGCCGGCAAGGCTCTGGCCTACGCGTCCTTGGACGCCATGGCCGTGGAAGCACGGTCGGGATTTGGAGTAGGGGCACGGCGGCGCTCACCGGGACGTGTAGGCGAGCAGAGCATTTAGCGTGGCGGAGTAGCACGTCGGTGAGGCGGCGCGGGCACTGTCGCAGTCGTGGTCGGGCTCGCGGAAGCAGGTCCGCGGCGCCTTGCTCCTCTTCCCCTCCGGCGAAGTCCCGTGTGCTCCGGCAGCTTCACGGCACTCCGGCGGCGGTGTCCTTGCTCCGGTTCTCCTCCTCTTCTTCTTCCCCGCCTTCCCTTCTGCTTCCTTCTTCTCCTTGGCTTGGCAGGTGAGCAGTGGTGGCGCGCGATGGCGAGGCGAGCGGGGTCTGATGGCCTTGGCACGGAGGCGCGGGTTATGGTGACGGAGCTCGCGGCGTGCACGGCGGCCGCTGGCGCTTGGTGTGGTTGCGCGGCAGGAAGGGAGCGGTGCTGGTGTAGAGAGAGCAGGGTGGAGGCGAAGGCAAAACGGCGGCGGATTGGGAATTGGTTAGGGCGCCGCGGCGGTTTGGGCTTTATAGTCCCGCAAGCCAGGGTTTGCGGCGAGAGCTCCAGCGTCCGGCGCCGCTTGATGTGATGGCCGGCGGACGTGGCGCCATCAGGGAGCTCCGGAGGTCGCCATCAGCGTCGCGTGGGCTCCAGGCGTCAGCGAGGCGCGGCCGGTGTCGTGGGCTCGTCCAATTCGGCAAAGGGGCGAGGGCAGTTGGGCGACCCGAGCGCGGCAAGGCCATGTGCGCGCGCGCGCAGAGAGAAAAAGCGTCGCGGCCGTGGGTATCTTTCACCTGAGCTGTCGGGCGCTGGTCGGCCAGGTGGCTCTGCTCTCGAGCGTCGATGCAGCGGAGGCCGGGATCGGGCGGCTAGGGAGAACGGCGTGGCGCTCACGCTGCTCTGCCTTGCCGGTCAAAAAGCAGGGGAAGGGAAACAGAGGGGGACCGGCGGTGGGTTATGACAGGTGGGGACGAGGTGTCAGCGGCACTCGCGGCTGCTTCGTCGTGACGTGGGAGCGGCCTCGTCTGGTGGCGTTCGCGGGCCAGGTGTGGGCCGGTTCACCTATTTGGATGACAAGGCCGGGAATTGTATGAGGCCCATAGGCCGGCTGCTGGTTTCTGGGCCAGGTCTGTTGGTCTGGGCCGCGGGAATAAGAGATAAAGAGGAGGGGGAATGGCGGGTTGGGCCGAGGTAGTAGGCCGAAATGGCCTTTGCCATTTCCCACTTGTTTTCTTTTCCCTTTTCTTTTTCTGTTTTGATTTTTGAGTATGCACATGTGTGTAATTTATACCTTGTGCCTTGTAAATACTATCCCATGGCGGTCATAAAGGTCATAGGATATGTTGGGATATTAATCCCATAATATATATATTATTTCATCTATTTATTGTATAAATAAATAGATGTTGGGTTGTTGATTTATTAATCAATACAAGAATCCAATAAAATCCAAATCCAAACCAATCATGTTGTATAACACCTTAATAGACCTAGCATGATCCAAACATAACTATCATACTTGCGACAAGATGGTGTAATGCTTGGCTATAACAGTGTGGTACATAGATGGGTGATCTACATACCTGTCTAATACAACTAGCTCATGATGCGTTGAGGTGCAAGGCTAGGTTTAGCCCAAACAGGCGAGCATGGGTGGGTTTCTATGTGGCATAACATCCCCTCTAGAGTTAGCACTAGGTGTTCTACTTAGATTGGCTAAGCATCTAGATCATGGATGGGCAACTAGGCAGCTATACCTTAGTTTAAGTGCTAGTCATACTCCATATAACACTATGGTGACAAGATGGTCCACTAGGTGATAAGCATAGGGTTAGGGCATCTCTCTCTAAGTTGGCAAGGTTAGTAGGTTGCCCCACTAGGGTGGTCTGGTGGGGTTCACCCATAAGAGTGGTGAGGTAGCTAGTCGAGCTAAAGTAGGTAGCTCCTATTATCGAGGTATGTGGTTTAGGCAACCACCTCTCAAGGATAGAGGTATTTTCCTGGGTTGGTGTGGGTTGGTCTACTAGGGTAGTTAGGCAGCTATATGTGTAGGTGGTTTTCTAGTACCACGACAC
Source organism: Themeda triandra (assembly GCA_018135685.1). NCBI lineage: Eukaryota > Viridiplantae > Streptophyta > Magnoliopsida > Poales > Poaceae > Themeda > Themeda triandra. The sequence continues at coordinate 514,091 of JAENPR010000084.1, read as the reverse complement.
TGAGTATCAACATTCTCACGTGGAGAGGTGTTACCACGGTTGACATGATATCACTAGTCTTTGTCTAGCTAGGGTCAGGTAGATAGTCACTTGGAGTGAATAGGTTCTATTATCATGGCCTAGGGTTCAGGATCAATACTCCTCTATGTGGAGTCATGGGCATAGGCCTGAGTCACTAAGTCACGGTTTGGGGTGGTAACACTAACCACTAGTTAGCTCTAGTTAGGCAGTAGTTGGTCGTGGACTCTCATCCTTAAGTATAGGGGGTTTCCCTAAGGTCCTAATCACATGTGGCTTAAGGACTATATTAAAACACATGTGATGTTGTTGCATCGCAATGCTTAACAACTAATCAAAGGTACTTTGTATGCGAACTAATAGGGTTTCGTACATGACAGGCAACAAACAAAGGTTTATTTAGAAAAAACTTTTGTAGTTCGGATTTTTGGGATGTTACGGTCCTACCCCTTATCGAATCTCGTCCCTAGAGATTTAAGGTGTGTAGTACTCCACGAAGTAGTAAGGTGACACTTATCCATGAATCGACTTCCAGTTCCTCATAGCTTGAAGTAGTTGCTCCATCGAGTTGCAAGAGTGAGTAGTAGAGTCTTGATTTCTTTGTCTAGATCCTTAGTCGATCTTGAGGGTTTACATAAAGATACTTCAACGATGATCGAGGAGTTGTCACGGTAGGATGTTTCATCGCGGGTTTAGTATGTGGGAGGAACACATATTAGTTTAGGCTATATCATGTCTTCCTAAATTTCGGAGGTGCGGTTTAGGCTCCCGATTTCGATCCGGGTCCGGTGGGTTATGAGCCCACCACGCTTCCGCTGCGCTACTCTGATAAGCGTAGTTGCTATCCTTGCTTTTAGTCGGCGTAGCCGCTTCAAAGGATCTTGCGAAAGGCTTCGCTGAACTCTCTCCATGAGATGTTGGTTGGGTTGGAATGGGCATTGCTGAATGTGTTCCACCATGTATGTGCGGACCCTATGAGTTGATGGGCTGCAACCTTCACGCTTTCTTCTTCAGTGTAGGTGGTCAAGTCTAACTCTTCTGCCATATCATATAGCCGAGTCTGGGCGGTGATAGGATCATCGTCAGTTCCGTCGAAGGTAGGAAGCTTCATCAGAGATGAATTCCCTTGCTCATGCTGAGATTTGTTGAACGGTTCCTCAGTGGGGGTTCCATGGAGTTCTTCCTTCTTGGGGTTGAGTCCTGGGGATGGCTTGTGACTACCTTGATCACTTGTCCATGGTGTCTTCTCGAAGGGGTTGAGCAATGGTTCAAGCTGCCCGATTCTTGTCAAGGGCATCCTGTTGTATGGGTCATAAGGATTAGGAATCATGTGCAAGTGACATGATTTATTGTCAACTTAATGTAATGATTAGATGATTTCCACAATTTAAAAGCATTTACTCTATCCAACACTCATACAAAGAAGCAAAAAGAACCATAAAAACCGATAAGAACCAAGCACTCATTACATTGGGTTGATTACAAGGCGATATCCTTGGTAGCTACACCAAAAGATCCACGAAGAAAACGTACTAAGCGTAAGTAGCTTAATATGGTAGACAGTCTACTCTACTCATGGTACATAGCCATGCAGGGTTCATCTTTATCAACTTCTACCTACCCCCTTATCAAGATGAATCTTGTCTAAGAAGCTAGACGGGTGGATTTAGGTGCAGGCTGGGAGTAAGCAACGATGCTGAGGTTTATAGGCTCTAAGGCAAATCCTTCTTCACAGGGCTCCTTTTGATAGCTCTTTAGGAACTTGGCGTAGTCTAGCTCTAGCATGAGTCTATCTTAGATAAGTAGGTATTTCCTTACTAACCTGGAGGTTGTCTTCAGTCCCTTTTGGCCTAGGTGTGTTCGGCTTCATCCCACTACCCTATGGCACTATTGAAGGCATCAAGGGCACGGGGTAATAGACGGCAGGAGGCCATGCTCGAAGAGTTCATACGCCTGAATAGTCGTATGGACAATAGGTTGCACAACAGTAAGGACTGCGTCTTCTACCTTAGGAATGGTGCAAGGCTTTGGTACGACGTTTCCTTTCCTAGGAGATTCTACAGGGTCATCATATAGTAGACTACGGCTCTTCTAGGCACTACCTATTTGTGGCACGTCTATTGTCGTGGGTTCTAACTCTTGAAGCACTTCTTGTAGAACTTGGGCGTATCCATCATGATACTTGAGGTAGATGGCATGCTTCTAAAAGATCACCATCATTTGCATTGGAGTCCAAGAACATAGTTAGCAAATCCATTATAAGAGGTAAGCCATGCACGAAATGGTGCAAGGTCGGTAATATAACCGAAAGAAGGGCTAGCTTATCCTATTTTATCGTCCAATCCTAAGGGTCTCGTCCTAGGGTCAAGCATGGAGCTGATACCAACTGAAACATCCTCAATTTTCCACGAAGGGAAAAATCACAGAATGATATACAACAGTTGATAATCAATTCCATACATCGAATTACGAGAATACTGAGTACAAATAGAAGGGTTTACAATAATAATTACAACGCCACACCGGCGTAAACAAAGTAAATCTAACATCGAGAACGGCTTGCGAAGGTGGAAGAATAACGCGGAAGCAACTTCAAACTCCAACTTGAGCGCGGCACGAGACCTTCTAATCCTTTCAACCCTAACATCACGGAAAACTGCACACCGCCGGATGTGTGCGAGGCCATGGTCGATCCGAATGAGCTTTAGTGGAAAAGAGAAAATAAAGGGATCTCGCGATCCTATATTTGGTCGTGGTTTGCATCCTAGCGCATGCGAAGTAGCAACAAGTATAATATATAATAATAATAATCAAGTTTAACACATTCCCAAATCCCACACACACATCCATCCACCATCCCATCCATCCCATCCACACATCACCACACCTCACACACCACACCCACACCCCACCACGCTTCACGTGGCCGGCAAGACGACTCCCTCTCGTCAGGCCTCAACGACCCGCAGCCTCCCAGGCTCACGGCCGGATGTAACATACCCATATCCCAAGAAAGGCAGAAGACTCCTCTCCTAGTCAAGTAAGCATCACACGGGACTGGTCCATAGCCAACGAGTCAGCTATGTATCGATCGATCAACCATACACTCTGCAGAGGTTTCACTATTCCACAAGATAGCCATCATCGATGCGCGCACATCTAGGCAGATATCGATCGCCATAAGCCTAGAGCGAATACCATCCTGCCACTCGACCCTGGCCGCCGAGACTGTGAGACATAGTACCGAGCCTCGGGGTCACTATGTTGGTTAAGGAGGGTGTGAGCACTCGGCCCGTACCTCCCGACACATCCGCTTACTCCAGACGGTAATGGCATTCGTTCTACCAAATGGTTAGACCGTCTCCTTCCCATTAGAGAGCGAGTGGAAAGTAAGCGTCCAATGATCCGGTCACTAGCCCTCAAGTCCTTAGGTATTGGCCAGACAGCGATGTCTCCCCTGTATGGGCTAATCTTTACCGTCTTTGCCACGGCACCCCGCTTTCCAAGGCTCCACCCCAAGGAGCTCACACCAAGGACACCTCAATCCAAACCCGTTACCCGCCACAGAACTCACAAAGCGGGGATACCCGGCCGTATCCCTCGGCAAGACTCGCTCGAAGCTCGTCGTAATCCTGTCCGGCCGACTCAACCCTCACCACACACCCAAGACTCACGCAAAGACACCACTCATCACCATAACCACAAGTCCGGCATCCCAAGCCAAACCATTCCCAAGGGTTCACCACCCGCACCACATACATAATGCGAAGTGGAGTTATAATAAGTATGGTGATAATAAATGCAAGCACGCGAAGGGCGGTAATATATATAAGTGCGAGCGCAAAAATTTGGGTAACATGGTAAAAGGGCTTCGAACAAGGTAAATATAGCTCGGGCAATATCATGCATCATATACTAGCAAAGGAATAAATATAAAGCGCTAGCGATTCTAAACATGCAATGTCTAATAGGATTCTCTAAAATAAAGGTCTTGCCATGACACCTGCGATGTCGAGGAAGTAGTGGTATGAATCCGACGGTAGTGGTGCAAGTCCTCCTCCGTAGTCGTTCGGTGGATCTCCACTCACGTCCTCGGTCGCTCCTCCCGAATCGACTAAACCGAAAAACGTAATTGTCGCGTTAGCGACTCCTATAGAATCCACAAAGAAGCAAATGAAATATAGAAGAATCAAATGCACTCAAACATAAGCTTAAACTGTACATCTCGATTTTAGATGAATTTCCATATAAAGATCATATTTTTCGGAGTTCGTATGAATTAGTTATGAATTTCCGAAGTTTATGCGATATTCTGAAAAAGATAAATAGCTGGATTATATAAGGTCGACACGTGTCAGCACCAGAATAGGCCACGTGGCACGCTGACCTGGCACTGACACGTGGGACAAAGATGACGTCAGCATGACGATATGATGACGTCACAGTTGACCAGGTCAACCCTAAATGGGCCACTAATGGGCCAGATGGGCTTTTACTGGGCCATAAATGGGCCGTGAGGGCCGTACTTGGGCCGGGCCGGCCCAACACGTGGCGCGCTACGGTGGGACCACGTCGGCCGTCTGGATCCGATCCGAGCTTGGTCTATGGCGTCGGTTCATGGTGGGCGGAGTCATCTTGGTCCATGGACCACAGGCTGGTTCACCATGGACCGCATCCACCCAGTATTTAGTCCACACGGTGTTGGTGGACTGGGGCTATGCGCATCTCTTCCGGTGGGGGTCGAGTTCACGTGATCGGCTCACCGTGGACACGTAGTAGTGGGCCCCGTTGTCAGTCTCAAGGTTCATGTGAACCGCGTCCGTTTCCTCTCCTGCTGACTCCATCTCCATCTTCTTCTTCATACTGTCTTCCTGCTCCGGTTCGCGACACAGCGCCTCGCCGGCGGCGGCATGGCCGCGCAATCCGGCGATTTGGGGGCTCCCGCACATCACCGGCGAGCGCATGCGCTCCGCGGCGGCTTGGAGTTCATGGCAAGACCCCAAAGGCGACGGTCGCAGGGCGAGGCAGGGCTTCTCCGCGCCATCGGCGGCACAACAATGGCGGCGCACCGCGGCGACTGACAAGGAAGTTGTTCGGGGTTCATTTGGGAACACGGTCGGTCGATTAGCATCGTAAGTTACTCGATCGACTCGCCGGCGACGACCACGGAGCTCGGCGACGCACAGCACGCGGCGGAGGCGCGCGGCGGTGCCGGCGGGCATGGCGGTGCGCGGCTACTCGTCGAGGCGGCCCTCCAGGCCTCATCTCTTCCTTCCGGTGACGCCACGGCGTGCGCGGCCACGGCGAAAACTCGACGCACGCCGATACGACATGGAGGCGGCCGGAGCTTGCCGGCGCAATCCGCGCCACGGCGGCGCTCCGGGCGGCCCGTGTGGACGTGGTCACCGGTGAGGTCGTCTCCCACGGTCATCTTCCCCGTTAAGCGAGCGCACGGGGCGTGCGGCGCGCCACGGCGGACTCGGATCCGCGGTCCAAGGGTTCCGAGGAGCTTCGGTTCGCCGGAACGGCGGCGCACCGCGGCGTGGCGTGGCCGCGGCGCGGCACATGGCGGGCAAGTCCGCCGGCATGGTGGCGCCGGCTTTCCGAGGCTTCGGGTCGGTCGGTGCTCGTGCGTTCGTGTGCCAAAGAGCCGGCAAGGCTACGCCTCACGCGTCCTGGACGCCATGGCCGTGGAAGCACGGTCGGGATTTGGAGTAGGGGCACGGCGGCGCTCACCGGGACGTGTAGGCGAGCAGAGCATTTAGCGTGGCGGAGTAGCACGTCGGTGAGGCGGCGCGGGCACTGTCGCAGTCGTGGTCGGGCTCGCGGAAGCAGGTCCGCGGCGCCTTGCTCCTCTTCCCCTCCGGCGAAGTCCCGTGTGCTCCGGCGGCTTCACGGCACTCGGCGGCGGTGTCCTGCTCCGGTTCTCCTCCTCTTCTTCTTCCCCGCCTTCCCTTCGCTTCCTTCTTCTCTGTAACATCTCTCGATGTTATATTACCTAAAACCCGACATGTCATCATGTTTATTGCAAATCATTCATGTTAGGTTAACCCCGATATGCATTCACTAAAACAAGATTTATATTCTAGGTTGATTGTGCCTTTGAGATAATGTTTGTTACTGCCTTTGATAGCCTAGAGGTGTGTCGGCTCGATCAAACGCGATTTCATTTCGAAAACCCCGTTCCGACAAACTCCGTTTTACCCCTTTTCTCTAGCTCAAAATCTATAAAGAATTTGGGGTTGGTCCAAAAAGCAATATTGTAGGGCTTGATGAGACCTACAATGTTGGTGAACAAAGTTTTTCAAGTTTTCAAAAAGAATTTCAAATAAATTTGAAAATACGGTTTTCCGACAATTGTCCCCTTTTCAATTTCAAACCATAATTCAAAAACTATGCATATTTTGGAAAAACATCTTTTGGAGAAAATGTGCAGTTTGAAAAGTTGAGTTTTCCATAGTTTTGGAGTTTTTCAAGTTATTTAGAAAAATCCAAAGTAATTTCAAATATTTCATTCTAGGGTTTTTGCCCCCTTTTCAAAATTTGATTCAAATTCAATTTTCCTTGCAGAATTTGAAAATGTGCCAGTTGAGAAAGTTGTAGAGAATGAAAAATTAGGCCAAGGTTGTTTTTGGAATTTTTCGAGTACAGTTCAATTTTTGGGAGTAATTTGCAAAATTCAAAGATCTGTCCATGCTACAGTGTCGCTGACGTCATCATCGTCCTCCTTCTCCCTCTGTTCTTGGTCACCGCCGCCATGCCGGCTTGTCGCCGCCGGCCGCCAGCGCATAGCCGCGCTCGAAGCTTCTCCGCCGCGTGTCGCCGTTCCCTCAGCCGTCCCAGCGCCTTAACCCCGCCCGGCCGGCCAACCACTCCCCCTCCTCCTTATCCCTTCGTCTCGGCCGCCGCTCGCCATTGCCGCGCTCGAGCTCCGCTCCGCACGCCGTCGCCGTTGCGTCGTTTCCGCCAAGAAAATACCACCGCTACCGCCTCGTCCTCGCGCGTCCGTTGAGCTTGATCGTGGCGCCTTGCTCCCGCTAGAATCGCCGCACGCCCACTTTCTTCCTCGCGGTCGGTCCGCCGAGCCGTCGTGATTCGCCATCGTCGTAGGTCGTCATCGTTGCTCCATTTTCCAATTCCTCTCGCCACCATGTTCGCCTTGATCGCCGGCACGTGATGCGCTCCTTGATTCTCGCTTTGGTGGACAGACACGCCGGAACGCCGCCCTTGCCGCCGGGTCCGCCGCCGACGCCATTCCCGCCGCCGCCAAGCTCCCATCTCCGACCGTCCATCCTCTCCATCTTCAAGCGCATCGGCTCCGCGGTGAGCTCCTTCACCGTCTATGCCCTTTGCTTGGCCTCTAGTGCGTTGTAGCTCCCGGCCGCCGTGTCTCGCCGCCGGTTCGCCGTGTCGCCGCCGCCGCGTCCAAGGCCGAGGCCGATAGGGCCTCGCGCGCGTGCGTTCTTTGGCTCGCGCATCCCGCTCGCCGCATCGCGTAGCCTCTAGCGCGTGCGCTTAGCGCCGCCGGAACCGCCCGACGAGCCCCGCGCCGCACCGCCGCCGCCGCCCGCCTTTGCCGCCGGCAAGCGTGCGCCGCCGCGTCTCGCCGTCGCATTAGTTGGCCCGAGAGGTGCGCCGTGTCGTGGGGATCGTGTAGAAGCCGCCGCCGCGCCTGGAACCCGCGCCGCCGGCGAGGAAACGCCGGCGAGGCCGCCGCCCGTCGGCCCGGCCGAGCGGGGCCGAGTCGGACCGGCCTGCTTGCCATATTGGGCCGATTTCGCCACGGTGTCGGGCCGGTCTCGCACGATCTTTGGGCCGAGCAGCGGTGATCCGGCCCATGTTCTCGTTTTTCTTTTTCTTTGAATTTATCTTTTTTCGAAATCGATGAATAGTGCTGATACTTGTTTATTTTATATAAAATTATTTAGGGCTCCAAAAATTGTGAAAATTTTTGTGTGAGTTCCCTGTCATGAGCTTGATCTAGGAAAAATTCAAAATGCCAATTTTGAGTAGTTTTGCTATGTTCAAAAATTACCTATTTTAATTGAAAAATGAGTCTTCTCTGATTTTTAGTTATTTATTTATTTATCCAAAAATCATGAAAATTTATTGGTGCACTGTTTTTGGTATAAGCTACTTAAAATTAATTTTTGAAATCAATTTGACAACATTTGTTTTAGGATTTAATTTCCTTAGTTAATTAATTAATTGTTTGACTTTGGATTTGAGTGAAGACCCTAGGTCATCAACCCTAATGACCTTCGGCACTTTAATTAATTGTTTGCGCTTGTATTTAATCTTGTTTAGCATCCGTCGAGCATCATATTTATATTCATCATGTTGAAGCATTTTAATTATCTCGTGTAGTCCCCGTGATCGAGGAGAGACCTATCGATTCCGTTTCCGAGGAATAGTTGTCGAGACAACCCTAGTTCCCGAGGAAGTCAATCCATCTTTGGTGATTGGTCATCTTCCGTATACGTCGTTGAAGAACGTCTACACCGACTTTCGAGGCAAGCCCCGGATCCATCAACCAATTCCTTGAATTTGCAAAAGTTTATCACTTGATTATGTACCGCATTAAGTAATAGGAGTTGAGTGATCACCTACTTGACGCATTAACTACCTTGATTATTCCAACGTCATCCTTGAAACCGTTTTGATTGAAAATACGTAACAATGCTTAGCCTTGCTAATTTAGTTCGGATTTCGAAAATATTTTCAAAAGGAAGTGCTTACCCCGTCGGTAAAGTTTTTGTTACTCAAAAATGCTACTTTTGATCGACGGTTGGATTGCATCGAAAGACGTTTCGATGTAACGCCCGTCTGGATCTGTTACATCTTTTAATGAAGTTGAGACCGGTCGGGTAACTTGCATCCGGGTTAGGGATGTAGTGTTTCCGACCGTGTCGATTAAGGACCGTATCGTTGTAGGGCCGCCGTGGTTCGAGCCTTGCAACTAATCACATACTATGGTAAGCCTAAGACCCCAGCCTATTCCATCATCGAACGGATAACTGCGACCGGGAGTGGAGAGATGGCGGGAATACGAGTTACCCTCGTGGGCTTGGTCCTGGATTTGAGGCGTACGATTTCTCGGGTGGCGCAGACCGGGTTGGTTTTGGAAGATCTGAGTGAAGGTTGATATATGCAAGATGTGGTTCTACATATATCGTGTGATTAGGGATCCCCACTGGGTATAATCGATTCGAATCGTCGTTGCTCCTCGGTTATGGAGACTCGATCACCCGACTCGCATCGTAGTAACTTATGGAACTTGAAGGAATTTTGTTGGAAGACTAAGAATGTGATCTCCGTGAATTATCTTGATCTGTCGTAATCAAGCTAGACTAGGCTCACCTTAGAATCTAATGACTAATCTGGAAAGTAAAACTTGAGGTTGAAACTAGTTTAGTGCTTTTCTCGCAAAAATACTTTGATTCTTTGCTAAGCCTTACCTTGTCCTATCCGGCCTTCATTCCCGAGTCTTCTCCCCTCTTTTCGTCGGGTAAGTCTTGCGGAGTACTTTTGTACTCGGGTTTGTTCTACCCTTGTTGCGTGTGTGTCCGTCAAGTGAGGACATCGAGTAGTTTGTTTGGCTCTCGGCGAGCACTACGTTTTGGTGAATCATAAAGTTAAGTAATGATATTCCACTACTATGGTTGTAATCAACATAACTTTTTATTTGTAAAGTTTTATTTATAAATGATTTGTAAACTTATGTTATTGTAATCCTTCCGCACTTTTACTCGATATATTTTATTTGTACAAAATTGTTGTAATACCGCAATGTCTCTTATAATGATCGATCCAGTTCGAAAGATTCGTGGATGATTCGGGTTTCCCGAGGACACCCGACGAGCTTGTTAAGTCGTGTGGAACACATGCATAGTAATCCGAGGTCTTTTAAGACAAGGATTAGTGCATGTGGGCCACATTACTTAGGAGGTTCTCGCCACAAATGTATCGAGCCGGATCGTTATTCTAGAGCTATTGTAGTATTCTTTGCGAAAACTTCAAAAGGTTTTGGATCTAATAAAAATTTAACTTGACTATTTTGGTCCAAATTGCTTATCTCTTACCTATGCTCACTTCTATAGCCCTCTAGTCATGTTTCAAAGTTTATGGTGGAATATCATGTTATAATGCCCTATTTATAAAAGTTTACTTTTAAGTATGTGTTACATTAAAGTCTTTTAAGCTTAGAACGTAGGTCCGTTCATGCATCATGCTTAATTAACCCGTTAATAAATACTTTCCCTCTTAATGTGAATTGGGTTAGGTAGTACCAATCCTATTCCCGCTAGCCTTCGATCCCACCTATCTATTCTTTAATCTTGATCCTATCTTTTGCCGAAAGCTCGAGTTTAAAGTTTGGCTTGTTATTCAACAGATGCTGTTCATACCCGAGCATCCGATGCTTCTTTGCTGGGATTTCTCAAAATGGGGGTGATGATTCCAATCCTCCACCCGTTCAACCCAGTTTGACTGATACCCTTGCCGCTCTGGTCAATGCTACAACTATTCTAGCTCAGAACCAGAATATCACTCAGGGTAATCGTGGTCGGAATAATGGTGATGAGGTCACGTATTTTGATTTTGCATCCACTCATCCACCGGTTTTCACCAAAGCAGATGAACCTCTTGAAGCTGATTATTGGCTCCGCACCATGCAGCAAAAGTTTGATCTCATTCCTTGTACGTAAGTTCGAAAGCCACTATTTGCGCTCAACAAACTGAGAGGTGCTGCGGTGGCTTGGTGGGAAAATCTTGTTGCCATACAACCCACTCGGTCATCGTATCACATGGACAGAGTTTCGTGAAGCTTTCCGCACTCATTATGTTTCACAAGGTGTTATGAAAGTTAAGAAGGAAGAATTTTTATCTTTACAACAAGGTGATATGTCCGTTGTACAAGATGTGAGCGAGTTTAATCACTTATCCCAAGATGCACCCGAGTATGTTGATACGTATGATAAAAAGAAGGGTTACTTCTTGAGGGGTCCGGATAGTAAGATCTCGTATGATGATTTCTAGTGCTACTCTTAATACTACATTTTACGAGACAAGTTGATATTGCTATCACTTGCGAAGCCGTTAATCGTAAGCACCGAAGGCCAAGAAGAAGAAGGCTCAATACCGAATCCTCGCAAGTAAGCCTAAGCGCCCGAAGATAATCCGTCATCCTATAAATCATTTTCATACTCCTTATCATCCAAATCCAAGATCAAGTCCCGCAGCCAGGCACTTGTCCGTCCCGTTGCAGCTCTTTCTTATCCACGCCAGCCGAATGCTCCTAGCGTTCGAAAACCCACTTTACAAATACGTAACTACCCATGTTACAATTGTGGAAAGTCTGGTCACTCTATAAGGGGCTGTCCACATCCAAACCAAGTACAATTCCAATGTTCCAAGTACTTCGTGTCACATCGAATCAACAAGAGCCAAATTAAGAAGAAAATTGGGTGTCTTTTACACGCAAACCGGTAATATTCCCGAGGGAGAGCCTATTTTGATGGGTATGTTCCAAGTTGCCAATCACTCAAAGATTTATACTTTTTGACTCGGAGCATCCCATACATTCATCAATCGGACATTTGTTATGAAGCATGAGATCCCAATTGGAGAAACAAAAGAAAATTTCTTTATTCAATCACCTGGAGGGCGTATGTGTACTAAGGAAATGGTACATCGGTACCCATAGACTTGGGTGGACATATCTTTCCCACATCAATGATTGTTCTAAAGGATCGGGATATAGATGTGATCCTAGGTATGAACTGGATGAATCAAGAGGAGCTATTATTGATACCCCGAACCGGACTATAAAAGTGAATTTATCTCGATGGCAAGTCGCAGCTTGCTTATTCAATTCCCAACTCCTAAGAGGGCAGTCAAGAGAATTTATGCAACCTCTCGTGAAGGAGATTCGAGATATCCTTGTAGTTAAAGATTTCCCGATGTATTTCCCGATGAGTTACCCGGTATACCTCCGTGATAGAGATGTGGAGTTTGCAATCGAGTTGAAGCCCTGGACGCCCCAATATCCAGCGAGCATATAGAATGGCACCACCAGAATTAGCGTAACTCAAAGCTCGGTTGAAAGAATTGCTTAATAAAGGTTTTATCGCATTACGTAGTTCATCTTGGGGTTGTCCACCATCTTTGTAAAGAAGAAAGATAAAACCTTGAGGTTGTGTGTTGACTATCGTCCATTGAATGAAGTGACTATCAAAAATAAGTATCCTCAAATCGTATTGATCTGCTCTTAGATCAATTGGCAGAGCGAAAGTGTTTTCAAAGATCGATCTTCAATCTGGTTATCATCGATCAAGATTCGTCCCGAAGATATTTCAAAGACTCGCATTCACAACTAGATATGGTCTCGTATGAGTATCTCGGTTATGTCTTTTGGACTTGCAAATGCACAAGCTCATTTCTTATATTTGATGAACTCGTGTTCATGCCGAACTTGATCGCTTTGTGGTGGTCCTCACCGATAATATCTTGATTTATTCCAAGAATGAAGAAGAACATGTTGAACACCTCGAATAGTTCTCGCAACGTCCGAGAGAACATCGCTATATGCTAGGTTCAAGCAAGTGTGAGTTTTGGCTTAAGGAAGTCCAATTCCTTGGATATGTTTTATCCGTAAGGGCATAACCGTTGACCCTAGTAAAGTAAAGGATATTCTAGATTGGAAATCACCAACCACCATTTTCGAGGTCCGTAGTTTCCTTGGAATGGCAGGTTATTATCGCAGATTTATTGCTAACTTTTCAAAGGTAGCTAAGCCTATAATTGAGTTGTTGAAGAATCAAACCAAGTTTGTTTGGTCACCTAAGTGTGAGGAGGCATTTCAGTCCTTAAAGAAGTCATTGACTACTGCTCCGATTTTAGCTCAACCAGATATGGGGAAGCAGTTTGATGTTTATTGTGATGCTTCTGGCATTGGTCTTGGTTGTGTACTGATGCAAGAGGGCAGAGTTATTGCTTATGCATCAAGACAGCTCAAGCGTCATGAAGAACATTATCCAACTCATGATCTAGAGTTAGCAGCAGTTGTTCATGCCTTGAAGATTTGGCGTCACTATCTATTGGGTAACACATGTCATATCTATACGATCATAAGAGTTTGAAGTATATCTTCACTCAAGAAGAATTGAATATGAGGCAAAGAAGATGGTTAGAACTGATTAAAGATTATGATCTCGAAGTGCATTACCATCCCGGTAAGGCAAATGTGGTTGCCGATGCACTTAGTCGAAAAATTCATTGCAACCGTTTGACAAAGAAGCCCCCGGATATTTCTTTATGTCATGAGATAGAAAAGTTGGGGATAGAGATGATACAACAAGGCAAATCGACTAACATTTCTATGGAGTCAACTATCCGAGATCAAATTATCATTGCTCGTAGAGATAATAAAGGTATGGAATATATCAAGGAGAAAGTTAGAAAGGGAAAAATATCCTGTTTCGAATTGATGAAGCAGATGTTATATGGTTCAAGAATCGTCTGGTCGTACCAAAAATTCCCGAATTACGTCAAAAGATCCTCGATGAAGCACATCTTTCAAGATTCTCTATTCATCCAGAAGCAATAAGATGTACCATGATTTGAAACAGAGATTCTCGTGGACTAAAATGAAGATAGAAATTGCTCGATATGTCGCTAGATGTGACACTTGTCAAAAAGTGAAAGCCGTGCACTTAAAGTCTCGCCGGAGAATTGCAACCATTGCCTATTCCCGCTTGGAAGTGGGAAGATATCGCATGGATTTTATAATGGGCTTACCCAAGACATCAAGAGGATTTGATTCCATCTCGGGTTATTGTGGATCGACTCACAAAGTCAGCTCATTTTATTCCAAATAAGACAGATCATTCAAATTTTGACATATGCTAAGTTATATATTACACGAATCTTAAGCCTTCATGGGGTACCAAGGACTATTGTTTCCGATAGGGGTACACAATTTGTCTCACAATTTTGGAAGCAATTCCATAAGGCAATGGGCACCAAATCTCTTTATAGCTCAAATTATCATCCACAGATCGATGGTCGACGTAAAGAGTCAATCGATTCTTGAAGACATGTTGAGGTCTTGTGTATTGAATTTTCCAGAGAAGTGGGATGAATGTTTACCATTAGCGAGTTCTCTTACAACAACAGTTATCAAGAGAGTATCAAGATGGCACCATTTGAAGCACTATATGGTCGCAGATGTCGGACTCCATTAATTGGTCGAACCCTGAGAAAGATGGTTTTTCGGGGTTGATCTTGTGAAAGAGACTCGAAGAAAAGGTTAGACAGATACGTAACAAATTGAAAGTAGCTCAATCTCGACGTAAAAGTTATGCGATATAAGAGGCGTCGACCTCTAATGTTTGCCAAAGGAGATTATGTATATCTCGAAAGTATCACCCATGAAGGGAGTTAGTCGCTTTGGAGTTAAAGGCAAATTAGCACCTCGTTATATTGGTCCATTTCGATTTTAGCAAAATGTGGTAAGGTAGCATACCGTTTGCGCTGTTCTGAACAGCTTGTCACGTACACAATGTATTTCATGTGTCACAACTCAAGAAGTGTCTTCGACCACCCGACAAAATTGTTGATGTTGAAGGGATTGAACTTGCACCCGATTTAACTTATTCGAATATCCTATCGTGTTCTAGATCGAAAGATCGTGTCACCCGGCGAACAATCAAGTGGTACAAGATACAATGGGAACGTCACTCGAAGAAGAAGCTACTTGGGAGTCTCGAGGAATATCTCGTTAGAAAATTTTCCGAGTTCTATGCTTCTATCTAAGTTATAATTCCCTCTATGAGTTGTAACTATTCTAGTGTGAGTTGTAAAAACCCCTTTCCTTATGTACTTGTTTGAGATGTGTTGCTTGACACATTTCCTTTTCCATTACCTAACCCAAGGCTTTAAATCTCGGGCGAGATTTCTTTAAGGGGGAAGGTCAGTAACATCTCGATGTTATATTACCTAAAACCCGACATGTCATCATGTTTATTGCAAAGCATTCATGTTAGGTTAACCCCGATATGCATTCACTAAAACAAGATTTATATTCTAGGTTGATTGTGCCTTTGAGATAATGTTTGTTACTGCCTTTGATAGCCTAGAGGTGTGTGTCGCTCGATCAAACGCGATTTCATTTCGAAAACCCCGTTTCCGACAAACTCCGTTTTACCCCCTTTTCTCTAGCTCAAAATCTATAAAGAATTTGGGGTTGGTCCAAAAAGCAATATTGTAGGGCTTGATGAGACCTACAATGTTGGTGAACAAAGTTTTTCAAGTTTTCAAAAAGAATTTCAAATAAATTTGAAAATACGGTTTTCCGACAATTGTCCCCTTTTCAATTTCAAACCATAATTCAAAAACTATGCATATTTTGGAAAAACATCTTTTGGAGAAAATGTGCAGTTTGAAAAGTTGAGTTTTCCATAGTTTTGGAGTTTTTCAAGTTATTTAGAAAAATCCAAAGTAATTTCAAATATTTCATTCTAGGGTTTTTGCCCCCTTTTCAAAATTTGATTCAAATTCAATTTTCCTTGCAAAATTTGAAAATGTGCCAGTTGAGAAAGTTGTAGAGAATGAAAAATTAGGCCAAGGTTGTTTTTGGAATTTTTCGAGTACAGTTCAAAATTTTGGGAGTAATTTGCAAAATTCAGAAAGATCTGTCCATGCTACAAAGTGTCGCGACGTCATCATCGTCCTCCTTCTCCCCTCTGTTCTTGGTCACCGCCGCCATGCCGGCTTGCCGCCGCCGGCCGCCGCCGCATAGCCGCGCTCGAAGCTTCTCCGCCGCGTGTCGCCGTTCCTCGCCCCGTCCCAGCGCCTTAACCCCGCCGCGGCCGGCCAACCACTCCCCTCCTCCTTATCCCTTCGTCTCGGCCGCCGCGCGCCATTGCATTGCCGCGCCCCCGAGCTCCGCCCGCCGCGCGCGTCGCGTTGCGTCGTTTCCGCCCAAGAAAATACCACCGCTAGCTCCGCCTCGTCCCGACGCGCGTCCGTTGAGCTTGATCGTGGCGCCTTGCTCCCGCTAGAATCGCCGCACGCCCACTTTCTTCCTCGCGGTCGGTCGCCGAGCCGTCGTGATTCGCCATCGTCGTAGGTCGTCATCGTTGCTCCATTTTCCAATTCCTCTCGCCACCATGTTCGCCTTGATCGCCGGCACGTGATGCGCTCCTTGATTCTCGCTTTGGGACAGGACACGCCGGAACGCCGCCCTTGCCGCCGGGTCCGCCGCCGACGCCATTCCCGCCGCCGCCGCCAAGCTCCCATCTCCGACCGTCCATCCTCTCCATCTTCAAGCGCATCGCTCCGCGGTGAGCTCCCGCACCCGTCTATGCCCTTTGCTTGGCCTCTAGTGCGTTGTAGCTCCCGGCCGCCGTGTCTCGCCGCCGGCCGCGCCGTGTCGCCGCCGCCGCGTCCAAGGCCGAGGCCGATAGGGCCTCGCGCGCTGCGTTCTTTGGCTCGCGCATCCCGCTCGCCGCATCGCGTAGCCTCTAGCGCGTGCGCTTGCGCGCCGCCGAACCGCCCGACGAGCCCCGCCGCCGCACCGCGCCGCCGCGCCGCCGCTCCGCGCCTTTGCCGCCGGCAAGTGTGCGCCGCCGCGTCCGCCGTCGCATTAGTTGGCCCGCCTAGAGGTGCGCCGTGTCGTGGGGATCGTGTAGAAGCCGCCTAGCCGCCGCTGGAACCCCGCCGCCGGCGGGAGGAACGCCGGCGAGGCCGCCGCCGCGTCCGGCCCGGCCGAGTGGGGGCCGAGCCGGACCGGCCGCTTGCCATATTGGGCCGATTTCGCCACGTGTCGGGCCGGTCTGCACAAGGTCTTGGGCCGAGCAGGCCGAAGCCGGCCCATGTTCTGTTTTTCTTTTTCTTTGAATTTATCTTTTTCTGAAATCGATGAATAGTGCTGATACTTGTTTATTTTATATAAAATTATTTAGGGCTCCAAAAATTGTGAAAATTTTTGTGTGAGTTCCCTGTCATGAGCTTGATCTAGGAAAAATTCAAAATGCCAATTTTGAGTAGTTTTGCTATGTTCAAAAATTACCTATTTTAATTGAAAAATGAGTCTTCTCTTTATTTTTAGTTATTTATTTATTTATCCAAAAATCATGAAAATTTATTGGTGCACTGTTTTTGGTATAAGCTACTTAAAATTAATTTTTGAAATCAATTTGACAACATTTGTTTTAGGATTTAATTTCCTTAGTTAATTAATTAATTGTTTGACTTTGGATTTGAGTGAAGACCCTAGGTCATCAACCCTAATGACCTTCGGCACTTTAATTAATTGTTTGCGCTTGTATTTAATCTTGTATTAGCATCCGTCGAGCATCATATTTTATATTCAATCATGTTGAAGCATTTTAATTATCTCGTGTAGTCCCCGTGATCGAGGAGAGACCTGTCGATTCCGTTTCCGAGGAATAGTTGTCGAGACAACCCTAGTTCCTGAGGAAGTCAATCCATCTTTGGTGATTGGTCATCTTCCAGATACGTCGTTGAAGAACGTCTACACCGACTTTCGAGGCAAGCCCCGGATCCATCAACCAATTCCTTGAATTTGCAAAAGTTTATCACTTGATTATGTATTGCCATTATTAGTAATAGGAGTTGAGTGATCACCTACTTGACGCATTAACTACCTTGATTATTCCAACGTCATCCTTGAAACCGTTTTGATTGAAAAATACGTAACAATGCTTAGCCTTGCTAATTTAGTTCGGATTTCGAAAATATTTTCAAAAGGAAGTGCTTACCCCGTCGGTAAAGTTTTTGTTACTCAAGAAATGCTACCTTTGATCGACGGTTGGATTGCATCGAAAGACGTTTCGATGTAACGCCTGTCTGGATCTCGTTACATCTTTTAATGAAGTTGAGACCGGTCGGGTAACTTGCATCCGGGTTAGGGATGTAGTGTTTCCGACCGTGTCGATTAAGGACCGTATCGTTGTAGGGCCGCCCGTGGTTCGAGCCTTGCAACTAATCACATACTATGGTAAGCCTAAGACCCTGCCTATTCCATCATCGAACGGATAACTGCGACCGGGAGTGGAGAGATGGCGGGAATACGAGTTACCCTCGTGGGCTTGGTCCTGGATTTGAGGCGTACGGTATTCTCGGGTGGCGCAGACCGGGTTGGTTTTGGAAGATCTGAGTGAAGGTTGATATATGCAAGATGTGGTTCTACATATATCGTGTGATTAGGGATCCCTCACTGGGTATAATCGATTCGAATCGTCGTTGCTCCTCGGTTATGGAGACTCGATCACCCGACTCGCATCGTAGTAACTTATGGAACTTGAAGGAATTTTGTTGGAAGACTAAGAATGTGATCTCCGTGAATTATCTTGATCTCGTGTAATCAAGCTAGACTAGGCTCACCTTAGAATCTAATGACTAATCTGGAAAGTAAAACTTGAGGTTGAAACTAGTTTAGTGCTTTTCGCAAAATACTTTGATTCTTTGCTAAGCCTTACCTTGTCCTATCCGGCCTTCATTCCCGAGTCTTCTCCCTCTTTTTCGTCGGGTAAGTCTTGCGGAGTACTTTTGTACTCGGGTTTGTTCTACCCTTGTTGCGGTGTGTGTCCGTCAAGTGAGGACATCGAGTAGTTTGTTTGGCTCTCGGGCGAGCACTACGTTTTTGGTGAATCATAAAGTTAAGTAATGATATTCCACTACTATGGTTGTAATCAACATAACTTTTTATTTGTAAAGTTTTATTTATAAATGATTTGTAAACTTATGTTATTGTAATCCTTCCGCACTTTTACTCGATATATTTTATTTGTACAAAACTGTTGTAATACCGCAATGTCTCTTATAATGATCGATCCGGTTCGAAAGATTCGTGGATGATTCGGGTTTCCCGAGGACACCCGACGTAGCTTGTTAAGTCGTGTGGAACACATGCATAGTAATCCGAGGTCTTTTAAGACAAGGATTAGTGCATGTGGGCCACATTACTTAGGAGGTTGCATAACATCCCCTCTAGAGTTAGCACTAGGTGTTCTACTTAGATTGGCTAAGCATCTAGATCATGGATGGGCAACTAGGCAGCTATACCTTAGTTTAAGTGCTAGTCATACTCCATATAACACTATGGTGACAAGATGGTCCACTAGGTGATAAGCATAGGGTTAGGGCATCTCTCTAAGTTGGCAAGGTTAGTAGGTTGCCCCACTAGGGTGGTGTGCTGTGGGGTTCACCCATAAGAGTGGTGAGGTAGCTAGTCGAGCTAAAGTAGATAGCTCCTATTATCGAGGTATGTGGTTTAGGCAACCACCTCTCAAGGATAGAGGTATTTTCCTGGGTTGGTGTGGGTTGGTCTACTAGGGTAGTTAGGCAGCTATATGTGTAGGTGGTTTTCTAGTACCACGACACTGAGTATCAACATTCTCACGTGGAGAGGTGTTACCACGGTTGACATGATATCACTAGTCTTTGTCTAGCTAGGGTCAGGTAGATAGTCACTTGGAGTGAATAGGTTCTATTATCATGGCCTAGGGTTCAGGATCAATACTCCTCTATGTGGAGTCATGGGCATAGGTCTGAGTCACTAAGTCACGGTTTGGGGTGGTAACACTAACCACTAGTTAGCTCTAGTTAGGCAGTAGTTGGTCGTGGACTCTCATCCTTAAGTATAGGGGGTTTCCCTAAGGTCCTAATCACATGTGGCTTAAGGACTATATTAAAACACATGTGATGTTGTTGCATCGCAATGCTTAACAACTAATCAAAGGTACTTTGTATGCGAACTAATAGGGTTTCGTACATGACAGGCAACAAACAAAGGTTTATTTAGAAAAAAACTTTTGTAGTTCGGATTTTTGGGATGTTACATTAATGTTTATGTTGTTTTAGGTATGACGAGAAGTTCCATCAAGAAGCTGCACAAAAACTTTCGGAGGTGAGAGATTGTCTTGTTTTTTATGATGATGTTTTGCTATGAACCTAAACTGGAAACATGTCCTTAACAGGTCCATTATAGACTAGCTTGTATTGTCGAGATGGAGAAAGAGAATGCAAGTTTGAATGGCTAGGTGACACTTGATGTACATGAGAGACTGGGTAGGCACTCTACTAATTATTTACCATATTTAAATTAGTCTTCATAACCCTGGAAAACTATGGAATATCTCATTAGCCATACCTTCCATTCATATCCTTTTCGAGTGACACATGCTGTCTTTTCACTTTGAGATGGATGAACATGATTATCTACTATATTCTGTTGCTTCGAATAGAGCTTTGTGCTTATGGTAGACTGATAGCACCCATTACTGGATTCAATCATTCAAATCACTTGTTTCTTAGATAATTCTTGTGAACGCTGGTCTATAGAAACACATGGAGTGGGAAAATCTTGAACTCTTGAAGGAAAAGCCCTTCTGTGCCTCAACTATGGGCACATGATCCATAATGATCTCCTGTCAATGTCATTCAGATCCCCTAAGCCAGTGAGATAGCCCAGTCTCTAACCTTGCTAATGGTTTTGTTGAAATTCTCTCTAAAATGCACCATGCTGATAGCCCCATATTTGAACAACAAATAGAGGACATTACCAAAAGCTAATTTTAGTATATTATCATATTTCTTGTTGGGTAGCAAGTAGCATTGAATAAAGTCTTTAAACTTGATCATGCCAGGTTTTGTCTGGAACTCTGGATGGAGTGAAAAGACAAGAAATCATCAAAGGGTGTTAAGACCTATTAGTGGATGCTTGGGAAGTTCTCTACCGTCAATTGGGAAGTCAGATTTTTGTTTTGTTTTTTGATAACAGGGAAACCAGATATTGTAGGCCGGATGTCGTGAACTGGTACCATTAGGATGCTGGATTAGTCTTTTTTTTCTATTTTCTTTTGGAACTATGGTGCTGCATTACTTGGAACAGAATTAACAGTGTATTGGTAGGACACATCAATTCTTTATTCTGCACTTCTGTTGCAGGCTTAGTGAGTACCATTGTGTGCAGCTCTGTATCTACGATCTGAACAAGCAGTGCTATTGGCTGTACAGTGAGTACCAAATGCTCGTGCGAGCCCTATCGCACCCTCTTTTGTTTTTTTGTCTTTGACTCGACCCAGTTTGTTTCAAACCAGTTTGTTTCAAACTGTACCTTTCAGCCTCCACAGTTGATATAAATCATATAAGTGCCGCCTTGATTTTTGTGTTATCTATAAGATAAGATGTATCCTGCTCAGATTATAATGTCACATTGGGCTCTCCAATCTTTTAGCGTTGCTCTTATTGTTAGAAGAGCTTTCAATAAGGTCTTTGACAGTCCTGCCTGTTTCAGTTTTTGTACAGCTGGGGTCCTTCTTGCCCTTGTATATTAGTGCTAAACTGCTAACATAATTCTTCACTAGCAGATAAGTTCTTAGTGTGGTGACCAATCCAGTGATAATAATCATCTGATTAATTATAGGGCCCTTTTCATATGCATATGTCCTGTGACCCAATTGCCATTCTTATGTTTATGTGCTAAATACATCCATGATTTGGCCATTCTTATGTTTATGCGCTACATACAACCCCAGTTCTGTTCAAAGCATCTGTAATATGTACTTGTCCGTTCCAAATTGTAGTTCGTTTGACTTTTTTGACCTCAACTTTGACCACTCGTCATATTCAAAATTTTTTGTCAAATATCATTTCTTTTACCGTGGCTTGCTTTACTAACAAAAGACCTTCAAAAATGACTCAAATTTAACCATATTTACACTAATTTTTTAAATAAGACGAGTGGTTAAAGTTGGGGTTAAAAAAGTCAAACGAACTACAATTTGGAACGGAGGCCACTGAACAGTGGAAATTTATATTTGTCCCCATGCACACGTTTTTAGGAGCAACAAGAGCATCTCCAGCAGTAGTAGGAAATCTTAAAAGACTTCTGCTCTAATAGTAATAGGGATATCTCATCTGAAATGTAGTCGTTCCGTAAAACTTTCTGCCAAAATTTTTTTTGTTATTTCGTCCAATGTTTTTTTTTTTTTTTTTTTTTTTTTTTTAGAATCGGCCTGGTTTGAGCCTGATTATTTAGGCCCGGCTTGAGCCTGATTTCGGATCGGGCTCAGATCGAGAAAAGATTCTTGGCAGTAAAACTTGTGTCTAGCCTTGTCCATTAAGGCTCGTTGGCCGGGCCGAATTTGTTCAGGACTTGAGTTCTAAAAGCCCACTATCTATCGGCCAATCCAATCGATCCCCAATCCGTTCACACACGCCTCCCCAATCTCGCCGTCGCCGCCGCCGCCGCTCTTTCCATCATAAACAGCCCACACATGATCGCCTCGCGTCTCCCGAACCAAACTACTCTCCTCTTTCTACTACTGCTTATACGGCAGGGGCGGCGGCGCAATGGGGAAGCACGAGTTCCTGACGCCGAAGGCAATCGCGAACCGGATCAAGGCGAAGGGGCTGCAGAAGCTGCGGTGGTACTGCCAGATGTGCCAGAAGCAGTGCCGCGACGAGAACGGGTTCAAGTGCCACTGCATGTCGGAGTCGCACCAGCGGCAGATGCAGGTGTTCGGCATGGCGCCCGACCGCGTCGTCGAGGGCTTCTCCGAGGAGTTCCTCGAGTCCTTCCTCTCCCTCATCCGCCGCGCGCACCGCCACTCCCGCGTCGCCGCCACCGTCGTCTACAACGAGTACATCGCCGACCGGCACCACGCGCACATGAACTCCACGCGGTGGGCCACGCTCACCGAGTTCGTCAAGTTCCTGGGGCGCGAGGGGTACTGCAAGGTCGAGGACACGCCCAAGGGGTGGTTCATGACCTACATCGACCGTGACTCGGAGAAGGCCGTCAAGGACAGCCTCAAGCGAAAGAGGATCAAGTCAGACATGGTTGAGGACGAGCGCCAGGAGCGCATGATCGCCCGCCAGATTGAGCGTGCTCAGATGTCCTTAGCTAAACCCAATGATGGTGATGTTGCCGAGGGTGAGTCTGAGTCTGGCAGTGAAGAAGAGTATTCAGGTTCGGATGATGATGGGGAGGAGCGTGAGGATGACTCGAAAGAGGCAAACAAAGCAACTGGGAAGATTGCGATTGCACTTCAGAAGGCTATGCCAGGACCCAAGGTTAATCCTTTTGAGGATAAGCCGAAGAGGAAATTTGGTTTTGACGAAGAGGATGACTCGGGTACCCAAGAGAAGGAGAAGGATGAGGTGGCCAAGAAGAAGGGAAAGGATGTGAAGGCAGCAGAGGCAAGGAGGTCGGCATTGGATGAGCTGATGAAGGAAGAGGAGAAGGCCAAGGAGAGGAGCAATAGAAAGGACTACTGGCTGTGCCCTGGGATTGTGGTCAAGGTGATGAGCATGTCATTGGCACAGAAGGGGTACTACAAGCAGAAAGGGGTGGTGAAGAAAGTTATCGATAAATATGTTGGGGAGATTGAAATGTTGGAGAGCAAGCATGTTCTTAGGGTTGACCAAGATGAGCTTGAGACTGTGATCCCTCAGATTGGTGGGCTGGTGCGGATTGTAAATGGGGCTTATCGGGGGTCAAATGCCAGGTTGCTCTCAG
Source organism: Themeda triandra (assembly GCA_018135685.1). Classification (NCBI taxonomy): domain Eukaryota; kingdom Viridiplantae; phylum Streptophyta; class Magnoliopsida; order Poales; family Poaceae; genus Themeda; species Themeda triandra. The sequence continues at coordinate 490,525 of JAENPR010000084.1, read as the reverse complement.
TGGATACAGAGAAATTCTGTGCAAAAGTTCAGGTTGAGAAAGGCCTCTATGATGGGAAGGTTCTTAGGGCTGTCGAATATGAGGACATTTGCAAGATATCCTCATGATATGCATTATACGATGATTCATTTCATTTTCCTAGATCATCACTGAAGCAAACAATAGCTATACACTCCAATGACTATAGCTCTTTCTGGTAGATGCCTAACAGCGTCTGTGCTTGTTATTGCTTCTGCTGGGTTAATTTCTGTTGAAGCAGTGTTCAATATGTTGATGTTTCTAGTTCACTGTAACTCTGACGCTGCACATTTCTTTAAGGAAAACCCCATTTGTACCTCAACTGTGGCCACATAATTCATAATCATTTCCTGTCGCTGTCAGTGTCATTCAAATCCCCTTAGGTAATGAGATATTCCAGTCTATAACCTTGCTAATTGTCTTGTAGAAATTCTCTCTAAAATGCACCCTGCCCATAGCCCCATATTTCGACGACAGAGGAAGGCGTCAACACAGGCTAACTTAGTATGGTATCATATTTCTTGTTTAGTGGCATTGAATAAAGTCCTTTTTTTGCGAACTATTGAATAAAGTCCTTAATCTTGACCATTTCAGATTTTGTCTTCCTACTTAGTATGATATCATATTTCTTGATGAGTAGCATTTGTATGATATCGTATTTCTTGATGGGCAGCCTTGAATAAAGTCTTTAATCTTGACCGTTCCAGGTTGTCTGGCTGGAGTGCAATGTTAATGAATCACGACTCATGAACGGATTCTGCCATCAAGTGGGAAACCAGATATTGTAGGCCGGAAGCCCTGAATCCGGTAGGATGCTGGATGACTTGGAAAGCATTAGATTAACAGCAGATTTGGCGGACAGAGATGAATTATTTATTCTGTTGCAGGCTTAGTGAGTTCTAAATGTTGTCTCCAGCCATGCAATATATGATCTTTACAACTATGGATGTACAGTGAGCACAAAATCGTCATCTGCTGGCCCGATCCAGTTTGTTTTTCCAGCCTCGAGAGTTGATGATGTTCCATTTGTCATTAGGGGTCCTTGAATTTTGTTTGTTCAGTAGTACCCTGCTCATTAGAATGACAACTAGGACTCTTCCTTCTTACAGCATTACTTTTCTTGTTAGAAGAGCTTTCAATCAAATCTTAGAAAGTCGTGGTCGTTTCATTTTTGTACAGCTGGACTGCTGGAGTACCCATCTGCAGGAAGCTAAAATAGCACGTCTGGGCACGCGGCAAGCATCGGGTGGTTTCTTGTCCTTGTTTGTATACTAGTAAGTAGTTCTAATTTTCAGTGAACTTGCCTCTTGTCACTGTCAGGATGCTGCAATCTTGCCAATCCAGTTTGCAGTTCCTTTTTCATGGCATCCCCACTTCTGTAAATAGCGTGTGGTCACAGCATGAGCATGACATGGTGTTGAGCGTCTTGTATCTCCGTTTTCACCTCCATGTAACCGACCGTGCTAGTGCTGTGTATTATAGATTAGTTACCACCATTAGTACTAGTGCTGCGGTCAAGTGTGAAGCAGGCTTTGCAAGGATGCTGGATCATTTGGAACTTGGAAGATCACCAGTCATGTATGAACCAGATTGCTAGATCAGTAGATCGGGAAAAGGAATGATTGTTCATCAACCTGATGCTACCTGCGGCCTGTGTCTCTGTTTGCCAGCTCAGTGAGATGACAGGATGTCTCATCTGGATCTGGATAAACGTCTCTGTTGACTTAGCATTACACTGCTGCTCTGCTGTCCATGATGGTTACCCCTTGATGGGATTTATTAGCATCATAATAAAAACCATCTTGGTTGCACGTATGCGCCACGGAGGATTTATTATTTATAGCACGAATATTATATACTTTTATGCGCTTGTTGATTGTGAAATCATTGAGGTAGGCCGGTTGGACGATCTGGCAGTTGCAGCACCTGGTGGACGGTGGAGCTGGGTTAGTTAGAATTCAACGAGAACGTGGCAGGGCGGAGGCAGCCGGTGGCGGCTGGCCACCGAAACGCCGAAACCCCGACGGCCAAACCGCGCGCCGCCACGCGCCGGCGTCGTCACCACGGATTCACGTCTGGCCCCCATCTGAGTCAAAGTCCGGCCACGAACACCCGTGACGTGACCGAGTGCGTTGGTGGGGAGCTCGCTCCATCATATCGCCGCCGTCCGGCGATCCCCACGGAAACTGGCAAACTGCCCTGCCGGGCTGCCGCTGCCGCCCTGATCCGCCCGCTGCCTGATTGCCACCCGGCCCCGTGTAGCACGCTTGGAAAGTCAGACGAGAAAGCGTGTTGGGCTTCTCTCTCATCTCGGCACCGGAAGGAAACCGACCGCGAAACTGCACGCCTTCTACTTTTCATATATACCGGAACCCTCTTTGGTGCTCGCGATCGAGTCGCACCCAGCCCAACACCAGCAAGCAGCAACGCGGCGGCCGGCAGCGCACCGGCTTGGTTCATCTGATCTGACGACATCGTCTGTCATCCACGCCGTAGCAGGAAGGAAGGAGGAGCGATGTGCTGCTGCGGCGACGGGGAGTGCCGGCCGCTCGGGTGGCTCCTGGGCCTGCCCTTCGCGCTGCTCGCCGTCCTCGTCTCCTTCGTCGGCGCCATCATCTGGATCATCGGGTGCGTGGTTTCCTCCCTGTTCTCCCTTCTCTCGTCTGGATCGATCGGCTGCTGGCGCTGCCATTAAAGTAAAATTGACTAACTCCGTCGTCCCTGATCTTGCTTGCAGGTTGCCCATCTCGTGCATCTGCCCCTGCTGCCTCTGCGTGACGGTGCTCCTGGAGGTGGCCGTGGAGCTCGTCAAGGCGCCGCTCCATGTCATGACTTGGTTCACTTCCAAGATACCCTGCTGAGACCCGCCGAGTGCTGCCGATTCACTTCACCCCAGTCCCACTAGGCTTAGGCTCTCTGTCGTCCACGGATTGCTGTACATTCGTTTCGTTTCGTCGTCGATCGGTTGATTCATCGTGGTATCTTCGATTGATTTTTCCACAGATTTGGTACCTGGGACCTTGTTATGAAATACCAATAGTATACTTGTTCTTGAATTGAATGCGTGATGGACTTCTGATGTACCTGTACTACCATTGGCATGACTATGACGATCGGCACTCTGACTTTGGATGCGGCTGCCTCCATGCCTTGCGTAAGTTTTTGGGTGTGCTTCCCAGGGAATTCGCAAGAAAATCCGTCTGAAATTGCGAGGGTAGCAGTTCCAGGCGGTCAGCCGGTTGCGCTCCGCTTCCGCGGCGGCGCGGGGTGCCGGGCCCGGGGTCTTGCTGCGTGGGGATCCGGACCCTGGCGAGTGGGCTGGGGTCTCCTTTTTTTTTCGAAACTTCCTGGGGTCTTGGTAGTTGGGTTTAAGCAACTGCTCCGCACTGGGCCAAAAGGCTCGGCTCAACCACCCCGATCTGCCTTGTTTCCTTCTCGGTAAAAGTTGCAGCAGTACAGCCTCCAAATAAAATGAAGCAAAAGCGTCGCAGGAATAGAATTGCATCATATCATAGTTCATTGAAGCTAGCATTGAACCCTAAAACTTACCAAAGTAATGATCAGCATCATAATTCTAGTCCGAAGAATCTAGTGTCTATAAGAAGAGAACAGGTCACAGAGACAGAGCACAAAACCGAAGCAGTGCATCTCACCTGAACTGAACCGAACACCTCTAAAGTACCACAGACATGAAGTTGCTAGAAATCACTAACTTTCAAAGTTGTAGCTGCATAAAGACTAGGAATGATATGTAAACACACACTTCGAAATTAAAAGATGTCAGTTCAGTAAAACCACTTGACATGCGAAGGCCAGTAACACACTAAGATACATATTGATACGAGCCGGGTAGGCATGCTGGTACAACCTCCATGCCAATTGCATCACAAAGAATGTACCGCACAATATGCAAACAACAGACCAACTGAACAAATAAGTAATCCTCAACTATAGCAAAGATCGTCACTTATAACATCGCAAGACACACTATCATAACAAAATTAGTTCCAATTTTGGACTGACTGAACGCAGCTACAATATCGACACTGAAACCACAACAAATTTGAAGCATTACTTATGCGAAGGGGATTACAAGGAGTGTTTATGAAAAGGAATACAATGCGATTTTAAGCAAAGTAACAATTGATTATTTAAAGTACGGCAATTTTCATATGAATGTTAGATTCAGCAGTTACAGGAAAATGGATCAGCTACTGACAGATCATAAGCCCGCAAAACATGTATCATATTGCGGTGGCATTGATTCTCTATGAATGTAAATGTAGCACCTCTAGAAGTGCTCTTGTCCAGTTGAGCTGTCTATGTTGCCTTCTTATCCAGTTCTTGTCACGGGAGAAACAACTTGGGACCATAAAACACATAGACTCAAGCATTCTTGCATTCTCCACAAAGAATGACACAAGTTCTAATTGTTCTGTTGTGCCTTGATAATCAGTCATCACTATTGTTTTCAGATGGAGGTCAAGATATTTTATTACATCCCTGTATTTATGGTACCACCCTTTCGTGTGCCTTTGTTCATGAGACTGGAAGTTAAAAATGAGTGTGAAATATTAGTCTGAACCGAGAAATCTAAACAAGAACGGCCACAACATTATGGTGACCAAATCAACTTTGTATGTGTGAACCATATATTGAAGTAAGAAACGTTACCAGTTGGATGTACAACTTCTCCAGGAATGGAAACCATCTAATGAAATTGAGAACATCGTCGAGACTGAGAGAAAAAGGGAAGACAGATAAGACCTTGATAGTATGCATCGACACCATTGCTATCATGTCAACCGAACGTATTCCCTTGGTTAAATAAAATGTTATGTTAGGGAATCATAACAACAAGTTATAAAATAAAATGCTTTCAGTGAAGATCAATGGAGGAGCTTAAATGTGTCTTATGGAATTTTTATTCTTAAAGCAGACCATAAACACAATGATTTGAAATAAGCAATACAAGTAACATGTAAGTGTGAATATTGGGAATTAGGAGAGGGCTCTAGTTACCAGAAATGTTTTAGATCCAAGAGTGAGCATTGTCTTGTCTTCATTCTAAAAAATACACCCTAGGGTTTCTAGCTTTGGTGTCGAGACCACCGATATGTGCAACCTACTGCATCGCTCAAAATTGATAAGCCTCTCAAGTAATGGGGCATCCTCAATAATGAGCTCCTCTATAGTGCGACCTTGTCGAAAAGAATCAGTATGAACACCTAAGCTCCTAAGGGATCAGGAATTTATCCGAACACGACGAAAACTTTCATTGCATTTCATCAGCAAGATCTCGAGTGCAAGGCAACTATCAAGCATTGCATGCATGTTCACCTCAGAGATAATAGCATCAAACAATGTAAGTTGCTGGAGGTTGGGGAATTGGAGCTGATTGAGCATTATATTTGGGAGGCAACATCCACCAAAGGAGACAATACGGAGTATGGACGAGAAGCGAAAGATGATGTTGGTGGTGGTGGATATAGTGACAATTCAAAGTCTTCTTCTAGGAGGTGGAACTCAAGATCTTGTAGCCCATTAAGGGTGGGGGACTAAAGCCAAGTAACAACATTATCAATGTTGGTGCAAAGATAGTGTGCCGGGATGCAAAAGCGGTGGGCGGGTCCAGGGTGAGCTTCAAAAATTCTAGAAATGATGCTCACAAGGTCTTTATCATCATTGGGATCTTGGAGATCAAAATGGTCAAAATTAAGAGGACCAGAGAGCCAAAGTTAGCTCCATTTTGAGGATAGGCACTTTGTACTTGCACAATCCATGGTAGGAAGGAGCGAGATTATGTCACCTAGAATGTTATCGAGAAGGCTGCTTATATGGTCAACCCCATCTTCATTTCCTTCTTTGCGAGTAGAAGCTTTATGACATGAACCTTGAAATCTCTTCTTGTTTGTAGCAGGGGCATCCTCCATCTTGAATATATGCTCCTTTTGAATGATCGAATTTATGGATTTCTTTCAATGGGCTATTTTCATCAATCTGTGCAACATGACTAGTATATGGATCTAGGTTTTGACGAGTCTTCTATCCCAACTAAAAAACCCTGGAAAGGATGGAGTTTATGGAATTCTTTCTATGGCTTTGTTTGGATGTGATTGCGGCTGATCGAAAAATAGAAGTGTTTTGTGCAGGGGAAATGGTGTGGGCAGAGATAGAGAGTATGAGAGGTGGCAGTGCCGCCGCCGTTGGTGAGGGAGGGGAAGAGGGGACTAGGTTAGGTAGGGTCAAGGAAAAATTTCCAAATATATATAGTAAGAGAGTTAGTGAATAAAGGATGGCTGATGAGTGGGCCGTTGGGTGAGCCGTTGTGTGGGTACTTTTTCAAGTATGTTTGTGACCCTTTTTTTCTTTGGGCCTTTTATCACTTTAGGAATTCTAAATGATATTCTGTCTTTCAACGGGTCCATTCCACAGCCGGGGAGACTAGGGGAACCTCGTCAGATTTCTCTTCCATCTTGCTCGAGAAGCATCCGCTTCCAAATCTAGTTTTCGCATACTTTTCTCCAAATCATGAAGAAGTTCTCTTGATTGTGAACACTTCAGTGCTATGGATGTTGCAAATCGTGAGATACGTGCAGCCCATGTTTTGTTACTTTCCGTCATAGTTTCTTGTTTGTCAACATAGAATCCTCTTTTTGCATATTTTGTCCATCTTCCCAATATATATTGCGTTGGCAAAATAAAAATATTGTTTGTATTCAAGACTTTCGAGCATGCTTGCACAATATACCTGTAAGACAAATAGCCAATTAACATCCATTCATATTATATTAGAAAGTTTTGGTAATTGAAAGATGTGTGTACATACCTATACATTCATATTTTCTACAGGAACATGCAATGGTCACCGTATCTACGTTGCTGAACTGAACTGTTGCTCCATGATTAAAGTACATATGTGTAACCTCATATGTCAGGATTGACCCTTCAGTTTGTAACAATTTCCAAGAAAATGAAAACTGTTCTTTAAACTCTTCCTCAAACTCCAAATATATCCTTCTTGAATATGATTCAAAAAGCAGTCTTTAACATAGGCAAATTGGGAGGTAAGTAACCGGGGTTTTTCGACGTGAATTAAAATCTGCATCTAACTCATTTTCACGAAGACTAGCGGAAACCTTATCACATTCTTCAAGGAGTTCTGAAAGTCCAAGTCTCCTTCGAAATCTTTTCTTGAATACATTATTCATACCTTCGCTCCTCGAGTCGAGTTCATGTCACCGGCGCGTCACGGTAGACAGCAGCCCACTTTTTCCTCAATCCATATAGATTTTTCATCCATTCGTTATCCTCAAGCTTATACTCGAGACAATAATTCCGAAGAAGAATAACAATAAGAGGATGGGTGTGAGAAATCTTAGTCATTTAATATTGATCCTTCGGTTAGAAACTAGGCAGTAGCATTTTAGAATACAACTAATGAAAATATTAGTGTACCTTGATTTTTCTTTATTTTCTCTTAGGTCTTAAATTTAATTTAGCGACTTGACAAGTAAGAGCACGAGCAATCATCTCAAAAGGCGAACAAAAATGTTTTCTAGGGGCAGACCAAAGTGCCCAACTCTAGATGATGGTCTGTTTTAATCACTAATAAAAGTGGGTCAAAATGACACCTGCGAAACTGATATTTCTAGAGGTGGCTGGATTCCAAAGCCCGCCTATATATATATTTTTTAAAAAAACTAGTTATAGCTCCTAGAGTTATTGTGACAACTCCTGTCTTACTTCCAATCAACCAGCACCACCGAGTCAGCTACCGGTAGCTCCACTGATATCGAGATCGAGCCTCCTCCTTGTACAATGGGTCCTAGGAGATCGAGAGACAACAAAACTCAAAGATCTCTATGGTGGATCTAGATGTAGCAAATGCAAAACATCAGCCATATCTGCATCTAGGTGAGATCAAGAAAGAGCACCTTGGAATGCCACAAGGATCAGCTAGGGAGAGAAAGTTGTGCCAGGTTAAACCTTCTCTACAAATAGGGAGCCCATGCTACCCGTTCCGCCCCGAAGCTCGCCCGGCCTCCACAATAGTCACATCGCTCGAAGCTCGATGCCTTCTTGCACGCACTGCTCAGGGGCACTAGTCTCATCTGTCTCCAGGAAGGTGCCACTCGTAACCCTCTTCCACATGAGCTGCTTAGAGGCCGCCAATTTTCTCTACACTTGCATAGCCCAGAAACCTTCAGTCTCATATCCACCATGAAAACTAATAAAAGGAGAGAGTGTGGGAATGGACAGATGATGGAGTGTCGCAAATATTGCGAGTCTCCTCCGTGCCTCCAAGCCTAGGACGATGGGCACACTGACTTTGGTTACGGCTGCCTCCATGCATTGCGTATAGTGTTTGGGTGTATTTCCCAGCCCAGGGAAGCCGAAAGAAAATCCGTCTGAAATTGCGACAGTAGTTTCAATTTGTTAAAAAGAAAACAGTAGTTTCAATTTCTTGTGTTAACTCTAATGCCCTGTTTGTTTGGATTCTCAATAAATAAGTATATCTAGAAGTAGATTTAGCTCATCGGAAAACGAAAATATCTAGAAATATATATAATAACTTAGAAAAACAAAAATGTCTAGTAGTTCAACTTCTAGCTCTAAATATTTTATTTGCGTTTGCTGTATCCCCATCTATTTCTAAGATTTTTCTAAGAATTTTTAGAAGCTTATAGATATTTTCTGTAGTTTTTTTTCTCGAATACGCAAAAGATTTGCGGATTATTGTATTAAGAAGAAGAGTTCAGACGAACGTACAACGCGCATCGAGCGCCGAAGGAGGTCAACAGCTATAGCTAGACCATCCAAGCATAAGATCTTTATATCGATATTACATAAAAGGAACAACCAAAAGTGCGAGCATCGTTGCGCCTTACGGGTCTTCGACGAAGAGCTTCCAGCCGGAAAAGCCTCGTCAAGGGCCTCCACCTCGCTCGACGACAAAGTACCCGAACTCAATGCTTCGAGTATACTCTTGGGCGCAGATGAACGTGGGTTGGCCGGCGGCGCTTTGCCGAACCGCTGCTCGAGTAGTTTTAACGGCGGCGCCTTGCCGAACCAATATTTTCTTTAGTTTAGTAACCTTATAAAAATATCTATCATATTTTTAACTAAAAAAAGACAAGACCGCCTTAAAACCACTCCAAATGAGGGCAATTGGGGTAATTTTAATGGTTTTGAGAGTTCGGTGTGTGTGATGTCTGATTTCTAAGTTTGAAGAGGAAATTCAAACTACTAACGACAACAGGCCAAGAAGGTAAATTGGACTTTTTCCTTTCTTCTTAGAAGTCGTGGTAAAAGGGCCCGTACAACGACACATGAAGATGAAAGCTTTTAGGTCCATGATGCTATTCACAATTTGAGAAATTTTGAAAGAGCACAACTTAAGAATTTTCTGGCATCAAAACTGCAAAGCAAAGAGTGGCGTGGCAAGGATCAAATAGGAGGCAAGAATTTGGTGTTTGGCGGGCTATGGCAGAGCTTTACCCGTTTAGTTCATTTATACTTGCTCTGATGTCGTACAATTGTATAGTTTGTTAGAGCATAAGGATCGATTAATGGCTTAGCTCCATTGTCACATGCTACATGGAAACATTATGTTAGATTTACCTGTCATAGTACCGCACTTCGGTCTTGCAATTCAGATTCAGGCCGACAATTGTGTTGATCTTGTTTGCGTTGATGTGGTTACAGCTTAGAAGCCAACGAACAAGATTGATCTTGTTTCGTCAAAAAAAAAAAAAAAAAACAAGATTGATCTTGTAGTACATAATACTAACACGTCTGCTGCTACCTTTTAGAAACACACGGCCAATAGGTCGGTCTGAAGGTCTAGTGTTATTTCCTTGTAGTGTGTAGTGTAGGTTGATACAAAGTCTAGTGTCATTCAAATTTCGCATCAGACACCCCTAAAATCGCATCAGCTTTGTCAGATCTCTCCTTGATGAAGAGTTTGGACAATACAGTTTGTTGCTCTGTTCTTACAGTCCTTTGACAGTACAGTTCGGTGCTCTGTTCTTACAGTCCTACTATCTCATTGCAAAACTAACCAGCTACGTTTCCATTATCAAATTCAGAAGCGCCACCATTCCCATTAACATCCCCTCCGCTCCATCAAAGCATGCACCGGTCTTATGCTGCGTGTCATTCCCATTGCTATCTGCTCTTCACCTCTTACCACTAATGTTTTTTATAATGTGCTGATGGACCCTTAATGCTTAAAACACTAACTAACTTCCTCTCCTATCCATCCATATAATGTATAATAGGGTTTACTCTGTCTCAGGACCCTATATCAGATCTGGTGCACTTCTAGATACACTCTAAATAATTCACTGTGAAAGTAATCAGGACTGCACCTTGTAGGCTCACTCAACTGCAGTTGAGACCTTTTTCTAGAAGTATTATGCCTTTACCATGCTTTGGGTATCCAGGGCCAATGCAAAGAAAACACGATCAATCAGGGAGATAGTCCTTATGTGCTAATTATGTGTTTATCTCCCATATTTGAGCGATAATGGTCGTCCTTGTCATCCCAGGAACTATGCTGTTATCTGCTCATCATCTCTAAGAGCAGGCCATTTGGTCAACACATTTAATAACTGTATGTGTGTTCAGTATCCAACATGCATTGTTATGCCATCTGGTTTTCCAATCAGCTAGTTCAAATTCTCAATTCATGTCTTGCATCATCTATGCACTTAACATAAGAAACAAACTGACAGATTCCTATGCACACAGAAAAGCTTTAATTTTTCTTTTTTCAGGTCCTTTCACTGAGTTGTTGCACACAGAATTCCCGTCAATAGATTAATTTAAAGAAATGCTCTGCTTATGGCATTCATTAGAGACTCAGAGTTGACTTCTGAAAGACCAGAGCAACCATCCAAAGATGACACATCAGCCGATGGCTCGCAGTCTCACCCTCACGCTTATAAATGGCAGCGTCTGCTCGCTGGACGCAGCAACCAAGCACAGAGTCGCAGGCATTCCGGGCGTAACGCATCTGATCAGCAATGCTGAGGGCGGCGGTGTTCATCGTCTTCCTCCTCTCCGTCACCCGGCACTACGGGTGTTCGCAGAGCTACAACGCCATCTACAGCTTCGGGGACTCCATCGCGGACACCGGCAACCTCTGCACGGGCTCCGGCGGCTGCCCGTCGTGGCTCACCACCGGGCAGCCACCCTACGGCAACACCCACTTCGGGCACCCCACCGGCCGGTGCACCGACGGCCGCGTCATCGTCGACTTCCTCGGTGTGTGCAGCTATGCTTTATCCACAGCTACGACATGCTTGCTGGCATGCATGCCGTCATGTACCGATACTGACACATTCCGTTCCGTGCATGCGCAGCTGATCACTTTGGCCTGCCGCTCCTTCCGCCGTCCAAGGCGATCGGCGCCGCCGGCGACGTCAAGAAGGGCGTGAACATGGCCATCACCGGCGCCGCCACCATGGATTTCGAGTTCTTCCAGAAGCACGGCCTCGGCAACAGCATCTGGAACAACGGCCCCTTGGGTACCCAGATCCAGTGGTTCCAGCAGCTCATGCCCTCCATCTGCGGCACCGGTGCCGGTGACGACGACCGTTGCACTCTGTTTTCATCACAAATTAATTAAGATCCAATGAGTATTAGTGAAAAATGATGAACTGAACTGTGAATGTGCCGTACGTGTAGATTGCCAGAGCCACTTCAACAACTCCCTGTTCGTCGTGGGCGAGTTCGGGGGCAACGACTACAACGCGCCGTTCTTCGGCGGCAAGCCCATGGCCGAGGTCAGAAGCTACGTGCCCGAGATCGTCGACCGGATCGCAAGCGGTGTCGAGGTACGTAGTCATCCGCAACACAGCATGTCGTCGTCGACGCCGGCCGATTTGAACGCTCACGCACGCTTTGCAGACGCTGATCGGGCTGGGCGCGGTGGACGTGGTGGTGCCGGGGGTGCTGCCGATCGGGTGCTTCCCGCTGTACCTGACGCTGTACCCGAGCTCGAACAAGGACGACTACGACGACATCGGCTGCCTCAAGAGCCACAACAACCTGTCCAGCTACCACAACGAGCTGCTGAAGCAGGCGGTGTCCGGCCTGCAGAGCAAGCACGCCGGCGTCCGGCTCATGTACGCCGACTTCTTCGCGCAGGTCGCGGACATGGTCCGGTCACCGGAGACCTTCGGGCTGAAATACGGGCTGAAGGTGTGCTGCGGCGCCGGCGGGCAGGGCACCTACAACTACAACAACAATGCGCGGTGCGGAATGCCCGGGTCGAGCGCGTGCGGCGACCCGGAGAAGTACCTGGTGTGGGACGGCATCCATCTCACGGAAGCCGCCTACCGTTCCATCGCCGATGGGTGGCTCAAGGGCACCTACTGCAGCCCCGGCATCCTGCGTTGAGGCATAGCTCGCGATGCATGACTGTATCTGTACTGTACTCTATATAGTAATAATAAAATAATAATGTTAGGGATGAATGTGGTGGAGAAAAAAAATATCGGCGCAATTGATGTAAGTTGTAACGGTTGTGATTAATACAATATACAGTATAATTATACTTATCTATATCTACATATATCTAGAAGATATACACATGGGCTACACTCTTGGAGTAGGAAATAATTTCCTTACCTATCTATATCGATATCTATATCTTTTATAGAGCTAACCCACACTACAAGATATTAATATATTTCTTTTTCTAAAAAAAACTATAAGTTGATCTCAACATGTAAGCTATCCATATCATCCTTTACTAACTATCTACATCATCTTTCACTAATATCCATGTTATCCCACGGTCTTTCAACCTCTAATTGCAAGACATCCACTCACTTTCATTCTAAATTTTTCATAATCTCTGTAGCAACGCACGGGGCATCTTCTGATATACTAATTATTAGAGACATGTTCTCAGAGCCTCCTTGTTAACTTTTATAGATGTATTATAAAAAATGATTGATAAATCTAAACAATATTATCTACTATTAATAATTAGAGACGCCGAAATAGTCCATGTTAATCCTCATCAACATACTAGCAAAAAATAAATCTAGATATTCTAATAATAATAAAAATAACTAGTTTCCTTTATCATCATCAATAGTAGTCATTACATCTATTCTTTTTTTTTAAAAAAAACATAGCCACCTCTCTCATTTTGAATCAAAGTAAGAGCATCTTCAAATGTTTTTTTTTTTCTTAAGCTCTTTCTCTATTTCTCTCTCTAAATCCTTGTTTGGAGAGGCATTTGAGTAAAAATCATTCTCTATACTAGTATATCTTCCCACCCTTCAACATTTTCTTTATATCTTTTGTGCACTCTAGAGAGATATCTCCCGTCTCCAATATCTTTTGGCTAGCAAAAAATTAAGAATATAGGACATCAATATTTAATCCACTGATCTAACTGAAGAAGTTATTGGAGGTTTTTTTCGCTGAAATCTCTATTCCTATCAATACGAAAATACATAAATAGTCTAATCATGAAGGTGTTGTAACCAACTGTTGCATCAAAATTACCATGACAACATTGAGAGTTACAGTTTCAGTATATATCATGTCAACTTCCTAAGTCATTTGAAGAATTCGAAAAATTGAATTTCAAAATTTAATAACTTAAAATGAATACTTGGACCTCTAAAAGATCTTAAATAAAAAAGTTATCAATTACACTGTTTTATGTTTCACTTAATATGAAAAGATTATGATTTCCTATATAAAAGAAATAGAGAACAAGGGACTTGTGGTCCCCAACACCATGTCACCAAACCACCATGAAAACCACTTTAAAATAGCCAATGGAGGTGTTTTACTTTACCTAGTTTCGAAAGATGAGGGGATAAGTTATCTGCTATTTGAAGTTCGATGGTTTTTCTAAAAAAAAAAATTCAATGACAGGTTTGAGACAGTCTTAGGGTAAGTACATTTTTGCATTTCAGCGGTCTCAAAGGTTGTCTCAGAGAGAGAGAGAGAGAGAGAGAGAGAGAGAGAGAATGTGAGTTTTTTCGAGACCAAGCATATAACTCGTATTTCATTAAGCAGAAAGAGAGAAATGTGATTGAAAAAGTGGTACGTCATGAGCAATAGTTTAGGACTATGAGACTATGATTTCTATGTGTTATTTAATTTTGCCATGCACACACAAACTTTCTTTTGTCTATTATAAAAAATTGAGGGCAATTGAATTAAGTGATGGTGCCATATCGTCAAAGATTGGCGAACTACCAATGTGCAGGCTATCAGAACCAAACCGAAGGACGCCGACAATCACGGAGGAAGAAGATAGTGCATGATATTATCTTAATCTTCGGCTAGGGTTTACAGATGTAACTTAGCAGGCAAGTAGGTCTTGGATATAAATAGCTAGCATTGCCACTTGTTCACTTTTTACGCCAACTCTGATAGTCATTGCCCTATTTGGCATCTCGCCGAGATCAATAGAACCGCAAGAACCGCTGGACGTAGGGGTTGTTACTCGCTTCCCGAGGGCCCTGAACTAGGATAAATCTGGCGAGTCCCCTTGCATTGCTCTTTGCATCTACGATTTCCACCAAGAACCGAATATCTATCTGCGAAATACGCCAACACTAAGTAAGATAACTTAAAAGCCAGCCCATTATATATGAGTTGGTATGTTGTTCGATCGTGTTATGGTTACATGGCATGGGATGGGATAAGATAGTATCGATATACTTGCCCTTAAGGAACGGAGCTCATCAAAAAGAAATTATTGGTGATACATATATGGTTGTTCATGCAGATGAATGTAACTGGGTGAAAAAGATATGACAAACAATGGGATCAAACAAATAAACAAAATTACTTTTTAAAAACTATTTAAGATAAAAAAATAAAAAAGTTATCTAAGGGAAAGAAAAAACTAGGTAGCCGTACTATTTGCGTGGCCGTCCAAGCTACCTAGTTAGACTTCCAATTAAAAAAGAACTAGCTAGAGTTAGACTCAGTACATACAAACAGGAGGGGAGTATGTTATTGTTATGCGTAGCTTTGACTGCGCATATTCCTGCTGCTGCACGCATCCAAGGCCTAAAAAAATTGGGTGGGGGAATACGAGAGACATAGCACATGCTGCATGCGAGTTTTCCAAACTAACTGCATGAATGGAAACGCGGAAACCGAAGTTTCATTAGCATTTGGGGATAATAAAAAATTACAATAGCATTATTGATTCATTATTTCAGGGTATAGACGTGTACACATGGGACGGCAGTAGATAAAACACGTCCCATATACATCATCAGTTCAAGATTCTGATCAAAAAAACACAAATGAACGAACTGGGGAAACGGAATGGAGAACGAGAAACTGAAAAAAGAAACCAACAAGCATAGCCCCTCGTCAACATGACTTTATATGTACTTATGTATATAAGTAGCTAGCTAATGATTACCTCTCACTTTTTGTTTCACTTGCTTG
The DNA here is from genome assembly GCA_018135685.1 of Themeda triandra. NCBI lineage: Eukaryota > Viridiplantae > Streptophyta > Magnoliopsida > Poales > Poaceae > Themeda > Themeda triandra. The sequence continues at coordinate 475,060 of JAENPR010000084.1, read as the reverse complement.
CAGCTAGAGACTAAGATTACATCATTTACATACATGAACACACGAATGGTAATGAATAATTCAGGTTGATGACTGACACCATACCAAAATACGCATGCTTCAGCGCATCTCTCTTCCAAAATACACACAACCAAAGAATAATATACTTGACTTGATTACTCGATCGAACTCGATGGATCAACACAGCAAGATGATGTGCGCCGCGTGTACTCACCATGGAAACCGATCGAACCAGCGGCCTGTGCTAGCTGTGCGGCCGCCATGCATGAAATGCTGGTCGATCCATGCATGCAGCCATGCAGGTGATGGTGCCGGCCTGTGAGTGCGTGCCGTGCCGATGACATCCTCAGTGATGCAAGGGGTTGGGGCCTGAAGGCACCAGCCTCTTCTGCACGCCGTACCGCGGATCGATCGCCTCGTCGTCACCCTTTCCAGACGCTGACGGTGGAAGTGATGGAATAACCCCATCCCGGTTCCATCGCCGGTCCGCGTGGTGTTGGTGGTGATGATGATGGTGGTGGTGGTGGTGGTGGTGGTGATGGTGGTGGTGGTGGTGGTGACCAGCAGTTGACGAGGACGAGGCAGCGGCGACGTCGAAGCTCGTCATGGCGAGCAGCATCTTCCTCGGGACAGCAGCCCACCTCGTCGTCGGCCTTCTCCTCGCCAGGCCGCCGTTGCCTTGGATGAACGCGACGGTGAGGCACAGGAGGAGGAGGAGGACAGCGAGAGTGGTAGCAGCGGCGGCGGCGTGAGGTCGTCTCATGGCCGCGGCCACGGTACCGTACGTGCAGCAGGTTTCTGGCCGGTAGTCGAGAGAGGTGGATTTATGGAGATGGACGGACAATGTAGGGCCGATCGGCCGGAGGCCGAGCTAGTACTACCTAGCTATCGGCATATGCATATGCTGTGGCCCTTTGTAGGTAGCTCAATCAGGTTGTGGAAAGTGGAAACCGCACGGAAAAGGTAGCTAACAATGGAAGCAAGAAGGCTGGCTAGTTAGCATCTGCACGTAAACAGTACTTGCTGGGGCTAGCCTGGTAGCTTAGCTTCTGGTTTTGGGGAAAAAGTCAATCGCTCTCGTGAGGTACTGTTGGCGTTGGCATCGCAAGGCGAGAGGCGAGAGGGGAAGACGAGGGAGAGGCAGTGGAGAATGGAGGGCGTTGGGACCGAGGCCGGCGGGCGGGAGGAGTTGCTTGCGTTTGCGTGCGTGGGACTCCTATCGTTGGGCTCGATCGATCCATCCATCTGGGTTTCAGTTCACAATTCACACGGTTGCGTCAAATAATCCGCGCCGAGGCCGGCCGAGCTGGTGGACGCGTTCGCACTCCAGCGCCCGGCATTCCCGGACGCGGCCGGTGGCGGGTTTCCTGGCCCGGGAACGTGCTGCGCGGCGCCATGCGCCAACTCGCTTGGCGTTCAAGGGAACGTGCTGGCTACGGCTCTCGGGACTCGGGATCGAGACGAGGATTTTGCCAATTAAACGACGCTTGCTCGATCGTGAGATCAGGAGAAACGTATGGTGCCAGCGATCGGTCTTACGATCATGGATGGATGGGTCCGCGATAGGTGTCCCGGCTCCCGGGTCGGTGGTGTTGCCAGTTGCCAGCCACGCCGCACAGTGGTGGTGTGCTCGCCGTTGGCGCCCGCAGCTCGGCCGGCGCCCAGCGGCACACGGCCGGGGTTGCACTGCGCAAGCCAGAGCGACCGCCGGCCGGTGCTGGGGCGCGCCCGTTCCGGACAACGGAGCCCGATCAAGGCCGCACAGCTCGCCGAGGCGCTCAATCGCGGGCTGCCACCCCGAGTCCAGACTCCTGACCTGCCGGAGGCGTGGTCCCGTCCACCGCGACGTCAAGCCCGACGACGTCCTCCTCGACTCAACCTCGCCGGCGAGGGGCGCCCCCATCAGCAGCGGCTCCCGGGCTTCGATCGTGTCTGCCCCGCGCGTGTGGCTCGGCCGCTCGAGGCTCACGCTGATGAGTCACCGGAGTTCTACTGCTCGATCAGGACGTCGTAAGGTCCTGTACATTTTGTTTTTTTTTTCCTCTTTGATTCATCAACTGCTAATGGGTTGACTGAAAAAGAGTTTATCCTCGTCATTCTTAAAATAGAAATAAACAAATGCCTAAAAGATAGGATGAGTATCTTGCTAGTTTCACACCTCACACACACCTACCAACTGATCAAATAATTTAGGTGTTATGTGAAAGCATATTATGCAATGCTGTATTTTCGAAGTTCAAACACCAGATGACATGGGATGAAAGATATTAAGGATCTTGTTTATTGCCCCCCAACTTTGACTAGCAATGATTGCGTATTTTTGCTAACTATTCAGGCGTCTTGATAGGTTTGTAAAAGAGTAAATTGCATCTGAGATATAACAACTATACTTGTTCGTGCAAATTACCCCAACAACTTGTAATCTGATCTATTGGGCACGACAACTTGTTATCTTAGTGCATATACGGTCCAAGAAACAATTTCTCACGTGCTTAACAGCTACGATCGAACTCATTGCCATGTATATATGTTGTATACGTACGGCTCGTGTAGCTAGCAACTCAGCGTATATGGCTCGTGCATATAGCAGCTCTCAGCTCGGACGTGCACGGCTCGTGCATATCGAATCTTTGTTAAGAAAGCAGTGCTTGCAATGCTGGGACCTTTGGAAAGCAAGCTGCTGACAGACATCGACGAGCTCGTCCCCATCGCAAGAGCAGTGCACGTTCGAGCTGCGGCACGAGTCGCGTAGGTCGAGCTTAGGGCTGCATGGGCCGTATACGTGACAATGGCACAGACGTGTACGTCGATTTCAAGCCGTATGAGTCCGGCTAGTAGTTGTATACTGCTAAGCACGTGAGAAATTGTTTCTTGTACCGTATATGCACTAAGATAACAAGTTGTTGTGTCCAGTAGATCAGATTACAGGTTGTTGGAGTAATTTGCACAAACAAGTATAGTTGTTGTATCTCAGATGCAATTTGCACTTTGTAAAAGCTAGCAACATGGTGTCATTATCACTCAATGAGCATTGTTTTTGGCATTGATGGCTTTCAATAAAAGTCGAGGAAACTCTCTTTAAAAAAAAGCATTGTGTTTTGGCATTCCAAGGGTTCCTCCACACCATATCAAGTTCGAAATGACATCAAAACTAAAAGGATTAAGTCCACATTTCACCCCTCAACTATTGCGCAGGTCCAATTCTTACCCCCAACTATGAAACCGTCTAATCTTGACACCCCATCTGTCAAACTGGTTCACTTTTGACCCCTGAGTGTGTTTCACGTGGTTTTGTATGTGGTTTTGGCCACGTTGGACGCCGGTTTTGGCCACGCTGGATCAAAGCAGAGCCACGCTGGATTCTCTCCTCCAACCCTATCCATTTCTCTGTCCCAATCCCTCCACCGACCCTGGCTTCATCCTCGTTGCGCCGCCCCGTCCACACCGCGCCCGACGCCCGGGTTCGTCCCCGCCGCCGTTTCTCCCCGCCGCCGGCCCGACGCCCGGCTTCTCCCCTCGGCCGCCTCGACGCCCGAGCGCCTCCCCGTGCGGGCCCGACTCCCCGGCGACTCCCCGCGGCCGCCTCGACGCCCGGGCGCCGCCCTGCGCGCCCCGACGCCCCGACGAGTCCTCGCGGCCGACCGCCCGGGATCCTCCCCGCCGGCCCGACGCCTCTGCCGCCTCCCCGCGGACACCCTACCGCCCCGCCTCGACGGCCGGGCCGGGCTCCTCCCCACCGCCGGCCTTGCAGGTGATGCCACGCCTCCTCCCTGCTTGTGCTCAACTGATGTCAACTGATGCCAAGACTCCTTCGGTCCTTCCTGCTTGTGCAATACTGAATCGTTGTTCATCTGCATGTTGTAGGAATGGACCCTCCTGTTCGATTTCACTCTACATGTTCCTGCTGCAATACTGAATCGTTGTTCAACTGATGCCCAAATCGTTGAGCATGAAATGTATTTGTGTCTGTGTTTGCTGAATTGGATGTCATTTTAGCTTCAAAAGTTACCTAAACTGAGTTATCTGTACTAAACTAAGTGTGGTTGTGTGTCCAGAACTATTGTATTTGTGGGTCGAGAACTCATGTCTTTGTGTCATTGAATTGAAGTCTGTTTATCGAGTCTATTTAAATATGCTTGTTTATCATTTTCTTTCGTACTTCAAAGTGCTTTACGTGGTTTGCCCAGCCACGTTTTGCCCAGCCATGTTTCAACTCATCATCTAGAGGTGTGCTAATTTCAGGATGGTGGGCTAAACCAGCCCAAATCAGCCCAAAACCCATTCCAGCGAAGGAGAGTGGCCAACATGGCAGCTCACTGCCAGCTAGGCGTCCAAAACCAGCTACAGACATGCTAAAACCGCTTCAGACTCACTGAGGGACTAAAAGTGAGTTGGGGGTAAGAATTAGACGGTTTCACAGTTGGGGGTAAGAATTGGACCAGCGCAATAGTTGAGGGGCCAAATGTGGACTTAATCCAAACTAAAATTATAAAATGTATGGACAAGATGTATGGCATCCCCTTTGTTCAAAATATGTTTCACTCGAGTTTACCATAAGTCAAATTTTCTTTCCAAAATAGAAAGGCATTTTTTTTCTTACTCTGAAGTTTTTTTAGACAGAAGGTCTTCACAATTTTATTGCCAATGCTTCAAAACATTCAGCACAATGTTTTCAGGCATGTCTGCCATACAATTCAAATAGGATTCAACAAGCGTGGCCTAAAAGCCTTCAAACAACATAGTGTTTTCAGCGAAAGTCATACTCTGACCTTTTTTTAGAAAATATATTAGCAACAAGAAAACAAATAAATGAAACGAATTCAATACTATAAGATTTTGACATACTTTTCAATAAATTTCGTCAAATCTAGAGAACTTTTACTTGGTAACCTATACTTTGTAAAAAAAGGAGAATATGTAAGTTGTTTTCATTTTAAACTTTTGGAATTAACACTGAGTATCAATTTGTCAACCTAATTTCCATTGTGTTAGCATGGTCATTGTTTACAATTACTATCAAATATATGAATCATCTAGAGTCTTAGAAGACGAAGAAGCTCACTCAAATGTGCAGTGCTATGGCAGTAACATGAAAGAGCGCTAAGGAAGGATGCTATGTTGTTTTAAGTAGGCAAAATGACGTTTGAAGTGGTGGACGAGGAAGGCAGGGAGGGAGAACTGGCAGAGGAGGGCGAGGGCTACTATGCCAGAGATAATAGAACAGATGAATCGCAAAAAATGACAAATTAACAAATGTGTCTAATAAATTGTAAAGTGATCGATATTGATGCTTGAGCTTTCAAAAAGTGTCTTTTTCAGCGGGGTTCGACATCTAACTAATTTTTATCGTATGGTATTAGCCATTGACGTGGAGGGAAAATTTTGAGAGGCATCCCTGTTCTTATACCATCAGATGATGATGAACCTTATATATGGTGTTATTTTTCTTATCTCAGGGACACATGCTTACAACTAGCTTTGTATCTAATGGATCTGATGATTATAAACTATCAGTATGGGTTCTTGATGACTATAACAGCGAAAAGTGGATTTTGAAGTAGAGAGCGAACATCAAATAACATCTTATAAAATACGTACCTTAATGTGCAGAGTCTCCAAGGCTAGGAATCAATGTAGGCTTTTGGTGTTAATTCGAAGAAGTTATGGCAAAATATCTTCACGTCTTTAGTTGGGTAGCAAGCGAAGTGGCCATGGTTCTCAACAAATATAATAATAACTCAGAAGACAACATAAGACAAAAGACTGATCAATCTCAAGAAAAAAAAGACAGAAGATATGGATTAAGACCAATGTCTTACCACAAAGTGTGTGATATCGATGTCGAGAACCCTATTACTCCAACTCAAAGAACCCAAGAACCTGAGCTTGGTCACCCCACTCAGAGCCAGATGAGGCATGTTTGCAGTCTGCGTGATGTAAAGCTCATTAAGGTTGGTACTGCCCTTCACAAGAATGTTGTTGACCTCCTCTACACTACTACTAGATGCACCCATACAGACATCCGGTATGAGAAAAAATGAGTAGGCATTGTAGCGATGTGAATTTCTAAATGTGTAGCATCTTAGAATATGGGATTTCTTCGAGGATCAAGTTCATGATCTGGCTGTTGTTATGGGCCACTGTGGTGATATTTTGAATGGCTCTAGTTAGGCCGCTCAACACAGAACAAGACAATTAATAGAAGCAATTCTAGTAATTAAAAGAAGGACAATCTAATATTGTTTCTAAATCTGTTATTGAGACCATATTTGACGAGACCATATTTGACAGAATATACATCCATATGAACCCACACATAATTCTACATAAAGATCAAATTCTTTGCAGTAAGTTGCGATACTTAAAACAAACATCCTTCTCGATACAGAACAACTCTTATAGGTTGATGACAAGAGCTCCCTATTTTGGTACCCTTGTCAAGCAAAGCATCCTAGTGTGAAAACGCAAGAAAATGCACTGACTGGCCCTGCCTCTAGTCGTACTACCTCCTTTTATCTGGGTGGGTACTAGTTTGAAAGCACGAACTCAGAAAGGAGGCACAGTTTTAGCAAGAAGCAAGGAACTCCAATTTATGTTGCTCTTTATTTTTCCTTAAGAATAATGTCTTCTTCTTTAAGAAGAGAAACCATCTAGATTTATCGTGTTTCATAACTATCACTCATGATGTTGAAACTTTAGTATCGAACAAACAAAAAGGGCAAGTAGAAAGGATTGAGTTCAACGAATGAGAGGGAAGACAATGGGTTTGACACAACAAAATGACTAGGGGAGAGGGTCCCTTGCTCTCGTGCTTTTTGTGCACCATATATAGGGATTGACTATTACAAACGGGCTATATAGATCTTTGTGTATAGGATGTTGTTTATGTAAATCTATCTATATAAGTTTTTATATAATTTTTAATGGTTAAAATTTTGTATGTGCATTTTATTATTTAACTTGAGAATATAAATTTATCAATATGTTCTTTACAATTTAATATTAAATTTGTCTACATGAATTATGTGGTTGAAAATCAGTTTTATTGATAGATATAATAAGTTTGTTATATAATCTTTTAGACAAACTTGTGTATATAAATTTATATTTGCAAAATAGTCTATAAATATGTGCGTACAATCTTCTTAATATGAAATTAAGTATAGTTTGATTATATAAATGCATGTATGTAAATTTCTTTATTATAATTTGTTCACCCAAAATTTTCCATATAGATTTGTTTGTATAAATTGTGTTCATAAAAATACACATGTTTACCATACAAATTTGTGTTTATATAATTTGGTTTACATGAAATGTGTACGTGGATATTTTTTTGTTATTTTTTTCTTTATAATATATGTATAAAACCATTGGTTAAACAACTTAACATAGTTTATAAGAAACTTTTTATTTAGTAACAAATACTAGACATACACAAGTAGACCGAGAAAGAAACTACGATATACTCAATGCCTCAAAATGAAGCCCTTTGGAAGCTCAAGGTACCCCTAAAAGTCAAAATATGCGTTTGGTTCTTAACGAAAGGGATGATCTTAACAAAAGACAATTGTTGACAACCAAAAATGTCCACGGTAAAAAGACCACTTTTGTGAATTGTCAAAGGTGGAAAAGGACTTCACCATTGTGTTCCTCTCGTCGAGACGATCGAAAAGCTTATATGGAACGTCCAATTTGGTGTCCGGATGCAAGAATTATGCCGCCGAGAGATTGTGTGCTTTTCGCGCAAAAATGTACTAGCGGTAGTACCGGTCCGGAGACCGGTACTACCGGTAATAATTATATTTTTTGACCAGTTTTGCGCAAAGGGTGAGGTTCGCGCAAAAATGAACTACCGGTACTACCGGTCCTGAGACCGGTACTACCGGTAGGTACTACCGATAGGTCAGCTCCGAATCAAACTTCCAAATCTCGAACCGATCTTTTCCTAAATCGGTTTTGGGTCAGTTTTGGACGTGGAAAACTTGGAGATTGTGTCTTGGAGTTGTTTCCTACTGGGATAAGACCACCCCCCTCTATATATATGAGAGGATCATGGCCGATTGATCCCATCCAATCAATCGACAACCAAACACAAACAAACCAATCTATCCTCTACCTTTGCTCTACCTAGGGCAACCAGCGACCTCCTTGCCCTGACGAGATCCCTCTCAGGCTAGGGCTTCGACGGCTCCTTTGCTAGTTTGCTCGGAAACCTCGCCGCTCTTCACCGCGTAAGGTGCTGGTTATCTTCTGCCGTCGACGAGCTCTACATCGGCCTATCGGTCTCTAGATCGGTTTGCCGGTCACGCTGCATCGTCGCTGTATTGCAGGTCGCCTAGGGCTACCTCGAGGGCGCCTAAAGCCCACGTGTGGTGTGTTGACCTATTTTAGTGTCAACATACTTTTTGGCGACTCCGCTGGGGAGGAAGATTGCTTCGGCTCAATTTTGCAGCCGAATCTCTTTGCCCTAGCTCTTAATCTTCGTTGATCCATCTTTTTGTGATCGCCATTACTATTCAATCCAGCCCAAAAAGGCCGATTGCATCTAGTTTTGACTCCTTGTGATCTCGTTTGCTACCTGGCAACGTGGTGTGCTTCTTATTGGAAAGTTCAGCAAGGCGGTCAAACCCTAAATCATGGAGTACCAAGGTGATTCATCATGTTACTACTACAATAATCCTGAGGTACAACTTGCAAATACAAGTAATGAATTTTATAATTATTTTGCAAGTGATATAAATTGCCATGTTGATATTGCTAGCGATGATACTAAATATGTTGCATCGGCTAATTCTTCTAGTTATGAGTATCATGATCAAGAGCCGATGCTTGCTGAAAATTCATTATGTTTTGATTCGTCTAGCAATATAGAACATGTAAATCCTTTTTCATCGGCTATAAGTTCAGAATATGTGGTTCCACTATTAGACAAGCCGATGGATGAGAGAATTGGCTTTGATAATGTTAATTACTTAGCCAATTATTCTCAAAATCCAGCACCTTGTGATAATGCTCCTATTTATAATTCGGCTTCGTATAAATCTAGCCGAATCAATGAAAATTCAGCGAGGTGTATTAAGAATACTTCTTACAATTCGGCCTTACATGCTACTACTAATTCAAGCCGAATTAGTAAGAATTCAGCAAAGTGTGAGAAAGCTATTACTTGTGATTCGGCTTCATATGCTACTTGTAGCTCTAGCCGAATTGAAGAAGATTTAGCCCACACTAGAAATCCATGTGGCTCCTCTAAATGGCAGGTACCTACTTATCACAGGCCATATATATTAGCTATGGACTATGTCAAATCTCCTAGTCGATGGCGGGTACCTAAGTTTGAAAAATTCAGTGGTGAAGATGATAAATTCGCTGCGGGACATATTTCTACATATCTCTTGCAGTTGGCTCTTGCACATGCCGGTGATGAAGACTATATGAAAATTTGAAATTTTCCTTTATCTCTTACTGGTATTGCTTTTACATGGTTTACATCTTTACCTAAATACATTGGTTCATGGTCGCAATTAGTGGAGCTATTCTATGAACATTTTGGTATGTTTGAAAGCAAAAGGCCGATTACAATTGAGTCATCGGCCAAAAGTGGATTGCTAGGGGCACTCAAAAAGCAAGTCTTGCTACAGAAAAACATGAGAAGCGTCAGAAACCGGCTAGACTTGACTTTTCAGGAGCTAAAGGAGTCGTGCGTTTATCTAGTGATTACTACATCATTAGTGAAGATCAAACTCCTGCGAAAAGAGAGTTGCCTGCTTGCTCCAAGTCGGTTAAGTCGATTACACAATCGGCTAGACCGACTACTTCTTCTGGGTCAGCTGGGCTGACCATCTCTGCTGATCTTGAATCGGCTAGACCGACATTCAAGTCGACTAAGCCGACTCCACTTGTTGCTAGTGCCCAAGTCGGCCTAGCCGATTTCCAGTCGGCTGAGCCGACTTCTTTGGTTCTTGCAGCTGCCAATACGTCCATGGATGATGTGGCACCCATTGTTGATCATCTCTTGGAGAAGGAAAACAAAATCATCCAAATCAAAGATACGCATCTCTCCAACATGATCAACAAGGTACAAAATACAGATATTTTGCTCAAATTCCAATCTGGTCAAACTATTTCAATTTCTGCATCTATTAGAGACATCCTTGTAAATAGTTATAAAAGACCGATTAGGAATAGCATTATATTTGTTGAAGATAAGATAAATTCAGATTCTATTGGCCAACAAATTGTGCCATGTGGCAAGGTCGATAGTGCTAATTTATCAAAGATGAAGCTTTCAAGCAACAATTGCAAAGGTGTGGCCGAATGGATTGATGTCAAATCTGATCCCTTCGTTTGCCTAGCTCTAAAACCGAATCCACAAAAGAATCGGTTGAAGAAATCAAAGTACACCTTTGACTTTACTTTTTGTGATCATGTGTTTGATGACTTGCTCAAAAACAATTTTATTAGAATCATTGATCACAATGTTTTGCCATCAATTCAAAACTTGGAAGAGCTTACATATTGCAAGTGGCATAATTCTTATGATCATAATACTTGTAGCTGCAATATGTTTCGTCAGATATGGTACAATCGGCCATTGATAAAGGCCGATTGAGATTTTCTCGAAGCTCAACAATTAGACCAATTGGATTCAATTGGTCTTGATGGAAAACAGGATTCAAATCGGCTTGAAGTAGCCGATTCATTCAAAGTTCAAGACACAAGTGCTCAAGAGAGAGATGAGGAGCCCTCACGTGAAGACAAGGTTGCTGTCCAAGATGTACAAATTGAACATATTTTAGGGGATAGCGATGTCACTTCAATTTCAGAAGACACTGGGGGGCAAGTGGAATCTCTCCAACTAGAGCAAAAGCCGATTGATCCCGTTGAGCAAGGAAAATCGGCTGAGGATCCTTCTTTAGAGCATATCTATCAAGATGGAGATAAGAAGAAGGATGCTCACAATGCTAATGGAGGCAAAGCTCACTACAAGCGGAAAAATAGAAGACCGAAGCTTAGCTTCGAAGAGCTTCTAGCTAAATATGAGAAGATAAGTAAAGCAAATATGGTCAATAGATCAAAGAAGGTCCAGCCATCAAGATCGCCTCCAAAGCGTAAGTCTCAAGAGAGAAATTGGCGAGGGAATAGATCTCACGCAGCAGCAACATATTCTCCATTTGAGCAGCCAATTAGCATGTCTTATGAATCACAGCCCGCATACTTTCATCCTTATTCATCTTGGGGCTGGTTTGATGAAGAAGCACATGTTCCATCATATTTTAGGCCACATTATGTAGAGTATGCAGCTCCAAGATATTCAGAGAAGCCATTATCTTATAATGACCGTTTTGATCAAAATCGGTCTGGAGCTCAACCAAAGAAGAAAGCGATAAAACAAGTTTACCGTGTGAAATATGATGGCCGGAAGAAGAAGAGTTCAGATTTGAATGCAACAATTGAAACGCCGATTACATTGCTGAAAAATCCGGCTATTGATGGCAAAGAAGTGAGAAAAGCATCTATTGATGTTGCAGGTTCCAAATCTGAACAAACGAAGATGAAAGTGCCAAAGAACAAGAAGGAGTTGTCGTTGTTCAAAACAGAAACAAAACCGATATGCTCAATCGGTTTACCAAAGTGGCAAGAAAAGAAGTTGCAAAAACTTAGTGCAGAGAAGCTAAAAGAAAAGGGCATAGCTTGGATTCCTAAAGGAAGTATTCAAGCTCAGAAAGATGATGTTCAAGCAAGTGGTGCAATGAAGGCAAAGAATAGAAAAAGAAAATTCAAGAAGCAATTGTCGAGTTGGAGATTTGCACCAAATCATCAAAATCTTTGGTATTCGCATCATCCATCTTCTCTGTCTATGTTTATATGGAATTCATCTCATGGTATGTATAGTCAACCCTCGGTTCCTTATTTTGCTCCTTGGTGGGGATCTTCATGTTATGGAGGGTTGCCGAATTATTATGTTTATCAATAATCGATAGCCGAAATAGAATATTTCGGCTATATGTGCTCATGTAGATGAATTCATATGGCCGATACTTTATTATCGTCTTAGCATACAACTAGCCGATGAATGCTTGCAACCATCGTGCTATTGAAAAGACCCCTATATGATTTACTTTGATGGCTTTTAGGCCCGGGGGGCATGATGATATGATTTTCTTGTCAAAGAGAAGCTTGCTGATTTTGGTCACTAGAAAAGCTCCCCAGAGCCGATTGATAATCGGGTCCATATCATCATATAGTTTGAGTGAAATTTAGAAGCTGATTATAAATTCAGTTAATCGAGCTTCTCATCGATTCTCTATCAACACCACCTGTTCTTCGTGCATCTGGGAATTAATCTACAATCACATTATATATTATTGCCGAAGAGGGTACAATGGTGTTGCTTTGATTCAAGAGGACAAAAGAAGAGGTGCATCATAAATATTGATTGATGTCTTCTTGATTCCAAGTGAGGTATGCCCAGGTTTTGAAAAGATATATGCTCACCACTGTACTTTGTTTATCTAAGTATTCTTTACCAAGTACATGTGTCGTTGCATGCCAAGCCGATGTGTGCATTATATATCGGCTAATCCTCATTGTTAGGATGGGCAAGTGGGCATACACTCTATCTGAATATGACTTGATTTTTGAGTCATTGAAAAATTATTTGAGTGTCAAGTCATTGCTGATTTTATTATTGAGCATGGAATTGATTCAGGATATGAAATCAATTACCTGTTTGTTACCCATGGGGGATTTAATTTTGATTAATCGGCTTACAAATAAGGCCAAGTGTTGGCATGATCATTGTTTCTTATAGCGTATGTTATTTGAGACATCAAGCCGATTAAAACTATATTTTGCATCAAACATAGAGCCGAATATGGTTCTTTCATTCGGCTTGAGTTTATTGCACTCCATGCGAGTAAAGCATGTTGAGGACAAAGACATGAAAATTTATAGGCCAACATGATAGGCTCAATAGGCATCCGGCTATTGCATCGGTGGATGTAACTTTCATATATAAGAATAGCCGATGCATATTTTTCTATGTAGGTATGAGTAAATTGGTTTAGCCGACTATAATAGTCGGGTTAACCAATTCTTCAGGGCATATGCCATTGATTCATCAAATGACGTGCCAAATCGGTCTAGTTCAGATTTTGGTAATTCTAGTACCGATTTGGAGGTTTGAAGGACTCCCACATTGTATTACACAGATCCATGAAACTTCGATCAAGCTCATCAACAGGAAAATTGAGGATATTTCAAGGAGGTGGCGTCAAGAAAAATAAAGATCAAGTTACCAAAGTTTGGCAAGAAATCACCAAATTGGAAGAACCTTCTGGAGATGGTCGAAGTGGAGCTTGAAAAATAAAATGAGCTAGTGGAGGTGATGCAAGTTGATGGTCTCCCAAGAGCAATCAACGGGAAGTATCTTTAAAAATACTTCCCAAGTATTTCGCAAGAAGCCTAGTGCTCTTCCAAATAATGGCCGATATACGTATCGCCCTTAGAACAAAATGGCCGATGTATACATCGCCCTTTGTCGCCGGCTAGCCGATGTGATGGGTATCGTTGCTAATTGGCTGCAGGTGAAAGAGTATTTTCAGGTTCATCGACAAATTCATCTGAAAACAGGGGGGCATGTGTTGACAACCAAAAATGTCCACGGTAAAAAGACCACTTTTGTGAATTGTCAAAGGTGAAAAAGGACTTCACCATTGTGTTCCTCTCGTCGAGACGATCGAAAAGCATATATGGAACGTCCAATTTGGTGTCCGGATGCAAGAATTATGCCGCCGAGAGATTGCGTGCTTTTCGCGCAAAAATGTACTAGCGGTAGTACCGGTCCGGAGACCGGTACTACCGGTAATAATTATATTTTTTGACCAGTTTTGCGCAAAGGGTGAGGTTCGTGCAAAAATGAACTACCGGTACTACCGGTCCTGAGACCGGTACTACCGGTGGGTACTACCGATAGGTCAGTTCTGAATCAAACTTCCAAATCTCGAACCGATCTTTTCCTAAATCGGTTTTGGGTCAGTTTTGGACGTGGAAAACTTGGAGATTGTGTCTTGGAGTTGTTTCCTACTGGGATAAGACCACCCCCTCTATATATATGAGAGGATCATGGCCGATTGATCCCATCCAATCAATCGACAACCAAACACAAACAAACCAATCTATCCTCTACCTTTGCTCTATCTTCCAGCTCCGTGCTGCCCCATGGCTTGATCCAGGCGATCAAGGATGGCGCTCTAGGCTCGTCCGCCGACCTAGGGCAACCGGCGACCTCCTTGCCCTGACGAGATCCCTCTCAGGCTAGGGCTTCGACGGCTCCTTTGCTAGTTTGCTCGGAAACTAGCCGGTTCTTCGTTCCCGTAAGCACGTTGATTACCCTTTGCTGGTTTGCTCGTAAACCTCGCCGCTCTTCACCGCGTAAGGTGCTGGTTATCTTCTGCCGTCGACGAGCTCTACATCGGCCTATCGGTCTCTAGATCGGTTTGCCGGTCACGCTGCGTCGTCGCTGCGTTGCAGGTCGCCTAGGGCTACCTCGAGGGCGCCTAAAGCCCACGTGTGGTGTGTTGACCTATTTTAGCGTCAACAACAATCTTTTAAAACAAAATTGGAACAGTGATGAAAAGTGTTATTTTGTAAGAATAAAGGAACCATCTAGCATTTATTTTTCTGAGTGTCAAGTAGCAAATTTTATTTGGAGGATTGCCCATATAGCCTTTGGTTTACAACCACCAAGATATATGATTAGTTTTTTCAAAACAAGGTTACAAACACATAGACTCAAAGTTCCAACCTCAAATTTGAGTATGAGCAAGCGCAATATTTTAGTTTATATGGTTGACCAAAAATGATATGATATTTGACAAAAAAAATGTTTTACGACTATTTACAGATTATTTTTAGGGTGACATTTGGAAGTGGTTCCGGTTCACATTTGAAAAAGAGGCTGACCAGCCAAATTTGAAAAGGCATGCCAAGTGATGGAGGCTGTAGCAACAGAGTTTTCGCCAATAATGGTTGCTTTCTAATAGGCTTTTATACAGTCTCTCGTACTTTGATGTTTTTTGTGAGCTTTTGTTCATCAACTGCTGGTTGAAATGCTGTAAATACTGAATAGTTGATCTAAATAGTTGATCTAAAAATACGGGAATGCTTCTGATCAGACGTTCTAATCTTAGAACGGGTGTTGTTGGGCCATTGCACCACCCGCCGGCCCGCTCCCACCCGACATAGCGTCCCTCTCCAGCGCGTTGGCACGCACGCGTCCCTCCACCAGCGAGTTGGACTTCCACCTACTCCCTACCCACTCATCTTATCCTCATTTGCCATCCCACCTCGCCTTCTCCACACGACTCATCCCGGCGGCGACTGCTGCCGCTTCCCCGACAACGGCTGCTCAGCACCTCCTCGGCGGGCGGCTCCGGCATCCCCGGCGCGGTGGATCCGCGCGCTCTCTGACGCGGGTGGCTCCGCGGCTCCCCTGATGCGGCTTCATCCACCCGTCTCCGCGCCCCCGCGCCGCCGCCCGCGCGTCGCGGTTCCTCCACGTGCCGCTGCCGCTGCTGGCGCGATGCCCCGCCGTCGACTCCAGCAGCAAGTGCGGTGGAGAGGCCCTGCGGCTAGCGGCGGTCCCCATGGCAGAGGCCTCCAGGCCGTGGTGTGGGCCTTCCCCGACGTGTTTCATCCAGTGGCGTCAGTACCCCTGGATCCGGCGGGACTGCATCCTCCGTCCTGGTGGTCGGCTGTGGCGATGGCGACGGATCCGCCGGCGGATCCGGCGGAGGCGGACGCGGATCCGCCGCATCCGGCGGAGGCGGCTGCGGATTCGACACCCCCACACACCCCTCCTCCCCTGTTATGCTCCTCGCGCCACGGGAGCCATGGCCGAGAGGGGGCCATCCCCTGCGACGCGGATCGGGCGGCGCTGCCCCGTGATCCAGCGGCGTTGCTCTAGGGTTCCGGCGAGTAGGCGCTCCTCCCTTTCTCCCATCCCCCCAACTCCCCTAGTGTTTCAACAGGGTATTTCGTCGTGGTTCAACAGCAAGCCACCTTTTGTTTCCAAAGGTTTGAGCTGGATGTTTCGAAAAACTTTCTGAGTATTTCTTATTTGTTTCGATTGCATTGTACATGATGTTTCAGGGGCTGGGTTCTTTTTGTTTCAGATGTTTATTGGCTTTTATTGTTTCTTGATTTTTTGTGTTTCAGGGGATGTTTTCATGGTGTTTCAGTTGGGTTCTTTTTGTTTCAACTGATTTGTTCAAGATGTTTCTTTTTCTTTCTCTATTTTGTTTCAGTTCTTTGATTCATGGTGTTTCTGTCAGTTTTCAAAGTGTTTCTAACTGCAAAATTATTTTGTTTCAAAAATCATATCATATTTTGTTTCATTTTTTCTATTTTTTGTTTCAATGCGTGTTTGATTTTCGTTTCATTTTCTTCCCCTCTTTTGTTTCGAGCACACGGCGGCCATGTCGAGCGGCAGCGGCGTGGCGGTGGGTGGGGGTGGGTGTCCGTGGGTGTCGCGCCCGCCGCGTGAGCGTCTGTGTGCCCCCGCGGGTGTGGGTGCGTGCGTGCGCGCTGCGGGGGAGGGGAAACGGGCCGGGCCCTGCCACCGTTCTATGGTAGAACGTTCGTTCGGCAGCAGCTCCCCTAAAAATACTACATGAGTGGAAAACTCTTGAAGAGGCCGAAGTAAAATTCCTTTTATCTAAAAATGCTCGTGGTCCAGCCCATGGGCTGAACAAAAGAAAATTCCCAGTCCAGCCCACGGGAACACAAACCAGGCCACGCCCATTCCCAGCCTTTCCTGGCCACTATGGTCCTCGGGTGCTGCCACCATCCGTTTCCATTTCCATGTTTTACATGGAAATCCAGAGTTGCTTGCAGCACATGCTTGCCATTGTTTATCATCAACACGCAATCTCTAATAGCGCCTACCGACTACCGAGAGCGTAGTGGCGGAAACTCGGATCACATGGAACTAGAGTAGGGATCGATGGACATGGACATACACATACACGCAGGCCCCCTTAGCTTGCTTGCTTGCCTCGGTCAAATGGCTAGCATACCGTGCTGCCAACCTACCAGTCTACCACGTCACGGTTCCATGCATCCCGGGCTACCTACCTACCACACTTGGACTAATCATCTTCGAATCCTTCCTCCAGGACCAGGACGAACGACTTGTATCAAATTGCATCTTTGGAAGTTTCACAACAAGTCACCTGCTGTCCAAATAACCAAAGTTTAGCATAGTATATATGACCAATACGCCCTGCCACACATGGACTAATCATCTTCTAATCCATCCTTCAGGACCAGGACGGACGACTTGTATCAAATTGCATCTTTGGAAGTTTCACAACAAGTCACCTGTACGTCCAAATGAATGAATGACCAAAGTTTATCGTAGTATAGATGACCAATACGCTTGTGGAAATTACAAACTAGCATGCGGCCGGCTCCGGCTGCAATGTTCGGTAAGACACCGGCTGCTAGTAGTCTGCCACTGATGGCAACATCGTATATAAGTACAGTATATTTCAGAATCTGCAGAAACATCCGAGCACGGCCACTGGTAACAGTCTACTACGCTTGCGGTTGTCGTCAATGCAATGCAATTTGCAATCACGCCCTGATCTTTTGTCTTGACAGCGACAGGGGAAGCACTGCAGATCACAACACAGCACCATCGATCAGCCCATCTCGCCATATTGTTTCTTTTTGTCCTTTAATTCCTTTGTGCTGTTTCAGTCACAGTCAGTCTGGAAGTCGCCATTGCAAAACTGAAATTTTCATTGCACGGACATCCAATTCCAATCGAGAGCACCGCACTGACACTGAACGGCCAAGCTAGCTACTCGTAGCTAGTTACTGACCAGTCAGCTTCACCTATTAATCTTTTTCTTCCAAGTTTCATTAGCTCCCAAAGCTAAGCTAACCACAGGTTTGGCAGGGCATCAGGGCGAAGACTGTGCAAGCAAGCAGAGTAGTCCGCAGGGACCATCGGCTACGCCTGTTTCGTCTGCATCCGCGCAAGTGAAGGGCACACGCAACCCCGGGCGTGAGAATAGTGTTCCTGAAGTTGATCCCCCAACGACGATCGACGACGCACGGGCTGCACTGCACTGCACAGCTCGATTGCTGAATTGTATGCAGCGACGCTCATCATTTCATCAAGTACGTACACAGTAGCAGCTACAATCATGCGAGTTATTTAAGGGCAGGCAAACAGGGATTCGGCGAGGTCACCAGCCTACCTGCACACGCTAGCTATATACGCATCGGCGATTTGATATGTATAATAGTATCGATCGATCGTTCTCATGTACTCCGCGCCAAGAACGTTACAGAACCTACCAAGGGGACGGCTGAGGGCAGGTACAGCGCAGGTCGACTGATCGTTGGCATTGGCAACCACCGCCACTGATTGAACTGATGAACGATGTGAGCTAGTAGGCTAATCCGTTTTTAACACGCATGCTGATCAATGCAACAGACGGACTGAACTCGACATCTGGATGATGACGGCATCCAGGTCAAGGCGTCGAGCCCAGGACGTCTAGAGCTTATTTAGCATGCCCAGCAATGCAAGGCTACTTTGTGCTTGTATCTTTCGAAGCCTACACGGGTGCTTGCAGCCGCGTGGACTGGTCGACTACTGGAGGATAGTGTAAGCTACCACGGAGGGGAACGAACGACGGGCAGGCACGTGAATGATTGGCATTCAGGCTCGCACTTCGCAGACAATGGCATGCCCCGGCCCCTGCCGGCAGGAACAGACAACAGAGCGCTGTAGACAGAGCTGAACCGAGATGCCACTGTACCTACTACCTATACAAAGAAACGCACGGATACTTGTTGTCTGTTAGTCTGCAAGACTGTCACTCCCGGCAGTTGGATCGGCCAGCGTGAACGGCAGAGGTCGTAGCTCGATCATGCCCTTTGTTGTTCTTTATTTCTAACAAAAGGAGAAAGAAGGAAATTGTTCAGTCATCAGAAGTGAAATTTCTTCTCTAGAGAGCATACACGTATATACTACATATATCTTTTTTCGTGAATTATACCACATATATATATATCTCTCTGTCACTGAATCCCAGAACCTTTTGTTTAAGTAGTACTACTTATATATATTGCAAGTTTAAATAATTTTGGGTATCCGCACACCACCACCTAGAGCCATATCAACGATAAGCAGGTCTAATATTCAACGAATTAACGTCTTTACATCTATCTATATCCATATAACATCACTGACCACATATATATATATATATATATATCTGTCATATTATTTAGTGATTTACATATATACAATTTGCATATATATATATATATATATATATATATATATATATATATATATATATATATATATATATATATCTCTCTGTCACTTATTTAGTGATTTACATATACACAATTTGCACGGCCACATGGCCTGCCAGTCCTTCCAAGCTGTGCCCTGCGCCGACTGCAGAAACGGAGAATGTTCAGACGCACACCAATACAGGTCGTGCAGAAATACAGACGATCGACAGAATAAAATACAGAGGATTCCATGAGCTAAGCAGCCGCTAGCTGCTGTCTCCTCGTCGTCATCCACAGTGCATCAAGGGAGTCAGCTCCGATCCAATTCTTGCCACCCAGCCCTCCATCATGGACGCACGCACACATCCATCCATCGATCCCTGTTGCATATGGCCAGCTCGGAGCAGGCGTCGTCATCCCTGACAGCAACGCCTCAACCACCGTACTCTGCTGAATATGCTGATCGATCGGGCGCCTTCTCGGCGGCGACGGGCGATGGCGATCGATGCCGCCGCGCCTAGCCGCCCCTCGATCGCTTAACGCATCCACCGCCTGCCGCCCTCGATCTCGCTTAACGCTTCCATTCCATTGGCTGCCGGTCGCGCATGTGATTCAGAGCTTGCCACATGCCAGTTCGTCCGCGCACTATAAACTACGTACTGCTACTAGTCTCCTACGGGTCGCGACATGAACTCGATCAGCGACTTGCTCCCGGTCCCGGGCCCGGAACGGACCAGATGCGCTTGCTGTGCGCAAGTGCACCGAAAACTCTGAGATGTATCGTTCGTCGGCTACGCCTAGAAGTACGAACCTTCCAAACGGAAAAGGCTCATCAGTTTCCTGTGGAAATCGAAGTACTAGTACCAATGCAAAATGATTACGAATCAAGACAAGCTGGAAATATAATAAAACTGTTGGTGATGGATCGACCGATTTATCCTGTGGCAGACAGTGTTTTTTTTACCGGTGGAAATAAACCGACCGGAGGCCACCGGAATCGGTAAACCGGCCGGTTGGTCCGGTTAACCGGAAAAAACCGGCCGAATTCAAATTTGAATTTGAATGGCGCAGTTAATCCGGTTTGTACCGGTATACCGGCCGGTTTGTGGCGGTTACCGGCCGGTTTTTCCGGTAACCGCTGGAAACCGTTTTTTTTTTTTTTTTTTTTCTTGAATAAACACTTTTTCGGGTAGTTTTTTTGCACCTATTAATGTTCACATACAACACATGCGGTACTAATTAGCATAAGTCACTAAAGCAACAATATTTAGTCGAATACAAATACAACTACAAACCGATACGTAGTCTCATACAAATAAATCGTCGCATACAAATACAACCACGTCGTCGCATACAAACACAACCACATAGTCTCATTCACTCCGGAGGATGTATGGGAAGACCCCATATCGGCACGACGCTTGATATTCGGTGGACATAAGAGAGATACCCGCTCCTTGGAGCGGTTCAGCCTTGTATTGTTGCCAAGTTTTGCCCGTCCATGCTGCTGTTGTCTCCCAATCCCGAACTAATGTTCTATAAAACTCGGGTCTTCCCATTCAAACACCCATTTATTAGCAGCTGCACGCTCACGTCGGGAATGGGATAGCTATAAGTAGGCTGTGAGGTATCACTGTAGGAGGAAGAAGAGTACTGTGGGGTGTCGTAGTCCGTCGGTGCATTCCATCTCCTCTGCGATGACGGTTGGCCATGGTCACGGTCTTGAGTACAATGTGTGAAGTCGGTCTCGCCTGCAATCAACCATAATTAGTAGGCATTGACAGAAAAAACTGTGCGAATGTAGGTGCAATGGATACCTGTGAAATGAAGACCTGCGTAACGAGGATCACCAGCATCACTACCACCACCACCACCACCTTCATAGCCACCACCACCACCACCTGCATACCCAGCACCACCGCCACCTTCACCACCACCGCCACCGCCACTGCCACCGGCACCGCCACCGCCACCGCCACCGTCACTGTCATCGTCAGTACTGTCAGAGTCACCACTAGCACGAGCCTGGCTATCCTCAGAATAGTATGGCTGGCTCTGATTCTCATCCTCAGTCTCTGTGTCGCTGGTCACTGGCTTTCCTTTTCCTTTTTTTCCTTTTCTCTTGACCCTTAGGAGGCGACATGTGCATCTTTCTCTTCCCGAGGTGACTGGAACCCACATTGTGTCGGGCCCAATCACTGACGTTATCATGCCCTGTAGCCCGACGTAGATCGTGTGGGTCTATTTGGTCACTGCCAACACAAACAAGTCAGTCACGCAAGTCAAAATACAAGATGTCATATATACCCAACATATATATATATATATATATATATATATATATATATATATATATATATATATATATATATATATATATATATATATATATATATATATATATATATATATATATATATATATATATATATATAACGTACCTGACAACATGTGAGGGCAGAGGGACGTCGACGTCGTCAGAATCCTCATCAAGAACCGGAGCACTGTTGGATCTACCATACTCCATCCATTCTCTAATCGGATTGCTACGGTCATACACTGAGATTTCGGCGAACTGGTCAATAAAATCTACTTGTTCCTGCCTTGGTGGGGTCACATCCGCAAGTCGCAGCCGAAGGTTGTACTGGACATAAACAAGCTTGTTTAGTTTCTTATGGGACAACCTATTGCGAACCTTCGTATGCAGCAAGGCAAAAGTACTCCAGTTCCGCTCGCATCCACTTGAGGAGATACATTGTGAAACAAGCCGCAAAGCAAGGCGCTGCAAATTAGGAGTATCTTTCCCAAATATCGTCCACCACTGGGCTGCAAGTGCAACAAAGCATGTTAGCTATGTATCCAACTATAGGAAACCAACAAGGTGTCGAGGGTACTCTTACATGCGGAGGTCCTGTAATCCTGTGCCATTCTCTCCGCCAGTTCCGTGCCAAACTCACCAACCTTTTGTCGAAAAACCTCAGCCTCCTGCAACGCCTGCATGGCGGTGTTCACATCCGTCATTCTCAGAAAAGCCTCCTTGAGTCCAGAAAACATCGTCAAACTTGGTTCCATAGTGTATGCAGCCTTTGTATTTAGAACAGCAGCTGCAACATATTGAGTAAAATAAGCAACATGTTGAACATATATAGCGGGAGGAATAAATATAAGTCGTATATATCATACCTGGACCCACATACGTGAGTATGTACACGTCACGAATCCGTCGGTCCATTATAGCTTCATACTCTTTCCATGTGTGCTCATTTCTTCCAAAGAACGACCGCATCTCGGATTTGCGGTTACGGTACTCGAGGACCACTTGACACATGTTGGCCTCCTTGTCTTTATCGGCGAAGCGAAGGAACTGTAAACGGTGCAACTTGTTTCACGGATGTATCCCAATCCATCCCACCACTGCACGTTTGACATCCTTGACTGAGCATAACGACCTTCATCTGTATTTGCCCATTTGCTTGACAAAAACTCAGGAGATGTCATCCACTGCAAGAACTCTGACCGTTTACGACGAAAGCTCTCTAGAAACATGTAGTTGGTCCCAAATCTAGTGTCACACCACTTGACCAACTCACCGCCGATTGCTTTCCTCATCATTGCATTCAACTTATTATGGTTGTGCAACCAAGTTGAAATTCGCTTGCATGATTTTATCGTCCCTGCATGATCGGGCCTCTTTCCAATATCCTTTAACATCAAGTTTATGGTGTGTGCCAGACAAGGTGTCCAAACAATGTGTTCAAACTCATCTTTAAGAGCGTTGCAAGCTTTCTTGAAGTTGGAACCATTGTCGGTGACCACATGGACAATATGCTCGGCGCCAATCTCAAGCACCACCTTGCGAATCTCCTGAAAAATAAGCACAATATATTAGCCTCTTGTACGTATCCGCAGAAAAAAAAGGATAAGAAGCACAACAATGTTTAGGAGGTACCGAGTACAGATAGTCCGCATCTTGAGTTAATCCAGTTGCATCAATAGATTTGTGAAACCATGTGATCCCATTGCAATATATCAGAAAGTTTATGACACTCATTCTAGTGGGGCCAGTCCACGAATCACACATCAACGTGACGCCAAAGGTGGGCCACTCGGTCTTAAACTTTGCGTACCTAGTCTGCAAGTCTTTCTCATTCTGAGCGAGGTACTTGCCATCAATCTCCCTTCCAGTGGGTGAATCGATGCCTTCACCTCAAAACCATAGGCAAATAATGAGAATATGCAAAGATAAAAAATGCCGTAATCTACAACTATAGGTACTTACCATGCTTCGTGTCTCTCGGACCGCACCGACAAAGTACGGATTGTCCGCATTTCTTCCCGGGACTCCTATGTAATGGAACCACTTTGACCAAGCTTTACCAATTGCTTCCTTTGCATTTTTCCCCTTTTGTGTCCACTTGCCAGTATCAATCCTTGGTTGGTACATTCCTCTACTCCCACCCATTGCCGCATTATAGTCGTCCACCACCACAGGAGTCTCCCTCTGTGATCCTGCTCTTCTACTAAACATCCTCTGAATAGGATTCCCCCCACGCGAACCACCACCACCGCCACTACCACTACCCCCTCCACGCTCATAATGACCTCCTCTCTGTCGAACAGTTTGTTCGTACTCATATTGTGTTCTCGACATGTTCATTGCTGCCTGCATCTGAGCCTCATATTCCTCATCACCAAGTGGCTGGTTTCCCTCTTGTGCAGCCGCCTCCTGTGCCAGCTTTACTCGAGCCCGCTCAGTGGTTCTTTGCGCAGTTGCGTCAACCTCTCGTCGAAAGTAGGCACGCACATCTGGTGGCACTCTGTTGCAATGCACGACCTCCGCGCCCGCGCCCTGCCAAATGCTGCTTGAATCTAGTGCAACCACCGCCATGTTTCGTCACTTTACAGTAATTGCAATACCATCCAGGAGAAAGGTTTTGACCATGCTCCCATACACGATCGTGGGGTGCCGACATTGTCTACTGCATGAACGAACAACAACATACACATACCAATATATAAATACACCAAGTGCACGAAATGTATGTCAAGAATATATATGAAGTCCCTAAGTCACTAAGTCACACCTAAATTCCATGTATCTCGACATTATAAAACAAAAAAATACATGCATCCTACCCCAAAATCCTACCTAAATCATACCTTACAATATAAAATCCTACCTAAAGCATAGATCGGGCCCAAAATCATACCCTACAAGCATATCCTACCTAAATCCTAGAGCTAAAAGTACTCTAAACAAAAAAAAAAAACAAAAAAAAATTCACTTACCTACTCCCGGCCGGTCGCCGCCGGAACCGCTCGGCTAACCGCCTTTCCGGAGCGGTTTACCGCCCGCTCGGGGCGGTAAACCGAGCTCGCGCGCGCGCGCCGGTAAGCCGCGGGTCCGGCCCGGAAAACCGCCCGCCGGCGGCGGTTCACCGGATGGGGCGGCGGTTCGCCGGCCTCGAGCGGCGGAATGAACGCGGGGCGGAAGGAGCTTTACGGGGCGTTGACCCCCCCCCGCAACTCGCGCAGTAAAAGCGCCCTCTGGGGCCGATTGGGCCTCATGGGCCTTAAATGGGCCGGCGGGTTTTTTTTTTCAACCAAGACAAATTTGAATTTTTTCATATGAGACGACGTCCAATTTGAAAAATTTTTACACCATTGGGTTCCATAATTCAAGAGCTATTTTTAGTAATTTTTTCAGCATTTTTTTTTCAAATTTCAAATTTAAAATTTGGGCCGGTCCGAACCGGACCGAACCGGAACCGGAACCGGACCGGCCCGGTTACCTCGGTAACCGCGGTTTACCGCGGTAAACCGCCCGGTTAAAAAAACGCAGGTGGCAGATGGATATATATCCATAGGATGCCGAGACATACGTCCCTGGCTGTCAGACAAAAAAGAACTCAGAAGCACCAGGTCAACTCTGATGTGGTACGAAAGTCAGCTCTACGAGACAAATAATTCGGAGCATGTTCCTGCTCCTCGATCGCCAGCCGGTAGATCAAGTAGATCTGTGGATGTGATTCATCCATGCATGTGTACACTCCAGCAGTAAGAGCAGCACCTTGACACAAGGATCAGCAACTAATTAACCATGAGTCCGTGACCTAGCCGTTTAACGAGCGTGCTAAGCATAGTTGTTAAAATCTATGGTTTTGCTGTACAATTAGTATACTCCCTTCATTCTCTTTCATAATGCACACACGCAACGTGTATCAACATATATTCAAGTTTTAAAATCTTTGAACAATACTTCAAGTAACAATTTTTAATTAATTATTATAATACAAAACTGATATGATCAGATCTGTGATATTGGATAGCACAGTTAATTACAATATTGGATATCCCTTGATTTACATTTATATTAGCACAGTTAATTACTCCTTTGTTTCATATTGTTTATCATGTCATATGTCAAGCTGAGTTTTATATATATATAAAAAAGATGAAATACAGGCATATACGTCTGTTCGCAAAAAAAATATATAAACAAAGGAGAAATGGAAGAAGTACGCCTTTGTTATTACTATTTACTATCTTAAATAAGAAGATTCATTCTACAACTTTAGTCAGTAAAAGTCTCTGTTATTATGATTCTTATGTTTGCGATTTCACAGTAACGATCTTACTTGCAGACCACCCACGATTTTGACAACCTTTCTTGCAATATAAGGCGAGTGACCTGGGGTGGAGCTCAAGTGCTCAACTACAGGTCTACAGCTACGCTACGCCGTGCCATCGTGCTCATGACTGCTTCGTCGTCATGTCATTTTAATTACCCACCACTTCCGTCCTAAAGACCCGATCAAACGAGCTAATCTAACAAGCCAGTTGCACTCGTCGTCCTCTTCATTTTCTCGCTGACCAATCAGGCCAACCAAAGTACCAAACCCCTCATCATTAGTTTAACTTAAACCAACCGTACGCCCGTCCGCGCGGGGATTTAAACGCGGGAGCGAGCGAGCAGGCGCAGGCAGCAAGCAACTCACGAACACGAGCTTGCCGCCGGCCGGCACCACCTCGATCGCGGGCGACGTCGACGACGGTGCCGCGCGTGGATTCCGTTGGATCGATCGTTCGTCTTTGTTCGTCGTCATGGGCGATGCAGGCCGGCTACCGGCGGTGGCATGCTCCGCCGTCCTGGTCCTCCTCGCCGCAGGATGTGTGTGGGCGCCGCGGGCGGCCGTGGCGAAGGAGTACGCGGCCATCTTCAACTTCGGTGACTCCCTCGTCGACGCGGGCAACCTGGTGGTGGACGGCATCCCGGACTACCTCGCGACGGCGCGCCTGCCATACGGCATGACCCACTTCGGCTACCCGACGGGCCGCTGCTCCGACGGGCGCCTCGTGGTGGACTTCATCGCGCAGGAGCTGGGCGTGCCGCTTCTCCCTCCATCCAAGGCGAAGAACGCGACGTTCCACCGCGGTGCCAACTTCGCCATCACGGGCGCGACGTCGCTCGACACGCCCTTCTTCGTGGATCGCGGGCTCGGGCAGACCGTCTGGAACTCGGGCTCGCTCCACACGCAGATCCAGTGGTTCAAGGACATGAAGCCCAAGCTCTGTACCTCGCCGGAGGAGTGCCGGGACCTGTTCCGGCGGTCGCTGTTCATCGTGGGCGAGTTCGGCGGGAACGACTACAACTCGCCGCTGTTCGCGTTCCGGCCCATGGCCGAGGCGCACGACTTCGTGCCCCACGTGGTGGACTCCATCGGCAAGGGCGTGGAGAAGCTCATCGCCGAGGGCGCCGTGGAGCTGGTGGTGCCCGGGGTGCTTCCGATTGGGTGCTTCCCGGTCTACCTCTCCATCTTCCGGAAGCAGGCCGACGGGTACGGCGCGCAGAGCGGGTGCATCCGGGACCTCAACACGCTGTCGTGGGTGCACAACGCCGCGCTGAGGAGGAAGGTGGAGGAGCTCCGGGGGAAGTACCCGGATGTGCGCATCATCTACGCCGACTACTACACGCCCGCCATCCAGTTCGTCCTCCACGCCGAGAAATACGGTGAGTCTCCATGCATGCTCCGGCCATTCCCTTCGCTCTCTCCGGCGTGATCGATGTCTCTTCCGGTGGCCGCCGGGTTGCGTCTAAGGTTGTCGCAGCGAGTTCGGTATTTCGGTTCGCCACGG
Source organism: Themeda triandra (assembly GCA_018135685.1). Classification (NCBI taxonomy): domain Eukaryota; kingdom Viridiplantae; phylum Streptophyta; class Magnoliopsida; order Poales; family Poaceae; genus Themeda; species Themeda triandra. The sequence goes on along the minus strand of JAENPR010000084.1, from coordinate 447,595 downwards.
CAACGTGGCCGGGCGCTGACACGTCGGGCCCACGACCAGTCCACGTCCCTTTTGTGCCTAGGAAAAAGATTTAAAACACCGTGACCGTTCGTTGGCTCGCTTATAAAAAAAAAGGATAAAAAGGGAGGATACGCTCAAGCAAGGAAGGGGAGGCGTACATTTGGCTGAGAATGAGACAATTCAGACCCAAATTCAGAGATGAATTAGCTACTAGCTGTGTGAGCGATTAATTAACTAATTAAATTAGATTATTATATTCCATAAGTAGACTACTAATAAAATCCTGGAAATTAAACAGCTCAGCGAGAAAGCAACCACGACGGCAATGACAGCATATAAGCATACAATTCATTAATTCATTTGATCGGGTCACGCATGTAGCTGAAAAGTACGGGATGGAATAATAATCGATCAGAAGCGGCCGCGGCACGGGGCAAATTTGGGCGAACCGATGGGTCAGGCTGCTTCCATTTGCCGGCTCGACGACGCCCCGCGATCACCCGTAAATGGCCGGAAGCCCCCGCGGGGCGGAACCGGCGAATCCGAGGAAAAATCCACGGTCTGACGCGCGCAGGGGCGCATTTCTGGGCAAGCAACAAGATCAGGGGGTGGTTGGGTTGGGTACAAATACAATTCCTTCCTGCCCGTGCGTGTGTGTTTGCGAGGCCTCGTCTTGTCTCGTGACCTCACATCGGCGGGCGGCGGCTAAGCAATAGCGACTTTGAACGGGCACGCACGCACGATAATAGGCAGGAGAAGGGTGGTTGGCCGCCTGGCCGGGTCGGATCGGAGTCTTCCAGCGGTGGCCGGATCGGATCATCGGAGTCTTCCAGCGGGCTTCGCTGGCCGGCCAGCAGCTGGCGACTGTGAAACGCCGGCGGCTGCAGCTGCGTGCTGGTCTCGCTTAGGCACCGTGCCGCGGTGGCGACGTGACGGAGCTCGCCTCGCGTTTGCATACATCCGTGTTTGGTTGGTTGAATGAAGGTTAAAAGGTGACACTGACACCTGCTAACTGAAGATGATGTAACAAGCTAGACGGAGTGAGTGATGATGCCTTCCGTAGCTACCTTGCTCACATTGTCGCCCTGTGTAGTGCATGCGTCCTGCTGGAATAAGAATAAAACCGTGATGGATCGATGATGAGTTCATCATTATCTTAGACGGTGATACACACTAGTAATAATAGACTAGTAGTAGTATCGTCCATGGAGAAGATATGTGGATTGGTAGTCTGCGATCACCACACCACATGTGAGCGCGTATGTGACCGTGTCAATTCCCACATGACAAGACCTGTAGGACGTACTAATCTCCAAAGTCTAATATACTACTACGAGTAGTTAACACGCCTTTGATTAACCTACTAGTTGCACGGCCTGGCCATGTGATGTGGAAGCCGTGGACCTTTCCTGGATGGCGTACCACTCGTACTTTCCTGGCTAGACTAGAAGACCCCAGCCAACACCAACAGGTTACTGTACAGTAACGCTACGAGTAGGAGTTTACAAATCCAACTGTGGTGTGGGGAAAGTTGAGTAATGCCAACTGTCAAACTCAATGCCTCATCATCCAGAATAATAAAGGTCCCTTAGAAACGTACAAACCTGAAATCAAAGAAACCTCAATCAAGTACAAAAGCCGAATCAAGCTTTGGAGTTTTCTGTTAATAACGGGACATACTCAACCGCTGCAACCTTTTCGACATCTGCATTCTTTCCAGACGAAACTTTTCGATCGAATTGATTCTTATCCCTGCTCTAATCATTCAGCAATAATAATCGGTGTATGACGAATGATTCGGCCAACTTGCCCCTCGTGCGAGTCTTGGAGTTGCAAGTGCAACGACTTCGACTTCTAGCGAGAACCAAAACTAAAACACACCATATTTAACTGTTACCAGAACATTGACCAACTTTACGTGAAGGACACTGAACGCTAGTAAGTAATCGGTGCATGCCCAGAGCACCCATCGTCGCCACTTGCATATTCAGTCTGAATGTTCAGGAACGGTTGCAGTTCAGAAATCCTGAAGTACTACTGTACTGGTGTGTGGTGTGGCCTCTAGTGTCAGGGTGCCACGTCAACCGTGTCACGTACGCATCGTCAAGTTTGTACGTTTAGCATAGGACAAGACGCCGCTGATATAATGCTGATCTGCCTGGAATGTATTGCTAATTTATCTGCCAAGCTGTCTACGCCGAATAGCAGACAAAGAGAGGGATACTCGGTGATCCGTGCAATCCGGCTTCGAACTGGAACGAATCATCAATCAAACATAAGATTCAGCTCAACGACCCAGCAATGCTGCACATTCGTGATATAAACAAATCGTAATCTTATCCACACACACTGACACACATGCACGATGACACATGTATGTAGGAGTGCTCGTAGTTGACGAACGCCGAGCACGGCAGGTCTCGACACTCGATCAACGATCCGGCCACAAGCCCACAAGGCTTCGGCCCGGGGCCGCCGGCCTGTAGCTTCGACCTCTGTTCTTCACTTTTACTTGGGCTTCAGCCACATGTTCTGACATCTGACGGACGTCTAAATTTTCTCTCTTTTTTCACAGGGATGCTGAAGCAGACGCCGCGGGCCTGCTGCGGTGCGCGAGGTGTGGGGGAGTACAATTTCAACCTGACGTCCAAGTGCGGCGAGCCGGGGGCGTACGCATGCCAGGACCCCTCCAACCACTGGAGCTGGGACGGCATCCACCTCACCGAGGCCGCCTATGGCCACATCGCCAAGGGCTGGCTCTACGGGCCCTTTGCCGACCCGCCCATCCTCGACACCAAGCATCTCGGCTAACACGCACCGCCTTCTCCAGCGCCGGCCACGATCGGCCGGCCGGCCAGTACAGATTTATTCGCCTCTGCAAATGGGACGTCGGAACAGGAATGATGATGGGCCTGCAAATTGGTTGGTTGCTATAGAGAAAATGAAAACAAACATGGAGGAAGACAATAAGGCCGGCGGGTTCAGATTAGTTGGCTGTTCGGATTAATTAGTTTACATACACATAGGTTGCGTTGTTTTGTTTGGGGGATACATCGGAGATGCTTGTGATTTGTTTGTCGATATTACTACACTAGCATAGTTGTACTATTTCTCATAGTCAAGATATGATGATATGTATCAAGTCTTGGCAATGTTGCAACAAAAGCATGTCACAATTGAAAGTTGACAAAAAGTGTTGCCTCATATATAGATTATAAACCAAATTTTCTAAATGTTATTAAGCAAGACAGAACAATAAGTTCTACAATAGATCACATCACAATACCATATCTTCCTAAAAAAAAAACATCACAATACCATACAATGAAATACAATATCACTGCATTATTAAGAAATCATCATCACCATCATTTGAAAAAATAAAACATGGACATATTACTTACTACAAGAAAATTGATGCATTACTAATAAACTATAAACCTTGAGAAAGCGGTAGTTTAGTAAGTAGTACATTGCCAAATTCTATGAGGAGCCTCATTGTGTGTGTCTTGCCTCACCATCACCATCATCATCTAAAGAGGGAAAAAATAAAACATGGACATATTGGTTACTTGAAGAATACACTACATCACTAATGACTAATGCACCATGAAAACAAAGTAGTTGAGTAAGTAGTACTTTGATCCTTATCGTGTCCTACATCATTGTCGTATAGTGCCTTAAAATCTAAAACATCCTTCAAAATCCAAGTATAATTCCAACTATACTATTTCCTTCATATTGTGTCTTGTTGTCATGAGATTAAGCACATTCCATCATGCTGGGAAAAAATAAAATATAATTTCATTTTTAAATTAGCTACAAATAAAAGGATAATATTAGTATTGAGCCATTAGACCACCAAAAGGAAAAGTTAAGCAATTAGTTCAAAATTGAGGCGTCAAATTTATATACCACTAGGAAAGACTGGATAGTTGCAAAAAGGTAAGCACAAAAATATGTGTGTAGTCACATTGAAAAAAAAAGGAATCAAATATAAACATATTGAATGGTTATAAAACACTTATGTAGAGGAGGCCTAGAAGGATGATTGAGGAAAAACAAAATACAATTTTACATCGAGAGTAGTGTAGTTACAAAGCCTACCACCAGCAAAGGTAAGATGCTTTTATCACATAGTCACCAAACTACGGAAACAATGGAAGATTGAGCCAGAGATACAATGCATTTAGTAGTGATGAGGTAGAATTGATTTAGTAATTATGATTAGAAAATTAAGTGGCAATTTTAGTTAGGAATGAATGGTCATAGGATGGAATGTGGAGCGCCTAATAAGTAGTCAAATGTTACATGATGGCATTGTGAGAGTGGGCCTTAAATGATGATCAGTTAGAAATTTTATTAGGAAGAAGTAGATGAGAAGGTGTGCACTACTATTTGTGTGTTTGCGTCTCGGTTATGATTGCTATGGCTGGATGTTGTCCTTCCATGCAACACCATGCACAATGCTATTCTACTCTATGTCTCTAGCCATGATGCCAGTTCTAGCCTATCATGTGGTTGATGTCTTTCTGCATATGCAGAGACTTCATTGCTCATACATGTTGAAATGATCTATACATGTTGTAGTTGTCTACCCTGGCTAGGAGCACTTTTGTTCCATTGTCTATCCTTAATTTGGAAGAGAAAAAGAGAGAAAAAACAGAAATGGAGAGGTGAGTGATATATCAATGGAGGACAACGCTTGAATCAAACAACCCACCATCATCTAATCTCTTTGGATAGTTTAGTGGATGAATAAGTATATCTTAGGATGGGAGTAGTGATTTATAGTCTCGCTAGCCGCCAGCCCACCACCTAATCTAATGAGGATGGGGACTTCTGATATTTTGACATTAATACATTAATTGCCATCGATTGTTACTAATGCCACCACTTGATCCAGCAATGAGGATATGACTCTTAGTTTTTTTCACATTAATACATTAATTAACTAGGACCGATTGTTGACATAATTTATTATCCTAAACTCTTATAAAGCTAGTGCCGACTAGGCTATTTCTCTAGCTTTTCATTGCGCCACATCATCCGCTTACGTCATCATCTACTCCTACCGATACATCTACCATTGAATTTCCACTAGCATGAAAAAACCGAAGAGACATCTCTTAAATTCAATATAAACACACTTCAATCCATATATAAATTTTTTCATACACACCACAAGAAAATTGATGCAACCACGGAGAATACACTCCTCCGTACCCGCAGCAACGCGCGGGGAATCCTCCTAGTTGTATGGAAAATGAAGCCGTTAGTGGCAACTGAAGGAGTGACGATGGAAGGGAAGCAAAGATATGACCATACATAGTTTTTTATTAAACGATAGACAAATGAGAGAGAAGTGGTGTATGTTAGTGAGATGGTGGGACCCTTAGGATAATGTGGCTTCACAGAATTGTACAGAAATATAGTAATGGGGGTTTTGCCTTTTTCATAAGAGTAGAAAATAAGATAAGATATAGATGGATGTAGAATGATTACAATGTTTAGTGTGACGTCTTTTTGTTTCGTATTTTCATATCAATTTGTATATTGTCTTTTGTTCTGCTTTCAAATACTCAGGCAAATGGACCATTTTTAATATGTACTGCAGTATTATTATTTATTCCTTATTAGTAATTTCAGACAAAACATCGCAGTATTAAACAAGTAAGCATAACTCATTTTGGATTTCTCTAAAATCTTTTGATATCTAAAATAATCGTTTAATGGTAGGGACTGCCATCTCTATTCTATTATATGACATATTTTTGGAACCAAAACTATAAACTAATATACTCCATGTGGATCAGGATCAACAAAAGCATAATGAACATAGTTATTTCTAGTAATAGCTTTGCTGACATATCTAGAAAATCACTTCATATTATCAATATACACTTATACATTATGAAAAATATTTTTTTCTGTCATGGAACCATTTGGTTCCAGAATTATCATCAATGATTACTTTGTGCATCTAAACATGTAACAAATATTTGATAACAAACAGTTTGAGAATTTTTTGACAACTCTCAAAAACGTCTTTTACAACAACTCTTATAGTCTAATGACAAGAGCTTTTCTATTTCTTTGAAAATTTTTCTTGGATTTAAAAAGAGAAACTATCTAGGTTGGTTGTGTTTCACTTTTATCATGACGTTGGATCTTTAGTTGTGAATATACAAAAGAGGAGAGTAGAGAGGAGTGAATTTGGTGATTTAGAGAAGACACATTAGAGTTTTGAGACAAGGAAATGAATAGGGGAGATAGTGACTCGCCTTCGTGCATATATAGGAAATGACTATTTACATGGCCCCTTGGTCGGATGAATTTTACATGCCACCACATTAGCACTAGTTGGAACTAATTTCTCATGCTACTGCACCAGTATTTATTGGGCCTTTTCAACGACAATACTTAGCCCATATGCTATATGGGTTCCCCCAACTCACATCATAAATTCAAAGCACTCCTCAACTACGTGAAAGTACATGTAAGTACGCAAGGCTAAAGAAAAATAGAGTCAATTGGTTTGTAACTTAGCACATACTCCGTATATAATTAACATAATATGTCATTATTATAAGCAAGTTTATGACATTTGTATGTAGGTTTTATTGTCCTAACAAAATTACGACAAACAAGTTAGGTATTTATAAGCTTTACCAATAGCCATGTCCTACAATATTACTATAAACATGTCTAAGGCATTTATAGGTTTTACCGAGCTCTTGTCTCTTATCCCTTGTTGGCTGCCACTATCATCTCCACCATCACCATCACCATCACCGGTCAGCGGGTTTTTTAGACATAGGCATGTTGCTACCCTCATCTTCCACACGAAAGAAAGGGGAAGCAATAGAAAGCTCGTGTTGCCTAGTTGCGCACTTCTCATGGCAAGTGAAAGCAGCTCATGGGAGTAAAACTTTGATTGCTAGTAGCCTTCTCTCCGTGGGTGGAGCATATATTTTGTAGTCCCTGGTCTCTTCATGTTCTTACTAGAGATAACCCAAGTCTCTTAGAGTGCAACTTATATAGTCGGGGTCATATAGTACGTTCTTTTAAGAATACTATGTTGGAAAAGACCTTCGCTTGTTAAGGACAATATAACACATTAAGTCATTTTTCCAACTTGCCTTACAATGCCCCATAGCTCTGAGGGTGTTGCATCTTCACTTACAGAGGGTTATAGTTTACTCTCTCTTTAATTTACCCATATCTTGTTCTACCCAGGTCGGTCCTTAGTCACAAGACCATCGATAAAAAATTGTTAGATAAGTTGATGCAGCACTTGTAATCGGTCGTTTCAGTTCGTGTTCAGGGGTGAGTCAGTTAGGACTGACCGTAGTCGAGTCGTGTGTTGGTATAAATTAAGTGCAACTAAAATAAGAAGGATTCCGCAAGCGCACAGAACATACCATTGTAGCATTTTACCGGGAGTAAACCAGGTATCGTTATTTATATTTTACCACAGGGAAGCAAGGGTTAAAGAATCTGATAACTCACCATCATGTATCTACTAACTTAGTAAACCAACTAGACTAAAGCAGGGGTAAATGATATATATATGTAAGGTAATATAAATAATAAAGCACACATGAGAATTCTATGATAAATGAGTAGCTAGCTAGAGTGAGAGGACAACGGGAGAGATCAAGGTTCCTATGTTCTTCTCTACTACTTTGGTTCTATAATAACAGGGGATGGATAAATATAGCAATCATACAATAGCACTTCGGGACATCAGAACACTAGCCACAGAAATGGATGAGAAGGGGGCTAGGAAGCTCCGACTACGGTCCTACAAACACCAACCCGAACGAGGTGGAATACGACGGCCATCGGGGACTGCCACGATCCTGGGCTACCACAACAATCCGCGGGATTGGGTGCAATCTCGAGTAACCTCTAGTCTAGACGCCATGTCTACACTATCAATTACTACTCTAATTACCTAGGATAACTAGAGCACTCGATGCGAGCGAAGATCCCATACTAAAGCATAACTACTATACTAACAATCACAAGATAGGCATAAAAGTAAATAGAGAAGATAAATATATTAAAGCATAAGTCTTACAAAGAGTAGATACAAAGACATACCAAATCTCTGAAGACTTCTCCAGAACCGGAGCGCAACTCCGGTCTCCCTAACTCTCATCTAGATCTAATCTACTACATTGGAATGTCTAGCTCTAATTCTCTAGAGAAGAGAAGTCATCCATTCAAGGGACGCCTCTACAACTCTAATCCCGCTGGGAGATAATGAATTAGGGTTTAAGGGATGCCTCCTCCAGGGGCCAGGGGCCCTGCTTATATAGCCCTCTAAGATGCACCACAGCCCTCGGATCAAACCGACCTAAACGGACGATTATTATTCATCCTCAAAGGCGGTGGAACGGGGATCCGCGAGGCCGACTACGATTGGTTGAAGTCCCCGCCGGCCGCCCAAGGGAGGAGTCGGCCGACTCTCCCACCGAGCCCGTTCGGGCTCCCGTTTGGTCCGAGCCTTCTCGAACCTTCCAGACAGAATTTTCACCGGTTCCCGATTATCTCTATGTAAACCTAACATGTGGGCCTTCCTTGGGTATTTTCAAAACGACACCTCGCGTAAATAGACATTCACCAAAACTCGTGGAATTCTATCAGTATAACCCCTATATCTAGTTGGTGAACATATTTTAGTCCTTTCTCATGTTTAGTTGACGGTAAAAATTGACACTTAACGACCGTCAACATCGTGCCTGGCTACGACGCGGTCCGTAGAGTCTGTCATGGCCACGCCATGACGTGCCGGGCGCACGGGACAATCATCGTAGGGAAACGGTGTTTGTACCCGATACGGCATGGCGTGGGGTCTTATATATACATGAATAAAGGGACTCAAAGGTTGTCACATTGGCAGTTAACAATTCCAATCTTGTTCGCAAGTTTTTACATCTATCTTAGTTCTAGCTCTCGCTGAGGAGTCGCCGCGGTCACCATGCCGACGTCGACGTTCACGTTCCGGCCGATCAAGCTCAATCGGTTCCAACAAGTGGTAAGTGGTATCGGAGCCGTAAGGTTGCCGGAGAGACGTGTTGCGGAGAGTAGAAAGCCAGGAGGTGTAGCTGGGTGATTCAGATCGACGTGTTCAAGCAGATCAAGCCGGGAACACGTGCCATCGTGATGGGTTCAAGTGGCGAGAAGGATAAGGATCTGAAGGAGCGAGGGTGGAATCAGGCTGCAGAAAATCTGGTATGACCGATGCTAACTCGTTCGAATTATCAAGAGTGGTCAGCTCATGTGCAATGCAATCTCGAGGCGATGTACCTGTGGGACGCTGTGGAATCTGACAAGGTTGAACGCCGACATGATCGGCTTGCTCTTGGCGTCGTGCTTCGCGGCGTGTCCCCAGAGATGCACTCAATGTTGCTGAATAAAAAGTCAGCCAAGGAGGCATGGGAGGCGATCAAGTCCATGCGTTTGGGTGCAGACAGAGTCAAGGAAGTGAATGCACAGAAGCTTCTAGCTGAATTTGAAGCAATCTCATTCAAACTGGGTGAGACAATTGAAGACTTTGCAGTAAGGATCGGGAAGCTTGCAACCGATCTCAAGGGCCTAGGAGAAACGAGCGTTGATGATGCTCGTGTTGTCAAGAAGTTCCTCAGTGTTGTGCCATCGAAGTATAATCAGGTTGCTGTAACTATTGAGATGTTCTGTGATCTTAAAACCCTGTCGGTGGAAGAACTTGTTGGTCATCTGCGTACGGCAGAAGACAGGTTTGAACCCCCCGTCGAGGAGGTGAAGAATAAGTAGGGACAACTCATGATGACCGAGGATCATTGGGTTGCAAAGCACACAGAAAAGATGATGACAGATTTGTCATCAGGAAGCAAGGGAAACGGAGGCACGAAGCAACATCCCAAGAAGAACAAGATGGGAGGGCATCCGAGAGGAGGAGGCAACAATCGTGAACCCCGTGAAAATGCTGGCAAGGATGCAGGAGGACCACCACGGAAGGGTCGTTGCAATAAGTGCAAAGAGTATGGCCATTGGGCCAGGGAGTGCAAGAAGTATCCAAGGGATCAGGCAGATGCAGCTCATCATGCCAATGCAGAAGCTGATCCACAACCTGCACTCCTCGTTGCACAGGTTTGCTATGTGGTCAGGACTGCAGTAAGCAGCCCTACACCCGAAGTTTTCTTGAATCAGCAGCAAGTCGATCCATCTAGATATGAAGAAGGATCATGGGTGCTAGACACAGGAGCTACAAACCACATGACCGGGTGCAGATCATCATTGTCCAGTCTGGACGAATCTGTACGAGGAGCTGTGAGGTTTGGAGATGGATCCAAGGTGGAGATTTGAGGGATGGGGGCCGTGACGATCGCCAGCAGGAATCAGGATCACAAGGTACTTACTGAAGTATATTACATACCATCTTTGAGATGCAACATTGTGAGTCTTGGTCAGTTGGAGGAAGGGGGATGTCGTATTGAGATCGACAATGGCGTCATGCAAGTCTTGGAGCGCCAGCAGGCAGGCAGCGACAATCGGAAGGTGCTCATTCGAGCAGAACGGAGTAAACGGCTGTACATTATGCAGGTGAAGATCACGTCACCTGTATGTCTGATGTCGAAGATGGACGATATCTCATGGTTGTGGCATGCCCGGTATGGGCACCTGAATTTCAGAGCACTCCGAGAGCTTGGATCTAGAGGCATGTTGGAAGGGATGCCGGTGGTCAAATCTGTCGAACACGTGCATGATGGGTGTGCACTGGGGAAGCAACACCGAACACCGTTCCCGAGGGCGACAGCATATCATGCATCAGATTGCCTTGAGTGGGTTCATGCAGACCTCTGTGGACATGTCACACCACCCATTCCGGGCGGGAAGCTGTATTTCCTGCTCATTGTGGACGACCAGAGTCGGTATATGTGGCTAGAGTTACTGGCTACTAAGGATGAAGCTCTTAGACACTTCAAGAGATATAAGGCGGTAGCGGAGTTGGAGCTGAATTGCAAACTGAAAGCCTTCAGATCAGATCGTGGAGGCGAGTTCAATTCAGGCGCGTTTGTGGAGTTCTATCAGGAACATGGCATCAAACACAATACGACAACAGCTTATACGCCGCAGCAGAATGGAGTTGTCGAAAGGCGCAATCAGATGGTGGTTGAGATGGCTCGATGTTTGCTCAAGAGCATGAGCGTCCCGGCTCGGTTGTGGGGAGAAGCAGTCAAGATGGCTGTGTATCTTCTTAATCGTGCACCGACAAAGAGCCTCAGTGATCAAACGCCGTTTGAGGCTTGGTTTGGCAAAAAACCAAGTGTTAAGCATTTCAGAACATTTGGATGCAAAGCATATGTCAATCGAGTCGGACCAGGGATCAGTAAGTTGTCAGATCGATCGGTGCCAGGAGTTTTTCTTGGCTACGAACCAGGAACTAAAGGGTATCGAATTTATGATCCAGTGAAGGATAAGCTCATGATCAGTCGTGATGTGATATTCGATGAGAAGGTAGCTTGGAATTGGGAGGAGACAACAGGCAGAGCAGTGGCTGATGCAGCTAACTCTGAAATATTTCAGGTGCAGTGCCTTGATGACACTGTAGCTCGTCCGATAATAGGAGCAGATGATGATCTCGTTTCCGAACAGGCAGGTTGGGAGCCGAATTCACCTGCAGTATCAATTCCAAGCGCAGGAGGTGGTGCATCGCCACACACACTGCCACATCACCAGATCCAATGGGCTACTCCACCATCGCATGACAGTGATTTTTCAGATGGTGCTCCACTCAGATACAGGACCATCCCCAATGCTAGATACAACCGATGAAGTACAGGACTTCGAGTATAGCGGCATATGCTTAGTAGCCGCGAAGAGCCGAAGTCAATTCAAGAAGCGTTGTCGGAGCGTGTTGGAGGAAGGCAATGGAGGAGGAGATGAAAGCCATTGAGGAGAACAAGACATGGGTTACCTGTGATCCTTCACCTAAGCAAAAGGCTATCGGCCTTAAGTGGGTGTTCAAGGTCAAGAAAGACCCAGAAGGAAGAATTGTCAAGCACAAGGCTCGCCTTGTGGCAAAAGGCTATGCTCAGAGACAGGGAATTGATTTCGATGAAGTATATGCCCCTGTTGCCAGGATCGAGATCGTAAGAGTTCCGCTTGCACTAGCAAAGACATGGTGGTTGGGAGGTTCACCATATGGATGTTAAGTCTCGCATTTTTGAATGGTGATCTATTAGAGACAGTGTTTGTGCAGCAGCCTCCAGGTTTTATCATTGGCAGTTCAAACAAGGTGTTGAAGTTGAAAAAGGCACTATACGGCCTTAGATAGGCACCTCGAGCGTGGAATGCTAAACTTGACAAAGAATTGATTGCTCTCGGTTTTGTAAGGAGCAAGTTGGAGCATGCTGTGTACAAGAGGAGCAGCAGTAAATCTTTTCTCATTGTCGGTGTTTATGTTGATGACCTCATAATCTCAGGATCTTCAGTTGGAAATATTCTAAAGTTCAAGGAAGAGATGAGAAGGAGGTTCAACATGAGTGATCTCCTCAGTTACTATCTTGGGATAGAAGTCAAGCAAGGAGGTGTGTTGACGATCGTTAAGTATCAATTTTATACCGTCAACGCAGCAAGAGAAAGGACTAATATGAGTTCACCTGTTAGATATAGGGGTTACACCGACGAATTCCACGAGTTTTGGTGATTGTCTATTTCTGCAGGGGTTATCGAAAGAGAACCAAAGGAGGCCCACATGTCATGATTACATAGAGATAAAGACCGAACGGGTAAAATTGTATAATCTAGAAGACTCCGAAGGCGACCCCGAAGGCCGGGCCCCACGGCGGGGTGGCCGGTCGGCCGACCCGGGGGGAGTCGGCCGACTCCCCATCTCCACCAATCGGGTGGAGTCTCGTGGATCCTGCCTCCACCGCCTTTGAGGATGAATAATTATCGTCCATTTAGGTCGGTTTGATCCGAGGGCTGTGGTTCATCCTAGGGGGCTATATATTCAGAGCCCCTGGCCCCTGGGTGAAACCCTAATTCATTCTCTCTTCATTCAATTGAGAGGATTCAGAGAAGCCAGAGCCACCATCTCAATTAGAGCTCCATAGTTTAGTAGCATAGCTACATAGGAATAGATCTAGAGGGAATCAAGCCTAGCTTGGAGTCCGGATCTGTCGGAGTTCTTGGTAATTCCCCTTTACATTCTTGTAATATTCATCATTGTTCGTGATACTATGAGTAGTACTTTATTCTATTCTATTATATCAGACTTGACTTTGCTCTATTTGATTATGTTCTCAATTATATTGTTCTCAGTTTATTTTGATTATATGTTTAGCATAGTTGGACTAGAATTATGTTTATGCATAGGATCGTATAGCGCTTGCTCATTAGATCGATGGGTGAGTGGTAAATATTGTGTAGGCGTGGTGCCTAGACCGTATTTATCTGCGATTGCACCCTATATTCCGGATCGTGAGGTAGATCGCGGGAGTGACACCCCCGTTGAGTCCTTTGTAGCCCTTCTCCCGAGTATAGGTCTAGCGTAACAAACCTATTACATTGAAGTCATTGCTATGTCTCTTGTCTTCTCGGTAATATCACTATGCATAGGTGTAACCTTTTCCCGCCATGATTGTTAGATGTTCTTGCACTAATCATTGTATGCTTTGACTTTGTAGTTAGAATAACATAGGATTATACCCTAGATCGTCCTAGTCCATGCTAGTGTTATAAGCTTAGAGTGCTAAGTTGAGATGGCTGATTACTATTATTTTATGTGGCTAAATGCTCTCATTTATCTTATGTCATTTATCATTCATTCCTATATTTTATGTGACACTTACCCCGTATGAGATGATCGATACGCACAAGGTTAAGCTCTCCATTATCGCATGTGCATTGCTCATCACTCATTATCCAAAGGCATTCCCTTCCCAAAGTGGTAAAATTATAAATAACGATACCTGGATTACTCCTGGTTAAAATGCTACGATGATATATTCTGTGCGCTTGCGGAACCCTCTTTATTTCAGTTGCACTTAATAGACATCAACAAGCATTTTTGGCGCCGTTGTCGGGGAAGGTTGAAAGCCAATGGATAATGAGCAAACATTGCACTACATAATGAGATTGAGCACTGTCACCATTCTCTACTCATACAGCCTTACCCTTGTCTTTCGTCTATTTTTATATCTTATGCAGGGTAATGTATGAAAAAGACAATTCTTCCTGATAATTATATTGACGATCCAGAAGCTTTATTCAGGAAGGCCAGAAGCAAGTTGAAGAAGACCACTAAAGCATCATCATCAACTCAACTTGGAAGTTTGTCGGAAGCAGAAAGTTGACCTTTCGTTCGAGACTTGACACCAGCGTTTTGAAGCCATGGCGAACAAGTCACTCCGCGAGTTCTCGCCCCCACTACGGATAACATTCGCACTGACCAGGACCGCGGACATCGAAGGAGCTTTTGAGCTCAAGCCTGCGCTAATCAACATGGTGCAAGCAAGCCAGTTCGTGGGAAGGCCCATGAAGATGCTAGTGCTCATCTCCAACACTTTCTCGGAGATTTGTAGCACATTCACTATCAAGGATGTCCCCAGCCGATGCTATACTACTTCGCCTCTTCCCATTCTCACTCTTGGGGAGAGCGACGCAAAGGTTCTACGCCAATAAGGAGAAGAATACTACGTGGGCATTATGTTCCACCAATTTCTTGGCGAAGTTTTTCCCCATGGGCAAGACAAATGCTCTTCGTGGGAAGATATCAAGCTTTTAGCAACACCATGATGAGACCGTCCCAGAAGCTTGGGAGCGCTTTCAAGATTACATCCTCGAGTGTCCTCATCATGGCCTGGAGAATTGGCTGCTTATGCAGACATTCTACCATGGGCTTAGCAACAGCACACGTGAGACGATGGATGCTGCTGCTGGAGGTGCATTCTTATCACTCACTATTCCTCAAGCCACAGCTCTTGTGGAGAAGATGGCATCCAACCAAGGTTGGAGTGAAGAAAGAACTCAGACCCGCAAGAGAGGTGGAGGAATGCACCAGCTGAAAGAGGTAGACATGCTGTCCGCCAAAATGGATTTGCTAATGAAGAGGCTCGATGAGAGAGTCCCAGAGAAGAAAGAAGTCATGCATATACATGATGCTCGCATGACATGTGAAGAGTGTGGAGAGACTGGGCACACAGGTGCTAACTGCCCAGAGCTGAAGGAGGATGTGAACTACCTCAATAACAACAACAATAATAATTACTACCGTCCTCAGCAGAATCAAGGTTGGAATCAACAGCAGAGGCCTAACTACTCGTGCAATTATTCGAACTATCAAGGTAACAACTCCTCCTACAATAATTACAACCACCGCCTTTGAGAGAGTTGGTGCTAAACCAAGGCAAGATGATGGACAACTGTCCAAGAAGCCGACATCAAATGACAAGGTCCTAGAGACACTCGGCAACAGGATGGATGGCTTTTCCAATGCCATCAAGAGTCACTCACTTCAACAAGATACTTGAGTCGCAGGTACAACAGCTTGTTAACCTTGCTCCCTCCACCGGCCAAGGAAAACCGGCGGGACAACCCGAAGAGCTCGAAACGCAAATCTTGTTGATATATTCAATGTAGAAGATAGCCGAAGTGATCCATCGAAGGGGTCATGGATTGACTCAACTCTGCCAATCAAGAAGGGCGATCCAGGGAGACCAGTCATTCCGATCTCCATTGGAAGTACTAACTTTAATGAGGCAATCACATCGGTGCAAGCATCAACATCATGCCAAGAGTGATATATGAGAAGCTATTCAGATGCCCCTTAGCATACACAAACATGTGCTTACAGCTTTGCATCGCCTCACTCCGTGTTCCTTTGGGAGTGCTTGAAGACATATGTGTACGAGTAGGCAACTCGTATGTTCCAAAGACTTCGTGGTAGTGGATACGGCGGATTAAAGGTCCCCTATCATTCGGGACGACCATTCTTGAACACCGCTGGAGCCATCATGTATGCCAACACCGCCAAGATCATCTTCAACATCAAGGGCAAGAGAGAAACCTTCTTCTTCAAGAACAGAAAGTGTCATAGCTTCCCAACACCCTCATCGCGCGAACGGTGAGAAGAAGAAGAGTCCAGCTAAGAAGAGCAAGAACAAGAATAAGAAGACCAAGAAGGTGGAGACAAGTAAGGATGGTCACCGCAGTCCATAAGGAGCATGACCACTTACTCGTGTCCCCACGTCGATCAAGAAGGATGACCCAGTGTCCCAACCATTCAATGCTCCATCAACAAGCTCTTTCAATAAAGCTGCATGTGACACCGGCCGAGGCGTCAACATTATGGCCAAGGTAACTTATGAGTACCTATATGGCACTATGCCTTTGGAGCCTACCTATGCACAGCTGCAGATGGCAGACCAGACATTCCGCTTCGTCGAAGGAGAAGTAAAGGATGTCCTCATCCAGATAGATCACCATTATGTCCCTACAGACTTCCTAGTCATTGACATGGGAGATGACTATGATCCTCCAATCATCCTAGGAAGACCATTCCTGAACACCACCAGAGCTATCATCTACATTGGGACAGGAGAGATTCACTTCCACTTTCCCACTGAGAAGGTACGCCGCTACTTCAATAATAATTATATAATCACCGAGGAGCCCAAGAAGAACAGAGCAAGGAGAAGGCAGCGTACCCGTCGCGTAACAAGAAGAACATCACTACGTATGGATGGGCCGACTATGAGGAGAAGTGTCAAGATATGAAGATCGGTACCCGAGAAGAGAAGAACATTGTAAAAGAAGAAGAGGTGCTACCGTAAGAAAACCAAGTGCCCCAAGAAACTTCCTCCTCAAGGTCATCTTCTCCAACAAAGAAGGTGTGGAAAATAAAAGTAAAATCGAATCAATTCCTACACACGAGGCGACATCATCCGAGGCGCCGGCCAATGCGCCCTTGAAAAATGAGCGAACATGACAAGTCCCGTTCGGAGGACTTAAAACCACCGAACGCCGCGCCAAGAGGTAACTTGGTATTTATCAAAGATTACTTTTCAAAGCATTATATTTTTTACCTTAGCATATTTATTTCCCTACTTGCATCTTAGTTGCATCTTTACTCTTTTATCTCCGCATTTGAAAAGAAAATAAAGATGTTGTGCATTTGCATCCGGAAAGCGTCAAGCCCCATGTGGATAGTCATTCACCGTGGTGGCACAAAAATAATTTCTCAAGATATTTATTTCCCCTGTCTCGCATTCCTTAAATAATAAAAAGATAAAAATAATTCTTGTGATCCCGTTAGAACAAGTCTAAGTTAAGAAAGTTCTAGACAACCAAGGCCTAGAGGTTTTATCACTAACACTTAATTAGTTCCACAAGCTTTGTTGTCTATTTTGAGCTTCATAGAACATCAAGGATCAAGAAGAGCTAACAAGCGAAGGACATCCAGTCCCCGTCGGAGTGCCGCCGCGACAATTGAATGATGTCTCCAACAAAACTATCTACAACACTCCCGGAGGACTAGAACGTCTTCGGTGCACATCGCAACATCAGCAGACTATGTCAACATCCAAAATTGGGGGAGAGCATCCCCGTGTACCAAGCTAAGTGTCTCCCACTTATCTAATTATGCTTTATTAAAGTATGCTTTGTTAAAACAACTAAAAAAGATGCATAACCATAGAAACCCGAAAGATTTCCTTATTTATCTTTTCTACTTTTGGAGAGCTCGTGTAACTGTCTTTAAAAGTGATCCCTAGAATAAACTCTACATGGAGATGATGAATAGTTGCTCCGCCGTAATTCCTTTCAAGTACCTAGTTTTCAACCTTGCACTCTCCCGAGTTTTGGACACAACCGTTTAGATTTGAGATTTGCTCAAACCCGAAACTTGTGGGTAGCGAACACTTGATCTAAGTCTAGGTGGTTGACGGGTATGATATGGGAAGGTTTTGAGCTGCTATCTATCTTGTTCCTAGAGATACTAGAGTTCGAGAATTTATCTCGTGAAAATATTAAATTCCTGCATGATGAGTTCCTTTATGATGAGAGTTCAAATTCCTACCACAGCCATATATTCATGCTTACTAGATTAGGAAAACCCATCTCGTTTATATAGATCATATTGTAGGTTTGAGTGTAGACTTTATAGGCATTGAGTGTGGTTATGCTGTGGACCCATAAGGAATTAGTCACGCAGTTAAAGTCAATACTATGTGCTCTCCATCCATTGATCTATGCTACTTCTGTCCTCAGAAGCACGCACCCATTTTATAAATACTACATTCATTCTGTGCTACTTCTGTTCCTCGAAGTACCACCCACATATAGATCCATATCCACCACATATTGTGCTATCTCTACCCTGGAGATACGCACTTATGCTACTCCTATCCTGGGAGTACGCATTCCCCACATACTGTGCTGTCTCTACCCTAGAGATACGCACTTATGCTGCTCCTACCCTGGGAGTACGCATCCATCCATTCATCCATCCACATATACATACCCATTCATTTCACATCATCCGAGAAGGGTTCTACTCCTATTCTCGGGAGTGAACATCTAGAAATAATCATTGCCGTTTCATTGCCTACATAAAAAGCTCCAAATCATTATCATTTCAAGTTATACACTCCATGTGCTAAAGTTTTGTTTTCGAGGATTGGTTATTCAAAAAAAAAAAAGAGAGAAAAGAAAAAAAAAAGAGAAAGAGTAGCCAAGTCCTTCCATTCAAGAAGTTTCAAGGTTTCCGAATAAAGGGAGTCATGTTATCCCCAAAGGAGCAAGTGTAGAAGTAGATGTTCACCGGTTGAGTACCCCTCATAATCATTTTCTTATCACCATCATACTATCATCATCCTATTATCATCTTATCATCCATTTCACTTCCTCATTCACATGCACATATGACTTTATTATTATTTTAGTTCCTATTGGATCCATGTCTTAACTGTGCAATATATGCAAGTGAGTTTGAGTGTCTCTCCACCTATGAGCTCCACATAAGCCTATTAGAGAGTAGGGTGAGAGAGAGAAGGCACCTTTCCACTATGCCTTAGTTCCATAAATACCACATATTCTGAGAAAAGAGAGAAGGCATACACTACTCATGCCTTAGAAAGGATCCGTAAATACCACAAATGAGAGACTTGAAAGGTTCATACAAGGAACTCGAGTTTTATTTCAAAACCTTGCAAAAACTCCGGGATAATAGTTGATCAAAGAGCGAGAAACATGGCGCTTGACTTGACCGTTCTATCTTTCAACTACTCAAGACCCAAGTGACGGTTACAAGCCCCATGATGAAAGGTAATATGAGTGAGTTTTGAGTCAGGATAGTTCACTCTAAACCGGAGGAGAGTTCTTGTTTGAACGCATGTGTACTTGTGAGGAGTGAAAGCATTGTAGCAACTCCCGATCCATCATCGAGTCTATCTTTGCTCGTGGACGAGCAAAAGGAAAGCTTGGGGGAGTTTGTTGACGATCGTTAAGTATCAATTTTATACCGTCAACGCAGCAAGAGAAAGGACTAATATGAGTTCACCTGTTAGATATAGGGGTTACAACGACGTAATTCCACGAGTTTTGGTGATTGTCTATTTCTCGCGGGGGTTATCGAAAGAGAACCAAAGGAGGCCCACATGTCATGATTACATAGAGATAAAGACCGAACGGGTAAAATTGTATAATCTAGAAGACTCCGTAAGGCGACCCACGAAGGCCGGGCCCCACTCGGGGGTGGCGGTCGGCCGACCCAGGGGAGTCGGCCGACTCCCATCTCCACCAATCGGTGGAGTCTCGTGGATCCCGCCTCCACCGCCTTTGAGGATGAATAATTATCGTCCATTTAGGTCGGTTTGATCCGAGGGCCGTGGTTCATCCTAGGGGCTATATATTCAGAGCCCCTGGCCCCTGGGTGAAACCATAATTCATTCTCTCTTCATTCAATTGAGAGGATTCAGAGAAGCCAGAGCCACCATCTCAATTAGAGCTCCATAGTTTAGTAGCATAGCTACATAGGAATAGATCTAGAGGGAATCAAGCCTAGCTTGGAGTCCGGATCTCGTCGGAGTTCTTGGTAATTCCCCTTTACATTCTTGTAATATTCATCATTGTTCGTGATACTATGAGTAGTACTTTATTCTATTCTATTATATCGACTTGACTTTGCTCTATTTGATTATGTTCTCAATTATATTGTTCTCGCTTACTTTGATTATATGTTTAGCATAGTTGGACTAGAATTATGTTTATGCATAGGATCGTATAGCGCTTGCTCATTAGATCGATGGGTGAGTGGTAAATATTGTGTAGGCGTGGTGCCTAGACCGTATTTATCTGCGATTGCACCCTATATTCCGGATCGTGAGGTAGATCGTGGGAGTGACAGTCCTATTGAGTCCTTTGTAGCCCTTCTCCCGAGTATAGGTCTAGCGTAACAAACCTATTACATTGAAGTCATTGCTATGTCTCTTGTCTTCTCGGTAATATCACTATGCATAGGTGTAACCTTTTCCCGCCATGATTGCTAGATGTTCTTGCACTAATCATTGTATGCTTTGACTTTGTAGTTAGAATAACATAGTATTATACCCTAGATCGTCCTAGTCCATGCTAGTGTTATAAGCTTAGAGTGCTAAGTTGAGATGGCTGATTACTATTATTTTATGTGGCTAAATGCTCTCATTTATCTTATGTCATTTATCATTCATTCCTATATTTTATGTGACACTTACCCCGTATGAGATGATCGATACGAGACAAGGTTAAGCTCTCCATTATCGCATGTGCATTGCTCATCACTCATTATCCAAGGCATTCCCTTCCCAAAGGGTAAAATTATAAATAACGATACCTGGATTACTCCTGGTTAAAATGCTACGATGATATATTCTCAGGCGCTTGAACCCTCTTTATTTCAGTTGCACTTAATAGACATCAACAAGGTGGTACAATCACTCTAAGCCAAAGTGCATATGCTCTGAAGATTCTGGAGAATGCTAACATGAAGAATTGTAATTCATGTGATACTCCAATGGAGTCAAGGCTGAAGCTCGGCAAGTTGAAGGGAGAAGATGCAGTTGATCCGACAGCCTATAGAAGTCTGATTGGCAGTTTAAGGTACATTGTAAACACACGACCAGACTTAGCCTATGCTGTTGGAGTGGTGAGCAGGTATATGGAGGCGCCAGGAAAGGAGCACTGGCTAGCTGTTAAGTGTATTCTGAGATACCTAAAGGGAACCGTTGGGTATGGATGCATATATACAAGAGGAGGAGAACTGCAGCCCATGCTGTTGGGCTATAGCGACAATGACTTTGCCGGAGATGTAGAAGATAGAAGCATCACATCTGGTGCTGTCTACTTTCTTGGCAAGAGCTTGGTGACATGGTCGTCACAGAAGCAGAAGATCGTCGCGCTTTCATCTTGTGAGGCTGAATACGTCGTGGCAGCAGCAGCAGCGTGCCAAGGAATCTGGCTGAGCCGACTCATAGCTGACATGTTGGGAATGAAGGAAGCGACGGTGGAGCTACTCATGGATAATATGTCTGCAATTGCTCTCAGCAGGAATCCGGTGCATCATGAACGAAGCAAACATATTGATATGAAGTATCACTTTCTTCATGAATGCATAGAGGATGGTAAGGTGGAGGTGGATCACATCGGGACAGCAGATCAATTGGCTGACATCTTCACCAAGTCGCTGGGGAGAATTAAGTTCACAGAATTAAGGAGTGCTTTAGGAGTCGTGGAGGTGCATCAGACTTAGGAGGTGATTTGTTAGATAAGTTGATGCAGCACTTGTAATCGGTTGTTTCAGTTCGTGTTCAGGGGTGAGTCAGTTAGGACCGACCGTAGTCGAGTCGTGCCTCGCTACGATGCGGTCCGTAGAGTCTGTCATGGCCACGCCATGACGTGCCGGGCGCACGGGACAATCATCGCAGGGAAACGGTGTTTGTACCCGATACGGCATGGCGTGGGGTCTTATATATACATGAATAAAGGGACTCAAAGGCTGTCACGTTAGCAGTAACAATTCCAATCTTGTTCGCAAGTTTTTACATCTATCTTAGTTCTAGCTCTCGCTGAGGAGTCGCCGCGGTCACCACGCCGACGTCGACGTTCACGTTCCAGCCGATCAAGCTCAATCGGTTCCAACAAAAATGTTGGGCTCTATGTACTGTAAACTCAGATGGGTCTCATAACCATTTTCTTTGATGCATTTTGTATCATATTCTGTGATAACCCTTTTGTAAAGGGATCTACTAGTTTTTTTTCTGTTTGAATATAAGCAACAACTATTACTACAGAGTTTTATTGAGTTCATGCATCCTTTAATGTTTCTTGTTGACCTCGATAGAACTGTTGACCTTAGTAATCACCATTTGTTTACTACGGTTCATAAGGATAGCTGGTATTGGTTTTTCAACCACTAGCAAGTCCAATAAGAGCTCACACAGCTATTCTGCCTCTCCAAAGCAGTCAAGTTCTACCTTCATGGTTGGATTTGTCAAAATGGTATGTTTGAAAGACCTACATGACACAAAGTAAACACATACCCACTTGTGGTGTGGATCTGTATGTAATCTGTTATGGTACACAAGTATAAGATGAAGGAAGAAATTGTAGGTTTCTTTTTTCTGAGATTACACAGACCTGTGTCTACCTCTTATGGGCTCATATCATGCTGGTTTTAGTTGGGCATAGAGGGCAATTTGGGCCTACCTCGTACAGGCAAGGATAATATTTGAGTTCTATACAGGCAATTTCGAACCATGTTATAAATTTTCAACTTTTTTTCTCTTCGAATTTTTTCTAATAACTGAAGAAAACAAGAAAGAGAAAGTCTTAATAAATCTACAGGGAAGGGAGATATATAGAATATAATTTGTAAATGCTATAATCGTTGCATTCATGTAGGTAATATTTATAGTAATGTGTATACAATTTCTGGTTACACCTTATTTTAAATCTCGATACTCATTAGAGAAATCAGATATGCCAAAAATGCACAGAAGATTTTATTCTCCGTTTATTTAGTGCTATAATATATATATCTGCAAATGTTCTCTATAAAAGAACTCACATACAAGTTCGAAAGTAATACTGTTCTGTCTTTTCTCGAGAATTGAGAGGCATAGAAAGCATCATCGTCAGGACAAACAACAATGAAGCACGTAATTCTTTGCCTGCAAATCTCACTGCTACTCTCCAGCTTCTCCTACTCGATGCAGGCCCAATACACCTCGATTTTTAGCTTCGGCGACTCCTACACCGACACCGGCAACAAAGTCATCCTCTCCGGCCCGTCGACGCCAGGCCTGCTGATCAACAAACCTCCGTACGGCATGACCTTCTTCGGCCATCCCACCGGCCGCCTCTCCGACGGCAGACTGGTCATAGATTTCATCGGTAAGTTTCTTCCACGGTGTGCGACCGAGCGTAGTTTCGTCTGCTCCTTATCTCGACGCCGGCCGGCAATGTAATGCAGGCATGCATGATACCTGATCGATTAATTCGCGCCCTTTTTGTGTGCGGTGTGACGATGTACACAGCCCAGGCACTCGGGCTGCCTCTCCTTCCGCCATCGCTGTCGAAGAACCAAAACTTCAAGCAAGGCGCAAATTTCGCGGTGGCTGGCGCTACGGCGCTGAAAACGAGCACCACGAGCCCAGCATTCTACCTGCAGGCCGGCGGCGGCAGCGCCAACAAGCCGCCTCCCAATAACATTTCACTCAGTGACGAGCTGGGGTGGTTCGACGCCATGAAACCCACGCTCTGCGGCTCACCCCAAGGCACGTAATCAATTCGTGCAGTGTTCATGTCCGTTTTTTTTTTCTGTTCGTACGTACACCATACTACTGATACTACGTACGTTGCTGACGTGCTCTGTATGCTCTGCAGCATGCAAGGAGTTTTTCGGCAAGGCGCTGTTCGTCGTCGGGGAGCTGGGTTGGAACGACTATGGCGTGATGCTGGTCGGCGGCAAAAGCATCGCTGAAGCGCAGTCCTACGTGCCTCGGATCGTCGCAACAATCGTTGCTGCCACGGAGGTACGTGACTTAACTGTAACCGTACATGAAAGCATGAATGATCCAACTGTAGCTTTAAGTCTTTAACTGGTCGTGTGCACGCATGCAGAAGCTGATCAACGACGGCGCCACGGCGATCGTGGTGTCCGGGATCTCGCCGATGGGCTGCGCGCCGGGGAACCTAGTCCTCCTGGGTAACCAGAACGGAGCCGGCGACTACGAGCCGGACACGGGGTGCCTGAAGGGCTTGAACGATCTATCCAAATCCCACAACGCACAGCTGAGCGTGGCCCTGAGAACGCTGGGCGGGAAGTACCCCGGCGCGCGGATCACGTACGCCGACCTGTACGCGCCCGTGATCGCTTTCGCGGCGGCGCCGGCGCGGTTCGGGTTCAACGGCGCGGACGGCGCGCTGAGGGACTGCTGCGGCGGCGGCGGGGGCAAGTACAACTTCGACCTGAAGGCGGCGTGCGGGATGCCCGGTGTGCCCGTATGTGCTAACCCGTCGGCGTATGTCAACTGGGACGGCGTCCACCTCACCGAGGCGGCGTACCGCCGCGTCGCCGATGGGTGGCTCCGGGGACCCTACGCCAACCCGCCCATTCTCGGCGCGTAGCGATGCAGTCACCACTCTCACCAGTCGGATATGTGAACACGTGCATAAGAAGAGTTGCACAACGGTAGACGGGAACCAGACGTGTGTTGGGTCGTTGTCTAAAGATGTGCCAAATTTAATCATCTCTCTCCAACACCATGTGAAAGACAGAACCGTTCCCCGCTCTCGACCTAGGGCTACAGTAGCCCTAGGGCGATTCGCGGGCGACCGAGGAGTTCGGCGTTCCGCCGGCGGTCGGCCGGCCCTCCCTCCTCCGGTGGCCGTCGGGCGCCGGAGGTGGAGGGGGGCCGGTCCTCGCCGTGGGTTAGAGCCCCCGAGCCCGCGACGGCGGCGGCGACGCGACTCCGACGGAGGCGACGGCGTGCTCGTGCCGGCGGTTTCAAGCTCGTGGGGAGTCGGTCCTCCAAGGTGGTGCGGTCGACGTCGGCGGTGTCCGTGCGTTCCGTGCCGGCCCGGAGGTGGTTGTGTCCCCGGCTGACGGCGAAGAGATGGTGATGACGCCGGCGTTTCGGAATAAGGTACTCCGGACCTCTTCCCATCCCGGCGGCGATGTCTTCGGCGGCGGCGTCGGTGGTCCTTTGTGGTGTTAGGTCTAGGTTTAGGTTAGGATGCGCTTTCGGATCAAAAGGAAGATGGTTTGCGATGGAGATGAAGGAGGCGCTAAAGGTCTTGGAGAAGGCCGATGGGCTTGGGAGAGCGCGAACTCGGCATCCTCGGCCTAGAAGTAAGCCCTCCTATGCGGCCGCCATCTTGGTGTTTTGCGACGTCAAGCGTGGATCTGGTGTCTTCGGCGACGGCGAAGTGGTTAGGGTGGAGGCGACAAGCGGGAACCCGAAGCTTCAAAGATGAACAGTAGTCATAGGGACTTCTTTGTAATTTTCCTTTTTTGGGGTTTCTGTTTGTAAAAGTGTAATATCTTCCTACTCAAAAAAAAAAAAAAGATGTGCCAAATTTGAGAGATTTAGATTATTTTCCTAAAATTATAATCTGAACACGTGCCAAATTTGAGAGGAGTTTAGAATCTTTTTCCCTAATAAATACTAGAAAAACAGGAGTGGCCATGTGTGCAAAGCTCTAAACTGGGTCCTGAGCACGTCCAGATCCAACCCTATGTTGGGCCATGCTCAACCATAGCCCAACTCGTTGCGCTTTACGGAGTAGGAGTACTCGTTACCTACTTGGACTGGTGGGCCGGGACTCTCTTTTCACAGGCGTGGCGTTTGCTGCAGACTGCAGCTGCAGACACGGAGGATTCGGACGCCACTGTAGCGTAGTGGCGGTACACGGGCACCATCTGCATAACACAAAGCTGCAGACTGAACTTGTCCATGCAGAGTCCCCAGAAGTGTCTGGGCCCTACTCGCGTGGGGAAAAGGGCCCAGCCCAGAAATAAGATATTCGAAAGCTGAGCATCCTCCGTATCCCCCAGGGCCCCGCTGTCGAGTGTCGACCAGAGAGGAGAGCTTGTCGCTAATCGTATTCTTTGTTTGCTTGGTGTACAGTAGCGCACAGGATTTGTTATTTACTACTAATAAATCTACTGTATAACAGTAGAGATTACGATCTACTGATCTCGTGATGCCTGTGAGATCCTGCTAAGCATTGCATCAGCTAGTGGTTTCTGGTGTTACAGAACAGTAGTGTGACTTTGACAGTTGGGGCGATGCAGCTATGCAGGCTGCAGGTTAACTACTAGTGCTGCCGTGTTGGCCGTGGCCTACACAGCGTTGCATTGCATGATGCTGGCATGATTTTTGGTTATTATTGGCAGCGCGCACCCTACCAAAGTTTATGTCATTTACGAGCACTGAATGCCCATAAATGAGCAGTAATGTGTAGGAGTACGAGTAGTCTGTACTGTCGTAAATGAGCAATCAGAATGGAACAGCATAGCAACAATGTTCTTCGGACCTGTGAATGGTTGCCACTGACCGCTGCTGCTTCTGATGTGGACTATGGAGAGAGCATTGCATCAGCCATTGCAATTCCAGTTCTTTGCTAATGGTACTGGGAATTTTGTGCGTACTAGGAACAAGAAACGACTCAGTTACTGTTTATTGTCGTAACTCGTAACAATCTGTCACGTTGTGCGTGCCTGCCTGATCCCAGTGAGCACCGCGTCGCTCGCTGTGGTCGGGGCCGCCGGAATAATTGAGCTTTGGCCTTTGGGAGCGTCAGGCCCTGGTACTGGAGCTACACCACACATGAGCACGTGAGCTGAGCTGCGTGAGCATGAGTGAAGACAGGACGGAGGAGGGTTTTTCGCGGCGTGGCAAAAAAATCAGACAGACAGGCGGCAGGAGGACCCGCCACAATTACTGTGGACGCAGTACTGGAGTAGCCGAGCTCGAGCTGCTGTGCTGCTGGCTGCTGCCGTGCTGCGTCCACCACCCACCTCCTATTCACATCACACACATCGGCCGGCATGGCATTTATCCCCCACCTACAATCTCAGGCAATCCGCCATTACTGAGCCTGAGCCCCCATCGCCCATCTCCCCATCCGGTCGTCGCACCTCGTAACGCCCAAGCGCCACCACTCCCTGTCCGTCCCCTAGTGCCAAGCCTAGCCTGCCTCTGTATCTGTGGTGGCTGGCTATCAATCAGTGACTGACTGACGGACGCCACTGCCGTGCCACCACTCGCTTGCTTCATCCAGCCGTCCCGGCGGTGTGCTGTACTGGTAGCATCACCACCGCCACCGATCCCATTCCTCCCATGGCGGACCACGCCAGGCTGCAGCCCGTGCTCGCCGCCGTCCTGTTCTGCTGCAGCTGCTTCCTCATCGCGCAATGCCGCGGCGGCGGGCCGCAGAACTACACCTCCATGTTCAGCTTCGGCGACTCGCTCACCGACACGGGCAACCTGCTCGTGTCCAGCCCGCTCTCCAACCACATCGTCGGCCGCTACCCCTACGGCATCACCTACTTCCACCGCCCCACCGGACGATGCTCCGACGGACGCCTCGTCGTCGACTTCCTAGGTAGTGGAGTGCATTTCCTTCAGTATCCGATCCGAGTGCATTTCGTTGTTCCTGACGGTCGCGACTTGCTTGTTGTTCTCTTTGCAGCGCAAGCGTTCGGCCTGCCGCTGCTGCAGCCGTACCTGCAGTCCCGCGGCAAGGACCTCCGCCGGGGCGTCAACTTCGCTGTCGGCGGCGCCACCGCCATGGATCCGCCCTTCTTCCAGGAGATCGGCGCGTCCGACAAGCTCTGGACCAACCTGTCACTCAGCGTCCAGCTCGGATGGTTCGAGCAGCTCAAGCCCTCACTCTGCAGCTCCCCAAAAGGTCCGTCCGTTCCTTCGCATTGCATGCCTTCCAATACTCAAATCCGATTTCACATTTGGGATTTTCAAGTGTCCCAAAAAAAAAAAGAGATTCTCTAATGACTAAGATTGAAATGAGCGCTGATTGCAATGTCTTTTTTGGTGCTCGAAAATCTGTTGACACAACAGAGTGCAAGGAGTACTTCAGCAAGTCCCTGTTCCTGGTCGGAGAGATTGGGGGAAACGACTACAACTACGCTTTCTTCAAGGGCAAGACCCTGGACGACGCCAAGACCTACGTCCCCACGGTCGCCGCCGCCGTCACCGATGCCACCGAGGTCACCCACCGAATCTCGCTCCCCATTCTTTATTGCATCTAATCCATCTCTCTGCATTTCGCACTAAACAATTTGGGAATCGCTACTCACGACAACAAACAGAGGCTGATCAAGGCCGGCGCCACGCACCTGGTGGTGCCGGGGAACCTGCCCATCGGGTGCTCGTCGGCGTACCTGACCCTGCACCCGGGCCGGAACAGCACCGACTACGACGCCGCCGGCTGCCTCAAGACGTACAATGACTTCGCGCAGCACCACAACGCGGTGCTCCAGCAGAACCTGCGCGCGCTCCGGGCCAAGTACCCGCAGGCACGGATCATGTACGCCGACTACTACGGCGCCGCCATGTCCTTCGCCAAGAACCCCAAGCAGTTCGGTGAGTGAGATTGCGAGAGCTTTTCCAATTCGACATCATCAGACGTGTTCATCTCATAACTGATCGGATAGTCTGAAAGTGACACGGAATGGTCACTATTCTGAGGTAGACTAGACATGGCCCCACCACGATCTGCAATCCAATTGGAGTTCAGATTGAGTGGCTCTTTCAGAAAATAAAAAGGGTTGGGGATCTAAGCTAAAACCTGTTCGGCCATCTCCTTTCGAGAAAAGGGAGCTATGTCTAGCTTATTGCTTGCTTTTGCTACAACGAAAGGCATATGGTCCTTTTGGTCAGTCATCTTCAGATTGCAGTGGCTAACACATGGATGTGAGACTGAAGAATTGAATCTTGACTCTTGAGCCGCTTTTACTGTAATTGGTAACCCTGCTTTCTATGCTTAATGAAAGATCAGAGCACCTGCCTAGCTTGCCACCCCAAAATAATAAAAAAAAAAACTGGAGTGCTAAACCCATTTCTTTTAGACTACACTGATCTAGGCAGTGATCCTTCCATCCACGTAAAATCTGAACATTGGATTCTCAGTCTCCACTGTTAGGAGCCATCTAGAAATGTCTTTGTTGAGGTTGCAGAAGTCTACTGGCATCTTGGGCTGGTTCATTTTATCCTTATGAGCATTTATTTGGCACACACCAGTAAATTGATTTGAAATTCCCTTACCTAGTACTAGTAGATGTCACTGTCAGTCCAATGAAATCTGCTTCATTTTTCTTGACAAGATAATAATCTTGTTGCTATATTGATGAGTTTGTTAGCAGCTTGGTGAACTATCAAGGTCTGTTCTGTCCTATGTATAGGGGAAATGAAAACGATATCTTCCAACTGTTTATAGACTTGGACCTCTAACTTCCCCTAACATGACAGATCCATCCAGAATTCAGTTATTCGGTGGTCTTGTGTATGTGAGCATATAACAACGACCTGATTAGTCATGGACAATTGACCACTGGGATGGAATGTGGACTGTTATGCAGAATTTTGAATTATTTTCTCAATTCATGCTACGTCCTAATAACTCAGATTCAATGTCCAAACAGGTCTGCATGGTAGCAACAGAAGTTTATTAGCCCAAGTTTTATGTGGATATTGTAGTTCTTCTAATCTTCTGGAATTTTGGGTTCAAAAATTCAGTTCTCACTCTGGCTATTGTGTTCTGAGGTTCCAACAAGCACGGGCAAAGATGCAGAAGTAGAATCCAAAAGCAGGACACACGGACTTGACGGAGTGATTACATTTTTTAGATAAAGGATAAAAATATCCGGCCTCTACGTCCGTAGACGTACACAGCCAATTATTACAGAGTTGTGAACAAATAGAAAGAAAAGGAGAGCCAAAGTCTTAAAACAAAAGACTAGGACTACTGAAGAAACGGGGTGATTACATACATTTTGTGGAGTATTTGGAATGAAAGAAATCGGAGAACATTCCAAAAACACGGGCGATGCAGGAGCTGCAGCTGGCCTTCATCATCCTATCATGGAAGACATCAACTTCTACAAGTGGTCCTTTGAGGAAATATAGGCCATTGTCTGTGGGTTGGGTCTATGACTCCATGTCAGTTGGTTGCCTTGTGAACCCTCCATTTTGGTAGATAACTGCAGAGTGATGGGTGCTCTTGAATCTTGACATCACTACTTGCGTCTCCTTCCTCCTTTTTCTGGCATCTTCTATGTTTATTCGCCTTGTTGTTTTTTTTTTCTCTGTAAATGACCTGATCTCTTTCTAACATATTGGCTCAGGAATTCTGCTGTTGATGTTTCAGAGGAAAAAAAAGGAAAACATGGTGTTCTGAACCTAAACTACTCTGTGGATGGATGCAGGGTTTACGGAAGGGCCGCTGCGGACGTGCTGTGGCGGCGGTGGGCCGTACAACTTCAACCCGAAGGCAAGCTGCGGCGTGCGGGGCTCAAGCGTGTGCACGCACCCGTCGGCGTACGCCAACTGGGACGGCGTGCACCTTACGGAGGCCGCCTACCACGCCATCGCTGACAGCATCCTCAACGGCCCCTACACCAGCCCGAGGCTCCTCTGATCCGGATGATCGATGAAGCTCATCGTCCATGGGCATGGTGGCAGCTCATCTCACCTGTAGTAGACTGTAGTAGCGGTGGCAAGAATGGCCGTGAGCTGCTAGCTGTGGTAATTAAACGACTGTTGTATGTACTCCTACTACTAGTAACTAGTGTGACGGTGTTGGGACTGCAAGGGTAACTTCGTAACTAAAATGATGGAGTTCTGCGTACGGCTTCTCAACTTGTGGATTTGGTGTGGACTGCGTCGTGAAATTGGTTCATCTGAGGTAGTACTTTGTCACTGAATCACTGGCAGGCGCCGGTGACTAGTGCTGAAGCTTTTCCTAAAAAGACTAGTGCTGAAGCTGCTCTTATCGTCTCTTCATGCCTTCCAAGTTCCATAGAGTCGAACTTGAAACTGCATTTCCCTAATGCTAGAATTAATGTTGTGGACATCAGGACCGCACAATGCTTCGTTGGACAACCCGAGTATGGCGAGTCCGGGAGACTACACAGAGGACAGGAAACTACTGAAAACCCTCCTAGGGTGTGTTTGATGCCAGCGCCCTGGGGAGCCTGGCCCATGAGCCAGGCCCAGGCCAGCCAGAGCCAGGCCAACGGGCTGCAGCTCGCCATGTTTGGTTCCCAGCACTTTTCAGCCTGGCCCAAGTTGCGCTGGTGTTTGTTCCCGGGCCAAATGGCCGGCTGGAGGCCAACTGCCACCAACTGCCGGGCCGAGCTGGTGTTTGGGGGCGAGCCGGCCGTTGCAACCGCCAGCAACCGCCAGCAACTACCACCCTTCACCACCCGCCAACACAAATCTCTTACCCAACATTTCATTGACAGAAGCATAGGATAGGTAATATTTTCATGAAAATGCTCATCATTGGCCTCACAATTAACACAAATTCTTGATCATCGGCCTCAGAATTAAACAAGTCTACACATAATATGTTCTTAGCTCTTAAAGAGCAACAACACACAATGAAACGGTCCTGACATCAGGCAACAGGTTACACCAAACGGTGCAGCCAAAAACCAAGCAGCAGCATGACAATAGAGAGCATCAGGACCATCTTCCACGACCCACTATTATCATGATGAACATTGAGAGGAACAGGAGGAGCAACAGGTTCAGAATGCAATGGAACATGGTACTGATGATCACTCATGTACTCTTGCAAAGCAGAAACAGCAAGAGCATGGCTGTTATATTTTTTGTGAACAATGCCAGATTGCCCAATGATGTACTTGCTGCATTCTGGCCAGCTTAGGTAAATCCCAGCATGCTTTCCATTGAAAATGACATAGTAGGAAGCCATGATCTCTGTAATAAACATTGTTAGCCTCAGTTTATGTACATATTATATTGATGTATGCTGTACAATGACATCATAGGCAGTAAGAATAATGTATCAAGTGGCCTCGCTTTGTCAACTGGTGGGGTTGGTTATGTTTGAATCATTGGTGGCTTTTTGTGCAAAACAAAACTCCAAACAGCAAAAAAAAAGTGAAGAATCAAAAGAAAGAAAGGAGCCACCTCATCATTACTGTTTTGCATCATTGGCCATTAAGTTTGCCCACAAACACCACCAAACTGACTCAAGTAATCCAGCTCAGAAAGAAAGAAGGAAATTCCAATTGTAAATGAGAATTGCAGCACATAAAGAGTACTTAAATAAGGCAGCCAACAGAGGCCACCAATAGTGCATTACAAAGCCAAATTTGCCTCAACATTGTGGGCAGTACTACTCCTCTCCACTAATGTTAGTCACTATCCTGCCAGACTAACCCAAAAGAAGTCAGCTATACCACTGCACAAAAGCTACACCTAGGAGCCATCAAAATGGGAGAGGGAGGGAGGTGGAGGAACTATACATCTCAACAATCAACCCCCTCATGACCTTGCCGTCCTTTATGGACAGAACTACATGTAGTAGTTCTTGGCAAGGTGGGTCCTCATCCAGATGTCCCTGTGGACCTTCTCCATCTTCACAAAGCCTGTGGCAATGGCCTTGTTCTCAAGCAGGTAGGTGTAGGCTGTGATGAAGGCCTCAGTGCTGAAACCCTCCATCTCCATCACTGCTAGGTACAGGTCAGGGTCAACATGACCAGCCCCAGTCTCCCTCAGTGCACTAGCAACATCTCTAACAGCATCTGACATGTTGGTCATCAAAAGAATCTCCTTCCCCTCTTCCTCTTACCTCCAACAGCAGACTGGGGCTTACCAGAGGTGGCCTTGCTGCCCTCAGGGGCATCATAGGGCAGCTTGTGATCGAGGGCTCCACCTTTGCTTCTTTGCTCTCACCATGTTAACCCCAAGAGGCTCACCGCACCCAATTGCATACCTCCCGGTGGCACGGGAGTGAGCAAAGATGGCCTCCATCTCAACATAGAACCTAATGGGACAGTTAAGGAATTCAGCATCCTTTGGGTGGTCCTGCAGTGTAGGGTAGAGTTAAGGAGAAGTAAAGGGTAGGTAAGATAGGGAAGAGAGGCAGGTTCCATCTACCTCCATGTGCCCCAGGTAGTGATCCCGCTCAAGCATTATGGCATGGACATCATTGTCCCACAAAGCGGACTAAGATCCTTCGGCTTATCCTTGACCACTTCTGCCTCCACTTCCTCAGGTGATTGTACACCTGAGTTGGGCTCACAACATCACCACTGTACTCCTTCAGCATCTTGGCAACATGGTTCACATCTTTGTCCTTGTAAACCTTGTCAGGCCTAGTGCCATCATTCACTAGCTGAGCCATTCTCCTAAGGACAAAGCCAGAGGTGGTGTTGTTCCACCTCATGATGCCATTGGAAGCTGCAGGCTATGCTGGTGCTGCAACAGCAGGAGCTGGAGCCCCAACAGCAGCTGCTGGAGCATCAACATCAACCACTGGAGCACCAAACACTGCCTCAGCTGCAGACACATTCACTTGGGCAGCATCCATCCTAAGCTGATGTCCAATACAACATTTCAACAAGTGTAAGAACAAGTACTAGTATTTAAAATGGTGGCCTCAGGATAATTATCACAAACAAGTCATGGTGGCTGTTACAATAAATGAGGAAGTCCAGAGTAAAATGAATGAGGTTGTAGTGGTCATTAGTGCTACACTCATCCATGGAAGCCATCACAATGTGCTGGTCCACATTAGTTGCTTCCTCTGGATGAAGGTAGCACTTATGTCAACTACAAAAAAGTGCAACAAAGCCAAATTAAAATCCACCAACAGCCACCTTCAATAATAAAGCATTGTCAACATCATTGGCCACCACCATCACCATGGAACAAGTAACAACAGATAAACCAACAGAATAAACAAATTCCAAATGAAGTAAGATTATTACAGAAATTGTCTCAGTTGTCCAGCAACCATTACATAAAAAAGGTTCCAAATCCACATGTTCCAAGCAAGGGCCAACAAATTCACAAATGTGACAACATACATGCAATGCTCAGGTCCTATAGGTGCCCCTAGAAGCCCACATTGCATTAGCAATGTCATCTCTCCTCTGGGTCATGGCCACAGAGTCCTCTTCATCCTGATCTGGCTGGGCAGGGGGGTTATTAGGTGGCAGCCAGTCCTCATCAGGCATCATGTGGTCCATGCCAAATCCTAGAATCCAGTTGTGCAAAATGCAGCATGCAATGACTAGCTTCACTTGGGTCTTGTAGGGGTGGAAGGGCCTGTTGTAAAGGATCCTAAACCTGCACTTGAGGCCACCAAAAGGCCTCTCCACACTCACCCCGAGTGAGGAGTGCCTTAGGTTGAACAGCTTTCTTGCATTTGATGGTCTGCAAGTTTGTGCTTCCGTACTCACCTTTGAACATACAAGTGAAGGCGATGATACCTAACACCCCTATAGGGAGGTAGGAAGCCATTGCGGCATGCATACCCAGCATCTACAAGGTAGCTTTTACCTACAAGTTTAAGTGAATGCAAGGGATAATAAGTGACTAGCGCTAACTCTACAACTAATAATTACCTTAAAGTGTGGGTTCCATCTAGGGCTCCCAAGTATCTTTGGATGAGTGGTAGAGGAAGGAGGCTTGATCATCTCATTCCTCAATTCCCCAACAGCAAACAGAACCTAGTGAAAGTTTCTGTGGACAGTCTCTATGGACCTGGCAAAGGACTGATGCACAACCCTAAACCTTTGGTTGTGACCAACAATGTGCAAGAACATAGCAACCTGCTCCTCTACACTACAACCAGGACTCTCAGGAACTAAACCCCTCTGTCTAAACAGATCACACAGAGCAAAAAAAGGGGCTCTGCTCATCCTAATCATAGAAATACACTCCCTGTCAGTGGAATTGTATATGGCCTGGAGAGTGCGCTGTCTGTGGCGCTCAGCATCACTTCTAAGTGCATACAGAAGTGGGTTAGGCTCAGGGACAGGGATAGGACTTCTAATCCTACTGGCTACAAAGGAAGTCATAACAACAACCAAAGTGGATGCTTGCTTGGCAAGAACCTCTCTTCTCTGGGCACCATCCATCTACAGAGCATGAGCATGGTACACAAACATAAATAAGTTGACACAAACTCGGCATCACCATGGAAATGGAACAAGCATATATTCAAACAAAGGCACGGCTACATGCAAAGCATGCCTCCCAGTGCCTACTGGACATCATCATCGACAAGTAATAGCCCAACAAAATGTACATGTACGAGCCCACTGTCAGGTTCTGCTAAAGAACTGAACCACATAACAGGGACTGCATGAAACAGAGATGGAAAAACAACATGAACATGAACATTCATATGAACATGAACATAAACATCAAGAACAGGGACTGCATGAAACTGAGATGCATAAAGAACATGAACATGAACATTCACATGAGCATGAACATGAACATAAACATCAGGAACAGTAACGCATCAAGAACATCATGAACATCATCTAAGCAATAGGTACAGTAATACAAGAAGAAGATGAACATCAAGAACAGTAAAGCAGAGCGGGAAGAGGAACCCTTCGGGGTCTGGTTTCACCTCGGGGTGGTCGAACGAGGAAGCAAGAACCGAGCGGCGGACGAGGTAGCAGATCTGGACGGCGAGGACGCAGATACACCTCACACCAACCCGGCGCAGCGAGATCCGGATGGAGGAAGACGAAGAAGACGAGGAAGACGAGAAGAAGACCAGCTCCCCCAAATCCAGCAGCTGCGGCTCCGGCAGCAACCAGATCCAGCAACGGGGAACGGAGAAGAAGCCCGCCGCGGAAGAAGGACCGCTCGCCGGACCACAACCACAGCTCACCGCCGCCGCCGCCGAGTCTAGGGTTTCGGTGGAGAGGGATTGGAAGCGGAGGGAAGGGAGTGAAAGAGGGAGGGATGGGCTTTATAGGCGAAGGGATTCAGCTGGTGGAAATGGCGCGCGGAAGTTTCACGCTTCCCGCGCGAGCGCGCGAGAGCACGCGCCAGCCGCCGCCATCGCCCTGAAATCGCCGAGCTCGCGCCGCGGAGAGCCTGGCCCTGGGGAAGCGAAGGGGGCGACCGCTTCCCGGGAGCCAGGCCGGGAGGGGGCTTTTGCTCCGCGCGAGCCAGGCCGGGAGGTGGGCCCAGGCCACCAAACACGGGCCGTTGCAGCCCATGGGCGCAAGGCACACCTCCGGCCCGCTATCAAACACACCCCTAGTTTTTCTTTTTGGGTCAGGGCGGCGTGAGCAAAACTTCTATTTACAGATTTGCCCATCTCGTTGGGCCAAGGTGATCTTCACACATCGTCAGGACATCATGGGCCCTTGTACCTGTTGGGCTTGTTTGCCATTGTTTCTGGCCGGTGAATACTCAGCCATAATAGATACATTTAAAAAAAAAACATACACGGTTTGAGAGGATACGAGCATGCATGTACACTAATCCATTTTTTCATGTACATATATATGACTGTTATGTTGTAATCATGGTTGTATTATTCCTTGATACTTGAAATCTACACACTTGCATGTTAAATATGTTTAAGTTGCATGTTAAATATGTTTAAGTTCATGTGCACAATACTAGCATGCAAGTCAGTTCTGACTTTTTTTCCACCATAGAGGTATGGAGTTGTTACTGCTGATGCATGTAGACACGTACTAGGCAGTGCAACTTGGTGCTTAAGTTTAGCTCAAAACCTTGCTGATGCTCAAGTAAACAAGT
Source organism: Themeda triandra (assembly GCA_018135685.1). NCBI lineage: Eukaryota > Viridiplantae > Streptophyta > Magnoliopsida > Poales > Poaceae > Themeda > Themeda triandra. The sequence goes on along the minus strand of JAENPR010000084.1, from coordinate 410,768 downwards.
AAAGGCCGCATCCATACAATAGGCAGCTTGTTCTACCATTCAACAAAATTATTTGTCACTACCCCCACAGTACCGAGTGTCGAGGGAAAGTTAGCAGCCAAGGATTGACTAACATTTTACTTTAGTGTGGCGGCAGCTACTTGCCTAGCTAATGCGTCCTATCCGTACGGATACAATGTTCCAAACTGATGCAGTGGTCAGCAAGGTAAGCTATATCCGCTTTGCAGTGGCTCTATTATTTTTAGTACATGTGTGTACGTGAGCATTTGTATTTATAATTGTAGCTGATGTCCGGGAAAAAAATTAGTTCATATGCAATTTAATCAAGATTCAAATAATAGACAGCTCAAATAGAACTCTGGTTAACTACTCCCTCCGTAACTCTGATCTGTCCCAAAATAAGTGACGTTCTCGCTTCTCGAGAAATAGCTGTCGGCAATTATATATTAAAGTATATTAATATTTATGCTAATTAATTAGTATCATAGAAAAGATCTTTATATATAGTTTTTTTAAAAATATTTAAAGATATAAATATTGCACATATTTTCTGTAAATTGAGTCAAACTTGTGGTACAAAACCCTAAAATAATACTTAGGCCAGCTTTCAATGGAGATTTCATGGGAGTGTCATGCACATTAAATAGACGCCATGTCAAAGATTTGCATTAAATTGCATGAAATTGGGAGGAGAGAGAAGAAATTCGTTTCACCATGGTGAAACTATATAGCGGTGTTTTCAAAACATTGGAAAGTGTGTGAAACCCCCATTGAGAGTGTTATTTCATTTCATCTGCATGCATGGAGGAAGGTCATTGGTGGAAGAGAGGAGAAAGAGACAATGGTGGACCCATAGAAGTTTTAAATAGTATGTGAAACTGTGCAATGAAACTATGCATTGAGGGAGTGAGTTGTTTCGTATCAAAATTTTAAAACTTTAAATAATATGTGAAATTGTGTAATGAAACTAGACATTGAGATTGACCTTATTTTGGGACGGAGCGAGTAACTGGACCCGCCCATGCAACCTCTAGCTAGCTAGCAAATGCAAAAACGACAAATCTAAGAACCGTCAATTCTTAGTAGCTTTGCGGCCGTTGCGCTTTGAGGAGTGATTGCGCAAGAAATATGTCTTTCTGACAAACTCTCTATTTATATATAGAGTGAATTGCACTCATCGTATAACAACTATCTTTATGGGGTGCATGTTAGTCCAATATTTTATAATTTAGTCAAATTAATACAACAACTATTTAGGTGAATATTAGCAAAAATGTCCGTGCATTACAACGGGAATTTGGAACACTTAGTTTGTTGTATAGACACCTATATACGCCCATGCGTGAACGGCAGAAAAGAGACACCCGGAAAAAAAAAATCTACAATTGTTATGAAAAATAGGGGGTGGGGGGGGGGGTGTTCAATATCAAACATAGTCAGCCAAGGAGAAGCTGTTAATATTCCTTTTTTCATATTAGTTAGTTTGTATCATCATCATCATATACTCAACTTTAGTATCCTAATAGAATATAACTTTTCTTTTTCCATAGATGTAATTTAATGTTCATGACATATTATTAACATGTAATTATTCTTTATTTAATTGATTGTTCCTTGCTACGTATTTCATTGCTCAATCTGGTGGGTAATAGTTATTAATTTTTTTCCTACAAATGTGCATAACTAAACTCTTTAATTGCTTTCCTTTCTCACAAACCGAGAACCAAACCAAACTTTTTTTTTTCGATTTTCCTTTTTCGCTTGGGTTCCTAGATTTGTATAGATATATGTTGGTTCAACATCTTCTAATCTAATTAAATTTCACGAGAACTTGGTTTATTGGTGCGTATACGGTCCAAGTGTTGTCCACTTGAAACATCTTCGAGGCACTAGCTAGCTAGCTCCAACGTTTTTTGAGAGATCATAGCTAGCTCCATCGTCCCAGGCATCAGTCCGGAGAGGCTCGATATCAAGCAATACTGCTTTGCTTTTTTGCTTCCCAAGCTAGCGCAAGCGGCTGCCCAACCATGAGGCTTCTTCCCGTGGCTGTGGCGCCATTCCTGCTCCTCCTTATCTTCCTGCTCTCGTGCCCTCGCGGCGCTACTCTGGCGAGCACAAGCGCTTCACCTCTATAATCAGCTTCGGCGACTCGTACGTCGACACCGGCAACCAGGTGAGGTGGGAAGACCCCGTCCTTGAGAACCTCCCCATAAGGAACCCACCCTACGGCGAGACGTTCTTCGGCCACCCGTCCGGCCGCGCCACCAACGGCCGCATCGTCCTCGACTTCATCGGTATGTATTGTCGCTGCCCCTAGTATTGGAGAAAATTCCAATCCAACTAACCTAATTTTTTAAAAAGATTCAAATTCCTCTAAAACGAAGGGATCCAAACGGCCCCTCACTTTTAATCCTTCTGATTACGCATGTGTATATGCAGCCGATGCTTTGGGTCTACCTTTCGTGCCGCCGGCGTTGTCCAAAGGGGAGAACTTTTCGACAGGTGTAAACTTCGCGGTGGCCGGAGCGACAGCGTTAGATTTGGCGTACCTCCAGGGGCACAACATCGTCGTCGACGACCCCCCGATCAACAGCTCCCTAAACGACCAGCTCCGGTGGTTCGAGAAACTGAAGCCATTGCTTTGCCGACGCGCGCAAGGTAAATTAAAGCTACGGGACTTGCTAAGGTACTTCGGACTCCGGCTACCCATAGGAACATAGGATCTTAAACAAATCTTTTCTTTAAACTCAGGAACTCTCCATTTTCATTTTCATTAAAAACAGAAATACAAAAGAGTTTTAAGAGGATGACAGGAGGGAAGAAGAGGGAGGAGGATTCTTAAACAAATCTTTGTTCCGTGAAGGACCGAAAACGGCGACCAGAGGAAGGTGAATGGGAGCCGTAAAAATTTCTCGCGAAATATTTAGGCCACTATCCCAACTTCACCGCCAAACGCTCAAAGCAAACACCGTGATGTCCACGACCCAAAAGAGTGGGTCGGTGTTCCCTAGGAACACAGCGGGACACCACAAAGCCGATGCAACAAGCGGAAAACAAATCAGAGCTCAGACGAAGAAACCGTGGATGAAAACGTGGGCTCGGAATTATAGACCTGAAAATCGAGCAACTAAAATTGGGAACTCAGCACAACTAGCAGGTAATTCTTGGCAGTCCAGAACAGCAGCATACTACCGAGATCACTAATTCAAGCAATAGGAAATAGACTAATCAAAGCAAGGATTAGTTTGAATAATTAAAATAGTCTCTACACTATTGCTTGAAAGTGACATCTCTGAAAGCTTTGATTCTCATTCACGAGCAAACCAACAAGAAGGAAAGGAGCACGATTATGAATCACGTACTGAAACTTTGGTTCCTGGAGATGCAGTTCATGAACTGGACGTGATGTAAACCTGCAAATTTGAATGCCCAAATCCTGCACGAGCTACTGAACCTGCTGAATGAGATGCTAAAGGAAATCGTGCAGTAGACGAAAGAGATTGACGAGCAGCTGTCTGTCGGAGTGCTTGACGAGATGAGCTGCAACCTGTAAACGAAGAAAAACAGCAGCTGCTGTCCCTATGCTCCTCAAGCTATCGATGCTGAAATGCAGTGACAAAACAACTAGAGGAAAATAGAACACGAGCTACTGTACTTGCCACTTCAACCTGAAAACAGAGCTGAGTTCTAGTGCTACTACTAATGCTCATTAGCCAACATGAGCAAGCAACAGAAACAATCAATTATCAAGGCAAAAGGAATTTTCAGTTTGCTGCAGCTACCTGACGAACCAAGCTGCAACTCCTGTACAGCTAGGAGGCACAAACTCCACTCACGAAATAAGCAAGAGTAAATAAACCAATCAATCAATGAATAGCTAATGATGATTTGAAAAGTTCATTCACTACTGCCTGATAATGACTCGTCACAAAAGAGATGAAATTTTCCCAAGCTGCTGCTACTGTCGTGTGCTAGAAAGACAGGAACAAGGTCTGAACTTTTAAGCAGCCAAGGCACGAAGTAAGCTTCTGATATTCAGCAGATGAGTGCAACGATTAACCAGTAATAAAAAGAACTGCTGCTCCTAGAGTTCGATCTGCAATAGATTAACACAAGCACTGCTTACCTTCTTACCTGCTTGCCGAGGTGCAGCTACTCTCTTGCCAAGTTCAGCACGATGAACAATTGTTGCCGAGCTACAGATGGACGAGCTGTTCCTGGTACTCGATGAGTTGCACACCGGCTTGCAAGAGCTGAAATCACCAAGCCTCAAGAGCAGAGACAGAGATGGGCGACTCGCACAGCAGGGATGCAGGTCTTGGCACTGGCTGGGCCTTGACTCACAGAAGTGCTTGAACGGCGCTGAGGATGAGACGCCCTGGCGAACTGCAGAAAGGGGAACGGCCGACGGTGGGTCTGCTCGCCGCCGGTACTGCAACAAAACTTCAAAGAGGGAACTGCAGGACAAGCACGCCTGGTGCTGTGGACGCGGTGCCAGGGACCAAGGAAGCGCCGCTAGATGAGCTCGCACAGTGCCTGAGCACCGGCGCTGATAGCGCTGCTGCCTGGTGTTGTGGAACCCCGAACCGACGAACAGACAGCACGAACAGATAAAAGAGGTGCCCAGAAATTTGACCAAAACTCGAACAAACTAGAACAAAAAGCTCCCAAATTTCGCACAGCTGATCACAACGTAATAGATGAGCATACTTCAAGAGATCATCGCCCAATTTCTATCCAATCTCCGGGAAACTCAAATTGAGCCCAAGAACACACTTTTCGCCCCAAATCGGAAATCACTTGATTTCTTGATGCACGAGTGAAATTGGTTCGAATCATTTGGTGATCTAGTTCATCACTCGACAAAGCATCAATCTGTCCAAAGAGAACGAGCTAAATCGCTCCAAATCCGAAGAACAAAAATCTCTTCAAAAATAGCTCCAAAAATAGGAGAAAAAACAAAACTCGATTTAGAGAGGGGAATGAGAGATGCACGAAAATTGATCCTTGGATTACTTCATGATATCCGGTTACAAGACAATTCTAGCAAATCAAAACTATGGATTGCAAAAAACTCAAGAACAAGAGCCACTCCTCTCTAACCCTAGCCTTCTCTCAACTCCACACAAATGAGAGTGACCATCCAAGGATGGCCGCTCCAAACAGCCCCTTCACACATATATAGGCGCATGTCAAAGACCAAAACACCCTTACATGAAGCACACAGCCCAAATACCCTCTAGGGGTAAAACCGTCCATGTTTTTCTTCATCGATCCGACGGCCACCGCGCCTCCTCACCGGTAGCCTCGCTTCCACGCGATCTCCCCGATGCCGCCACGTGCCGTCCGTCCGCAACGGGACCTCCGCCCGAGTTTTGAGGCGCAAACCCGGGAAACCCGCCACCGATGGTTTTGAGGTGAAACCACCAAACCGTCTGCGAGTAGCGTAGCCCGTACGCATCCCCCGCCGTGTACACTTGCGCTCGTCGATGTCCCAGTTGTCAGCCACCACGGCTAGCCGCCCCGCTTCAAGGTCCCTCGGTCCAAGCCTCACGTCCGCCCTTCACCGCACCCGGTCCGTCAGCACGGCACGCCCTACTTGACCTTCACTGCACCGTCGACCACCGCCTCCGAGCTCGACACCTGTACAACACAAGCCAAGAGACACCGTTGTTTGGCACGAAATCGCGTGCCACGGTTAGTAAGACTCACACACACGCCACTTGTGTTGCCATGTTGACAATCGCTCATCATAAAAGCGCTACACTATGGCTATGGAAAAGCCATGTGTTCGCAATCTCCCCTTGATGAGTGCATTGTCAACACCAACACAAAACCGAGACAACTCATCCAAATGACCAAGAGCCAAAGAAAAGCCGAAAACCGGTCATTTGCAATGATCAAAAGCAAGAGCAAAACTTGGTTCTCAAAGACATGGGCAACGGCTCGACGCAACCAAGCAAAACGAAAGCTAGTCCTCAAGAAGAGGCGTAAAAGGGCTCAACACCACTAGCAAAGCACAAAGCACAAAGCTCGGAGTGCAACTCCCCCTTGACAAATGCATACTCACCAATGAACTCTCTCGGATTTGTGGATGTTTCTCCCCCTTGTTGGCACATGCACTTATCAAGATTAAAACACAAGAGACTCGCAACTCCTCTCAAATCATGCCATGATAAAAATGCAAAATGTAGAGCTTCAAGAGTATAGCAATCCGAGTACATAGATGCTCTAGCAAGTATGGCAAGTGTATAGCAACAAGCACAAGTCGAAGCCAATGCTCAAACCGATCAAGTGATACGGAATATGAAACACAAGCATTTTGATCAGGTGTTGAGCATTTTATAAAAGGTGTTCACCAAAAAGAATAGCACCTAGCACATATAAGCAGGAGATCAAACAAGTGCTAACATATGTATACAAAAGTGAACTACCCTATATAACGGTCACACATCATGTCTCAAAGATGCACTTAACAACACTTGTAACTTCAACATTGATTAGAGAGTTAAAACAACAGTTAACAAGGTTTCATTTAGACATGTGTATGCGAGAGGATCAAAACTGTCCGCCAAAAGGTTGTTTTTATCATGTTTTTCAACCACGCCGAGTTCATCCCTTAGTGCAAGTGGGAAGCTATCTCGTCACGAGTGGTTGTGGACTAGCACTACAATGCCCAAGTTCATCTCACTCGAAAGAATGAGAAGCAATCTCGTGACGTTGCCGTGGGACAGAAAAGATCCAACTCAAAACTTTTCATCATTTCTTAGCTTAGACATCAAATTTTAGCACAAGATTATCAAGAGACCCGAGCTAAGTGAATGACTCAAAAAACATGAGACATAGCAACATAAGCATACATATGAAAGCAACAAGGTTCTCACAAAACCTACACATGCTAGTTGTCATCTCAAAGGTGAACATTTTTCGGGTTGCATCAAGATTTAAGCAAGTTCACATTCAGAAAAACAGGCTTAGCTCATAACATGTAACAAGTGATCAAAAGGAGCCTAAGCTGCAAGCACCATTATGGATAAACAAGACATACTAACAAGAGCATATATGTAATCAAAACTGCTATAGTCATGAAGCTCAACAAAAGTAGTATGATACATGATGAGATGCAATGCAAAAGTAGAAAGGATTCGGCTCAACATCAAGAAGCACTTAGGAGGGTTCAAATAAACATGAAGGCACAAAAGAACCAACTCCCCTCGGAAAAAGCCAAACTCCCCCTCAACCAAAGACACCTAGCAAAAGAAAACTAGAAAACAAAAGGCACAAAACCACAAGAAAAAGCTCCAACTCCAAAAGAAGGAAAACCCAAAGGAGCCAAATACAACCAAAAGACATGTCCGACCCAAAAGCAACCAAAATCTTGACACATGGTACAATGCACAATGATGATATCAAATAGGGAATAAAAGCATGTAACATGGTACTAATTAAAATGGGTAAAAACTTGGGTTAGCAAAACATGTCAATAGGGTACATGTAACTATACAAAAGCTAACTAAAAAGGATATCTAATGAACATCATACCAAGTATAGAATTTAAGCACATGGTAAAGCATGGTAAAAAGTTCATGAGGATCACACACTAACATGAAAAGTGGCTAATCCACCAAGATATACACAAAGCTAGCATGGCATATGATACACAAGACAAAACAAGCTAGACTAGATATAAAAGCATGATACAAGTATAATACATGCAAGATATATACAAGAGAGCAAATGAATAACTATCTCATACCACAAGTAAGAGAACATGAATGTACAAGGTATGAGTGTGTATGATAGCTCACGAGTGTGTGTAGACGCCACAATAAAGCACATGGCTCTTGGAGGCCATCGCAATGGGTGTAGAGAACCATCAAGTCTTGATCACACCATGCAAGGATCAAATTCCACAAAGCACATGTTCTCCACCCCATATCCTCATACCTACACACAAGAGGATAAAGTAACCCGAGTCTTGGATCCCGAAGGGTTAGCAAGCATATACTTGGAAATCCAAGACTTGGTCACACACCTAAAAGATGTACTCAACTTATCATGTGTGTTAGCATGATGCAAGTCATGGTTCTTATGCATTTTTAAAACATCTTTGGAAGCATTCCTCGAAAGGACAACTCGAGAAGAAGAACGAGCGGTACCAAGAGAAAAGAGGCAAACATCTCCCAAAGTCTTATGAGAAGAACCAATAGAAGCATCAAGAGAAGCATGTTGTGGACCAACACAAGAAGTACTAGAAGCATGTCCACAATCATGACCTAACCCACTAGAGGAGTCATAAAATCCATCGACCGAAAGAGGCTTCTTACTAGGCTCACAAGTGTTCATACCATGAGAATGACAATGAACTATCAAAGGCCTAGAAGAGTGAGCTCGCATGCGTTTGGCACGCCGATAGCAAAAGCTCTCTTGATGCCCATCGTTCCCACAAAAAGAGCAATGGTACAAAGGCCTATCGGAAGGCACACCATTCTCCATCAAGTGAGAAGTTGCTTGGGACTTAGGGCAAGAAGCATCAACATTCAACTTGGTGCCAACACTAGGAGCACACGTGCCATGAGAGAGGCCACGTGGCTTCCTAAAAGCCTTAGCTCGAACACGTCGCTCGTGTTTGACACGGCGAAAGCAGAAATCGAATGAATGCCCATCTTTCTTGCAAAAGGTGCATTTGAAGATTGGTTTGGGAACATGAGTTCCAAAAATTTGAGAAGCACCATTGCCATTAGAAATCCCATGAACATCACCCGAAGAAGCAACAAGCTTAGGACTAGCTATGGAAGAGCTATCCGAAGCCTTATCACAAGTGCCACCATCCAAAGACTCACGCGCAACACAAGAGTTCAACTCCAATTGAGAAGAAGCAATTTTAGAAACAACATCGGAGTTGGAAAAATCGCGAGAATCTAAAGACTTAGCACAAAGACTCTTGCATCTTTTAGTCAAAACCTCATTTTCAAACTTGAGGCGATCACAAGTACCACAAGGAGCATTTTTCAAGTTTTCCATCTCCTTCTCAATGCACTCGGCATATGTGGTACGCAAGAGATCAATCTCTTTCTCAAGGTTAGCACTCATCTCATTGTGCTCAACCAACTTGGCGCTCATATCATCGCGCATTTGTTTCAAAGCCAAAACTTCATTTTCACATGTGATGTGAGTCAATTTTAGTTCATTAATTTCAGCAACCAAAGACTCACAAGAAACACATGGCAAAGAAGCATTTGACTTAAGCAAAGCATTTTCTTCTCTAGCCTTATCAAGATCCTCATACAAGTCAAGACACGAAAGACATGGCATAGAGGCATTGATTTTTAACTTCTTATTTTCAGATTTTAAACATGCAAGAGAAGAGCTCAAATCATCATTCTTTCTAAGCATGTTATCACAAGAAGTGCATGGAATTAAAGCACAAGACTTCCAATGAGAAAGACCACATTTCAACCTAGCAATTGAGCATTTCAACTTCTCATTCTTTCGATGCAAAGTAACACAAAGCTCATCATTTTTAGCACAATGCTCAAGACATGTATCAAAACGGTGGGATAAGTACAAAACGCTACTGACAAGTGTACCTTTCTTGGCCTTGCCAAGTTCGCGCACAAGATCCTCCACCGAAAGCTCATCATCATCTAGGAGGCCCAACAAAGCATTCACCTCGCGTTCCTTTTCAAGCGCCGCATTGCGCCTTCTCTGCATGATGTCATCCTCCACTGCAAGTCTATCATTCAAACCTGAGGACAAAGACTCACAAGAAGAAGAGCTTGGTGCCATCTCTCAAAGCACCGTTAGTGTTAGTAAGAACAGGCACAAAATCGATAACAAAAGCGGAAAACAAATTCACCCTCAAAACAATGTCGCCTCCGTGGATCACGGACCGATTAAGGTGGAGTGATCCTTAACCGGCTCCGATACCAATTGAAGGACCGAAAACGGCGACTAGAGGGGGGTGAATGGGAGCCGTAAAAATTTCTCGCGAAATATTTAGGCCACTATCCCAACTTCACCGCCAAACGCTCAAAGCAAACACCGTGATGTCCACGACCCAAAAGAGTGGGTGGGTGTTCCCTAGGAACACAGCGGGACACCACAAAGCCGATGCAACAAGCGGAAAACAAATCAGAGCTCAGACGAAGAAACCGTGGATGAAAACGTGGGCTCGGAATTATAGACCTGAAAATCGAGCAACTAAAATTGGGAACTCAAGCACAACTAGCAGGTAATTCTTGGCAGTCCAGAACAGCAGCATACTACCGAGATCACTAATTCAAGCAATAGGAAATAGACTAATCAAAGCAAGGATTAGTTTGAATAATTAAAATAGTCTCTACACTATTGCTTGAAAGTGACATCTCTGAAAGCTTTGATTCTCATTCACGAGCAAACCAACAAGAAGGAAAGGAGCACGATTATGAATCACGTACTGAAACTTTGGTTCCTGGAGATGCAGTTCATGAACTGGACGTGATGTAAACCTGCAAATTTGAATGCCCAAATCCTGCACGAGCTACCGAACCTGCTGAATGAGATGCTAAAGGAAATCGTGCAGTAGACGAAAGAGATTGACGAGCAGCAGCTGTCTGTCGGAGTGCTTGACGAGATGAGCTGCAACCTGTAAACGAAGAAAAACAGCAGCTGCTGTCCCTATGCTCCTCAAGCTATCGATGCTGAAATGCAGTGACAAAACAACTAGAGGAAAATAGAACACGAGCTACTGTACTTGCCACTTCAACCTGAAAACAGAGCTGAGTTCTAGTGCTACTACTAATGCTCATTAGCCAACATGAGCAAGCAACAGAAACAATCAATTATCAAGGCAAAAGGAATTTTCAGTTTGCTGCAGCTACCTGACGAACCAAGCTGCAACTCCTGTACAGCTAGGAGGCACAAACTCCACTCACGAAATAAGCAAGAGTAAATAAACCAATCAATCAATGAATAGCTAATGATGATTTGAAAAGTTCATTCACTACTGCCTGATAATGACTCGTCACAAAAGAGATGAAATTTTCCCAAGCTGCTGCTACTGTCGTGTGCTAGAAAGACAGGAACAAGGTCTGAACTTTTAAGCAGCCAAGGCACGAAGTAAGCTTCTGATATTCAGCAGATGAGTGCAATGATTAACCAGTAATAAAAAGAACTGCTGCTCCTAGAGTTCGATCTGCAATAGATTAACACAAGCACTGCTTACCTTCTTACCTGCTTGCCGAGGTGCAGCTACTCTCTTGCCAAGTTCAGCACGATGAACAATTGTTGCCGAGCTACAGATGGACGAGCTGTTCCCGGTACTCGATGAGTTGCACACCGGCTTGCAAGAGCTGAAATCACCAAGCCTCAAGAGCGAGAGACGAGATGGGCGACTCGCACGGCGGGATGCAGTCTTGGCACCGGGCCGGGCCTTGACTCACGAAGTGCTTGAACGGCGCTGAGGATGAGACGCCCTGGCGAACTGCAGAAAGGGGAACGGCCGACGGTGGGTCTGCTCGCCGCCGGTACTGCAACAAAACTTCAAAGAGGGAACTGCAGGACAAGCACGCCTGGTGCTGTGGACGCGGTGCCAGGGACCAAGGAAGCGCCGCTAGATGAGCTCGCACAGTGCCTGAGCACCGGCGCTGATAGCGCTGCTGCCTGGTGTTGTGGAACCCCGAACCGACGAACAGACAGCACGAACAGATAAAAGAGGTGCCCAGAAATTTGACCAAAACTCGAACAAACTAGAACAAAAAGCTCCCAAATTTCGCACGCCTGATCACAACGTAATAGATGAGCATACTTCAAGAGATCATCGCCCAATTTCTATCCAATCTCCGGAAACTCAAATCGAGCCCAAGAACACACTTTTCGCCCCAAATCGGAAATCACTTGATTTCTTGATGCACGAGTGAAATTGGTTCGAATCATTTGGTGATCTAGTTCATCACTCGACAAAGCATCAATCTGTCCAAAGAGAACGAGCTAAATCGCTCCAAATCCGAAGAACAAAAATCTCTTCAAAAATAGCTCCGAAAATAGGAGAAAAAACAAAACTCAGATTTAGAGAGGGGAATGAGAGATGCACGAAAATTGATCCTTGGATTACTTCATGATATCCGGTTACAAGACAATTCTAGCAAATCAAAACTATGGATGGCAAAAAACTCAAGAACAAGAGCCACTCCTCTCTCTAACCCTAGCCTTCTCTCAACTCCACACAAATGAGAGTGACCATCCAAGGATGGCTGCTCCAAACAGCCCCTTCACACATATATAGGCGCATGTCAAAGACCAAAACACCCTTACATGAAGCACACAGCCCAAATACCCTCTAGGGGTAAAACCGTCCATGTTTTTCTTCATCGATCCGACGGCCACCGCGCCTCCTCACCGGTAGCCTCGCTTCCACGCGATCTCCCGATGCCGCCACGTGCCGTCCGTCCGCAACGGGACCTCCGCCCGAGTTTTGAGGCGCAAACCCGGGAAACCCGCCACCGATGGTTTTGAGGTGAAACCACCAAACCGTCTGCGAGTAGCGTAGCCCGTACGCATCCCCCGCCGTGTACACTTGCGCTCGTCGATGTCCCAGTTGTCAGCCACCACGGCTAGCCGCCCGGCTTCAAGGTCCCTCGGTCCAAGCCTCACGTCCGCCCTTCACCGCACCCGGTCCGTCAGCACGGCACGCCCTACTTGACCTTCACTGCACCGTCGACCACCGCCTCCGAGCTCGACACCTGTACAACACAAGCCAAGAGACACCGTTGTTTGGCACGAAATCGCGTGCCACGGTTAGTAAGACTCACACACACGCCACTTGTGTTGCCATGTTGACAATCGCTCATCATAAAAGCGCTACACTATGGCTATGGAAAAGCCATGTGTTCGCAATCTCCCCCTTGATGAGTGCATTGTCAACACCAACACAAAACCAGAGACAACTCATCCAAATGACCAAGAGCCAAAGAAAAGCTGAAAACCGGTCATTTGCAATGATCAAAAGCAAGAGCAAAACTTGGTTCCCAAAGACATGGGCAACGGCTCGACGCAACCAAGCAAAACGAAAGCTAGTCCTCAAGAAGAGGCGTAAAAGGGCTCAACACCACTAGCAAAGCACAAAGCACAAAGCTCGGAGTGCAACTCCCTTGACAAATGCATACTCACCAATGAACTCTCTGGATTTGTGGATGTTTCTCCCCCTTGTTGGCACATGCACTTATCAAGATTAAAACACAAGAGACTGCAACTCCTCTCAAATCATGCCATGATAAAAATGCAAAATGTAGAGCTTCAAGAGTATAGCAATCCAGAGTACATAGATGCTCTAGCAAGTATGGCAAGTGTATAGCAACAAGCACAAGTCGAAGCCAATGCTCAAACTGATCAAGTGATACGGAATATGAAACACAAGCATTTTGATCAGGTGTTGAGCATTTTATAAAAGGTGTTCACCAAAAAGAATAGCACCTAGCACATATAAGCAGGAGATCAAACAAGTGCTAACATATGTATACAAAAGTGAACTACCCTATATAACGGTCACACATCATGTCTCAAAGATGCACTTAACAACACTTGTAACTTCAACATTGATTAGAGAGTTAAAACAACAGTTAACAAGGTTTCATTTAGACATGTGTATGCGAGAGGATCAAAACTGTCCGCCAAAAGGTTGTTTTTATCATGTTTTTCAACCACGCCGAGTTCATCCCTTAGTGCAAGTGGGAAGCTGTCTCGTCACGAGTGGTTGTGGACTAGCACTACAATGCCCAAGTTCATCTCACTCGAAAGAATGAGAAGCAATCTCGTGACGTTGCCGTGGGACAGAAAAGATCCAACTCAAAACTTTTCATCATTTCTTAGCTTAGACATCAAATTTTAGCACAAGATTATCAAGAGATCCGAGCTAAGTGAATGACTCAAAAAACATGAGACATAGCAACTTAAGCATACATATGAAAGCAACAAGGTTCTCACAAAACCTACACATGCTAGTTGCCATCTCAAAGGTGAACATTTTTCGGGTTGCATCAAGATTTAAGCAAGTTCACATTCAGAAAAACAGGCTTAGCTCATAACATGTAACAAGTGATCAAAAGGAGCCTAAGCTGCAAGCACCATTATGGATAAACAAGACATACTAACAAGAGCATATATGTAATCAAAACTGCTATAGTCATGAAGCTCAACAAAAGTAGTATGATACATGATGAGATGCAATGCAAAAGTAGAAAGGATTCGGCTCAACATCAAGAAGCACTTAGGAGGGTTCAAATAAACATGAAGGCACAAAAGAACCAACTCCCCTCGGAAAAAGCCAAACTCCCCTCAACCAAAGACACCTAGCAAAAGAAAACTAGAAAACAAAAGGCACAAAACCACAAGAAAAAGCTCCAACTCCAAAAGAAGGAAAACCCAAAGGAGCCAAATACAACCAAAAGACATGTCCGACCCAAAATCAACCAAAATCTTGACACATGGTACAATGTACAATGATGATATCAAATAGGGAATAAAAGCATGTAACATGGTACTAATTAAAATGGGTAAAAACTTGGGTTAGCAAAACATGTCAATAGGGTACATGTAACTATACAAAAGCTAACTAAAAAGGATATCTAATGAACATCATACCAAGTATAGAATTTAAGCACATGGTAAAGCATGGTAAAAAGTTCATGAGGATCACACACTAACATGAAAAGTGGCTAATCCACCAAGATATACACAAAGCTAGCATGGCATATGATACACAAGACAAAACAAGCTAGACTAGATATAAAAGCATGATACAAGTATAATACATGCAAGATATATACAAGAGAGCAAATGAATAACTATCTCATACCACAAGTAAGAGAACATGAATGTACAAGGTATGAGTGTGTATGATAGCTCACAGAGTGTGTGTAGACGCCACAATAAAGCACATGGCTCTTGGAGGCCATCGCAATGGGTGTAGAGAACCATCAAGTCTTGATCACACCATGCAAGGATCAAATTCCACAAAGCACATGTTCTCCACCCCATATCCTCATACCTACACACAAGAGGATAAAGTAACCCGAGTCTTGGATCCCGAAGGGTTAGCAAGCATATACTTGGAAATCCAAGACTTGGTCACACACCTAAAAGATGTACTCAACTTATCATGTGTGTTAGCATGATGCAAGTCATGGTTCTTATGCATTTTTAAAACATCTTTGGAAGCATTCCTCGAAAGGACAACTCGAGAAGAAGAACGAGCGGTACCAAGAGAAAAGAGGCAAACATCTCCCAAAGTCTTATGAGAAGAACCAATAGAAGCATCAAGAGAAGCATGTTGTGGACCAACACAAGAAGTACTAGAAGCATGTCCACAATCATGACCTAACCCACTAGAGGAGTCATAAAATCCATCGACCGAAAGAGGCTTCTTACTAGGCTCACAAGTGTTCATACCATGAGAATGACAATGAACTATCAAAGGCCTAGAAGAGTGAGCTCGCCGCATGCGTTTGGCACGCCGATAGCAAAAGCTCTCTTGATGCCCATCGTTCCCACAAAAAGAGCAATGGTACAAAGGCCTATCGGAAGGCACACCATTCTCCATCAAGTGAGAAGTTGCTTGGGACTTAGGGCAAGAAGCATCAACATTCAACTTGGTGCCAACACTAGGAGCACACGTGCCATGAGAGAGGCCACGTGGCTTCCTAAAAGCCTTAGCTCGAACACGTCGCTCGTGTTTGACACGGCGAAAGCGTAAATCGAATGAATGCCCATCTTTCTTGCAAAAGGTGCATTTGAAGATTGGTTTGGGAACATGAGTTCCAAAAATTTGAGAAGCACCATTGCCATTAGAAATCCCATGAACATCACCCGAAGAAGCAACAAGCTTAGGACTAGCTATGGAAGAGCTATCCGAAGCCTTATCACAAGTGCCACCATCCAAAGACTCACGCGCAACACAAGAGTTCAACTCCAATTGAGAAGAAGCAATTTTAGAAACAACATCGGAGTTGGAAAAATCGCGAGAATCTAAAGACTTAGCACAAAGACTCTTGCATCTTTTAGTCAAAACCTCATTTTCAAACTTGAGGCGATCACAAGTACCACAAGGAGCATTTTTCAAGTTTTCCATCTCCTTCTCAATGCACTCGGCATATGTGGTACGCAAGAGATCAATCTCTTTCTCAAGGTTAGCACTCATCTCATTGTGCTCAACCAACTTGGCGCTCATATCATCGCGCATTTGTTTCAAAGCCAAAACTTCATTTTCACATGTGATGTGAGTCAATTTTAGTTCATTAATTTCAGCAACCAAAGACTCACAAGAAACACATGGCAAAGAAGCATTTGACTTAAGCAAAGCATTTTCTTCTCTAGCCTTATCAAGATCCTCATACAAGTCAAGACACGAAAGACATGGCATAGAGGCATTGATTTTTAACTTCTTATTTTCAGATTTTAAACATGCAAGAGAAGAGCTCAAATCATCATTCTTTCTAAGCATGTTATCACAAGAAGTGCATGGAATTAAAGCACAAGACTTCCAATGAGAAAGACCACATTTCAACCTAGCAATTGAGCATTTCAACTTCTCATTCTTTCGATGCAAAGTAACACAAAGCTCATCATTTTTAGCACAATGCTCAAGACATGTATCAAAACGGTGGGATAAGTACAAAAACGCTACGACAAGTGTACCTTTCTTGGCCTTGCCAAGTTCGCGCACAAGATCCTCCACCGAAAGCTCATCATCATCTAGGAGGCCCAACAAAGCATTCACCTCGCGTTCCTTTTCAAGCGCCGCATTGCGCCTTCTCTGCATGATGTCATCCTCCACTGCAAGTCTATCATTCAAACCTGAGGACAAAGACTCACAAGAAGAAGAGCTTGGTGCCATCTCTCAAAGCACCGTTAGTGTTAGTAAGAACAGGCGCGAAAATCGACAACAAAAGCCGAGAGCAAATTCACCCTCAAAACAATGTCGCCTCCGTGGATCACGGACCGATTAAGGTGGAGTGATCCTTAACCCTCCGATACCAATTGAAGGACCGAAAACGGCGACCAGAGGGGGGTGAATGGGAGCCGTAAATTTTTCTCGCAAAATATTTAGGCCAATGTCCCAACGTCACTGCCAAACGCTCAAATCAAACACCGTGATGTCCACGACCCAAAAGAGTGGGTGGGTGTTCCCTAGGAACACAAATGGACACCACAAAGCCGATGCAACAAGCGGAAAACAAATCGAGCTCGACGAAGAAACCGTGGATGAAAACGTGGGCTCGGAATTATAGACCTGAAAATCGAGCAACTAAAATTGGGAACTCAGCACAACTAGCAGGTAATTCTTGGCAGTCCGTAACAGCAGATACTACCGAGATCACTAATTCAAGCAATAGGAAATAGACTAATCAAAGCAAGGATTAGTTTGAATAATTAAAATAGTCTCTACACTATTGCTTGAAAGTGACATCTCTGAAAGCTTTGATTCTCATTCACGAGCAAACCAACAAGAAGGAAAGGAGCACGATTATGAATCACGTACTGAAACTTTGGTTCCTGGAGATGCAGTTCATGAACTGGACGTGATGTAAACCTGCAAATTTGAATGCCCAAATCCTGCACGAGCTACTGAACCTGCTGAATGAGATGCTAAAGGAAATCGTGCAGTAGACGAAAGAGATTGACGAGCAGCTGTCTGTCGGAGTGCTTGACGAGATGAGCTGCAACCTGTAAACGAAGAAAAACAGCAGCTGCTGTCCCTATGCTCCTCAAGCTATCGATGCTGAAATGCAGTGACAAAACAACTAGAGGAAAATAGAACACGAGCTACTGTACTTGCCACTTCAACCTGAAAACAGAGCTGAGTTCTAGTGCTACTACTAATGCTCATTAGCCAACATGAGCAAGCAACAGAAACAATCAATTATCAAGGCAAAAGGAATTTTCAGTTTGCTGCAGCTACCTGACGAACCAAGCTGCAACTCCTGTACAGCTAGGAGGCACAAACTCCACTCACGAAATAAGCAAGAGTAAATAAACCAATCAATCAATGAATAGCTAATGATGATTTGAAAAGTTCATTCACTACTGCCTGATAATGACTCGTCACAAAAGAGATGAAATTTTCCCAAGCTGCTGCTACTGTCGTGTGCTAGAAAGACAGGAACAAGGTCTGAACTTTTAAGCAGCCAAGGCACGAAGTAAGCTTCTGATATTCAGCAGATGAGTGCAATGATTAACCAGTAATAAAAAGAACTGCTGCTCCTAGAGTTCGATCTGCAATAGATTAACACAAGCACTGCTTACCTTCTTACCTGCTTGCCGAGGTGCAGCTACTCTCTTGCCAAGTTCAGCACGATGAACAATTGTTGCCGAGCTACGATGGACGAGCTGTTCCGGTACTCGATGAGTTGCACACCGGCTTGCAAGAGCTGAAATCACCAAGCCTCAAGAGCAGAGACAGAGATGGGCGACTCGCACAGCAGGGATGCAGGTCTTGGCACTGGCTGGGCCTTGACTCACAGAAGTGCTTGAACGGCGCTGAGGATGAGACGCCCTGGCGAACTGCAGAAAGGGGAACGGCCGACGGTGGGTCTGCTCGCCGCCGGTACTGCAACAAAACTTCAAAGAGGGAACTGCAGGACAAGCATGCCTGGTGCTGTGGACGCGGTGCCAGGGACCAAGGAAGCGCCGCTAGATGAGCTCGCACAGTGCTTGAGCACCGGCGCTGATAGCGCTGCTGCCTGGTGTTGTGGAACCCCGAACCGACGAACAGACAGCACGAACAGATAAAAGAGGTGCCCAGAAATTTGACCAAAACTCGAACAAACTAGAACAAAAAGCTCCCAAATTTCGCACAGCTGATCACAACGTAATAGATGAGCATACTTCAAGAGATCATCGCCCAATTTCTATCCAATCTCCGGGAAACTCAAATCGAGCCCAAGAACACACTTTTCGCCCCAAATCGGAAATCACTTGATTTCTTGATGCACGAGTGAAATTGGTTCGAATCATTTGGTGATCTAGTTCATCACTCGACAAAGCATCAATCTGTCCAAAGAGAACGAGCTAAATCGCTCCAAATCCGAAGAACAAAAATCTCTTCAAAAATAGCTCCGAAAATAGGAGAAAAAACAAAACTCAGATTTAGAGAGGGAATGAGAGATGCACGAAAATTGATCCTTGGATTACTTCATGATATCCGGTTACAAGACAATTCTAGCAAATCAAAACTATGGATGGCAAAAAACTCAAGAACAAGAGCCACTCCTCTCTCTAACCCTAGCCTTCTCTCAACTCCACACAAATGAGAGTGACCATCCAAGGATGGCTGCTCCAAACAGCCCCTTCACACATATATAGGCGCATGTCAAAGACCAAAACACCCTTACATGAAGCACACAGCCCAAATACCCTCTAGGGGTAAAACCGTCCATGTTTTTCTTCATCGATCCGACGGCCACCGCGCCTCCTCACCGGTAGCCTCGCTTCCACGCGATCTCCCCGATGCCGCCACGTGCCGTCCGTCCGCAACGGGACCTCCGCCCGAGTTTTGAGGCGCAAACCCGGGAAACCCGCCACCGATGGTTTTGAGGTGAAACCACCAAACCGTCTGCGAGTAGCGTAGCCCGTACGCATCCCCCGCCGTGTACACTTGCGCTCGTCGATGTCCCAGTTGTCAGCCACCACGGCTAGCCGCCCGGCTTCAAGGTCCCTCGGTCCAAGCCTCACGTCCGCCCTTCACCGCACCCGGTCCGTCAGCACGGCACGCCCTACTTGACCTTCACTGCGCCGTCGACCACCGCCTCCGAGCTCGACACCTGTACAACACAAGCCAAGAGACACCGTTGTTTGGCACGAAACCGCGTGCCACGGTTAGTAAAACTCACACACACGCCACTTGTGTTGCCATGTTGACAATCGCTTATCATAAAAGCGCTACACTATGGCTATGGAAAAGCCATGTGTTCGCATTCCGTAATTTTCGAAATGGATAATAAGCATTACTAATTAGTTATTATTTTACAAAAATAAAAAAAACAACAAACTAAATAAATGTGTATGTAAGGAGTATCTACTATCAAGAATAGCTTATTTGTTGCCATAGAGAGACTGTCGGTGTCACGAAACCGACCGACTTGTAAATCTTAGTTTGCGCGTCGGGATCAGATGGTGAGACAGAGAGACACGAGTTTTATACTGGTTTGGGCAGATAGTCCCTACGTCCAGTCTGAGCGGGTACTCGTGTTCTTTATCTCAAGTTTTACAACAGATCGTACAAGCACGGCGAGAGAGAGGAGCGAAGGGCTTCTGAGGTCTCGACGCGAGGGTGTAGGTGTATGAGTGTGTGGGCGATGAGTGTGTTGTTGTGAGCTATCCTGCGATAATTTGGCCTCCCCCTTTTATAGAGCAAGGAGTTAACCGTGGCGGTAACTACATATTTACAAGGTTCGGACCATTCGGCATCATTCCCTCTTGTACTTGGCCGACGCATCCCATCGTGGTCCTTTGGCTCCCACGTCGGCTTCATCGTTGACCCCGGGTGGGGGTCCCTTTGCCCTGGAGATGGATACGTGGCCCTTCCATCATGACTCATATATGCTAGGGGCATGCTTCTCATACAGGTGCTCCCTTCTAATTCGTCGTCGATCTGATCTCGTCCTCCAGTGGCCGTCATGTCAACTGGGGGGATTCCTCGGAGCACGTCAGGCGCTAGTTATCCTCGTCCTTTTGCCATCATTCGGGGTGACCCGGCCAGGAAGGTACGTCGGCGTGGGTACGGGTCGGCAGACCGCTCGTACCCACTTGGTAGGGGCCGGGTCCTCCATTGCCTTCCGTACTTGAAACTCTTCGTGGGTCTCCGTCCTTCAAGTGAAGGCACTCAAGTCTATCTACAGATTACCCGTTATCCTGCGGCGGAGGACGCAGGGTCAACTGTGTTCGTACCGCCGGACGTGTCCGTTCTACGAGCCTGACAATTTAGGATAAGGTGATTGCTGGGACTGTACGTCGCCCCGTGGCCTGCCGTCCTTTCCTCGATCTTATCCCGACGTCCGGCTCAGCCTCACGTCGGGCGAGGCGGAGGCTCGTCGGGTGGCGCTTCTCGTTGGTCGACCCGGGCGTCCTAGGCCTTTCTCAGTTATGGGCCCGCCAAGGCTTCAACGAAGTTGATCTATGACAATCAGCTCCCATTGCACCTTGGACCTCGTTTGGGTGGGGGGGGGGGCGGCGTAATGTACAATCCCAACAAGTAATAAGTGATTGTTTTCAAAATACGTAATATACAATCCCAACAAGTAGATCTATGACGATCAGCTCTCATTGCTTACTTTTATGTTTCTCAAAATAACAAAATATTTTCCTATTATCATCAACAAGTAATACGTGATTAGAGTAAAATACATTGGCGGCCCTTTAACTTGTCAGCCTGTGCCACTTTGGTCCACAAACTTGCAAACCCGAAAAAGTGGCCCCGAACTTGTTGGCCTGTGCCACTTTGGTCCACGAACTTGCAAAAGCGAAAAACTGGTCCCTGAACTTGTCGGCTTGTGCCACTTTGGTCCATGAACTTGCAAACACAATGCCAAGTTCATGGACCAAAGTGACACATGCAGAAAAGTTCAGCCGCCAATTTTTCACGTTTGTAAGTTCATGGACCAAAGTGGCACAGGATGACAAGTTCAGGGCCAGTTTTTCACGTTTGCAAGTTTCTGGACCAAAGTGGCATAGACCGACAAGTTAAAGGGCCGCCAGTGTATTTTACTCTTGTTTTCAAATACCGTAGCAAAGTCCCTAAATAAAGCTATATATACAGTTCCAGGACTGAAACGAAAGTTCAGCGCCTCATCTAATAACTAAGCTAGTCAAGGGACGTTGTTACACATGTGCAGCATCCAGCGATTGCTGCTTCGGCGATTCTCTCTTCGTCATGGGCCAGTTTGGAGGAAACGAATTCTTCAACATTCTTTTTGCCTCTAACATGACCTTGGAACAAGCGAGATCGTCTTTTGTTCCAGAAATTGTCAACACCATTTCCAACGGTGTTGAGGTATATACGTCCCTGCTAACAACTATAACAGATGAACTCGATCGTGTCTGCATATGAGTTTGACGAACTGCCTCTCCATGCAGAGGCTGATCCATCACGGCGCCAAGTACATCGTCGTGGCTGACATCATCCCCTTCGGCTGTATGCCCGCCACACTGGCGATAGCCTCGAGCCCGAACAAGGGTGACTACGACCAGTACGGCTGTCTCAAGAGCTTCAACACCGGGCTGTCGCAGTACCACAACGCTCTTCTCCGACGACGCATTGACTTGCTCCGGAAAAGGCAGTGGCGAATCTAGGATTTTAGGTCAGGGTATGCCTCCTACCAAATTTTATACATAATTCGGTAAATCTATTTACCAATTCGGTAACAAGTAAATTTATAGATTAACTGGAAACCATGCATATCCACTAAATGCACATAGCCAAATAAGTACATAAATTACGCTTGCACAACTAAACTCTCACTTGAGATTATGGATCACTTACATGATACGTGTACTGAACAATAGATGAGATCAACTCTGATGTTGGAAAAATCCTCCACCTCGATTGCGTGATAGATGATTCTATAATTCACAAAACAATTAGCAATTGAAGTACAAATGAATTAAAAAAAATCTGAAGAACACGAATCTCACCTGAAGCTTGAACCAGAGACGAGATTACAAGGACAGTTCTGATCTGATCCGTATTTAGTATTGGCGTAGGGCGTCGTGCCTCTTGACTCCTGTGTCGGCGTCCGGCCACTCGCCTGGCTTTACCGTAATCCCGTCAAAGTCAGCTGCGTGGGCAGCATGCGGAGCGCCTGCGTGGTCCTGAGCGGGCGAGTGGCTGAACCTGATGCTCACGGAGTCGGCGCCTGGCGCTCGCATGCAGATGAGTGTTTTCCTTTTTTTTTTTACTAAAAATATACATATACGTGGCCTTTGTAATGTCGGAAAAACAGGGTATGCAGGGGCATATCCGGCATACCCTGTAGCTCCGCCACTGGGAAAAGGTACCCTCACACAAGGGTCGTCTTCGCCGAGCACTACCGGCCCGTGGTCGCGTTTCTGCAGGACCCTGATCATTTTGGTGAGCTACTATACTTTCTTATAGCATACTTTCTCTATTCCAGATTGTAACTTTGACATGTCTCAGTTTTTTCGAGTGTATTAAGATTAGGAGTTATTAGAAAAAAAAAGTTATTGGAAAGATATTTTTCAATATTGCCAAAAAAAACCCAAGATTGAGACGGTTTAACTCCTAGACTAGAGACCCTCTTGTATTTTAGGATTTTGGGAGAGGGGGTAGTAGACTACCATCAGTTACCACGCTTTGTGTGGTGTGCTTTTTGTATGTATAGTATTTTCTCTATTTTGGAAACACTTGTCTCTAACATCTCTATTAGTTGAGATGAGGTAATAAAACTCATCTCAATCCACATATGAGTTTATTTGGCTTGATTCAAATATACTCAATCCATATTTGTTGGAGTGAATAAGTGTAGAAATTAATTAACTTCCGGCCTAGTTCACACAAATGCATGTGTATTGATGTGGATACTAGTTCAACCAAATAAAGACTCATGCGAATTGAGGTGGATATAAGTCTGGGACGAAGCTAAATATACTTCGAATATAAAAAAATATAATGGCTTTAACTAAAATTTTATTATATATACATTATGACACAAGTGTGTGCACCTATAAAGTAAGTGTTCACCTCTAATTTGCTTTAAATTTATCACTGATACAAGTGCAGCAAAACCAGACTGAATCAGATATCGGTCGGTTGCAGGTTTCGACCGCAGTACAACCCTGGTGAGCTGTTGCGGAGGCGGCGGTCCGTACAACCAAAATTTGGAAGCAATGTGCGGTACACCATGGGCCACAGCATGCGCAGCTACGTCCAAGGCCATCAACTGGGACGGCCAGCACCTTACCGAGTCCGCATACAGCAGCATCGCACATGGATGGCTGCACGGCCCCTACGCTGATCCGCCGATACTACACCTCTTCAATTGATATAAGCCAGTCTTATTATTTGAAATAAAAGTGGGCGATTTCGAGTTAATTTCAGTGGGTTTCTTTTGTGTGTACGTACTGTGTAATCTAAAAAAAACGGTCAACTTGTGTCGCGTACGTAATCATTTATGAACAACGGCAGTAATTAATTAATGGATGAATATATTGTATAATTAATTAGAGAATGCTTTTAGTTTACACAAAATTTAGCATATAGCATATTACTATTTTGTTTGATTTACAGAGCTTATTACTATTCAGGTTTACATATCAATTTCTTTGTGTAATAATATCTATGTGTGCTAAATATATTTGGATTCGATTACACTATACTCCCTCCATTCTATAAAAAGTGTCACTAAAAGATTTGTGCTGGTCAAACTTTCTTAAATTTGATTAGGTTAGTAGAAAATATTAGAAACATTTGTATGTATATTTATATAAATTTATTATGAAAATATAATCAACAATCTATCTCTAATGATACTAATTATGTACCTTCACTATTAATATTTTCTTGTATATTTAGTCAAAGTTGTAAATGTTTGACTTCTCAAAAAGGAAGAATGACACTTTTATAGGATAGAGGGAGTACATCTTATTTTTCCTTTTCTACTAATATGGATTATTTTTTTGAGAGCACGCTTGAGCGTGTATTTCATTAAGCAGAAAAGAGTTTGCTTAGTACAAATTAAAAAGAGGGGACGGTAACCCGAGGTTACCGAAACCCTCCCGAACCCAACTTACACGGGATTGTGATTACGTAAAAGGAATTTGTGACTAGACAACCGACCAACACGGGACTACACCATGTCGTCCTCCAGCCCTACCAAGTCCAGCCCCATGGCTGATGGGTCGAGGCCCCTGTTCAGGAAGAGTTGCAAAGCCTGCTTCTTCTTATCCGTCATGATTTGGAAGGCGGCCTTGAACTTGCTCTCGATCTCCAGATCGGCAGCCTCCTCCTCGACGGCAATGCCCAGCTTCTTCAACAATACGATTCGGGCCTGCGTGGTGGCGTTTGTCGCCTGTGGCTTGGCAGCGATGCGGCCAGTGCGCCACAGCGAGTGATCAGAGACAGGCGTTCTGGCACGACGCATCCGTGGCTTCTTGATGAGTGGTGTTTGCAACGGTCTGCAAACCACAGCCTCCAACTCCTCCTGCACCGGATTAGTGGAGGCAACACCAACCTCACCAACACCCCGACATCCAGGATATCAAGAGCTGCAGCGGGGCTAGGTCCCTCGCTCTCGGGTTCCTTCGCGTCAGAGCGCTCGACGACAGTAGTCTCTGCTAGTGAGATGTGGCCAGAGCCGCCCACATCCGGGCCAGAGAGAGACAATACCTCTGCCGGAGGCGCCCCCGACACTAACCGGAGCGCTCCACCTCTTCCTCCATGGGATTGAATTCCCTGCGCGGGAAATGGTCCACCGAAGCGTCCAGAGAGGCAGTGCAAGAATGGCCTCCCTGCCGATCCTTAGCGCCTCCAGCCACCCTCTTGGACACATCAAACCTCAAGGAGAGGTTGTCGACGAAATATCGGCGATAGTCCGACCAGGGGTATGCCCTGACCGGTAATGGATTGGCGGAAGGCGCACCGAGGTTGCGAGCAAGATGTAAACAGGGAGCAATCACACAAGGTTTACCCAGGTTCGGGCCGCTATGAAGCGTAACACCCTACGTCCTGCTCTCTGTTTCGATTATGATGTGGATGTATGAGTCTGTGCGTTATGCCAGATTCCGTCCCCTGGCATGGGGGTCCTTGCTCTCCTTATATATTACGGGAGCAAGGTTACAAGTCGGAACTAGCCTATCTCGGTACTAAGTTTACATACTTTACAAGTCTAAACTTTCCTATCTCAAATAGATCTTGTCCTCCTTGTCGGTCTTCGATATTATTGCCCGTTTTAGGTCAGTCCGACCAGCCCGAGCCGATCGGTCTTGGAGCTTGATGGGCCGGCCTCGGTGGTAGCATGTCGGCCCAAACTAGGCCGTGAGGGTATATGGAGTTTATACCTCCACGTTTAGTCCCCGAGCATCATGTATCTTGAGGGAGAAAACACCGTCTTGCTTGGCCGAGTGAGAAAGGGTGGTCGGACACACGTTCGACATGTGGTCCGAGCGGGCCGGAGGACCGTCTAGTGCTTCCGACCACACTTTGCTTGCACTTGGTTGACGTTGTTGGTTTTGACCGAAAGATTTATGATGCTCCCGAAAAAAGAAAAAAAGAATTTTGGAAGGGTCCCAAATGAGACGTGGGCCCTCGTTAGTGTGTGATGCCCGCCATCACACGGTATCTCGTGATTGGTCGCGTGCCTTAGCTTAGTTTTGAAACTAAACCCTTTGTGAATAGAAAGGATCGGCCGAGTCATGCAAAATGACGTGGGCCCACGTAGTCCCCGAGGTTGCCGTAAGATAGTATATGTTGCAGCAAGCTCTTAAAAGAAGGATCTAGCCCATGTCACCTCTCGTGTGACGTGGGCCCACGTAGTCCCCGAGCCCGAGATGAGGTGGAACACGTTATGTCGGTCTAAAAAAGAAGACAAACCGATCATTGTGTCGTGCTCTATGTGTTTCCGACCACTCTTTGAGTGAGACCGAGCAGCCAAATTTCATTTGGGCTGGTCGGTTTGAACCATGCCATGACTTTGTCATGATTAAGCTAAGATAGCTTTGCTACTTAACTCGGTCCCAGTAGCGTGGCCGTGAGACCATGGTTTTGAATCTAAACCCATAAAAATAGCTTAGCTATTTGTGCGCCGAATAACCGGTATCATTGGCCAAAGAATCCCCAAATTCACTGTGGGATTGTGTGGGTTGAAATGTTAATGACATACTGCTGCTATACTGTAACTTGTGGATCAGTTCTTCGAGTTGTTGCTGCAAAGAGAAAGTTTTGTATGAGTGAATGTTTTGATGAGATATTCTGAATCGTATTGTTTTGATATAATCTATGACATAGAGTTGTATCAAAATGCTTTGCTTGAAAATGGTTTTTAGTAATCGCCTCTCCTTAGAGTTAATCAGTCCGCAGTGTGTAGGTGACCTATAGTGAATAGCGCGTTTGGCCGAATCACTTAGGGCCCTATTTCCGTTGGAAGCGACCGTCATCCCCGTGTTGTATAGCGTTGGAGCCGTGAACACGTAGCGGGATTGATCGAGACAAAGGCATGCCGATTGTTTTCTCGTTGGAGAGGTGACGTACTTGGCCATTTGATACAAAGAAAAAGATGTTTTTATCTTCGTGAAGAGTTTTTCGAACGTACTTTGAAGTAGTTCGTATAAAGAAATCTTTTGTGAAAAAAGATCGGGGAAGGCATGTATGTTAGGTTACGAGAGCACTTATCTCGTATTTTTCAGAGGCCACTGTCTTCCCAATGTGGACTTTTGATCATGCCTTTGTTCCCGAAAGAATGGTCATAAGGTATATAAAATTCTGTTATGCGAAGGTAGGTCATTTTTATTACAAGTTTGGAAGAAAAAATTGCCAAGAAGCATTCTTCTCTTTCTCATTCAAGAGCCGACCAGTCCTTAGGGATTAGATGATCCTAAACAAACAAAGACGGTGCCGGAATGTTTGGAGCCCTTTTCCTTTGGGAGCGACCGCCGGCGCACTCGTGTTGTATAGCATTGAGCCGTGAACACGTAGCGAGTGAGACCGAGAGACAAGTGCATTCCCCGGTTTGCTTCGTGTTTGAGGAAAGAAATTTGTGCAAACTGGTTTTTTCAAAAAACGTGGTCTTTTGAAGTAGGTGAACCGAATAAAAAATTTCTTAGAAATGTTGGGTACTTATCTTTTGTCCGTCGTGGCACGTCATGATTGCGTGCGGGGCGAAAATATTCGGTTGCTGATGCAACCATATATCAGCAACCGACCTGTCACGTCCGTCTGGCGTACGGTTTTCAGTCTTGGTCAAGCCAATTCTCGCTGATGTGGTGGGACCATCTTGTCAGTTTCTCAATCGCTCCACCTTCCTCTCGTCGTGGGTCAGCGAGCGCACGGGGGGATTGAGTTGAACGTGCTCGTGGTCGTTCGGCTCTTTGCTCTGTTGCGTTTGACGTGGCCATGGCAGCCAATACCTCTTGCCGTCGCCTTTCCCTTTGTTGTTCATCACGACGAAGAGCAGCAGCTAGCTCGGTGCGTTCTGCGAACAACCGGGCGTTAGATGTGTTGTTTTGTGGGGATCGCTCTTGCTGCGTTGCCGTAATAGGTGCAGCTGGCAGGTTCCGACCAGTTCGTCGGTTTTCTCGCTGGCGTCGCCGTCGTTCGTTGCGACGGGCGTTTCTGCGCTGTACTGTTGAGACATAGCTCCGACTAGGTACATCGCGTTGGGTAGTTTGTGTCGTCTGAACTAGACTGCTGTTGCCCCGTGAGGCTTGTTGTGAAGTCTTTTCTCTCAGATCTTGGATGTCGGCCAGGATTCTCTGCCGTATGTTGCTTGGCTGTCGTCTCCGACCACCACGCACGATAGTCGGCCGTGGTCGGAGGTGCTTTGTGAGTTTCGCCGCCATCCGGCCGCGTATGGTTGCCACGAGGATTTGTTGGAACGCGTCGTTGTAGATTCACCGGCTGCAAATGTAGCCGCTCGGGCGTCCCGAAAGTGACTCTACGATGGTTGTTCGCCTTCGTGTCAACGGATTAGGGATTTGTTGTCGCGCGAGTTGTAGATCGCGCCTGACGCGTCGTCGGAGTGACTCGAAGTTGGCATGGGTTTCGATCAACCTCATGTCTTGTTGATGGATCAAATAGAGTAGATCCGTGTTCTTTGATATGCCTCCTTTGGTTGGGACCGGTCGGAGGTGTTGACACCGTGCCGTCAACTATCAGCGGTAGATTGGTTGGGACCGCAATGGTGGTTACCGGGATGAATTGGATCTGGTTTGGCGCAGCCACCATTGTTGGTGCCATTGTCGGCGTGATAGCCGGAGGCGTGAGAGTCGTAGTCGCTGAGTTGGAAGTCCAGGTGAACGTTCCAAAGTTGAAGGTGAGGCCAGCTTCGAAAGTCATGGAAGCCGGGAAGGAAACCATCTTGATCGACGTGAAATCTCGGTGCGCACCCCCTACCTGGCGCGCCACTGTCGACGAAATATCGGCGATAGTCCGACCCGGGGTATGCCCCGACCGGTAATGGATTGGCGGAAGGCGCACCGAGGTTGCGAGCAAGATGTAAACAGGGAGCAATCACACAAGGTTTACCCGGTTCGGGCCGCTATGAAGCGTAACACCCTACGTCCCGCTCTCTTTTCGATTATGATGTGGATGTATGAGTCCGTGCGTTATGCCGCATTCCGTCCCCCTCGGCATGGGGTCCTTGCTCTCCTTATATATTACGGGAGCAAGGTTACAAGTCGGAACTAGCCTATCTGGTACTAAGTTTACATACTTTACAAGTCTAAACTTTCCTATCTCAGCTAGATCTTGTCCTCCTTGTCGGTCTTCGATATTATTGCCCGTTTTAGGCTGTCCGACCAGCCTGAGCCGATCGGTCTTGGAGCTTGATGGGCTGGCCTGGTGGTAGCATGTCGGCCCAAACTAGGCCGTGAGGGTATATGGAGTTTATACCTCCACAGAGGTGTGCCAAGAGCTCCTCTAGTGTAGCAGCATCAGCAAGCGCAAGAAGCACAAGGGGGAGGTCTCACCAGCTATGGCGACACTCCTTTTGACGACAAAAATCTCCACCCTGGGACGGGAATCATCGACCATAGGTGGAGAGGCCAGCTGCGTCGGCGACGGCGGCGACGAAGACGACACAAACTATGGATTATGTTCTTCATATAATATGTCATACACATAGTCAGCGTTAATAGAGTAGGTTAGGAACTGTTTGGACCCATGAAACTCTAAACCGAGTGAACCTGAATATATTATTTTGGAAGTTTGTGGATTGGGATGACACTGATGATCAAGTTTAGGGACCAGCAATGGTCACTTTGGAAGTTTTTGGACTGAAGTGACATTGTTGACCAAGCTTGGGGACCCCATATGTATCACTTTGGAAGTTAATGAACCGAGATGACAACACCTAACAAGGTTAGGGTCTGGCGATGAAGTTTACTCCCTCTATCCTGAAATAAGGTATCCTAAAAATTCTAGAAAAAATATTGGGTAAACCGAATGATGCATGTATCCCTTACTTAACTATAGATAAACTTATGCTTTCTATATTTCGAGTCAGGTAGACAATTATGGTAGTTACATGTGTGGTCAGTGTTTTAGAAGAGTTAATTCACCTAGAATATCTTATAATTTAGGATAAGATTCAAATGCTCCAATACCTTATATTTTAGTATATAGAGGAAACAGATATACGCACTTTATCTAAATACATAGTTAAAGCAATGTACTAAAAAAAAGCAAAACATCCTATGACTTAAAATGGAGGGAATGCGCCAAGTTTTTATGGCGCTCTATTCACTTACTTTTCGGGATTCTACCTCCCACTAGCATGGTTGATCTGTTTGAGAATTGGTCGAAAGTGGTTAGTAAAAAAATATAATACATTGTTGTTAACAACATCATCAACATTATTGTGGGCTATCTGGCTAACAAGAAATGAAATAGTTTTTGACAAATGCAAACCAAAATCTCTTTTGCAGGTGCTTTTCCGTGGAACTCACTGGCTTCGTCACTGGGCCAGCTTGCAGCGATATATAGATCTTAAAGATCAATTGATTTTTGCGGCAACAGATCTAGAGACGTCGGCTTTAGCTTTCTTCATTTCAAACGGGTGGCTTTCGCAAAGACATGTTGGTATTGTTTAGTTCAGAACTGTTTTCATATTCCGTTAGTCATGTGATTGGTTTGTACGTTGCGGTCAAACTTTGTGCCTATGTAAGTCGTCTGTAATAATTGATCTGATTCTATCCATAGATAAAGCCAGATATTTTATTCTTTATCTAAAAAAAGCAAGGAACAATCAGTCCTGGACTTTTCAACCATGAGGTAGTTAGTGCTGATGCATGTAGGACGTGTGCAACTTGGTGTGCTTATTAAATTTACCTTCAAACCTTGCTGCTCAAGTAGACCAATAGAGGTCGGGCATCCATACAATAGACGGGTTGTGCTAGTACCTCACTCAAACAAAATTATCTGTCATTACCCCCCCCCCCCCCCAAACCCCAATTGGAAGAGTAGGTTCTTTCTTCAGTACTGAGTGTTGGGGAAAGTTAGCTGCCAAGGATTGACTAACATTTACTTTAGTGTCAATTGGATACATATCATTGGAACTTTCACGATTTTGAACCACACCATTACAATTCGTCTAACTGGCCTGGCGCCATTGTAAATTTGCACTTGTTTGAAAAACGCCATTACGTATACCAACAAGGGTGACTACGACCAGTACGGCTGCCTTGAGAGCTTCAACACCCGGCTGTCGCAGTACCACAACGCACTTCTCCGGCACGTCGACGTGCTCCGGAAAAGGTACCCGCACACAAGGGTCGTCGTCGCCGAGCACTACCGCCCCCTCCCCCGAGCACCCCCTTGAAATATTCTGCCGGCTGCACCACAACCGTGTGAAGACTTCCACTCACGTGTTAACACGTGTATAAGTGTTCACTCATATGTGTTGACACGTGTACACTCATGTACCAACCAGAACCAGCATTTGAACGACGATGATAAGGCTAGTCTCAATGGGTAGTTTCACTACACGGTTTCCAAAACGCCACATCACCTAGAGCGAGATGAAATGATGAATGAAATAGACCTTCACAATGGCGCGTTTCATTTCACCGATTCCAACGCTAAATATAGCATTTAATTGCAGCAGAAGGCAAAGCCATGCACTGGTGGAGGCATGAGCACGAGAGCTAGTGGATGAAACGATTTGGCCTCAATGGCAATTTCATGCAGTTTCATGCGGTTACCGAGAGCTAGGAAATAGTGCTGGGTCGTTTCACCATGGTGAAACTCTTTTCTTCTCTCTCCTCCCCATTTTATGCAAATATTCTCTTTTTGCTGAGGTGTCACCCTATTAAATGTGCATGACACACTCATGAAATGCCCATTGAGACTGGCCTAAGGGAAGGAGGCCAAGCCGCATGATGAAAATCCTCGGACACGTGGCTTACATCGGCTGGGGGTCTGCAACCAGCATGCATGCAACTTTTTTGCCAAGTTACACCCTCCTAGGCTCCTAGCGAAAAAAATCTGACCAAGAGAACTTGTGCTAGCATACTTACATACTTGCTCATCTCGTTGGGCCGAGGTGATCTTTTGTACATCATGGGTCTTTTTACCAGTTGGGCTTATCATTGTTTCTGGCCTGTAAATACTCAATCTATATAGTTACATACAATTGTACCTATACACGGTTTGAGAGGATACAAACATGCATGTACGACATTAATCCATCTTTTTCATATATATCTATTATATATATCTTGTATGGATCTGTCTATATTTATCTCTTTTATATAAAGATAAATCTCACTAGCTATTTCTCTTACCATGCAAGGTGTCCACATCAGCATCCACTTAACATTCTATTAGCACATTCTATCTCGCCATGCAAATTGTCCACGTCATCATTCACTAACACATCCAACTAATACATGTAATTATGTTTCATTTGCGGACACATGGTTTTTTCATAACCATTGTGTAGCAGTTTTTGTGATAAATGATTGTCAACATGCCAACACAAGTGGCGTGTGTGGGTGTGTCTTACTAACCATGGCACGCGGCTCCGTGTCAAACAATGGTGTGTCTTGGCTTGTGTTGTACAGGTGTCGAGCTCAGAGACGGTGTTCGACGGTTGGTGAAGATCAAGCAGGGGTGAGGTGAAGGGCGGACCTGAGGTCGGGCGGCCAGTCGTGGTGGCTGACACTTGGGACATCGACAAGTGCAAGTGTACATGGCGGGGGATGCGTACGGGCTACACTACTCACGGACAATTTGGTGGTTTCACCTCAAAACCATCGGCAATGGTTTGCTGGTTTCGTCTCAAAACTATTGGTGGCGGGTTTCCCAGGTTTGCGCCTCAAAACCTGGATGGAGATCCCGATGTGGACGGACGACACATGGCGGCATCGGAGAGATCGTGTGGAAGCTAGCCTACCAGTGAGGAGGTGCGGTGGCCGTCGGATCAAGTGAAGCTTGGGTTGGACCCTTATGCCCCTGGCTAAGTGGTTTGGCTTTTCATGTATCTAAGGGCAAAAAAAGGAATGTGTAATAGTGCTCATAATAAGGGTGAGGGGCTCCCTTACCTCTTCACCTCTTTGCATTCCATTCCGTTTCTTGCTTTCTAGGTTTCCTTCCTTTAGTTGCTTGATGAGAGAGATGTCCATGAATTCTTGAATTCGTGCTCGATCCGAGAACAAGTTGGGAAGCAAGGCCCCTAGTCCTTGCTCTTTCCTCTGGGAGTAAAGATTTATTTGCTTTCATGTGGTGATTTTCGTGTTCTTTCCGAGCTCTCCTCTCCCCTTCTATTTTCGAGCTAAGATTCATCGTTTCTTGGGCGTTTTGATTCGTTCTTTTTACGCTAGATCGACCTGTGACGTGAGTTGAATCTTTCCACCGAAGGAAACTTACAAATTCCTCGCAAGATCGAAGTTCTACGCGTTCTTAGCTCTAGGTCGTCTCAAGAACGATTTTTTCCTCCCCTTCTTGATTTCTCTCGATTCTCTTCAAATTGGGCGATGATCTCTTAGAGATAGCTCACCCACTGCCTAAGGAACACATCTACCAAGTTTAGTTGTAGGGGGTTTCGATTTAAGAGAGATCGGGACGAATTTGGGTTGAAGGCGATTTTCTGGGTGACCCTCGGACTGTCGGACCTCCCGTGCGGACAGTCCGGGCGTCAGGGTTGTTTTGAACAGATTATGAGTTTTTGGAGTGGTTTTTTACTTTTAACTTTCGGACAGTCCGCGCTCATTTCCCGGATTGTCCGCAGTAGAGTTTTTTGTCCGTCTCCAGATTCTGGACAGAACAGCGTGTTTTTCGACTTTTGACCCTCGGGCTGTCTGGGGGTACTGTAGCGTACGGTTCGTGGTTACTGTAGCAATACAGACTGTCCGGGGTTACTGTAGCAAGACTGCCCGATAGTGTAGTAGTTTCGCTATTTATCTCGTAACTTGCCCGTTCGGACTCCAATTTTGTGGTGATTCGCTGTATTTGTAGTCCGATTACTGTAGTAGCAAGACTGTCCGTCTGTTCCGTCTGCTTTTGTGGTGATTCGCTGTATTTCTAGGGAACATCCACCCTCTCAATAGGGTCTTGATCATCACCATTTATGTATCGCTTCTTGGGGTTGTTTGTCAAGCCGAGGACCAAAAGTTTTGAAAGAAATTTGGGACTCCCCCCCCCCCCCCCCTGATTGTCGCTTACTGTTCCTTCATCATTCAACCTATTTATATTAACAAACCACATCATTTGCAATCATATATTTAGTTCTCCACATTGATCAGAATACTAAAAATCATTCAATAACATGTATTATGATATTTATTCAACCATATTAAGTATTATAATTTTACCGATGATGGCTTTTTTTCTAGTTCCTTGATGTTTAAACACACATGCATATTAAATATGTTTACTTGTTTAGGCTCATCCGCTCATGCACAAAGTAGCATCGATCGAAGAGTCAGCTGTGACCTTCTCCACCGTATGAGGTATATAGGTCTGAGTTGTAAGTTGTTAAATGCTGATGCATGCATGTAGGCCGTGCAACTTGGTGCTTAGTAAACCTTGCTGCTCAAGTAGACCAGTAGAGACCGGACATCCATATGTACAATATACTGCTTGTGCTCGTACCATTCAAACAAATTTTTCTGTCATTACCCCACACCGGAAGAGTAGGTTATTACTTTAGTGTACCGAATGAGGAAAGTTAGCAGCACAGACGAGAATTGACTAACATTTAGTTTAGCGTGGTGGCAGCCTCGCAGGCTCGCAGCTACTAGCCTCAAAATAAATATATAGGTCAAACAGAACACTTCTTGTTAACTAACTAATTATAACACCCTCTTGGTAGCAATTAGCAAGGGCAAAAACAGATACCAGAACCGTCAGTACGTTCTTGGTGGTTTCGCGCCAGTTGCCCTGGAGGAATGAGGAGTGATCGATGTGCAAAAAGTCAACGCCTCTAACTCGCTGTTTCTATATATGGAAATGCAAGCACTTGAAGCATCTTCAAATCAAGCACTAGTGTTCCAAGCCCAAGCGGCCCAACCATGAGGCATCTTCTAGCGGCGGTGGCACCAGCGCCATTCCTGCTCCTCCTCTTCCTCCTCTCGTGCCCTCGCATCGCCTACTCCAGCCAACGGAAGCGCTTCGCCTCCATAATCAGCTTCGGCGACTCGTACGCCGACACCGGCAACCTGGTGAGGTGGGACGACCCCGTCCTTCAGAGCATGATCCCGTACAGGAACCCACCCTATGGTGAGACGTTCTTCGGCCACCCGACCGGTCGCATCACCGATGGCCGCATTGTCCTTGACTTCATTGGTATATGTTACTACGTACTTACTATACTTGTCTACTACCTCTCTGGTGTTGATCTTTAATTGCTGACGGAATTGCATTGCCTGAATGAAACTCATGGGCGTGCGTGCACCCTGCAGCTGATGCTTTGGGTCTACCTTTCGTGCCGCCGGCGCTGTCCAGTGGGGAGAACTTCTCGGCGGGCGTAAACTTCGCGGTGGCTGGAGCGACGGCTCTGAATCTGACGTACCTTCAGGGGCACAATGTCACCGTCTTCCCTGCGATCAATAGCTCCCTGAACGACCAGCTCCGGTGGTTAGAGCTACTGAAGCCATCGCTTTGCCGCCGCCGCAGTTGCAGCACACATGGAGGATCGTCCAGCGGCTGCTTCGGCGAGTCTCTCTTCATGGTTGGGCAGTTTGGAGCAAATGACTACCGCAACATCCTGATTAACTCGAACATGACCTTGGAACAAACGAGATCGTTTGTTCCAGAAATTGTCAGCACCGTTGCAACTGGCGTCGAGGTAGTTACTGCCGTATTAATTACTAGCTAGTAAAAATAGAAAAAAACATATATACGGTCATACGGAGTATGTATATATATGCTTCCATGGATGAACTTGCATTGGATGCACACGCAGAGGCTGATCCATCACGGCGCCAAGTACGTCGTCGTGGCGGATAAAATCCCCTCCGGCTGTATGCCCGCCACACTGGCGAAGGTCTCGAGCCCCAACAAGGGTGACTACGACCAGTACGGCTGCCTCAAGAGCTTCAACACCCGGCTGTCGCAGTACCACAACGCTCTTCTCCGGCGACGCGTCAACGTGCTCCGGAGAAGGTACCCGCACACAAGACTCGTCTTCGCCGAGCAGTACCGAGCCATGATGGCATTTCTGCAAGACCCTGATCATTTCGGTGAGCATAGCTCTTCTTCTTCTTCTTGCTCTGTTTCCACTGGGGGACAGTGATGAAGTTGAAAGCAGGTTTCTGACACACGATGTGTATATATCGATTGCAATTGTAGGGTTCAACCGCAGTACAACCCTGGTGAGCTGCTGTGGTGGCGGTGGCCCGTACAACCAAAACTTGAAAGCACCGTGCGGTACGCCAGGAACCACCGCGTGCGTAGCTCCGTCGAATGCCATTATCTGGGACGACTTGCACCTCACCGAGTCCGCGTACAGCAGCATCGCCCAGGGATGGCTGCACGGGCCCTACGCTGATCCGCCAATTCTACAACTCCTCAATTGTGCCAAGTCTTCTTATTAGCTTACTACAAATGGTCCATGCATCTCAACTTGTTCCAGTGTTGCAAAGGGGCTCATGGCGCACTGGCAAAGGCCACTGGTTGTGGAGCTCCCGCTCAGGGTTCAAATCCTGGGTGCTGCACCAAAAACTGTAGGCTGTAAATCCCTCCAGTATTATTTCAAAAAAAAAACTTGTTCCAGTGTTTTTTATTTCATTTGCTCTGTGAAACGACGAAATTTCTGTTCCTCTGTTGTGTGCGTAATGATTTATGAACAACGACAGAAATAATAAGAACGTCCCCAACCGTTTTGCATATTTCGTTTGGCAAATGAAGAAGTTTGTTAAGTCCCAATTAAATATAGCAAAGTTAAAAAAGGACAATCTCCAATAGTATTCACTTGGCAAAAAAGAAAATAGATGTGAAGCATGTGCGGGAGTACGCGCGGAGGGGAGGAATTCTTGCGAGCGAGCAATGCCAAGCCCGAGCCGGCTTGGCATATATGAGATTCCTTCACAGGTTTTTGCCAAGTTAACCAAAATGCCAATCCTATTTACCAAACCGTTGGATATCTCTCCCTCCACGCCTGTCCCACGGTTGACGCGCCCCAGCTTCGGCTGTTCGCTCTCTGGGGCTGCCGGCCACGCCGCCGGCATCGCCTGCCAGCTCGGTGGGGCAGCCGGCCTTGGCTGGCTCCCAGGCCGACTGGTGGTCGGACCTAGTCGACGCCGAGTTCACACGCCCGTCGTCCTCGTATGTGGTTCCTCTGCCGCCCTCCTCGCCTCTTCGGGATGCTGCAGGCATGCTGCCTGCGGAGGCAGCAGGAGCGCTGCTGGTGGAGGGCGTGGCAACGCTGCCGGACATGCCACCGTCCGAGTCGTCGGTCGCAGCCTTCATCGATTGCATGACGCTGCCCATTGTGGAGCCACTGCTGCCTGACCCGCCACGCCCACGGAGCTCCAGGCTGGCGCACGACGAGTGGCGCTCGCGACGGAGCTCACGACTCACGGCCAAGTCCGCCTAACGGGACCCCAATCCTGAGCGGCAGGCTCGTCGGGTCCGGGTGAACAAATGGGCAGGCCGCGCAGAGCAGGATGGCTCCAACACGCCGGATTCGACCATTGCCATCAAGTTCCAAGCAGCCTTCGGCGACGACGTGCCACCGGAGCGCCAGGACACCATGCGCCAGCTCTTCCCTCTGCTGGGCAGCAGGGTGGCTCGGTCCGCCTCACGCACGACCTAAGCCCTGCGCTAGCACCATCTTTGGCGGATTTGTTTCCTCAATGAGTGACAACCACCTTCTCCTGTGGAACGCGCGCAGTCTAAACAACCGGGCGCGCCGGAACGTCGTCCGCAACATTGTGTCCTCGCAGCGTGCGTCCGTCATTTGTACTCAAGAAACAAAAATCGCAAACTTCTCCACCGCAATAAACATTGACATCACGGGAGTTGATTATGACTACGCCTTTTTGCCGGCTATCGGCGCTGTGGAAGGGGCGTGCACCTCCTGGCGGAGGGACCTCTGGACGGTGTCCTCCTTCTCACGTCGACGCTACTCAGTCACCATCGCAATCTCGGGCGCGTCTCAGTGACAGTGGTGGCTGACCAACGTATACGGGCCGGTGCTTCGACATGAGAAGGCCGCTTTCCTGCAGGAGCTACGCGATGTTCAGGCTGCCTGCCCCGGACCATGGCTTGTTTGCGGTGATTTCAACCTAATCTACAAGGCCGCGGACAAGAGCAACGGCCGACTTCACCGGGGGCTCATGCGGGCTTTCCGTGACACTCTTGACCAGCTTCAGCTGGAGGAGCTGCACCTGAACGGCCGCTTGTTCACGTGGTCCAATGGCCATTATCAGCCGACCCTCGAATGCCTGGACCGTGCCTTCGCCTCGGTGGAATGGCTGCAACTCTACCCCAACCACCACCTCCGCAGTCTATCCTCGGACTCCTCTGACCATGCGCCGCTACTCCTCATCCTCAACTCACAGTCGTGGGTTGTGCCATGCTTCTGCTTTGAGCTCTTGTTTGTCGAGGATCCAAGGCTTCCTCGACATCGTGGCCGCGGCTTGGGGCCGCCGAACCCGGACATCGACGCGTGCAAGAACCTGGAAGTCAAGTTGTGTCGTCTCGTCCTGGCCCTCCGCAGTTGGCGGGCAACGCTCGTGGGGAACATCTCCTTCCAGCTTGCTGCGGCGCGCGCCATCAGTTTTGACGTGGCCCAAGAGTCGCGCATGCTCTCGGAGGGGGAGCACAACCTGCACCGGGAGCTCAAGGCGCATGTCCTCGGGTTGGCCTCTCTGGCCAGGACCATGGCCCGGCAGCGCGCCCGCACGCGTCAGCTACGTGACGGGGACGCCTGCACCAGGTTCTTTCACTCCAGGCATGCCACCACCGGCGCAAGAACTACATGCTGGCCATTGCCCACGAGGGTCATACGTTTACTA
Source organism: Themeda triandra (assembly GCA_018135685.1). Lineage (NCBI taxonomy): Eukaryota > Viridiplantae > Streptophyta > Magnoliopsida > Poales > Poaceae > Themeda > Themeda triandra. The sequence goes on along the minus strand of JAENPR010000084.1, from coordinate 371,609 downwards.
AGGACGAGGCCAAGAAGGAGGTTGTCTACAACTACTACAACGCCATTTTGGGCACGGCCTTCATACGCACGCACAGGATCAATCTAGCTAGCTACAACTACCACTTCTGGACCTCACCGCCCTCGTCGCGCCTTTCTCCGCCGATAAGATCGCGAGGGCGGTGAAGGAGTCGGCTTCGGATCGTGCCCCCAGACCCGATGGGTTCGGCGCGGGCTTCCTGAAGGCAGCCTAATCCGTTGTTGGGGTTGATATCGTTCGTTCGCCAGCTGGAAAGGAAGAAAAATATGTATTTCATGGAGTAAGTCCTGATCTGTTTTGGGTTGATTTTGGTGGTTGGGTTCACGATGGTCGAGTTCACCCTTGAGGTTTTCTGGTTCTTGTGGACATTCTTCACGTTTTGGAGCGTCGTTTTCATCCTGTGTCTCCATTGTCCCTGTATCAGTCGATATCTGGATTAAGCTAATGATTCTCGTGTATTTCTCATAGCCCTGTTCTCTCAAATCTTGAGAGGCTTTGTATCCAAGTCGTGTAATCCTTTATGTAAATCCAGATCTGTGAAATAAAAATCTTATTTCTCCCCTTTCCCCCTCTTCTTGCTTTAAATCTCGGGCGAGATTTCTTTAAGGGTAAGGTGTAACAACCCCAATATTACACTTAATAAATCATGCATCTCATGAGCATAATCGTCTCATAAGCATCTCATGTTCATACTTGGCTGAATTGCTTGATGCTTGTTTCCTTGTGGTTAAATAGATTTATTTGTTAAATATATGTTAAGTAGTTTTCAAACTTTCCCAAAAGTCCTGTTTACATTGCTCAGATCAAGTTGGACCCTGAATAGAGTTTACAGAGCAAATTATTTGGAGTCAACTTTGTGTTTTCACCAATTCATGAAAATGCTTTTAAGGCTTTCAAAAAGGGCAAAAACAGCAAGAGAAATATTGGAAATTAATATTTTTATAATTATAATTTGACCCTAATTCACATTTTCAAAACTAAGCTGAATTAGCAAAAACTTTATACATAAAGATTATTCTACTCATTAAATGGAGTAACTTTCATGTTTTAAGTTTTTTCAAATTCGCAACGGTTTGGAAACTACAGGAGGTCAAACTTTGCAGTACAAGTCAAAATGCGTGGGACCCACCTGTCATCATCTTTCCCTGCTTCCCTGATGCAGCAATGGCAGCAGCCGCGGCATCAGCGCAGCGCCGCAGCAACGCCGTAGCAGCGCCGTCGCCTGCGCCCTGCCTGCCTTCCCTGCCGCCGTTTCGCCTCTGCCGCACGCGTGCCCGCCCCGCCCGCTCTCTTCCACGCTGCGCCGTGCCTACCGCACTACGCCGCCGTGTTCGTCGTCGTCCACGCCGCACGCCGCGCGCTGCCAAACAAAAATGCCAAGCGCTACGCGACGCCGCCATCGAGCACGCGGACGAGCACTCAAGCACACCCGTCCTCGCCTGCTCGCCCTGCCCTGTTCGCTGAACCGCTGCGACGCTGGCGCCGCGCCATCATCGCCGTCGTGTCTCCTCCCGTTCACCCGTGAACCACCCCCCGTCCCTTCTTCAAATTGGGGCGCCCGGGGTAACATTTACCCCTCACTCCATCCCATTGCCTCGCCCCCACCTCTTCTCCCTTTTCCCCTTCGCCACAGCAACCACGCCGGGCCGCCATGGCCGCCAAATGGGGCGCCACCGAATAGCCGTCGATTCGCCCCTCCATTTTCACCACCGATAGCGCCACCGTCTTCGCCACCCTTCACTCCACCCTCGACGGCATTCAATCGAAGAAAACGAGCCCAAGGTAGGGCCAATCGGCCGGTTCTCCTCCGCCATGGCCGGTTAGCCACCGACGACGTGCACTTTCTCCTCCATGCCTCCTCGTCTCCAACCGACGCTGCCCTTGCCTTCGCCTCGCCGAGCTCCATCTCGTGCGCAGCCTCGCCCGAGCTGAGCTTCGCCGGAGGCTGCTGCCGCCGGACAGCAACGCCGTCGAGCCGCCGGCCAACGCGGCTAGGCCGCCACGGGCCGTCGCGGCCCAATCAGTGGGCACCGACGCATGCGCGGTGACCCCGCGACCCTTCTCCGCCTCCTAGTGGCCGGAATCGAGCCCTACCCTCGCCGGAGCGACGAGCCGGCGCCCTCTCTGTTCTTCCTCGCGACCAAGGACCTCAGGTTAAAATTTGACACAGTACAGGGGGCTAAGTGCACAGGCACAGACTCAGGTGAATAGTGCACCGAGGACCTATTTGTAGATCTTTTGTTGAATCTTGCGAAATTCATATCTCGAGCTTGGAAACTCCAAATTGAGTGATTCAACTTGGGTTGTGTTCATGAGAGTGTCTAGTTTTTTATAAAAATATGAAACTGACTATGTTTTTAGAAAAATAATTAGTTATAAATTATCCCTTTTGTGCATGCTTAAAAAGAATAGGGAAATTCATAAGTAATTATTGATAGCTCATAAAAATGTGATTCTTGTCTTGTTCATCTTATGTTGACATGTAATTCATGTTTAATGCTTAACATGATCACTTGTTATGGAAAAATATGGAGTTATAGTTCAAGTGCCATTTGTTGCCTATTCCTAAGGAAATTCACAAATGGGTTCTATAGGTCTAGTTTGGGGTTGATAAGTTTTGTAGGCTGATTTTATGCTATAGGGTAGCCTTTTATGTGATGAAATCTGAAGTTTGGCATACTTCATAGTACAAAGTATTTTTAGGTCCATTTATAGGTGCTGCCTTGTCATTTTTGTGTAGAATAGTATGCTTATCAAAATGAGGTGAAATTTGGATGGTAGGCTAGACTTGGTATTTCTTATGTACTTTAATTTTCTGGGAATTTTATGAGGTGTCTAGCTAGGGGTTTCTGTTCAACCCATAGTTGCCTGAATTGGAGTTGCTGGTATGATGCTATGCTTAACCTAAATATAGGTTGGTTTTCTGGGAAATTTGTCAACATATGATAGGTTTGAAATTATTATTTATCTACTGTTCAAATTTGGTAGGCATTGGATGTATAGTCTATTAGATATGGCTGTTGCAATCTAGTCAATAGGGGCTGTTAATTGCTGTTTTGACAGGACCTGGTTCTGTTGTGTGCTGATTTAGGCATAGATAACTTGAGAATTAGGCTCTGATGTCTCAAGATGATTTATGAGCAATTTTATAAGCTTTCCAGATTGTCCTCTTTCATGTTCACAGGGTATATAGATCAGCAGTTATGAATTATTTACCAGGTTGCCAGTTGTAGGTCTATAATTGCTAGTGAAGCATTGAATGAGTGTTGTTGTATGTAGAACTTAATGAAAGAGTCTTGTAGTGACTAGGACATGTATGATTGGTTGTTAAAAGGTATGTCTTGATGTTTGGCTTAGGGTGATTGAATAGAAGTATAGTAAGTAATGATTAGCACGTAATGAATAGTTTGATGTAATAATGCTTGCGAATAAGGGTCTTTGGCTTTACTAGCTTGTTACTGGCGATAAGTGGAAAGAAGGCTTCCTAGATAGGCTTGCATCGTTTTTAGTAGTGAATGTCGTCGATTATTTGTAATTAGGATACATATTCTTGGATGATGTTGACTACCTTGTAGAAAGAATAAGCAAGCACGCATCCGCATTACCATACCATGTGCATTCTTAGTATTCATGCGTGCACCCGCATCATACAGGATCGCTAGGAGAACAGAACGTGACGTGGAACAAGGATCCAAAAGAGGAGTCACCAAGGGGAACCTCGGCACGTGAGGTGATCGAGAACCAGGAACCGGACGTGGAGTGATCAAGTGCTGGGAGCTTCAACATCGGCCGTTGTAGGAAGGCAAGCCCCGGAGCATTTCTCCTACGGTTTGCAAAATGATTTACTTTGTGTCCTTTATTGTTTATGATGCATTAAGTTTATAGGCGTTACTTGGAACCGTTACTGCATTATGAGTACCTTGATCCACCTGAATACCTTTATCCTTTTAAGTTCAGGATCGTTCATATGCTTAGCACTGCTTAATTAGATCGGTAGAAGACGGGTGATTGACCCTCATCCGCGAGGTAGGTGGTTACTACCCCATGGTTGATACTATGGAGGTTGGTTTAGAGAACATAACCATGTGGCCATGTTAAATCACGACTGGTCGGGGTTTGTGGTGTGTTAGACCATGGAAAACTCCGTCTATGTCACTTAAAGAAATATGACTTTGTACGTCCTCGGATCATGTTGAACAATGCCTCACAGATAGCTGGAAGGATGCGATCATCCGACCGCGAAGCCTTGAGGATGTTTGGGCCGGAATTTCAGTAGAGATGAGTGTATTGCCCACAGGCGCGGTGTAGTAATCCCAATGGCCGGTCGCTCTGGAGGTACTTGGTAGCCGGGCATGCCCTGGTGCAATCGTATTTGCTGAAATCCGCGGCTCCACCCGAATAGACCAAGGTGACCTAATCGACTCCGACGGGAGACGTGTGGTTTGTGTGAGGAATACCCGCCAGCTGGTTTGCAATCGATTATAATCGCCATCGTTCCTGGATAGTGAGCACTTGACCGAGCAGCGGCACTGCCGCTAATTCATGTGAAAAGTAAGATGGTTATATTTCTAAAGTTGTTTGATGATAGTATGCTCAACCTGAAGGATAAGACATTGTTGATTGTTCTACCCTGGAGTTGGAGTAGTACAGGAGCTAATGTAGTAATGACAGGGTACAACTTAAAAGATGATAAGCTAGAGAGTCCTTTATCACTAAATGAATATTTAATAAGCTCATCTTTTATTGCAATTAAATGAGTCAGCTACCCCACTGATAAAGCCTTGCATACTCCTTGGTGTCACTTTATTTTTGGTTTATGATGGGTAAGTCTAGCTGAGTACCTTCTTGTACTCAGGGTTTTATTCCCACTTGTTACAGATCATAAGACCTTTGCTGTGGCAACAAGATGGACCTGTATCCCACTTCGGGAGGATTAGACCTTGGGCAAGGTCATCTTTTATATCTCATACCTCTATGCTTTTGCCGGATTTGATGATGGACCAGGCACTATGTTTTAACTAAGTGTGCGTTTGTAAACCAACACTTTATTTTGCTTCTGCGGTTTGGCTTTGAACTTGGTATTGTAATAACTATTTCATAACTCCGATGTATTCATTTATTTGTGAACTTATGTATTACTATGAACGGTTGTATGTTGAACTTAATTCGGTCTGGGCTGTATTGTGGAAAGTTTGAAATCTTTCGGGATTTCACGGACTACCGGGTTGATATAGGTGCCGTGTGCTAATTAAGTTGCTTCGGTGACTCATTAGTACATTGTGTTTATATTAATTGGTCGGTTCTGTTATAGTCACCAGGCTCAGTCGCATGCAGGAGCAAGGCATGATCGACTCGGTGGCGACCAGGATCCCCGCCTGGAAGGGCGACCTGATGACCTCGGCAGGGAGAACCACCCTTGCACAGACCACCCTGTCGGCGATCCCGGTGCACGTGTCCATCTGTTGCACCCTCTCTCATTGGGCGATCGCCGAGATCGACAGGCGACGACGGGCGTTCGTGTGGGCAGGCACGGACGCCGTGTCCGGAGGCCGCTGCTGCGTGGCATGGCCTGTGGCTTGCTCCCCGCAGGATCTGGGTGGCCTTGGCCTCCCTGACCTCCGCGTACTCGGCTACGCCCTGCAACTTCGCTGGGAATGGCGCAGGCGCACGGACGATGCGGTCCCCTGGGCGCTGCTCCTGTGCCACATGGAGAAGCAGGTGGTGGCCATGTTCAGCGCCTCGGTTTCTGTTGTGGTTGGAGACAGGGGCCAAGACCTTCTTCTGGACAGACTCCTGGCTCCTGGACAGGCCCATCCAGCATACCGCCCCACATGTCTTTGCTCTGGTCGGTGCCCGCACTGGAGGCGGACGGTGCGGGATGCCTTGGAGGACGACCAGTGGGTGCCCGACATCGTCGACGCCAGGACGTAGCCTGTCATGCTTGAGATTCTACAGCTCGCAGACAAGCTGGCCGACATCCACCTCACCCCTGGTGTTGGTGACAGGTTCGTCTGGCGGTGGACTGCCAGCGGCGACTACTCCAGCGCCTCCGCCTACCGAGCATTCTTCGCCGGTTGCGTCCAGCTGCACGGTGCCAAGGAGCTCTGGAGGGCGCGGGCACCGCCGAAAGTTAAGTTGTTCTTCTGGCTCGCCTTGCATGGAAGACTTTGGACGGTAGCAAGGAGGGCCAGGCATGGACTTCAGCCGTTGGCCTCCTGCATCCTATGCTGCCAGTTGGACGAGACTCACAACCACCTACTCACCTCCTACGTCTACACCAGAGAGGTATGGTCACGGCTACTGCTTGCGGCCGGCCTTCAACAGCTTGCACCGGGGCACGATGATTCACTTGTGGACTGGTGGTTGCACTCCCACGAGGGAAGGGCTTCGATTCAGCCATCCTGCTAGTCTCTTGGGAAATCTGGAAGGAACGCAACCATCGCACCTTTGACGACATCACTATCACGCCAGTCTAGCTACTGCAGCGTATACAGGACGAGTTCGACTCCTGGATCGCTGCTGGGTACCATCACCTAGCGACGCTCCTGGCCCTCGCTCACTAGGAGCATGTCTCTTTTCCTCTTTCAGCGGATTGGTTTTCCCAAGTTAGTACAACTTTTCTGCACCACCGTCCGAGCCGGTGCCGTTTGTTAGTGTGCTTGCTTTCCGCACTGGTTGGCAGCTCGCCCCTGGTGCGGAGAGATGTAAAAACTTTTCTAACTTCCCTTAAAGCAGTACGTGCAAATACACGCTTTCAAAAAAAAACCGTTGGATAGGTGTTTTTTAGACTTTTTTTTGTAAATACATGAATGCAAAACCTATTTGCCAAACGGTTGAGGATGCTCTAATGGAAGAATGGTATAATTTAGATCTACATCCCTTTACCCAAAAGATAAATATTTAGGCTTATACCGAAGTCAACGTGTGCCCGTCTTGTGAAATATGGAGAAAATATATATAGTAGTATATATGTAGATATTCATCATCTCGTATTTCAGCAATACAACAGCAATAATGGGAGAATATTGTAATTTACATCTGCATTCCTTTATGCAATTCAAAAAAAAAAATGGTTTACACCAAAGTTGACGTGCGCCCATCTTGTGCGATGGAGGAAATATACATATATGCCGTAGAAATATCCTGCTACAACCGGTGGTAGCTAACCGCCCCTGGATAGCTACCTACCGTGGACCACCGGTCCTTTTTTAGTATTTACATATGAAAGCGATCAAAGTATACACTGCGCAGATTGTATGGACCACGCCCCTCCCTCCCTTTTTCACAGGTACATAGTAAAAAGAGCAACTTTGGTGCCCACAAGTACACAACAGTACATGGTTCAATGTGCTTTGCCGTAAAATGGAAAAATATGCTTTCTTTTTCTTTTTAACAACTAAAACTCGTTTCTTTGAGTCGGACACAGTACTTCATAGCCCAAACTTCATGGGTTAGCGTCTACCGCACGATCAATTGCTCACACACAAGTGTCGTCCATCCAAATACGTGGGTAGCTACCACACTGGGGTGGTTAGCTACCACCAGTTGTAGCAAATCCACACTCATATATAGAGACCATCTCGTTTCAGCAGGACCCATACCATGCATGCATTTCTGGCGAGCTCAAATGCTTATCATACAAATCCATCAACAACTCATGCTCCACCATACGATAGTAATTTTAAGAGAGATATATAAGTGATAAAAAGGAATAAGCTCAAAGCAAACGACTAGTCAGAATTGCTTACATCCTCCTTCGAATTGCTCACACTTTAAATAAAATTTCATAGCGAAGTTTGTTAGGTTCATCCGTTTTGCTATGTATCTAGACATATTATTTATCTAGGTACATAATAAAATAGATGAACCAAAAAAGTAAAAGTGAACTATAATTTGGAACGAAGAGAGTAATTTATATGTAGATTTAGGGAGTTATTTATATTTTTCTATAATGGCAAAAGTGGATGAGTTTTTCATAAAATGAAATAGATCCAATTTATCCTCTACAATGACTAGAGTCAACTTAACTAACAGGAACAATAAAGTTTTTAGAAACGACATCTCTAGCTGCAGAAGTGTGCTAACCAGGATCTGCGATGATTTTGTAATTTGGCCCAAACGACTCTCCCCCTAAGCTTGTAAACAATCTCGATGGCTGGCGTCTGTTCCTCAATGAATGTAACTGTACATCAATCCGGGCGACTGGATTGATTTGTTCTTCTTTGAATGAAAAAGGTGGGGAAGCTCTCCCCACAATTTACTTTCAAAAAAAGAGTCAGCATAATTAACTACCAGGTGTGTTTCTAATGGTTTTTCAACTTTTAATCCTATTACTTGTTGCAGTTTTGTTTATCTCTGCCACTAGTCTTCAAGTGTGTACCTAATGTAACTATAAACCATTTATGAAAACACCAATCGGACCATAGTACAATAAGTTTATCATAGTCAACGGATCTTAGTTACTCCTCCCTCTGTGAACAAAAGGATGTATTTCTCACTCACTACTACAAAAATGAGTTTCCAAGACACCCGGACAGGCTCCGTGGAGGGCACCTATTTTTGCCCGCCACAGTTAATCTCATGATTAATGAATAAGACTGACATTTTTATTTATTGAAGCAGACACTTTTGCCCGTTATATATGGTAAATTGATTTACCTCGAGGGTATCCTGTAAGGCCCACCTCGGTCGAATATGGATCTGGAGGGCATCCTATAATGCTGATGCATGCATGTAGACCGTGCAACTTGGTGCTTAGTAAATCTTGCTGCTCAAATAGACCAGTAGAGGCCGGGCCTTCATATACAATATACAGCTTGTGCTCGTACCATTCAAACAAAATTCTCTCTCATTGTCCCACACTGGAAGAGTAGGTTATTATTTTACTATACGAATGAGGAAACTTAGTATCCAAGAATTGACTAACATTTAGTTTAGCGTGGTTGCAGGTACTAGCCTCGGAATAAATATATAGGTCAAATAGAGAACTCTTCTTGTTAACTAACTAATTAACTCAACCCTCTAGCTGGCAATTAGCAAAGGCAAAAACAGATACCAGAGCCGTCAGTTCTTGGTAGTTTCGCGGTCATTGCCCTGGAGGAACGAGAGGAGTGATGAGCAAGAAATCAACGTCTCTAACTCACTATTTATATGCACGGAAGCACTTGAAACATCTCCAAATTAAGCACAAGCAGCTAGCTCCCACACGTCCCAAGCACCACGCAGAGGATCAAACTCAGCATCAGCAAAAAGCCATTAATTCTTGGGTTCCAAGCGCAAGCGGCCCGACCATGAGGTTCCTTCCTGCGGCGGTGGCGCCATTCCTGTTCCTCCTCTTCCTCCTCTCGTGCCCTCACAACGCTTACTCCGGCAAGCAGAAGCGCTTCACTTCCATAATCAGCTTCGGCGATTCATACGCTGACACCGGCAACCTGGTGAGATGGGACGACCCCGTCCTTCAGAGCATCAACCTGATTAGGAACCCACCCTACGGCGAGACGTTCTTCGGCCACCCGTCCGGTCGCGCCACCAATGGCCGCATCGTCCTCGACTTCATTGGTAGCGTACATACTCTGCACTATTGCCACTGTGTTGGTTGTATTTTCTCCGGTAATAACTGACGTTAAATCTTTTCCTTGTTATACGCATGCATGCGTGCAGCCGATGCTTTGGGTCTACCTTTTGTGCCGCCGGTGCTGTCCAGAGGGGCGAACTTCTCGACCGGTGTAAACTTCGCGGTGGCCGGCGCGACGGCTCTGAACCTGACGTACCTGCAGGGGCAGAACATCACCAACGACCTCCCGATCAACAGCTCCCTGAACGACCAGCTCCGTTGGTTCGAGCAGCTGAAGCCATCGTTTTGCCGTGGAGGTTCGTCCAGTGGCTGCTTCTGCGAGTCTCTCTTCATGGTGGGACAGTTTGGAGCAAACGACTACCGCAACATCCTGATGAACTCGAACATGACCTTGGAACAAGCGAGATCCTATGTTCCAGAAATTGTCAAAACCGTTGCAACTGGTATCAAGGTACTTACTACCGTAGTAGCTTAGTAAAAGTAGAACTACATGATAGCGCGCTGCATCACTGCATGATAGCGCGCACCGGCCGTTTGTGTGTTTGACGAACTGGATGCATATATAATACCAATACGCAGAGGCTGATCCATCACGGCGCTAAGTACATCGTTGTGGCGGATAAAATTCCCTTCGGCTGTGCGCCCACCACACTATCGAAGTACAAGGGTGACTACGACCAGTACGGCTGCCTCAAGAGCTTCAACACCCGGCTGTCTCAGTACCACAACGCCCTTCTCCGGCAACGCGTCGGCGTGCTGCGGAGAAGGTACCCGCACACAACAATCGTCTTCGCCGAGCAGTACCGGGCCGTGATCACATTTCTACAGGACCCTGCCCGTTTCGGTGAGCTTCTTTATACTCTACTACTCTAGTTCCTTCGTCAGTGATGAAGTTGAAAGCAGGTTTCTAAAAACACGATGTATATCGATTGCAATTGCAGGGTTCAACCGCAGTACAGCCCTGGTGAGCTGCTGCGGAGGCGGCGGCCCCTACAACCAAAACTTGAAGGTACCGTGCGGTACACCAGGAGCCACCGCGTGCGCAGCTCCGTCGGAGGCCATCAACTGGGACGGCTTCCACCTCACCGAGTCGGCGTACAGCAGCATCGCGCAGGGATGGCTGCACGGGCCCTACGCTGACCCGCCGATTCTACAGCTCCTCAGTTGAGCCCAAGTCTTACGCCCTGTTCGTTTGGTTGTTTTTGGCTGGCTGATTCTCGCTACTGCTGAATTCTTGTGAGAGAAAAACACTGTTGAATCGCTGGTTGGTAAACGCTGGTAGACCAAACGAACAAGGCATTAGTTTACTACACAAATTTCGGTCAACGATCAAATTTCTGTTGCGCGTAATCATTTATGAATAACGACAGCGCAATGATAATGTGAGAATGGTATAATTTAGATCTACATTCCTTTATCCAAAGAGTAAATATTTTTGTTTACACCAATATAATTGCTCACGAGCTAGCTCGGCAATCTTTAACTGCAAAAGCTTCATATACTTTGGGTTGATTCTCAACTCACGTTTCTTACTGCATTTTTAGCAAAATGATGTAACGCTCTTATCTCATGAGTAAAGCTTGCCCCTTGGGTAGTCTAGAGTTAGGGCTCTGTGCTTAGAAGCAAATTGGTTTATGTAAATCACAAGCATGTGTGAGCTCGTGGGTGTTCGTGTGTGTTCTCGGTAAGCTCCGGCTTACTGTGCGGGGTGTAAGGGCTACTCTTTTTCTGCTTAATGAAATATATGCCAGCGGCGTATTCTCGAAAAAGCTTGCCCCTTGGCTTTGTCAAAAAAAAAAAAAAAAAAAAAAAAAAATCAACACACGTGGACCCATCTTGTGTAATGGAGAAAGTATATATAGTAGTAGTATATATGCAGACATTGATCATCTCGATTTTCAGCAAGACAACGGCCCGTCTTGTATTTATTTCTTTATAAAAAACCAAAATAATTTTGGTTTATACCAAGCTCGACGTGCACCCGTCTTGTGCAATGAAGTAAATATATATATAGTACTATATATGTAGACAATCTCGTTTCAGCAAGACCCAAACCATGCATGCATTTTGGTGAGCTCAAATGCTTGTCACACAAATCCATTAAACAGTCAAGGACTATCTAACCTGCTGATGGACTCGGCCTCGATCAGATCATCCATTGCAGGATTGTGTTTCGAAGAGCTAGGCAAGGGTTTTTTCTGAGTTTTGCATTTTTTTTTTTGAGGAAAGAGTTTTGCATTAAGTGGGTGCGTAGGGATGCGAACTCGGTGACCCATGTTCGTGCCTCTACGGTTTCGGCTATTGAACACTCCTTTTTGCTAGTCGAATTAACAGCCGCTGATTGTATTCATGCGATGATTTAATGAAAGTTCTGTGATTACTCAAAAAAATACAAATCCATCAACCCATACTCCATCAAAATAAGAATACGTTTAAAGCAAACGACTAGTTAGAATTTCTTACATCCCCTAAAAGAGGCTCACGTTTTCTATATCTCTCATGCCGGACTTTAAAATGTGAACATTGAAATAGAAATTTGACAAGTACTCAAGGTAGAATGTGAACAACGCCCTCCAAGCCAAATCTAATGGTCCTGCTACATCGTCTGAAAGAAAGTTAAAAATCAGGCACCTGAGTTTAGCAATTCCCATATTATATTTGTGTTCTAAAATTGTACTCTTAGATACTTTCTTAACGGCAAAAGTGGATTTTTTTAGAAAAATAAAACATATGCAATTTATTCTCTATAATGAATTGAGTCAACTTAATTAACTACTAGGTATTTCTGTTTATTTGATAACTTCTAGGACCTATATTCTTTTTCCAATGCATCTTGTGAGGGTTAATGTAAAGGCTCCATTGAGAGCCTTGTATAGTTACTACTATTAAGATAAACTAGTGGATCGGCGCGCCCTTGCGCGCCATGCTGGTGGTTGGACTTGGATGCTGATGGATAGGAGGTTGGATTATCCTATCATGGTGTACAACTGGAAGACGTGCAGCCATCTCCCCAGTCTGAGATCTGCAACCATTTAACCGTGCATGAGTTCCTTGATGAGTTCATCATAGTGAGGATTCTGGTAGGACCAATGTCTCTTTGTATGTACCTTTATAAATTTAGCATCGCTCGCGCCATTGTCCCTACTGCACTGGCCCTGCTCGCTGCAGTGGAACACCACCTGCATGAGGCATATAATGTATAAATTTCTATGTTCGCGGGACAACCATGCATAAGTAACATGAAGAAGACCACAACACATCAACTATCTAGTAAAAATGAAATGCACCCTCCAGCTAGCCAGGGACTTGCACAATCATGTGGAAATAAGCAGCATATTAACTGAGAACATTAAGAATACCCCCAGGGGCAAGCAACAACAGAAGAATATGAACTACGAGACTAAGTGTAATGTGTTTTGTATGGACAAAAAGCAAGTCTAGACAGGAAATGCTCGACTATAAATTGGAGTAACATAAAAAAAAAGGTATCACACTATCAGTTTGAGGTTGATCATGCTGTAATAATGGGCCTCAAAAGAATTTCGGTGATATAAAGGCTATTATGCCGATCCACTAAAAAAATATGAGTGTGCTGCATGACCTCATATGCCAAATAACAGTAGTAAATTAAGATGTCCCCAACTAAAAAGCTGATTTTAAAAATTATTCAGTATCAAGTAACCAGCATAGGCACCGCTAACCTAAAAGGATGATGATGTGTGACAACCTGTGTGCTGTTTAGCTGAATAAAAATAGGAAGAAGGTACATATATTTACTGTCACAGGCAGATTATCAGAGCTATGGCTCACACTGGTGCATACCTGAGTTAATGGAATTAATTAAAGAGCATCTCCCATGAACCTGCAGTAAAATAGAGAATAGTGAGGCCAAGGGGGGAGAGAGAGCAAACTTCTATGACAACCAAAAAAATGTAGAATGCATTACTTTGACTCAAAAGAGACGTATCAGTAGCATGGTTGTACACACATCAGCCTATCCACTTTGTAAGCTACCCTCCATTCCAAATTGTAAGGCGTTTTTTTTGGCCTTTTTAGCTACACAGTTCCATGGTATCTAACATCTTTTCAATTGAATAAGATTATTAGCTATCTCTGATGTTAATTTCACATGTCATGAAACATCACATGGCAATGTCTGAAATAGTTCATCATTAGTTCCTTTGACATTCGAAATTTGAGGCAATGTCTTTCGTTCATTAATATTCCTTGGCAAAGATGAGAAGACCATCTTACAAAAGTAAGTTGGAGAAAGGATAGTAATCACCAGATCTTTCAGGTTCACATGAATTTCTCTATAGCATTCAAACAAACTGATCGACTTGTAATGTCAAGTGCACCTTATCTCCAAAAATGCAGCTAACCATTTTAGTAGGCAAAAAAGAGAAATTGCAGTATGCAGTCTTTTCGTAGGCCAAAGCCATTTGTTTCTTTTAAATGCCTAAGGTGTAGACCTGTACTAAGAAAACAGAAGTTGTCTAAAAGTGCAATGCAATACGACATAAATGCTTAATTAGTTAGTTGCAAAATACCTCTCGGGGTCTTTTAGATACTGAATGCACACCACCATTAATTGTAGAGGAGAGCCTAGAAATCCTTGAAAGATCCTCAACCTACAGCAACAAATATATCATAAAATTTGAGCAAGAGATGGTTCTGCTATTAGCTGTCCCAGTAAGGGACGCAACAAAGAAGCCTTCTTATATAATTGTTGGTAACCTTTGCTTTAATACATTACCATTTAATTAATGTATAGAACTGATTGTTAAGCTTCTAAGAGCAAATTTTATGGCAATGCAAATTCACTCCATTGAAATCTGAGATGAAGGCATTCATACTCCATGTTATTAGCAGGTGTTGACATGCCACTTCACTGCATTGACACAAGCAATCTTAGCGTAGAACCTCAACACTGATTGAATCTACCGAATAATAGGAACAATGGAGTGCAGTAGCTGCATGCCTTAAATTGAATCTTGGTATAAATATTTCAATGGAGAAGCAATAGGGTCTGGCTACAATATATTTCTAATTTCTATCTTGCATGCATCATATAACTTCAAATTTGATGGCGTGGTGCATTGTTAGAAAAATGCAGAGTCTACCTCATCGGCGTATGTAAATTTAATTTCTACTGTGGAGCACAGAAAATTCTAGAGTGTCAACTATCATCACAGGCATAGAAAAAAAAGGAAAAAAAAAGTGCAAAGCAAAAAGTGGCTCACTTGTCCTAATCTATATTCTTTTAAAAGGAAAGAAACACTAATAATGCATTGCCTGTATACAGGTAAATGGTTTGCGTAAGAAGAGAGGGCAAGGGCAAAGCTATAAAACAAATTAAAGAACACCTCAGCAAGGACATATTCTGTATTATAGTTACATTTATAGCTATCATAATGGACATTAGGACCTTGGCAGAAAAAGAAACACAAAGCAACTGAAAGCAAAGGAACTCACCAGTTCACTTTCGAATCTAACTGATGCATATGATAGAGAAGGCAATCTTTCCCAATGTCATCCTCTGCAGTAAAAAGAGCATGCAAATCTGGCCAGAAAAGATGCGTTAGCTTCACAAGTTATCAATCTTCATCGAGGAGACTTTGTGCTCTTTCTGAATCTGTACAGACTGTCTAAACTGAACCTCCAACATAGTGAAGCCTGATATATTCTATTGATGTTCTAAATAGCTTAATCAGTGACGAGCATATGAGACATGATCCTAGAATTCGAGATTTTTAAGACGTTACCACCACTATTTTGTCAATAAATATAAATAAATAAATATAATACAATGAGAGCAATGTGGGTAATATTTTGGAGAAGAAATCAAAAGGACCCCAGATATCAGTTTTTTCCTGCCAATATTGATGGGCAGTTGGCGACCCGAGATATTGCAACTTCATAGCTAAAAATTAAATCATCAATGACACACCTGTTAAAAAGAAGGCAATTGTCCCATACATATATCATGTCCCACCATCCTACAATGAAAAAAAGGCACGGAAGAGAATTAAAGGCATAGCATATTCAGATAAGGCTAGAAATGGAATCGTTAAAAGGAGGGCTACCTTCATTTGCCGAGCCACCGTGCGGCACGGTAAAAAGAAGGGGAACCCAAGGTGTAGGATGCAGCCCCCAATTCCATTCCGTTGAAGCTGAACCTAAGACACCCCTCCTCCACCGCAAGCAACGAGGGGTAGACAAAAAGAAGGAAAGGATTATGTTTTAGTGTTTATTTTAAGGTACATAATTAACAATTGAACTAACGTAAGTTACGAGTTCAACAAGGATTATGTTTCAGTGTTTAATGCTCCACATCGGCCGGTCAAAAGTATAGCGAGGAGATACGATAAAACGCTTTACCTTCGAATGCGAAGTTAACCTTTGTACATCCAGAATAGCCTGGCATCGACGTCACTGCTAGCTGTGAGCGAGGGAAGCTTGTGTCCTAGCATTCATGTAAAACCAGAATCCATGTGCACCCAAACAAAGGCAAGAAAGGAACCAAATTAAACACGTGGCTCAAATCTGTCAGCCACCTCCAGTTTAGTACCCCACAATAACCTTACAGATGATTTTGAGGGGCATCATTTTGTAAACAAGGGAAAACATAACCATCCTCAGACCTCGGAAGTAAGGAAAATGGTAGAAAGAATGTAGGGAATAAGAGTAGTGTGAGAGATGAACAAAGCAACATCAGTTGATCTTTCATAGGTAGGCACAACGGCAAAGGCATGAAAGGAACCAAATTAAAGACCTGGCACAAATCCATCATCCACCTCCAGTTTAGTACCCAAGAACAACCTTACAGATGATCTGAGGGGCATCATTTTGTAAAGAAGGGAAATATAACCATCATCGGACCTCAGATGTAAGGAGAATAGGCAGGTTGTTGTAACGGCATGGCAATTTAAAAATAGCAAAAATCTAGGGAATAAGAGTAGCCTCAGACATGAACAAAATGACATCATTTGATCTTTCATAGGTAGGCACAACGACATGCAATGAGAAATAGCATAATCTGTAGCAATTCATGTCGTGGGCACATACGTAAAACAATGAATAATATACAGAAATAGGAAGGAATTGGGTATAGTGCCAGCACATGAAACTGAAATGAACCTAGGCTTCGAAGTGGCATCATAAGATCAATAAACAGATAGCAATGCATATATATACATGGAAATGTCGTAGGCCTTTGAAGATCATCAGTCTACATCTGCATGTTACATGGGAGTTCATTTTCATCACAAGCTATACCCAAAAGTCCAAAACACAATGTGGACCCATACAAGAAGCAACAAAATCCAGAGTCACAGAGAGAGGGAGGCAGCATAGGAAGGGAAAAAGCCAGACACAATACAGCAACGAGAATCTAATTTTCACCTTTGCCGGCCCACAATGGTAAATCGGATGGGCGGAATGCGCGGGGTTGTTCCTGGAGGTAGCCCTACGGGAGGTAAAGGTTTCAATTCCATCACTTGCACCAAGCATCGGGGAGAAACAACATCTGGTCATGGACACGGCACGAACGAAATCCATATGATAAGCATGTGCATCCAATAGCGGTATGGATCTGTGCCTCAAAATAATATATCTTTGCTTAGTTGAGAAGAGAACCAGGGAAACCACGAGAATCAAAAAGAGGCACACGGCAAAACCAAGATGAAATTGAAAGGCGAGAGAGGGAGGCCTCTATCTCCTTGAAAGCTAGCAGCGGGGAGGCCACCTCCGTGGCTCCTCCATAGGGAAGGCAGCCTAGGCTGCAGCCGCGCACAACCAACTGCGCAAAAGGGAGAGAGGACATGGGGGAAGAGCCATGGGACAGGAGGAGAAAACGGTGACCTGCCACCAGATCCGGCCGCCGACCCGACATGCTGTCGCCGACGGAGAGGATAAGGCTATACGTGCAGGGGGAGGTGGCGCACCGCGGAGGAACGCGAGCGGCCAAGGGCGCTCGGCCCGCACCGCACCTCGGCAAAGACGACGCCGAGAGGAAGAGGGAGCGGGGTAGGGGAAGAAGACCGCGTCGTACCGCCGGATACAACCGCCGGACCTCGCGGCTAGGGTTTCGTTGAGCGGCCGTGGACCGTCGCGAGGATGCGGCGCCGGGGATGCCGCGGGGAGCAGCCACCGGCGAGACCAAGCGGCGGTGCTCCATGGCCAGGGACGGCCACCGGCGGAGGCCGCCGCTAGGCCCACGGCTGCACGCAGCACGAGGCGGCCGCCGTGGCGCCTGGGCGCTGGTCCGCCGCGCCAAGCAAGGCTCTTGCCCTGGCCGCCACCGCGGGAGAGAGGAGGGAGAGGGAGGAGGCACAGCGGTGCGGGCAACGGCGGCGAGAATGGCGGGAAGGCAGGCGGATCCGTCGGCGTCGCGGGAGAGGAGGAGAGGAAGAAGAGGCAGAAGAGATAAGGCCGTGCTGGTCTGCTGTCTTCGCGTGGGGATGAAAGCAGGTGGAGGTTGGAGTGGCTCCATTATTGAGAGCAAGAGCAGCGAGAATCAGATTCTGGTTGCAACAACCAGAAGCAACAAAATCTTGAGTCACAAGAGATGGAGTCACCATAGAAAGCGAAAAAGCCGGACATAACACAAGAATGAATCTGCTTTTCACCTTTATCGCCCCCGGGATGGTAAATCGGATGGACACAATTTTGCGTCGCACGTGGACAGGGGTTCCTGGAGGAAGCCCTACGGGCTATGAAGGTTTTAATATTATGTTTCACATTATATATATCTTTATCATCATTGTGTATTTAGTTGAAACCTGTCTTACAGCACACCTTTTGCAACATCGTGAATCTATAATTTTGACTTTCAACTTGTAATCCTATTAGTTTTTGCAAGTTTTTATCTCCGCCACACTAGTCTTCATGTGTACCTAATGTAACTATAAATGATTATGGAAACAACAATGGGACAATGGTACAATAAGTTTGGCATGTATCAAATTCAACGGATCTTAGTTACTTCTCCCTAGCTCGGTCCTCCGTGCACAAACTGATGCAATTCTCAGTTTTTTAAGTGTCAAATGGTCTGAAGTCTGACTAAAATTATATAAAAAAAGTTAATATTCTTATTTAGAAGAAGTAATATCAATTAATTATAAAATATATTATTGTGGTAAATTTTGTTGGAGATACAAATGTTAATACTATTCACTATAGATTTAGTTAGAGTTAAACTAATTTAATTTGCACAAATCATATATAACTATGTCTTTTCCGTGGAATAATGGAACCACCATATATATATTGACTAATATCACTACCGGATCCAGAGTATTTGCCGATGGCTTGATGCCATCGGCAAACACAAGGATGCCATTGGAAAATAAGTTGCCGATGGCAAAGTGACGTTGCCATCGGCAACTTCCCATCGGCAATAACCTCATCGGAAAACGAATGTTTGCCGATGGCAAAAGTAGATGCCATCGGAAAAGTTTTTGCCGATGGCCGTGGACCCCATCGGCAAACACACCACGTCGGCCTCCCCGCCGTCGGGCGGCGACGGCGGGTTTGCCGATGGCGACGCCACGTGGCCATCGGCAAATTGTCTTGTTTTCCGATGGCCACGGCCGTCGGCTTACTTTTTTTTTTTGAAAAAAGAATTCCCTGATTTTTTTTCCGATGGCCGTGGCCATCGGCAAACTTATGGTCAGTTTGCCGATGGCCACGACCATCGGCAAATCTGGGGTACGCTGGTGTGAATTTCCCCAGGTTTGCCGACGGCTGGCCATCGGCAAACCTGGGGAATTTTTTTTCCTTTTTTTTCCTGTTTTCTTCCATTTCCAGCACATTTAATCACAGATAATGATATCACAAGCAAGATATACAACATTCATCACATATATTCACAATAATACGCCATTTCAACCATAATATAGCATCAAATCCATATTCATGCATACAAATCCATATCACAAGTCCCAATTCTTGCATACAACTTCAAATGCATCCATACAAGGCCAACATCGGCCGAACATGTCCGACGTGGCACAACAAGGTCCAAAATCAGGAATAGAAGGTACCTAGCTCGTGGCGCCGTCCCCTTGGGTCCCCGAGCCCCCAGAAGCATCCTCCCACGCAGGCCAACTCCCCTGCGGCTGCGGCTGCTGCTGCTGCCATGAGTACTGCCAGTGGCCGAGCTGCTGCAGCTGAGGGAACTGAGACGGCCCGGGCTGCCCCTGCGGCGGCCACGAGTACCCCGGCTGCGTGGGGAACTGAGACGGCCCGGGCTGCCCCTGCGGCGGCCACGAGTACCCCTGCGTCGGTGGAGGACCCGGGACGAACGGCTGCGTGAGGAGGCTCTGGAAAGGACCCCAACCGGGCTGTGGAGCAGGACCTTGTGGAGAAGCACCCGCTGGAGGGCTAGCACCTAGAGTTGGGTTCGAACCCTCCGACGTAATGCGCACAAAGACCAAGTGATGGAATTAGTACTGCGGATTGGCATCACAAGCTAAAGCAATAGGCAATGTAGGGACTCACCGGGACGAGGTGCAAGAAAAGGCGGCGGTGGAGGTGCGGTGGTGGAGCGAAGAAAGCGGGCCGGAGGCTCACTCATTCCCATGGCACGCATGTCTTTGGGACATCGCGACCACGCCTGCGGTAGTGCGGCGCAAGCGAGGCCGCGTGCTCTGATAGGCAAGCGCCATCTCGCCACGGTTGGCTAGCACCTCTGGACCGTGGCACGTAATATTACACGAGCATGGTGGATTGCATTTGAAGGCAAGGTACATTATTTGTGAAACGGTCGAACGACGAATGAAACTCCACTTACACGAAGACCCGCACCCGCTGCGCACCGCTCGGGCGCCGAGGCGCTATGGGGACCCGCGGTGCGCCCTACGCTGGTCTTCCTTGCGGATCTCGGTCGGCGTCGGGACGGAAGGACGGGTCAATGGCGCTGTGGGCCATATAGAACCGGCCGTGCTTTGCTTCCCTCCTCCCAACCTCATCACGAGCTGAGGGTCTATGGGCTCGGCGGTGACGTCGTAGGTGTCGCCATGGGCCTCTCGAGCTGCGGCGGCGTACTTGGTGAGCTTGTCGTACACGACCGGGCTGGTGTACTTCTCGGGCCCGTCCGAAGAGCATACGTGGTGGAGGGCGCTTTCGGCTGGGCCCTTATGAGCAAGGGCCCACCCCATGTACTCGTTGATGGGCTGCCCGGGGTGGTGCTCCCTCTGCGAGGAAAACGAAAAAACATGGTTACAAGTAGAGATATATGAAATCCGGCGCTATAAGAAATGGTTGAACACAAGCATACCCATATTTCCATGAACTCGGCGAGGTTCCGGCTCCCCAGTGGTGTGAGGCCCCGGACCTCGCCATCTCTTCCAAGCGCTTCGCCCGACGTGCTCGTGCTCCACGTACGCCGCCGGCGTTTGCCACCCTCGACAATCGTATGCCGGCGGTCGGCGTACTTGCTGCACCAGCCCGGAGGTGTCTCGCATGACATTCAAGTATTAGATCTTCCGGATAATGAGTTGAATGTGTCACATAAGGAATCACGGCGGATGTTTTCCTACTTATTTACCCGCATGTACCGCTCCTCGGTGAGGTCGGTCTCCGGCTCACATATCGGCTCCCCGGCTGGGTCTTATCCACCTTCACCCCCGAAGTTGGCGTAGTAGGAGATGACGGCCCGGGTGTGCGCCTCGTAGAACATGTCCTTGATCCGCAACTCGCACACCTTGTCCCGATGCCGGTCCGCCACATCGGGGTCCCGCCCTCCGCCAACCTATAGTACAACCGCACACGGGCATCAAACATCATTCCATTATTTGAGAAAAGTCCAACAAATGCGTAGTATTGAGATATGCGTTGCGATTGAAAGACTCACCCGAACCGCTTCTTGATCTTCTCGGCGAGGACTTCCCCATGTGCGTCCTTGATTAGGAAGTAGTATGGCCATTTGTCGGGCACGATCGTCTTCCCCTCGATGGTGACCAAGCCGGGAAGTTTGCCTTAATCACTCGCCCCGGATGCTAGTGACATGGGGCGAACACTTCTGGCCGACACCTTTCTCCGGCCCACCGCACAAGCACAACAATTGTTAGTATGCGGTTTTAATTCGAAAATGAAATAAGAACAAGTACGAAATCAACAATAGATACTTACGTCCCCGAGATCACGATCGCGGGCGGTCCTCGAGGCGCGGCAAGTGCTCGGGGAGCCTAGCGGGCCCGCGCTGGAAGGGCTTCTTCGCGGTGCCTGTGGAAGCCGAGGTGCCTGCAGTCTCCTCCTCCTCCTCGTCGTCGTCGCCACCGCCGCCGCCGCCGTCCTCCTCGTCGTCGTCGTCGCCACCGCCACCGCCGCCGCCGTCCTCCTCCTCGTCGTCGTCGTCGTCACCACCGCCGCCGGCACAAACAGCCTCGTCCTCAAACAGCCTCATCCTGGCAGTCCTCCGCCTACTCCCACCCCTGCTGGTCGACGGCTCCACCTCAAGCTCCTCGTCGTCCTCCTCCTCGTGGTTGCCGGCCTCCACGTGCTCCTCGTGGTGGCCGGCCTCCACGTGGTCCTGCTAGGGCCCGAGGTGCATGTACTTGGACCTGACGTTCTGTCGGCGCGACCGTCCTCCGCCTGGCATTTTGTCGAGTGCCTGCAATGACAAAGATTAAAACAGTTAGTATTAGTAGATTGCAAGTACTTGTAAAGAAAACATAAATGTAAGGTAATATAAATAACAGTATCAATATTACATGGATTAGAAACTATCTCTGCAAACGGCAATATTGCTGGCGAGCGCTCATCCTCGTCAACAGTACTGTCGTCATCACTATCAATATTGTCGAGCTCTCTTAAGTCCTCATCATTAGGCGCTACATGTTCCCCACCTTCTACATCGCGTCGCGTCTGCCAGGCATCTAGGATTCTTAAGTCCTCAGCATCGTGCCATTCTTGTGCCAAGTCATTTGTTTCGCGGACTCCTCTGTCATGTACTGCCGTTGCAGCCTCGGTAGTACTGGAAGGTGTCGTATGACCATCTCGGGGATCTTAGACTGTTTCTTAGTGCCATCACTGCCTTCTACCTCCACGTACCTAGAGGCTTTGCACTCCGGACAGTGTGTTGCTGCCTCGTGGTCTCCCCGGAACAGGACACACCCGTTCTTACAAGCTTGGATCGGGCGATAAGGCATCTTGAGTGCACGAAGGAGCTTCTGTGACAGTTGCCAACACGAGATCAAAACCTTCCCGACTGATGCCCAGTGACGACTTCAACCCAATTAGGCGTGAAATGGCATCCAGTTTAGAAATGCGGGTCTTCTCGTGAAGGGGCTCCTTTGCCGCCTCCATCATGTCATAGTACGCCTTTGCGGTCGCCTCGGATCTTCTTCCACCACCTCCAATCCTTGAACGGCTTCAACGTCTTCAAGCAAGTCTCGCCATTCCGGCATCTTGATCAAACCCCTCGAGGTCCGGTCTCACCACCGCCTCCGTAACCCATTGGGGTTCCCCATGGAGGATCCAGCGGGTATAGTTTGGAACATACCCGTTCGCCCAAATATCATTCCTCATCTGCCGTTGCTCTTTCCTTGTCTGGTTCTTACACTTGCTACAGGGACAAAACACCCGAATCGCCCCTTTAGAAGCTGGGCCAAATGCCTTCTCCAGGAAGTCCCCGGTCCCCTTAACCCATTCATTGGTCTTGTCTTTGAATCCCGTGTACATCTACTCACGGTCGCCATCCTCTCATGCGCCAACGTAAGCGAGTAATAAGACCAACATCTGCATCTACAAGGCGTTCCTACCATCTACTAGGTGAAGGATAGGTCCTAATCCCACCCGAGGATGCGTAGATGAGGTTAGCTTCCATGCTCCGCTCCGTCAAGACGGAATTTCGGCGGCACCTCCCGCCGTTCTCCCGATACACGTCCCGACGGGGAGAGTGTGTATCCGGAGAACAACGGGGAGGGGCCGACGAAACTCCGACTCGGACGGGGCGGAACATGGAAGCTAACCCATCTACGCATCCTCGGGCTGTCCAAAAATGTGGACAATCCGAAAGAGAAACCGTCGCGAGATATGCACGATCCGCATACCAACGACCGCGAATCCCTTTCGGACGGGAGACGCCTAACTCGGTTACGCAATGTACTTACAACAACTATAAGGAAGAGAGGTGAATTATACCTAGGGTGGCGGCGCAGAGGCGGGTAGGTGCACGAACACGGTCAAGGTCCCCTCCGACAAGTCCTGCTCTGCAAAGCAATAAAGACTTCGATATTAGTGGAAAATTTCGGCAGAACCTCCCCTGCACGGGGAGGTTCCAAAACCTGCAAGAAAACCGCCGGCTCGAAGGCCGGCGTCCACATTTGCGGCACGATGGCCCACACAACCACAAACCCGGCACGAAGGCCGTCAACACACAAACGGCACGATGGCCGACAACCCTAGAGCTTTACCTTCTCCTCCGGCGACGCGCGTGGACGGACGACGTGGACGAACGGCGTCGGACGACGTGGACGAACGTGGACGAACGGCGTCGGATGACGTGGACGAATGTGGACGAACAACGAACCTTCTCCTCCTCCTCCTCCCTTCTCCTTCTTCCTCCTCCTCCTCTTTCTTTCTTCTTCTTCCTTCTCTTCTTCCTCCCTACTCCTTTTTCTTCTCCTCTATCTCCCATCTTCTTCCTTCTCTTCCTCCTCCTCTTCCCTTCTCTTCTTCTTCTTCTTCCTTCCTTCCCTCCTTCCTCCTCCTCCTTCTCCCCTTCCCTTTCTATCCTTCGCCTCCTCCACCGCTCCTCCTCCTACCCCTTCCTCCTCCGGTGGTGGCCCCGGCGGGTCGAGCGGCCCGCGGGACGGCGGCGCGCGGCGGGGCAGCCCGAAATCCGGCGCCGCCCGGGATGGGGCGGCGGTGTTAAGCGGGGCCGCGGCGGTGCAAGAGGGGCCGGGATAGGGTGCGCGGCGCGCGGGGGACGGGATGGGGGCGGCGGAGCTGGTGAGGACGCGGCGACGGTTGGCGGCGAA
Organism: Themeda triandra; assembly: GCA_018135685.1. Lineage (NCBI taxonomy): Eukaryota > Viridiplantae > Streptophyta > Magnoliopsida > Poales > Poaceae > Themeda > Themeda triandra. The sequence goes on along the minus strand of JAENPR010000084.1, from coordinate 347,030 downwards.
GTGCGGCGCGCCCGCCGGCTGGGGTGTAGCGAACGCGAACGCGGCGGCGGGAGCGGGGAACGGGCGGCGGCGCGGTGGCGGGTTGGCTGCGGCGGCGGGGAACTCCGGCGGCGGCGAAAGTGGTGGCGGCGGGAAATGGCGGCGGCGGCCGGGAATGGCGGCGGCGGGTCGGGCGTCGGGGAGATAGGGTTTGGGGTCGGGGCGGGGGCCGGCTTCTTTTTTATTTTATTTTCAAACCGACTTTGCTGGCCATAGCCATCGGCAAACTCAGCCACGTGGCAGCTCTAAGCCGCCCAGGCCCACCTTGTTTGCCGATGGCCGGCCATCGGCAAATAGATTTTGCCGACGGCTTTCCCAGGCCGTCGGCAAAATTTGAATTTTTTTTTTTTTTTCTTCCCAATTTTTTTCTGGTGGCTTCCTATACTAAACACATCCCAGTTTCAAAAGTTGGGACAATTTTGAACTTTTTAGCTATATTTCGTTAATTTTTTTGGTTTCTTTGAATTTTCCCCGCAACTCGAAATTTGAACTGCAGATACATGAAATAATGCAGACTTTTGATTTGAAAAATGATATTCATGATTCTTGGAGTATATTGAGGCCATATCCAGGACCTCGCATGAAATTACGACCCTGTTGGCCTCGTAACATGGGGAGTGACGTGCGCGGGAAGTGTTTTTAAATTCTATAAAATCCAAACGAAGTCCGAAATGGATGAAACTTGACGAGTTGTCTCGCCATCGCATGTGTAGTGTGTGGTAAAAATTTCAAAAAGTTTTGAGCAAGTTGTGACGTCGGATGGTCAAAACCCAGACATCTCCACATGTGATCACTCCACACAACTCGTCAAGTTTCGTCAATTTCGGACTCCGTTTGGATTTTATATAATTTAAAAACACTTTCTCGGCACGTCACTACCCATGTTACGAGGCCAACACGGTCGTAATTTCATGCGAGCTCCTGGATACGGCCTCAACTTACTCCGAGAATGATGAATATCATTTTTCGAATCAAAAGTCTGCATTATTTCATGTACCTGCAGTTCAAATTTTGAGGTGCGGGAAAAATTCAAAGAAAACAAAATAATTCCCGAAATATAGCTCAAAAGTTCAAAATTGTCCTAAATTCGGAGGTGGGTTGTATGTGAGGTAAGAAGACACCGAAAAAAAATGGGAAGCAAAAAACAAAAAAAAAGTATTGTTTGCCGATGGCCTTGGAAAGCCATCGGCAAATAGGGTTTGCCGATGGCCGGCCATCGGCAAACAAAGGGGCCTAGGCGCTGCCCAGGCTGCCACGTGGCCATGGTTTGCCGTTGGCCGTGGCCATCGGCAAAATCCATAGTTTGCCGATGGCCTAACGGCGGAAGCCATCGGCAAATCGGACGGCGTCGGTCGCCGTCAGGTCCTGGCATAGTTTGCCGATGGTGTCGATATGCCGATGGCTCGGCGATCGGCAAATCAATTCTAGGCCGATGGCTTTTTGTCGCCGATGGCCTGGCCATCGGCAAATATGCGTGTTGCCGATGGCCGCTGTTCGCCGATGGCCCGACCATCGGCAATAATGTGTTTGCCGATGGCTTCACTTTGCCATCGGCAGAGCGGGATGTTTGCCGATGGCAGATTCCTTGGCCATCGGCAAACGTCTGGGCCATCGGCAAACACTCGCTCTCCGGTAGTGTATATCAGTTATGAGCTCCGATCGTATCAGTGCAAGTGGACGTGTGGTGTTTCCCACCGTTCATCACACGTCCTACACATGACGGCGACCAGCAAGTCTAACCAAGAATTCAAATAATAAAAATAGTCAGCGATCCCGGCCAAAATTTCCTATATATACGACGCATGTACTACTCGTAACGGCCAGCATGATACGCACACTACTTCCGATTTCCGAACACGTACGCGGCAGCCATGAGAATCTCCAAAGCCGCCGTGCTCTGCCTTGTCGTGGTGACCATCCCATGCCTGCTGCTCCACGGCGCGGACGTCGCCGCCGTCCACTGGCCCACCAAGCCCTTGTTCCCGGCTATCTTCAGCTTCGGCGACTCGTACGCCGACACCGGCAACTTCGTCAGGCTCATCCCGTCCACCCAGTTCGTCAACCCACCATACGGCGAGACGTTCTTCGGACACCCCACCGGCCGCGCCAGCAATGGCCGCCTCGTCGTCGACTTCGTCGGTACGTACGTTCGTATAATCCGTACGCCGCGCCGCCACCAATCTCCATATGCGTGCACTGAATGTCCATCGGCCATTGCTGGCTGCCTGGCTCATCTCATGCATGCGTGTGCATGCAGCGGCTGCTGTGGGCTTGCCTTTCGTGCCGCCGTACCTTGCCGAGGGCCAGAACTTCAGCACGGGCGCCAACTTCGCGGTGATCGCAGCGACGGCGCTGGACCTGGCCTACTACCAGCGGCAGAACATCACCACGGTGCCTCCGTTCAACACCTCCCTCAGCGTCCAGCTCGGGTGGTTCGAGCAGCTGATCAGGCCGTCGCTATGCAACGCCACCGCGCGTGGGTGCGTCGACGACGACTTCCTGGGCAAGTCTCTCTTCTTCATGGGAGAGTTCGGCGGGAACGATTACGTCTTCCTCCTGGCTGCCAACAAGACCGTGGCCCAGCTGACCGAGACCTACGTCCCTGCCATTGTCAAGGCCATCGGCGACGGCGTCGAGGTCACTCAGATACCAGCTCATTTGGTTCTTGCTGGAGTGTATAACTACTTTAGCATGCATGTCTCTTGACCAATTGCAAACACATGCATCCAGAGGCTGATCCAGCACGGCGCCAGGCGCATCGTGGTGCCAGGGAACGTGCCCATGGGCTGCTTGCCCATCATCCTGACGGTGTACGCGAGCCCCGACCCGTCGGACTACGACCGCTACGGGTGCCTGCACAAGATCAACCGCCTGGCGCGCTACCACAACGAGCAGCTCCGGAACCAGGTCCAGGCGCTCCGGAGCAGGCACCCGCGTGTTGCCATCGCCTTCGCCAACTACTACCAGCCCGTCCTCGCGTTCCTCACGACGCCGGCACTCTTCGGTAATCTAGATCTCCGTCTCCATAGCATCCGAGGTTGGCAAAATCAGACTGAGAGATGAGGTGGTACCGACGATGCAGGATTCAACGCCAGCACGACGCTGGTGGTGTGCTGCGGCGCGGGCGCGGGCGCCGGCGGCGGCAGGTACAACTACAGCATGGCGGCGGGGTGCGGCCGGCCCGGCGTGGCGACGGCGTGCGCTGACCCGTCTGCGGCGGTGAACTGGAACGGCGTCCACATCACGGAGGCGGCGTACGGGGACATCGCCGAGGCGTGGCTGCGGGGGCCGTCGGCGGAGCCGCCCATACTGAGCCTCATCACTCTCGCGCGTTGAGTGCATTCGTTCAACTTGCAAGGAATAAACGCACCGCGCACGCGTGCATGCGTCGATTGCCCACCGCTGCCGTCGGCTACTTACGTGGTGTGTGTGGTCGTGTGGATTGCGTACAACCTAGTGCAAAGTTTCTTTTTTTTTCCACCTAAAAACAGTGCGAAATAATACTCAGAAGCACGGACACTCTGCCGACCGTGGCTTTTTCAACTTGTGCTTGCTGATAATAAAGCACGGCTTTGTTTGTCAGTTTTCACGGCTCTGACTTCATTAATTGGTATCTTTTAGCAGCCTGAGGCTCCAGTGGCAGGTCGCACGACTGTTGCTAGGTGCATGGTTCCGATTTCTACTCTTGAGAGGTCTTGGAATAATTAATCATAAGCCTGCCGCTTAGGGAAACTGGTTAGATTTATAAAAAATGACGGGGAGCATTGATATATAGGACGGCGTAGCTCTCGTAGTTCTCTCACATCAGAAATTGACGGTGGACGCTGCCGTCGGGTCCAGGCACTGCTTGCTGATACGGGAGGAGGGGCTGGTGCACTTGCTCCCCGCGGCTCATCCACTGGCACTGTGCCTCCTCCCTTGTCCTGCGCCGGTGATTGACATCCTTCCCAAGTCTCGACATTGAAGGACGTAAAATATTTTTTTTGGCAAATTCTAACACATGTGTGGTCATGCTCCGCACCGAGCGGGCGACGGGGGCCGACCCACGTGCCCACACCCAAGAGGAAGAAGGCGTCGAAGAGATCTCCGGCGGTAGGATTTTCGGCATTAGGGGATGTGTTCATCGGTGGACCTAGAAAGAGGAATTTGGGGGGCGGGGGGGGGGGGGGGGGGGGGGTGGCCGCAACACGGCGGTGGAGCCGGGCGAGACAGGGCGACTAGGGCTCCACTTTATTTCTTATGCAGTGAGACAGTGGTTGAGCGGGGCTGGCGGCGGGGGCATCACGACGAAGGCCGTCGATAAGATGCCTTATATTGACTGGAGGACAAGATCGAGAGGTAGGGGCGGGTGTTGGGTGGCACAGTGAGGCAGCAGGAGCCGCCGGTGATGGGGGCACCGGGGCAGGGGCGAGGACGAGGGCAGAGCTTGCGTGTGGCTTAGCCTGAGTTTAGGAAAGTGTGGGGTCAAGAAGCGGAAGCGGAAGGTGGGCAGGCGGGAATTACTCGATACCGGTGGTCGAGCGTGGGGAATGGACAGTGGAGGAGGGTCACGGAGAGGGAGAATAAGACGAGGGAGGGCGCATCACGACGGAGAAGATGGGTCGCACATTTCCCAAGTGTGCATCCGTTATATATATGTCCCCCCCCCCCCACCCCCCCCCCCCCCCCCCCCACCCCCTCTAATTTCCAGTAAGCAACACGCACCAACTGCTGCTTCTTTGCCTTCGCCGATCGCTGTCGCATTGGAGTGGAAGCTTAGAAAGGTTTTGGAGCTTGCCGTTCCCTGGAGGCTGCAGGCACAACGCACAAAGTAGGCTAGGCCGGGTTTCTTATTGCCGTCCAGTCAGGAGTCCAGATGCGTCGAGCAGAGAGAGAACATAGTTCTCGTGAACAATTTGCAGAACTAAACAATAACAATAAAATGTTTTCATATATGCTAGAATTATGTAAACACTAGTTGCACAACATCCCCATCTCGACAGGAGAAATCGGAGAGAATGGCAACATATCTCTCTCTCACAATGGCCACACCATTATTGCCGCGATCGATTTGTTTAGCATGAAGTCAACTAGTGGTGCAATATTCAAAATCTGAAGTTGTAAATCCCAAGATCCCGATTGACTAAATCTATTCTGAACATTCAACATCATAGCAGCCAGGTCTTCAGATCGGCAGCACCGAGGTTTTGAGCTGTCATTTGGTAGTCTTTCTTTCCGTTACCCAACAATCCTACAGCCATGAGGAGTTGCATCGCTGCCGCCGTGCTGCTCCTCGTGGTCTCGTGCAAACTCCACGGCGCGGACGCCGCCAGCTACCGGCGCAAGCGCTTCTTCACCTCCATATTCAGTTTCGGCAACTCGTACGCCGACACCGGCAACTTCGTCAGGCTGGCCGCGCCGGTCATCCCCGTCATTCCTTTCAACAACCTCCCCTACGGCGAGACCTTCTTCCGCCGGCCCACCGGCCGGGCGAGCAACGGCCGCATCATCCTTGACTTCATCGGTACGTCCAGCCGCCGCTCTGACGAAGACATGCATCTTCCCTATCTGTATCTGACGACATGGATCTTCGCTTGCATGCACGCAGCTGAGGCTTTTGGCCTGCCGTTCGTGCCGCCATCCCTGGACACGACGCATAATTTCAGCAATGGCGCGAACTTCGCCGTCGTGGGGGCGACCGCGCTGGACCTGTCCTACTTCATGGAGCGCAACATCACCTCCGTTCCCCCTTTCAACAGCTCCTTCAGCGTGCAGATCGGGTGGTTCGAGGGGATCAAGCCCTCGCTCTGCGACACCGCTAAACGATGCGACGAGTACCTGGGCAGATCTCTCTTCGTCATGGGCGAGTTCGGAGGCAACGACTACGTCTTCCTCCTCGCGGCCAACAAGACCGTGGAGGAGACGAGAGCGTACGTTCCGGAAGTGGTCAAGGCCATCGCCGACGGTGTCGAGGTACCAGTACACTCACCAAGCTTGATCTTCTGATTTCTGTGTTTGTTGATGGTTGACCAAACGTGAGAGCGTGTTCAGAGGCTGATCCAGCTCGGCGCCAAGCGCATCGTCGTGCCAGGCAACCTGCCGATGGGCTGCCTTTCGATCATTTTGACGCTGTACGCAAGCCCTGACAAGTCGGACTACGACAAGTACGGGTGTCTCGACAAGTTCAACGACCTGGCGCGCTACCACAACCAGCTCCTCCGGCGAGAGGTGCGTGCGCTTAAGAAGAAGTACAAGCTGACGACGAAGATCGCCTTCGCCGACTACTTCCGGCCCGTCGTCAAGTTCCTTCAGAAACCGGCCAAATTCGGTGAGTTGAAGCGCGATGCTTCTACAGGTACTGCGGGATGATGTTGTTGTGAAAAATGTTACGCATGGGCGCGGTGCCATGGTGCAGGGTTCAGCCGCGGCACGGCGCTGGTGGCGTGCTGCGGGGCGGGCGGCAGGTACAACTACAACGCCACGGCGGCGTGTGGTCTCCCCGGCGCGACAGCCTGCGTGGACGTGTCCAGGGCGCTCAACTGGGACGGCATCCACCTCACCGACAAGGCGTACAGCAACATCGCCGGAGCATGGCTGCGCGGGCCTTACGCGGAACCGACCATTCTGGACCTCGCACATTGACATATTTTTGTTTCGCGTCTGGGATGAACCTCGGTGAAGAAGTTTGATCGTGTCTGCCATCACTGTACGTGTCGACAAATAATAGGCTCTGACCTGGTGCGTCTCGCTTGTGTCGGTGTCGTGTTGAGCAGGTTGGGGGGTTTTCTTTGATTTTTTCCGTTCTCTTTGACGTCGTCGTATGCCTGCATTCCGGCTTTGGAGGGAAAATGGTGGCATTTTCAAGATTGGGACAGAATTGATGTTTTTAGCAGCCGCTTGGCAAGATTGTTAATTAACTGAAAGTGAATGGATGCACTATAGCAGAAGTTAATAATTGGCTCAAAGTCAACTAGCCAAATAAATTAAATTAAACTAGGCCGTTCCTACAAAATTGTTACGAGACGAAAGAAGTAACTAATCCGTATGAAGGCCAGATTAACATGGCACCATTCGTTCTAATCAGAAAAAAAAAAAGTTTCCTTCATGAACTGTCGTCATTGTTTAGGTTTTGTTTCGTCAAAATCTAAAAACCGACAAATTATCTATCTCAACTATATATAAAAACCGTTTAAATTACGTCCCTGGTTCGACAAGAATTGGTTTTCAAGATGTGGTTCCATTCTTTTTCTAATTACAAATTCTGATGATAAGCTGCACATGGGCGCGGTGACGTGGTGCAGGGTTCAATGGCGGGGCGACGCTGGTAGCATGCTGCGGGGCGGGTGGCATGTACAACTACAACGCCATGGGGTGATGTGCCGTTTCCACGGTGCCACGACCTCTCCAGACCTGTTGTTGGGTCAATACCGTCATAGCCCTTTGTTGGTACCCTTATCGGCGAGCACGAGAGTTCCTTCGCCGGGGCGACGGGGAAGCTCGAGAACTAGAGCCACACAGGAAGGTGTGTCTGAGCACCCAAAGTTAGGGATTTTTTGGACAATTAGGGGAGTTTTTTTGCCCTAGATTCTATTTGTAAGGGATCGCCAGATTTACGTCTACGTCTCCCTCCCTTACAGGTGGCACCGACAGCAGGGAAACCCTAGCCGCCACCACCGTCAACGCCCTTCCCCTGCCCTCGCGACTGTCTCTACCCCAACAATTATAAGTCGTTATGATTTATCTAGAAATATGGTTTTTTTCTACACATAGATATATACATTTGTCGAGATATAAACTAAAAGGGACATGTGTGTAGAAAAGCCTATATAAATTTGTGTATGGTTTGGAACTGAGGGAGTAGCTCCGAAGACCTAAGTATGACGGAAGACGAAATGATGCAAATCTGAAAGCACAAATCAAGGAGTGCTGAACAAGGCGGGTAAAGTAGGTCTATTGCCACCGACACAACTTAGTAATTTTCAACATTACTGTACCGCTTCGTGTAGCATCCACTCAACTAGCAGTGCACTCTTCAAATGTGAATCTGCAAGTCCCAAGACCACGCCTAATTTGTTTTACATCACGTGAACAACGTTGCACCATATTCAAATGAGGGGAAGCATCGCTCGTGCGTGACTTAGGAAGTCCCGCCCAAATGATGTACATTGAGTGATGATATTTCTAGGTATACATGTAGATATATATTATGTTGAGATATAAACCCTCCTAGGGGGCCGTAAAATAAATTATTCTACACCTGAGGCCTCCCCGCACACAGCGAACCGCCCGCCCACCACCTCGCGCCCACCCAACCAACTCGGTCAGACCCGCCCACGTGTTCGCGGCCCGAGGGGAGGGCGGTGGTTGACTGGGGTGTGGCGGCTAGGGTTTGGCATGCCGCCCCTTGTGCTCGTGCGTGACTTAGGGAAGTCCCGCCCAAATGATGTACATTGAGTGATGATATTTCTAGGTATACATGTAGATATATATTATGTTGAGATATAAACTACAAGCTACGTGTATGTTCAAAAGTTAGATAATATATATATATATATATATATATATATATATATATATATATATATATATATATATATATATATATATATATATATATATATATATATATATATATATATATATATATATATATATATATGATTTCTAGGGAGCATATGCATCTCGACTATGTTGCCATGACATGAAAAGTATGACGAAAGGCGAAATATTGCAAATCTCAAGTTCATTGTAATTTTTCTTCCTAACTTTTTTTTTCTTTGAGAATCTCTTCCTAACTTTTGGCTTGCCAAATTTTGAAAGTGGACCAAGCAGGCCCATAATATTATATCCAGGCATCCAGCCCCATGTAAAAAATGCAAAGACATGGAACACCGGGCAGGCCAGTGTCGTATAAACTGTAAGCTTGCTTAAAGCGGATATGTGGCCCAATTTTCATGTCAGTTCATATTTGGCCCATTTCTTTGGACACCAAGGACGCAATTCCGAAAAAGGCCGTCTCCCACATAGAGAAGGCTTGCCTGCAACGCAGCTTCACTTGAGATGGCGGCCCAGTCAATATATATTCCTCTAATCGGAATTTTGGGCTAGTACTTGAACAAAGCATCTGAAAAAACCTTCATCTGAACAAAAATGGAAAATAAGCCATCCAAAATAACGTCGATAACTTGGCATAGTCACAGGTACACTGCTCAAGTTCATCCTTTGTATAAAAAAATCACGCGCGCCACCAGCCCCAAAAAATTTCCAATAGAATTCAGGAATGAATTACAATCTTTTCTTTTGACAATTCTTCTATCAACTCATTTGAGTTGAAAATCTTTCGACCCCTTCTGTAACTATAACAAATCAATCTGCTACCTTTTCCTTTTCCTTATTGAGCTACTCCACCCTAAAATAGTATACTCATCAATCAGTAACCTGTCTGTCTGTAAAAAATGTAGTGTACTCATCAATCATGACTGCCCGGTGAGCGCGGCGTAGAAGAGGACGTTCCAGGTGTCGGGGAGCCCGGCGACGCACCAGTGCGTGCAGTCGCCGGCAAAGATGCCGCCATCGTACTTGGTGGGGTGCGCATCCTTGCGCAGCTGCGAGAGGTAGGTGAAGTCGAGCAGGTAGACGGGCTTGGCCATGCCCGCCAGCACGCCGCGCAGGATCGCCTGCTGCGGGATCGGCCCGCCCGGGTACGGCCCCGTGGCGTTCAGCGGCCGCGTCTCCCCCATGCACGTCTTCTTCGGCGACGCGCCCCAGTCCTGGCCCCTGCACGCACGCGACACGTGCTGAGGTGAGCTGATCGATGGTCATCCATGCATGGCGTCGACAGCTGCAGCTTGCAGGGGTCGTCGCGGCGGCGGCGGTGTCGCCGTCACGTGCTCGGAATCGCGACCGCCGTGTGTCGTCAGTGCGTGTGTGCTGTCGTTGCCAACTTGCCATTGATGGAATGCATACGGGGTTCATAAATACGAGTGCACGGATGGGCGCGATGCGAGCATGTGAATTGTCTCAGGACGGCGAGTTGGTGTTTGGCCGCGGCGGTTCAGTTGTGCTGTTGCAGCGGAGAGGACGAGCAAGGACGGTGGACGGAGACATGGGGCCGCCGGCCGTTCTTCTGAGCAGGTGAATGGATGAAACGAAACAGGCCAATGGGAGAAAATGCTGGCGTGGTGTTTACCTGTAGTGCGAGGGCGAGATCCCCTGGAAGAAGACCTTGGTGTCGGTGTGGACAAGGTTGGCGTCGACCCAGCTGGCCCAGGTGTGCAGCGCCTTGGTGAAGGCCTGCGTGCGGTCCATGTCCTTCACCACCGTGTTGCCCACCTGGATGTAGTCCCAGCTGCATGCACAAGCACAAGCACAACATGAGATCAGTTCAGACGGACACCATACCCACCTGAGACAGAGGAGGAAAATGAGAAAGGAAGCAAGGAACACTGGTACTCACGGCTGCGTGGGGCCGGTGCGCGGCCACCAGTGCCAGGAGTCGAAGACGAGCACGTCGGCGGCGAGCCAAGCGCGAGCCTGCTCGATGGTGTCGAGCTTGAGGACGCGCCGGCCGGACGCCTCCGTCACGAGGTCCACCAGGTAGTGCGTCAGGTAGTACACGACCGTCACGTTGTAGTCCTGCTCAAACGGCCGTCAATGTCACTCGGTGTCACCGAGCAGTCGTGCCATGTCATGGAAACAGAAATGGAACACAGCACGGCAGAGCCCCAAGTCCCTAACCAACCACCGCAAGCAGTGAAGCAGGCCTGGCTGGAACGTGCCCGTGTCCTTGCGTGCGGCGTGTCGGCGCTGAATGCTCAATGGCGCCGCGGCCGGCAGGGGAGATGCACCGCGCGTGCGTACGAGAGCTGAAAACGAAAAGGCAGCGTACCAGTACAAAACTAAACCAAGCTGGCAGCCGGTGCCAATGCCAGGAAACGGCCGGCGTAGTACACTGTCAGGGCAACTCTCGTGGCGGGCACACATCTAAACGAGACCGAAGCGGACAGAACCGGCCGGGGCAAGGCAATATACTAGTACCGAGTATCGCCGCCCCCAAGACCCCAACCACCAACCACCAGCATGTCACGCGCGCTGGATCCCAAAGGTGGTGGTAGATCCCGCCATTGCAGCCCAGCTCAGCTCAGTTTGGCCATTTGCTCTGCTCTGCCTGACCTATGCTCCGTACCCAATTTCTACTGTACCAGTACGGCAGTACCGGTACCAAGTTTCCCGCAAGTAGGATCGATGTACCGTAGTACCGTACTAACAAACGTGCCAAAAGTAGGAATAGAAAACAATTCAGATACGGACACACAACGACCAATCCTCAAGGCGTGCAGGATTTCAACGACGGCTACGGCTGCCAGTGCCAGGCAGGCAGGCACGAGACCACAGTCATGTGGCGGCGACCTCGAGTCACAGGGACGGGGACCCCCATGTTGACTTGTGTTGCTGCAGCGCGGCAACACCCACACGAACGTAGTATACGCTCGCACCACCCCACCGCGAGTTCCCGTCCGGAGCGGACTCTGGACCAGGGCGACCAGCCGAGATCGCCCGCCGCCCGTGCCAGCGAACGCCCGACCCCGCCCCCGCGCCGCCCGCGCACCGAGGGAATTCATGGTGCGCGGCGCCGAGCCGGGCCCCCGCTCCCGTCGCGTCGCACGGGCTGGCCTGTGCAGCTGTGCTCGTGTGCCGACGCCACCAGCCAGGTGCAGCCGCGCACGCGCCGCGATCAGCCCAGCCTCCCCCGACGCGGCCGCCGGAGGGCCCCGTCGACCGACAGAGGCACCGGCCGCGGTTGGTTTAACCCCACCGGTTGCGCGCCGTTCACGTCCCCACTTCATGATGTCCAGCCCAGCCGGCAACCGCCGAGACAGCTTTTTACCGGACCAGCAGGACCAGGCCCAGGACAGAACAAACTACGCACCAGAGGCACCGCCGGTGCGGCAATAAAGAAGATTCGGGTCGACAGATCAAATCGAATCGAATCGGCACGCCACGGAAAATGCATGCATGTAAACATGTACCTCGAAGCGGACGGTGGAGGAGGGGTCGATCTTCCCGTTCGCCGGCGACAGGGTGGTCCGCACGGCACCGGGGCCCGCCGCGGCGTGGAGCATGCACAGCAGCGACTCGTACTGGTTCAACGCCAGCGAGTCGCCCACGAACATCACCGTCTTGCCCCCCACATCCTCAGCAGCGCCATGCCGTCGAACCTGCATTCATCGTCACGAACGACGCCGTCGTCGCGATCACACACACGTTCACGACCGACGGCGAGGATTTCAGCATTCCGGGCCGGCGGAAGAATTTACCTGGGCTGGGCGCACGGCGGGTCGAGCTGCCACCGGTACTTGAGGTACGCGGTGTCCGGGCGGCCGAAGCGCGCGCACGCGAACTCGTCGCGGATGAAGGGGCACCGCGCCGAGTCGTAGAGCGGGTACGAGTCGTCCGTCACCCACGCGCCTGGCGCCGCGAACGGGTCGCAGGACCGCGCCGCCGATGCCGCCGACGCCCCGCCGCTGCGATGGTGCTTCCGCGAGATGGTCACCGCGGCGGCCGCCGCGGCAGTGCACGCCGCCAGCAGTAGCAACAACGCTAGCGCCGCCGCCCACAGCACGGCCGGCCGCTTCGCCATCGTACCCCTGCTGGAACACCGACACAGCACAGACAAGAAGCCGAGGTGAGATGACTGAGAGCTTCAGGGTAGGTGCTGCGTGCGAGGCCGGGGGTGGAGGGAGGGACGGTTGGTGTGACGGGCACGGGCACGGGCCCGGCGAGGCGAGAGCGAGGAGGTGTGAGGGCAAGGGACTAGGGAAGCGCGTGGTGGGTATATGTATGCCCAGCCCTGCCCGTGTCATGCGATTTCTCTGTCTCTGTGCCTGCTGCAGCAGCTGCTTCTGCTTCTTTTAATGGTGGGCGGCTACTGCGTCCTACGGAGTACTGCCGTTCTGCCATGGACGGATGGGCCACAACCGCATGCCGGCATGCGTCTGGATGGCTTGGCTGGACCTGGATGCGCCGGCTTGGGACAAGGTCCAAGCTTTGGCATGGCAGTAATAAGCCAATAATAAGTACCAGTAATAGCAGGGGATTCACTGATCATTGGCAGTTTCACGTACTCCTACTGATTGATTGCTTTCGGCGTGTCCGTGCATGGGTGGAGCAACGAACGGAAACCGAATCATAAAATCGTATGGACGGACGGACGAACCTTGGCAGGGGCGCGGCGAGCCAGCCGGGCGGAGCCATGTGCTGCTCATGTCCTTCCCTTCCTCTTGCTACTCCTGTCCCGGCGTCTCCTGGGGCCGTCGTCGTCGGCGGCGGCGGTGTATCTGGCAGTGGCGTGGTCTGGTTTTTCATTACGACGAGTACTCCACTACTCCTACTACTGATCGAGTACAACAGCTGCAAGCCCTGAACGGATAGGAGGCGCTGCTGTCCTGTTTTCAATTCAGGCCAAGTTGTATGACTGATTGGACTGGTTTTCCGCGCGATATGCTGCGGTCAGTTTCTGCGGCTGAAGCCGCCGGGCTGATTTCCGGACAGGGACGTGCGCTCGCACGATCATGCACTGCTGCTATGCTACCAATCTTCTAGCTCTAGCTCGCTCGTGTGTTTTCCTCCTCCTGCTCTAACTTTGATCGGGGCAGGCAGGCAGCAACAGGAAGGCAAGAACTCGGGCGGGAGTCCTTTTGAGTGCAGAAGAGAAGAACATCTTCACAGCCGGCGCCCGGCGGCAACCAATCCTCGTGAGATCGATCCTTTGCCTCAGCGACATGTCAAGGCAGAAAGGGGCAGCTAAAAATCTGTGGAGATGGAATTGCAGATAACCCATCGACAAGTTATTCGGCAGAAGGCACTAGCTAGTTCATTCCTTGCCTTTTCTGACCGGCAGCCAAAGGGAGGCATATTCTTTCTCCATCTCTTATATTTCTCCCTTTTTTTTTTTTTTTGATTTGATTGATCAGGGCCAGGAAGGAGGAAAGAAGATCCCTGATTTTTATCATTGGGAAAGAGGGTGGACGCGGGTGACTCGGCGGGGAGCCTGGAGTCACCCGTGGCAGACTGGGAGGAGGGGGAGTTCCGGCCGGACACCTCGCCACCCGGCCCACCCGACGAGAAGGACATGAGGACAGAGAACGCAGCCGCCATGGGTGGCTTGGTGGGGAACCTTGAGCCACCCGTGGAGGCTGAGGAGGACCCGGATGCTCAGGGCACGCTGGTGTTGCTCGCCCACTGGGGAGAGGAGCTTGCGACCGGACCGTCGGGCTCCGAGTCGCCGCACGACCTCGGCCGCGCCCGACCGCGCGGATGCTGAGGAAACGTTGGGGGACGCTGAGCTACCAGAGGACGACCCGGCGACGCCGGTGCACGGTGGGCATGACAGCACGACGGAGGGCACGCTCGCCCTCCTCGCTCGGCTGGGGAGCGGACCTCAACGAGGGTCCACCGGGCTTCCCCGTCCCGGTGCCTTCCCCGCGGCGGGGAGGAGCGGCGGGCCACCCCGCCCCGGTGGGAGACCTTGTGCGACGCGAGACGACGGGTGGATCTGCGTCGTTCGCGGGATTTCCCCACAACGCCGCGTCCACGACGCCCGGGGGGCGCTCCGGCGGAGGCCGTCGAGCCCGACTCGTACGACGAGGAGCGCGAGACGACAAGAGGCCCGACAACCGACGGGGTAGACCCGGCGGGGAGCTTGGAGTCACCCGCGGGGCGCAGGGGTCCCGGGCCGTCTTTGCCGACACACCGCCGGCCCTCGGAAGGGCCCACCGTGTGGGGCTTCGAAGCTTGCCCGGGACCACGGCGGCCCGCCGACGAGGCACCGCCGGGGTTCTGCACACCCGTCTCCCGGAGGTCCGCCGCCGGCCCGCCGACCGGAGAGGCGGGAAGCCCGGCCGAAGATGGCTCCTTCACGGGGCGGCTCAAGAACTTCGCCAAGAGAGTCTTCCACAAGGCGACCACCCCGCTTCTTCCAAATCCGGCCATGGTGGACGACTCCAGCTCCATCAAGCTGCCAACGCAGAGCAGGCGCATCGCTGCCAACCCCCTCTCCAAGTACCCGGTGGCAAAGAGAGGCGAGATCCTCGCCATGCGTAAAATGGGGTTCATCGAGTCAGAGCCGACGGTGGAGGGACAACTGAAACTGGACGCGATGTTCGAGAGAAGACCAGGGAATGCCCGAGCCTTGCAGGAGTTGCTCGCAGGCGAGGGAGAGTCGACAGCGACCGCGGAGGCGCCGCGGGGCCGGGGGACACGCATGAGCGCCGGTCCCGTCGTGCAAACTAGAATGTTAGTGCGTGAGTAATCCGTTATGTACGTGTTCTGGGGTGGCGGGCTGTGTTTCAAATTTGTTAACACATCAGAAAAAATTTGTAAAACTCTCTTCTTCTTAATACAATGATGCGCAAATCTTTTGCGTATTCGAGAAAAAAAATGATTGGGAAAGAGATTGGCTTTCTGCCGATTCACTGTTGATGCCCTTTTCACGTTTGGACGTTCCTACTTGGACGCCAGGACGTATAAAACTACAAATGGTCATCTGGTGTGGACTGAAAGCGGAAAACAATGAGCAGCATCTGCTGCATCTCAGCCAAAAAAAAAAAAAAAAAAGCCCCCAAAAGAAATTCTGCATCTGACAACTAGGCAAGAGAATCTCGGCTTTATCGTAGGACTCCTAGATTGTGAGGGTGCAGTACAGACCGAGATCTGGCGAGAAACATGCACGAGGAGTGGTCAGTCACATGTCTGTTAGCTGGCTGCTGCTAATCATCTCTGGATCCAATCCAAGGCCGTGAAACACTTGTCAGTCCCGAGTTCCCGACCTCCAACCGCATCCTGGATACGATACGTTAGTAGTACAAGCAGGTCAGCATGAGCATGCGTGTGTTTCTTCCAAGGCTACTCCTGATTCCTGAAAGCCGGAACTTTTGGTCCTCGTAGTTGCCAGTTCGATGATGAGAGCAATCTGCAGGAGTGCAGGCTGCAGGGAAAAGCTGGATGCGGCGGTCCCGGTCCCACCTCCCAGCCAGCAAGTTTCAGAAATGCACGAGTTGCTGGCTAGCTAACGCCCAAAACTTGCATCACAAGCGTCGTTTTGAGATGTCGTTAGGATCGATCATGCTCTTATCCGTTATTATGGCGTTAACAAATGCTAGTGACAGGCAGTTAGTAGAAGCTTACGCTGTTTGGCTAGCCCATTTTCTGTGAGCGCGCTGCTGCTCAGGTCAGGTCTGTTGGTTCAGTTTAAAGTTTGCTTGGAAGGTTGGTCATGATGATCCAAACTCTGTTTTCTCTCTACTCTGTAATCATGTTGAACAGGTTCCTCCTGTGGAAAAAAAAACAGTTAGTAGAAGCTTACAGAAACATGATTTCCACTGATTAGCCAGCGGGTTGGCCTGGCCTACACCAAACTGCAAAGTAAACCTTGCTTTTCCGATCCATTTAAGGTGGCCGTCTGATTGCAGTAACGATTACGGTACTCCATTCAGCTGGTCCACTTGTTTGAGACGAAAAGTGGGAGGGAAGACGACGAAGGTGACATATATATTGACGACGCCGACCTGCCGGTTTTTTTTTCCGTTCCTCTCATCTCGTCTCAGAAAGATAAGGGAGCTCTGTACTACTAGTATTTTCTTCTGCTTGTTTGAAAAAAAGGGGGCATTTTCTTCTGCGAGGTCCACCAATTCGTCTCCATGCTCAGCATCCCTCCGTCCCAAAAAGAGTGTCGTTTTAGATTTTTTCCATCATGTGTTTGATCATCCGTCTTATTCAAAAAAAGTTTTATAAATATCATTTATTTTGTTATGGCATATTTATCATTAAAGATCTTTAATACTGATTTATTTATTTTAGAATATCTTAAAAATTTCGAATAAGGCGAAGTGGTCAAACGTGATATCTGAAAGTCTAAAACGACAGTCTTTTTGGTACAGAGGGAGTAGTCTACTAGTAGCAGACATTGTCTTGCTGAATCGCATGTCAGAGCGACCAATCCCCATGCCAACCATGAATCGCGTTCCTCCTCCTGATTTGCCAAGCGGCGCGCAGCAGCTCTCTTCCAAACTCTGTTGCGTGTCTTGAGGACGAGGCTACATGTCCCTTGCTTTGTACCGGTTGGTGCTGTGGCAGTCAGTTGTGGCACGGTACGCACCCACTAATCATGGCAGCTTATATTTACCCGACGCGATCGTTGTCTTCATTAATCCGCGCCCAATTGAATAACTGTCCACTGATTGTGATCTGATGGTGCGTGGGCGTGGTTGGTTGCTTCTCGAATGACGGCCCCGGCCCTACTGAAATGCCTTCAGTTTGTTCGTTTCCGTTCACGGACCGGGCATCTCGTCGCGTGGCGCCGTGGCCCGCCCATGTCGTCGTCTGCTGGCTGTGATGTCTGCAGGAACAAGATGAGCCCGCGTCTGGGGAAGGATTGGGAAGGGGCGGCTAAAGCAGCGGTGACCGGTGAGGTCGACGGGCGGCCCGACGTGGAGCACGCACACGGCACAATCAGGCAGACAGAATCAGTCGCGATCGCACCCATGCTGATGCTGCAGTTGTAGGCTGTAGCATTGCAGATCGAGCGACCGAGGGAGCAAGCGATGTGCATCAACTTGCAGCGTGCCGACGATGATCCCCTGACTCGGAGTTGACTGCGCCTCCGCTTGCAGCTGCCTAGCTGCGCGATGCACCCCGACTGGCGCGGCGGCGGCGCCACCGTTCCACGGCCACGGCCTACGTACGAGTAAGACCCGCTTGCTCTGTCTGTTCCGTTCTGCCTGCCTCCTTTCAGTTTTTTATTTTGAAAAAACTAAAAATGATCCACCATCCATGCAAGCAGATTCAGTGCTCACCTGGCGAATTAATGCCTCATGATGCTTAGTATGTTTGCCTGAATATGCACTAGTGTATTGGCGCGCACATTCGCGCGCCCTTCTAGGCCACCGGCATCTAAACTGGGCATTATTTGTGTAGTGGGCTTTAGTCTGTGGGAAATGGAATTGCCGGTCCAGCTGTGTGAGGGTTTGGTAGGGGTGGATATGTACCCAGACATTTCGGCTTTCCTGGTCTGGATAGTTCTTCGGGTGTCGGCCTTGTCTTCTCGTCGTCCGTGTTACCTCTGCCAACGCCGATAAACTTTCTTGGCGCTACGGGTTATCCTTGCACTGGCTCTCCACGGGATCTTTCTTGTTTAGTTTAGATCTGAAATGGACTGGTGAAACCTACAATTGCAAAGACTTTTGTGATCTCTAAAGAATTGCTTCAGTAAGGAAATCTGTTTGGTAACGCACTTGCAGTTATACATGAAATTTTAAATGTGGAGAAAATGTGTGGAGTAATGAGTCAGAAAAGCCAATCGATGTATATTCAGTTTAGTACATAGTATATTAGTCTGGGTAACATGTTTTACAGTTTTCAAACGTATAACTGAAGTTATGATATGCTGCATAATACCAAAAAAAACAAGCTGAGGAGCATTTGTCTTTTAACAGAAAACTCTTTTGCTGGGGTGGAGTGGAACCCTTTGCTTTGTAGGAACAGGTGATCAGGTCCATTAGAATTGGTTTGAAGCATACCTGTTTCGGCTGTGGCTTGAGGACGCTGCACGGGCGTCGCCTTTTGCATGGTGCCTAGGCTCCTCAAACCATGATTTCATAATGATGGTACAAACGATGATGATACAAAAATGTATCTGGAGATGTGTAGTGTAGGATATGCCAGTATTGTTGTCAGCAGCAAGAACATGCAAGGCAAAAAAAGATTTGTTAGCTTCATTTCAAAATTAACATTTATACCTAATTTCGTTTTTAAATCATGGATTAACTCAGGAATATGCGTGCATCAAGTAAATTTGTCTATAACAACTCTTTAGGGGTAAAAGGCCAAAGGAAAGTAGCTCATTTTACACTGCCTGTACAGGTCTTAGCAGTATAAGAAGGAATGATATAATGATCTGGAGTCTTCGTGGAACAAATAGACCAATACAGGCCCATACGGCAGATTTGGTTCTCCTCCAAACATATGAACCCAAATTTTGAAGAGTGCATTGTGTGATTTTAGCATTTAGTTGGGTGGACCCTACCGTCGTCGTCATTTATATAGTAGCAGGAGGCAACTATACTGAATCTGTAGACACATGGACTCATCTTTTTCTTCACACAACAGCTACTTACGTTAAGTTAGCGAAGTGTTCATTACTATAAAATTTGAAAGAGTATTCTGTCATCATAGCTCAGTTCATACATGTAAGCGGCCATTTGAAAGAGTATTCTGTCAGTAAAAGGGGACTTAAAATTTTGCAAAAACAGGCAGTGCTCTGACCTAGATGCAACATGTGTGTTTCAACAGAGTATTGTTATAAGGCAAGAAATGAGCAAAATAGACAACAACTATTGGAGACCAGCAAACACTGGGCACAAACCGGTGGAAAGTATATGAAGGCATGATTATAGCAGTTAAAAGTATAATTTGGGACATGGAGATACCAGAAATAATATGTGAACCGACGAAGGCATGTAGCTGCATTACCGATGTACATATGAATGATTAGAATTGTACCCATGAATAAGTTACTGCAATAGAAAGCAAACATAGCTATGAAGATGTTACGTAACAACGTCCTGCGAAATCATAGAGGGTAATAGCAAGCAATTGTATATGCATAGTACCATTATGAAAACCTGGTGTAATGTTCCTGGTCACATAACTGCATTTTAGTTTTGTAAACTAAATAATATTCTATAGATAAATAATTACTTCAATATGCTAAGCTTCCTCCATGCCAGAAATAGCCTTTTCTAAACCCAGCATACAAAATTTGCTTTAAGGAATATAACAACATAAAAATCAGGCAAATATAATTAACTCAGCGCAGTCTGGTTCAGGATGGAAACTGAGCAAGTACATAAATTCGATTTAAAACTGTGGTTGCAAGGCAACAAGGTGCAAATTGTAAGTGCTATTTTACCTGATCTACAGAGGCTGCTGAAAGGTCAGATGATGTCCTCATTCCTTAGATTTGCAGAAAAATGTATATATGAGTAATATGGATAACCCCAAAAGTCATCAAGCATTACTCCCTATAGCGAAAAAATACTAAGCAACTCAGACCTGTTAGCAAAGATTTTTCATTTTGTTCAAGTACAACTTATATTACATTGGTATCCAAACCCTTTGTTATAAGATAACAGTGGCACTCTATGTGGAAACTTTGTGATAATTGTCATATAAGCTATTGAATCACATTCTAACTAAGAACAGACCTGATGATGTGCCATAGTATTTGAATAAATGTAATATTAATTTACACTAAGTTCATGTAAACAAACCCGACAATTCTCATCCCCCTCTAACTGAAATCTACATTATTTTTTTTTTTAAAAAAAAAAACAGGGAAACCCTTAGCCCTTTGTACAAACCAAAGGCTAACAGAAACAATATCTGCATTTATGCAGTAAACAAAAGATTGCTTGAGCCAGATGCATAAGCCATCTATGAACGTTCTCATAAATCATAATCTTGTAGGCAGTGCCCTCAAGGCTTTTGATTCGTACATTTTTCCCCTTTTGCCTTATATATAAACTGAAATGTGCAGACAGAACAATGAAAGATGATCCCAAGAAAAACTAAAGGATTATATACAGAGACCGTAAACTAATATGTAAATGGAAATCAATGGAGAGTAGCACACCCTTCCATTTCAGGATTTCCACATTTTTCTGTGAAATCCTTCCCTAGCATCCTATTTTCCAAAGTTGAACCAGCACACATGAATCTTTCTTCTAAAAATTAATCAAGGCATCAACTGAAGCAAATATGACAACACTAATATGCCTTGCCTTTGAAACTGAGATCAAAATTAATACCATGAGCAAAGAAAAGATGGCACACCTTAATGTCCTGATATTTGTGTACAATATTTCCATGTAAACATTTCATAAAAAAAAACAATGAAGACACTTTGTAGGACATCGTACCTACAGAGAAGGGGTCACATAGTCATAGTATTAGCATCTTAGCAGTGGGACGCCCATATATAAAGATGAACCTGAATCTCTATTAACATATGGGCCTCAAAAATCGATAGCATGTACTAACAAAGTAATAGTAACATGTCTCTCTGAGGAGTATCAGTTATGTAGTAAGAAGCTTTATTGACCTATTCAGATCTTTTATTAGGAAAAACCCAAACTAAGCTTTGGAAAAAAATGTTTGTGGAGACTGAATTGATCTAAGATACAACATGAAGTACGTATGGGTATTCATAAACCGAGTGAATGGGAAAATGTTTGAGATACATATAGGAACCAAAGCCCTTTTTTTGCCTAACTCTGAATTGCAAATAATGAAGTCAGAGTGAATCTTGGATGTGTAATTTATTTAGTGTCAATATTATAATGGACATCCTACTTCACTAAGATGGATCTTTAGATAGTACATTCAACCTTTAACAATGATTTTTCAACATAACTGCCATAGCTTTGGTCTTTATCAATTTAAAGCAAGTTACTGTAATACACATTTTGGGAATTGGCACCTGTACATCCATCTATGAAATTGAACAGGAGGAAACCTAAATGCACTGGCTGACAAGGGGAAGCAGCCTTGTTGTAGTAGTTCAGGAAGTAGCATTAGCACCTCGAGAAAATATGATAAATATGCTAAATGCAGTTTCCCTAAGGTAAAACTCATTGGTTGTTGTTAACAAACAAAAGATATAAAAGGGTAATTGTTTTTACTAAGCAAAGATCTCCCAAACCATCACCTTTCATTAATGGTACAGAGCGAATTTGCTTTTCTAGCCAAAGGACCCAAGCAGCATTGCTGACTAAAATCCTCTAATGGAACAGGTCTCGCATCTGCACACACATGTAAATCTATAGCACAAAAGATTATTGACCCACAAAATGAAACATGGAAATTAGAATAGGACACTTTTACTCTGATGGTTCCGTGAACTGACCTCTTATGTTGTTCGACAACGGTGATGCACTGAAAATGAAACCATTGATGAGCTATCTGTACATAGGGAAAACATATGAGTGTACTACTTTGTACTTCTTGCAAGTGCAGGTAAACGCAAATGTCACTTAAATCAAGTAAGTGTATCAATGGAATAAGTAAAAAACAAGGTGTGCATGCATGTGTTGCAGAAATTTTTTTGCACGTGGCCTCTCGGGCAGTGAACATGAGATCAGCTCATCAAATGTGTCAGGGAAAACTTGATCAGAGATGAACTCTCATGTGAACTTCTTTGTTTCCTGTACACAATGCTAATCAATACGAAAATCAGTCCACCCAAATGTGTGAAAAGCAAGGTTCCAGAGCACCATCAGGCATATTGAATTTTTTCATCAACGCTTGAATCGGTACACTACTGCAGAGATCAATGTTCTACTATCGTCATAGGGAATAGCAATCAGGTCTCAATCTAAAATTAAATTAAATAATTAGAAATAAAACAAGATCAGGCCGGGAATTCTGGGGAGGAGCCATGCTATGAAGGAGGAGAAGAAGACGAGGGTTGCGTACCACCAGATCAGGCCGGCTAGCTGCACCACCGCCCCGCCGCCGACGAGGAAGAGGCTAGGCGCAGCTGGGGTTGTCAAGCACAGCAGCAGCTAGGGTTTGCTAAGGCCGGGCCGAGGGGCCGCCGCTCCGAGGGGCCGCCGCGCCGCCGTTCCGAGGAGGCACCGCCGCACCGCCACGCCGTCGCGTCGGCGCACTGCCAGCTGGGGGCAGTCTCGCCTGGGCGCCACGCCATCACGCCGCCGCCTTGGCCACCGCGGCAGCGCCCTTACCCTCAACAGCAAGAGAGAGGAAGAGGGAGATGGAGAGGGAGAGAGGGAGGGAGAGAGGGCAGGCGAGGGCGGCGGCGGCGGCGGTGGAGGCACGTCGGCACGGGTGAGGTGGAGGCCGAGGTCGGGAGGAAGAGGAAGACGAGAGAGAAGGCCGTGTTTTTTTTTACCCGGGTGGAGGCTGAGGTCGGGGAGGACGGAGAGGAGAGAAGGTTGTTTTTTTTACCTGGAAGATGGAAGCTAGGTATATATTGTCTTATCTGGATTCTATGAGAAGCTAAAAGTAGGTAAACAGAAGCTGATTCAGGTAAAAGCTAGTTCCAGTAGAATTTGGTGGGAACAATTACAGCCGTCAATCTGTTGATCCAACGGTCGAAATAATTAAGGTGATGTGTATAGATGTTCCTTTCTAGGAGCTGGTCCTCTTTGTATTCTTTATTATTATCGCTGCTGCTCTGTTTTGCGCGAGACTAATGGATCCTGTTTTGCTACACACGGCACGGTGGGGCGCTGATGGTGATATGACCTATTATGATTTTATATTTTTCAAAAATAAATGCTATAAATAGATTGGTCATTTCTTTTATTGCAAGGCAATGATTCAATCTCATAGCCAAGTTTTGATTTTTCTTCTTTTATTCCAAGGCGATGATTCAATCTCCTTGCAAATATCAAGAGCCTGTGTTTTCTATACTTATTTTTTAAAACCGTCATGTTAAATCAAAGTTTCGTTTCTCAACTATATAATTAACATCACAGAAATTTTTGAATTTCAATAATGATTCTTTCAAACAAACTTCATTTATAGTTAAACTCTTAAATGTGTTTTTTGAGCAAGAACATGGTCGCCCCCCGAGAGAGGTGACGCGAGGGAGAAGGGTTCGTTGAACAGCCCTTGTTACTGCTGTAACTATACTTGAAAACATAAAAAAACTCTAATAGTTCAAAAAAAATATTTAAACTCTAATAGTTCAAAAAAATATGAACTGTGAAACACACGGTAAATGTAAAATCTCGAGAGCTCCTATAGCTTGACAAAAACTATGCATGTGGGACATGCAGCACCGAGGAAAGGGAAATGAAATTGGGAATTCAAATTTCAAACACAATATGTCAGTATGCTAGTAGCTGTAGAAGTGTGTATTGCTGATATATAGGAATAATAATCAATTAGTGTCGAGTTTCAAAATAAAAATCAATTAGTACCTGTGAAAGTGTGAATATATATAGGAGTAATCAATTAGTGCCGAGTTTCAAAATAAAAATCAATTAGTAGCTGTGAAAGTGTGAATATATATAGGAGTAATCAATTTGTGCCGAGTTTCAAAATAAAAATCAATTAGTGCCGTGCATGCAGCATCCGACCTCTATATAATATTCTCCTGGCCGCTCATGTACATACATTCTGAGCCAGATCTCCCTCCCTCCTCGTTGCTCACTTCCGGCAGGCCTTTCTTGTGACTTTGTGAGTGCCTTTCTTGTGACTTTGTGAGTTAGTGGCAATGTATCAACAATACGGTTCAGTTGCAAACAGCATGATGGCGACCATGTTCTTGGGCGCTATCCTTTTCGGATCCCTAGCAATGCAAGCACAATGTAAGAATTTGTTCCTATATCTATGTCATATGCGTGTGTGATAATATTCTCATCTTAGAATTGTTGAATAAATGTAGTTACCGATCGAGTATTATATGTATAACTATATGTTGATGAAATGATGAGCATTGAAATATAATCAAATTCTGCAGGTCGTCCTCATGAGCTATTGGATGCCAGTAGGAGGAGGTTTGTTGATACCATTGCCAATAACTCTAAGTCGGCATTAGAAGTTGAGATAAAGAGTGACGAGTTTTTGATGGTGTGCTTGGGATCCAAATGCGATAAATTCCAACCTAATGGTACTTGCTTCTGCTGCAAGATTTCGGACGTCCCCAACGATTGCTACTTGACAATGGATAAGTGTGCGGCTAACTGCAAGAGGCGTACGTAATTCTACTTAGATCATAAATCTAGCATTTTGGATGCAAACGCGTGCCTATGCTAAGATCAGTCCATACTCAAATATTGTATGTTGAGACGTATCATGCAATTATGCTATAATAAATAAATTATATTTCCATGGATTCTGCGTGTGAAATATAAATAATTGTGTCACATGTTTTCTGCATGTTCTCTTTCTTTCATTTCATTTAGATTGATCGAAGAAATCAACCGACATATATCTGCCGTCTTTGTAAGGCTATATGGAAAAAAGACCAATCAACAAAAATGGCACTTTCTTCCTCTTTGTTTCCCACAAAATAACATATGAATAGTATTGTTGGCATATAGTTCACTTTAGCTCCACTATGAGTTAAACCATAAAAAATGATCTAGCTCCAATATTCACATTAGTTTCATTCAATCTGCCACATAATATGCCTACTGACGATTTCAGAAGCTATAATTTCGCTTTAGCTTCCGAGTGAATTTTATGCAAGCAGCAGAGATTTGATTGATTTGAAATGTTTTCATGTGATTTTTTCAATTATCACTCTTTTTTTCTTTTGTTCTCGATATAATTAAATTATGTATCATTTTTATTCATCCAGAAAATGGTTGGAAAATTACAGCAATCCCATGACACGAAGGTTATCCCAAAATTCATTCTACTAATATGAGTCAATTATTTAACGTTTTTATTTTTCTCATGATGCATCTTGTGGCCGGTAGTCTGGCACGAGGACTGTACTTAACTCAGGTTATCCCAAAATTCATTCTACTAATATGAGTCAATTATTTAAAGTTTTTCTTTCTCAGGATATATATGCATCTTTTGGGCTGGTAGTCTGGCACGGGGACTGTACTTAAGTCCCTAGTCCCTTACACACCCGGTTTTTATGCAACACATGAAAGCCCAACCGGCTAGATGCACCGTCCGATGGGCTTGTTGTGGCCTAGCGAGACTTTGTTATATCTTTTTGTGTTTGTATGAATATGAACATTTGTATGGGTCCTGTGCACTCTGCATGAAAAGTGGAAACAAGTGCTGCAGACCTGCAGGTGTTGCTGCTGGTTTTCTGCAACTACAATGCTGCATGACCATTAGCAGCCACAGGCAACAGCTGTTGCAACCTGCACCTCCATGCAGTGAATGGGATTTTTTTTTTGGCATTGCAGTGAATGGGATTCAAGGAGCATCACTGCTAGACAGCTAGAGAGAGCGCCATGATTCGCTTGTGTTGTGCTCATCTTTTATGCACCGTCCACCCCGCCCGTCCGACCTGCCACCGTGCACCCACCGTTCAACCACGCCTGAGAACAGCATAGCCAGAAGGACTTTTCTGTGTGTTTGTGTGGTTAACTGGGTTACCACGGAGGAGAGCTCCTCACCAATTCATTGCTTACAGAAGTGCAATACAAATTGCAACTCAGTTGCACAGTGGCAGTGCGAGCAAGAGGAGTGGGCCTAATTATACATACAAGAGAAAAATATTGGGTGCAAACTGCAAAGCAAACCACATCTTTCTTCAATAGAATCGTGGATTCAAAAACTCACTAGGCCACACCCAAAATACATCTACAGGTTTACCTTCCTTCTTCAGTTCCTCTCCTTTTGCGTACTTTCCGTTGCATTGACGCTAATTTTAACTTGCTTGCCCTGCACAGCACCTAAACTCCACCACTTCGCAACAGAGACTCAGAGAGATAGCTCTGCCCACATTTTCAGTGAAGACAAATTAAGCGATCGAGGTGGAAGCGTGGCACTCGTCGTTGCCAGTGCCGCATATACCTGTACGTGATCAACGAACCGGCCCCAGCCGCAATCAATAATTAGGGCTAGGATTGGATTCTGTCATTCCAGGAGACGACACAGAACTGTAAAGAATAGATCACCTGTGATTGCTAACCTGTGATTGACCTGTAAGTAAAGACCAACATTCCACAAACCAACATTTGATTAACCTGTGATTTTTTTTGAAAGAAAGATTAACCTGTGATTGCTAGCCATTACAGTACAACAACCCAGATAGGCGGTTGGCTAAGCCGCAGAACAAGCACAGGTTGATCCAAAGGAACAAACACAGCAAACGAAGAGAAATTCTCCCCATCCATACAATGATGCTTGCTGGTCGGGGGCGCTGGCCACGTCGCCCGAAAAGGGATTGCTGCAAGGTGGCTGCCTCCACGTCGCTCCGAAATCGCTGGCAGTGTCCACGTCGATGCAAATTGATTTTACTTGGCTATCGCGGCGCCACGTCGCCTTTTTGTGCTCCTGGCCACGCTCGCAGGAGGCCGATGTCGACATTTTCCCCGCCCTGTCCCACCCTGGTGTCGACGTCTTCCGCGGCCTCTCCCACTGCCGTCGCTTTCTCTCTCTCCTGTTGAAACATCCTCAATTTTCCACGAAGGGAAAATCTCACAGAATGATATACAACAGTTGATAATCAATTCCATACATCGAAATATAAATCTAAAGAGTACAAGTAGAGGAGTTTACATTAATGATTACAACGCCACAAGGCGAAAACAAGTATATCTAACATCCAGAACAGCTTGAGAAGGCGAAAGTAACGCTGGAAGCGAGCTTCAAACTCCAACTTGAGCGTAGGCACGAGACCTTCTAATCCGTTTGACATCACTGAGAAGCGGGGAAAATCTGCACACCGGATGTGTGCGAGGCCATGGTCGGCACCGAATGAGCTTTAGGGGAAAAAGAGAAATAAAGGGATCTGGCGATCCTATAATTTGGCTGTGGTTTGCATCCTAGCGCATGCGAAGTAGCAGTAAATAGTAGCAATAATAATAATATAGTCAAGTTTAACACATTCCCATTCCCACACACATCCATCCATCCATCATCTCATCCATCCCAAATCCATCATCTCACCTCCATCACCACATCTCACACTCATGTCGGCGGACCAACTCCCTCTCGGTGCATCTCGGCGGCCCGCGCCCCATCTAGGCTCACGGCCG
The DNA here is from genome assembly GCA_018135685.1 of Themeda triandra. NCBI lineage: Eukaryota > Viridiplantae > Streptophyta > Magnoliopsida > Poales > Poaceae > Themeda > Themeda triandra. Next base: position 319,257 of record JAENPR010000084.1, on the reverse strand, counting down.
AATGCTCGGGGAAGGTAGAACACTCCTCTCCTATCTAGTGAAGCGGACACGGGAGACGGTCCATAGGCGACAAGTCGGCATATGTATCGATCGATCAACCAAGAACACTGCTGGGAGGTTTCACACACCACAAGATAGCCATCTTTGACGGGGCCTGTCTAGGCGATTCGGCTGCTTGCTTTAATAGTACGATGCCACCCTACCTCTCGATCTGGAATACCCCAAGTACCTCACGGAGTAAGCGAACCGTGAAGTCACGTTCGATCCCGAATAGGGTACCATGATCGTCTCGGGGAGGGTGTGAGTCCACCAATGCCCGTACCTCCCTACACATCTCGCCTAGTAGTAGTGGCACCGTGCTATCTAGTAGTCCAACCGTCTCCCCATCACAAGGAACATGTGGTATGTAAAGGAGTCTGAAGAACCGAGTACTAGTAAGTTCTTAGGGATGACTAAACCGGGATGTCTCCAACAGGGTTACCGTTCGGGTGCCATCCTGGCACCACGTGCCACCACAGCACCTTCTCCCTGAGCGGCCCACGACAAGCCCACACTCAGCGTTTTCCCCAACCACAAGTATACCCGCCGCAGTATCCGCACGAATGTCCAGTCCATCCCGGGCAAGACTCGCTCCATAAGCTCGTCGTATATCCCGGCTCGATCGACTCAACCCTCACCCTCCACGCACCCAAGTCACACTCGCAGAACCACCAATCTCACCAAGTCCACCAAGGCCGGCATCCCAAGCCAAAACCATTCCCGGGGTTCACCACCCGCATCACATCACGGATCAATGCGAAGTGGAGTAATAAGTATAGTGATATAAAATGCAAGCAAGCGAAAGGTGGCAATAATAATATAAGTGCGGCGCAAGGCCGGGTAACATGGTGAAGGGTCTTCAATCAAGGGATATAAATGGCTCGGGCAATAGCATGCATCATATACTAGCAAAGGAATAAAATATAAAGCGCTAGCGATTCTATAAATTATGCAATGTCTAAATAGGATTCTCTAAAGGAAGGTGCTTGCCATGACACCTGCGATGTCGAGGTAGTAGTGGTACAAGTCCAACCGTAGTGGTACAAATCCTCCTTCGTCGAATGTAGTCGATCGGCGGTTCTCCTCCTACTAATTCGACTACGTAATCGAAACATAATAGTCGCGTTAGCGACTCCTATAGAATCCACAAAGAACCAAATGAATATCAAAAAGATCCAAATGCACTCAAACATAGGCTCATAAGATAAAGCTCGATTTTAGATGAGTTTTGACATAAAGATCATCATTTTTGGAGCTCGTATGAATTAGTTATGAATTTCCGAAGTTTAACTAATATTCGAAAAGAAAAGGGACAGTTAATCACGGCTGACACATGGCGGTCTGGTTAGGCCACGTGGCGTACTGCGTCTGGACGTGGCGGTGGGATCGTGGTGACGTCGGCGATGACGTCATCGTTGACCGGGTCAACGGTATGGGCGGAAGCGGGCCGTTAGTGGGCGGACGGCTGGATTGGCCCCACGTGTCGATAAGTGGCTTTGTCCACGTCGTCACTTGGGCTCGGCCAGGCTCGATGCAGGTGTAGCCCATGGTCATCTCGGTAGGCGGTCTACGGTGGATCTCACCGGCGGGTCACATGTCATTCATGAGGTCTACGTGCGGGGTCCACGGTTCACGGATTTGGTGCATGGTGGACGGTAGCGCGTGGGGTCCGGCTGTCCGCTTCATGGTCCACGAGGACCGAGTTCATTCTCAACACGGAGACTCCATCTCCATCTCGTCCTCATCCTCTCCCCATCTTCTTCCTGCTCGCCCCCGGCTCGCGACGGACATGGCGCCGCGGCGCCAAGGTGGCGCGCCGGGCGCAAGGCTCTATACTTATCTCCATCTTGCGCATCGGCACCGCGGGCAAGGCGAGCACGGCAAGGGTCTAGGGGCATTCGGCGGAGCACGGCAAGCGCGGCGGGGCGGCGGGACGCGACGGGCGGCGGCAACATGGTCGTGCTCTAGTGCGCTATGTTGGGTCTCCAACCAAAGAGACGAGCGCGTCGGCATTATGGGAGCTTGGTGACCATGACTAGGGATCCGGATCGGTCCGAGGGTCTTCCTTACGCCGCTAGCCATGGTGGCGGCGGCACGGTGGCACGGCGGCGTCGCGCGAGGTGGCACGGGCGGTCGCGGCTCCAATTGATGCACCGCGGGGTCGATTTGAGTGCCAAAGGGTCTTACGGACACGTCGGCGACGACCAATAACCGCGGGCCCGGCGTCCGCGCATGAAGATGGCACGCGCGCGCTCCGCAAGGCGGTGGCGTCCGTCAAGTGCATCAAGGAAGGGTCTCCCGGTCTCATCTTCCGAGTGGCTCGATGCGGTGGACCAAGGCGAACTCGACGGCACATCCTTGCGAAGCAAGGCGGCGAAACGTGCGCCGGGGCTGCGACATGGCGGCGCTCCGTGGAGCATCGGCGGCGGCATGGCTCCATGTCTAAGGGCTTCCGGTGGTCATCTTCTCGGGCTAGTGCGCGCACCGGGTGCGCCATGATGAGCGGGTTCGGATCGAAGTCGATGGCACCCGGGGCTCTCGTCGTGCGGAAACGGCGGCTTGAGCGTGCGGCACGGCGGCGCTCGAGCTTGCCTACGGCGGCGAGGTCCAAGGCCAAGGAACTTTCCGGCTCATCCGTGGGGCTTGGCACGAGCATAGCATGCGCCATGGTCCGAAGTCCAGATCGGGAGTCCATGATGTCCGAGGTTCTTCGTCTACGCCGGAAACGCGACGCACGCGGGGTGGGGCATGGCCGCGGTGACGGCATGGTGGGCAAGTCGACACGGCGCACTCGGGAATCCGTTGGGCTTGGATGGACACGTGTTCGGTGTGTGCGTGTGTGCCATGAGGCCGGATGAGGCCTTGGTCTACGTGCTCGGTGGAGCACCATGACCAAGAAGCAAGGTCGAGGGGAAAAGGCGGGCGGCGATGCTCGCCTAGCTCGTGTAGGCGAAGCGAGCTTGGTGCGGTGGCGTCGCGAAGCGGGTGTGGCGGCGAGGTAGAAGAAAGGCTCGTGGTAGTAGGCGGCATCGTGGTATGCTTGCGGTGTCCGGCTTCCTCGCGGTGCGGCGCGACGGGTCCTCCGGCGAGGTCTTCTTCTCGGCGGCGGCGACTCCGGCTCCCCTTCTTTCCCCGCCTCCTTCTTCTCCTTTCCTCCCTTTCTTTCCTCCGGTTCTAGGTGGTCACGGTGGTTTGCAAAGCCGCGGGCGGCGGCGAGGATGAGGGGAAAACCTAGGGCGCCGAGGCGGCCTTCTTATAGGCGGGCGAGGAGAGCGGAGCGCCGGCCCGACGGCTCCGATCAAGGGAGCTTGATCGGGCGGTTTCCCGGTTGCTCGGCGGGTCGCTATCGAGGTGTAGTGGGCTCCGGCGGTCGGTGGGTGCGCCAATTTGGCTTGGCGGCCAAGGAAGAGGAAGCGGGGGTGCGGCAACTCCATGTGCGCGGCGCGCGAGAGAGAAATGTTCGCGCCGCGGGCGTGTTGTGCTCAGAGGGTGTCGGGCCAGGTGGCTTCTCCTCGGGCGTCGATGCAGCAGGGCGCGGATCGAACGGTGGCAGCGGGTTGCGTCGCGGCTACGCGGGGGAGACAGCCTCTGACAATGGCGACGTCACGAGGGGGGACCGGAGGTGGACTATGACACGCGGGGTCCGCTTGTAAGTGTCTGCGTCGGCCTCCTTTGGGCAGTAGCGGGGAAGGGTGAGTGGTCCGGCGGATGGTCGTGGGCCGGTGGTAGGCCGAGCTGGCTTGGCCGGCGTGCGGCGTCCAGTTGGTCACGCGGGCCGGAAAAAAGGAAAAGAGGTGGAACGGTGTAGCGGGCGGGACGGGCCGTTTCCACTGCGGGGCCAAAATGGAAAGGAGGGAGAAAAAGAGTTAGCAGTCTGGGCCGAAATGGCCCTTGCCATTTCCTTTTCTGTTTCTTTTCCTTTTCTTTTTATGTTATGATTTTATAAATACATAAGCATGTATATGTTTTATGCCTTGTCATGTGTGGTATTTTCCCATGGTGGTCATAAGTGGTCATAGGATATGTTAGGGTATTAGTCCCCATAACACTATATTTATTTATGGTATAAATAAATATTGGTTGGTGTGTTGATTTGCTCAAGCAATACAAAAATCCAATAAAATCCCAAATCAATCATGTTGCATATCACATTAATAGTGCTAGTGTGATTCAAATATAAATGTCACCCAAATGACATGATGGCACAATGCTTAATTGAGACTAGGTTCCAGCATGGGTCCTACTAGTGCATGTACCCTAGCGGCGTGGTACCTAAATAGATGAAATGTAAAACTAGTCGGAGACACTAGCTAGTTCTAGGGTTTAGTGTGTAGCATCGGTGTGCATGTAACTCCTTGGTCCTATCGATTCTATTCACATGTGGCTTAAGAAGGATATTAAGACACATGCGATGATAATATAACGTGTAGCTTAGCAACCAAACCTGGATGCTAGGTGTGCGACTAGGTAGGGTTTCCTACATGACAAGCACCAATCATGGGTTTATTTGGGAAAAAATTTTGTAGTTGGGATTTTTGTGTTTGGTGAATTTTTCGGGTTGTTACAGTCCTACCCCCTTATCAGAATCTCGTCCCCGAGATTTAAGGTGTGTAGTACTACATGAGTGGTAAAGTGAAGTCTAATCATCATCTCACTACTTGTTCCGGGTAGCTTGTTGGAGTTACTCCAGGGTGAATGTTAGGATTCCCGAAGGAACACTTCGACAATACTCGGTAGTTGCACTGGTAGGCGGTGTGGTTGATGTATGGAAGGATCACATATTAGTTTATACTAGATTAGGTTCTCTGGTTTCGAAGGTGTGCTTTAGGCTCCTGATTTCGATCCGGGTCCGGTGGGTTATGAGTTCACCACACTTCCGCGCTACTTTGATAAGCATAGTTGTTGTTATCTCTTGCTTCTGATCGACGTAGCCTCTTCACAAGATCTTGCAAAGGAATTGTCGTCTTTTGCCTTTTTTGGTAACTCGATCCAAAATTTTATGGGGTATCCAAGGTGCTTAAGTAGACCGGGTAGTTCAAAGGCCAACGGTTGGAGTAGATTGCAATTTTGCAAAGCATGGTTTTCGTAATCAAAATTTTTACATAATGGAAGCTCGCTTTTGCAAACATTTGAAATGAAGTCTCTTTTCCTTTATAAACATGTTGGTATGATGAAGGGGAATTTTCGAACCTTTTAGAATCAAATTGATTTTAAGTCAAGGCTTTTTCACAAACTTGGGTTTTTTTTTTTTTTTGCAAAAGAGTTTTTAATAAGACAAGGCTTAGAATTACGATCATACCCTAGTTCCATTTGGGATGGTCATGGTCGCAACCACGATACACTGCATACGCCGGCGGCAAGCCATGTGGATGCATCACACATGGGGCCCCGGGTTTCGCGGCGGCACCGTGTGTCTTGATGACAACCCTACCCATTTAGATACTAGTATCGACTTGATATCCCAAGCAAAAGAAAAGGGGTGATTTATAGAAAAAGATGAGTAAAGCCTTTAAAATCTAGGGGAGATTTTGAAGAGGTTTGAATTCGAGTGTGTTTTAAAATCAAATAGTTTTGGAACATGGTTTTACTCTTTAAACAAAGCGTGACTCTTTTTCAATCAATTGAAACATGGGTAGTTTGAAAATGGTTCAAGATCACCGCTCATTTTGTAAATCTTGGTTGTCGCAATCAAATGCAATTTTTGATACTTTGGGTTTTGAAAAAGTTCCTTTTGGGGTAGTTGCAACAAAACCTTTTCACAAATATTTTTATTTGGCAAACGTGTTGCAATATATTTTAAAGATAAAGTTTATTTAAAATAGGTTTGGCTCCTTGGTTGAAATCAAAATATTTTAAAATAAAACTTGAGCCATTTTTAGTTGGCAAGCATTTATCAAAGGTTGGTGTGCAAAGTAAAACTTTTGTTTTGAAATGAAAGACTTTCGCAGCATGTTTTGAAATAAGCTGATTTTCCAATTCATTTGGGAAGATTGGTGGTCTAATCTAACTCCTCTGCCATATCATATAGTCAGTCTACAACGGTGATAGGATCATCGTCAGTTCTGTCGAAGGTAGGAAGCTTCGTCGAGAGATGAATTCCTTGCCCATGTTGAGGTTTGTTGGACGGTCCTTCAGTGGGGGTTCCATTGGGTAGCAGAGTATGGAGTTCCTCCTTCTCGGGGTTGAGTCCCGTGGGCGGTGTGTGACCATTACTATCATGAGATAAGGTTTATGTGCGAGTGACATGATTTATTAGCATCTTCATGTAATGATTAGATGATTTAATCAATTTAAAACATTTAATTCTATCCTACACTCATCCAAAGAAGCATGAAGAACCATGAAAAATGCAATAAGAACCAAGCACTCATTACATAGGGTTTATTACATGGCGATATCTTTGGTAGCTACACCAAAAGATTCGCGAAGAAAACGTACTACGCGTAGGTAGTTCATGATGGTAGACATTCTACTCTACTCATGGTCTGACTTGTTAGCTAAATGGGGTTCACCTTCATTTATCTGCCTACCCCCTTATCATGATGAGTCTTGTCTGTAGAGTGAAACTGGTGGAGTAGAGGGACTTTCTTCAAATTTTTCCTATCAGACACTTTGGTCTAGGTGTGTTCGGCTTCATCCCATTACCCTATGGCACTATTGGAGGCATCGAGGGCATGGGTAATAGATGTTAGGGGGCCATGCTCGAGGAGTTCATACGCATCTTGTGTCACACATTGGAGAGTTGCATGTGCAATAAGCTGCACAGCAGTAAAAATAGTGGTCCCCGTCTCATGAATGGTGTAGACCTTCGATGCGACATCTCTTCACTTGGGAGAATACGTTGAGTTACCATGTAGCAGATCTCGAATCCTCTAGGTACCACTTATTTCTAGCACGTCTATTGTTACTTATCTTCAGGGACTCCTGAATCTTGAAGCTCTTCTTACTGATCTTGGACTTATCCATCGTTATACTTGAGGTAGAACGACATGCTCTTGAAGGTTGTCATTTGAATAAGAGGCCAAGAACTTGGTTAGCAAGTCCAATATAAGAGGTAAGCCATGCACAAAGTGGTGCAAGGTCGGTAATATCACCGAAAGAAGAGTTGGCTTGTCCTATTCTATCGTCCAATCCCGAGGGTCTCGTCCTAGGGTCAAGCAAGGAGGCGATACCAATCGAAACATCCTCAATTTTCCACGAAGGAAAATCTCACGAATGATATACAACGATCGATAATCAATTCCATACATCGAAATATAAATCTAAAGAGTACAAGTAGAGGAGTTTACATTAATGATTACAACGCCACAAGGCGAAAACAAGTATATCTAACATCGAGAACGGCTTGAGAAGGCGAAAGTAACGCTAACGACTTCAAACTCCAACTTGAGCGTAGGCACGAGACCTTCTAATCCGTTTGACATCACCGAAGCGGGAAAATCTGCACACCCAGCGGATATGTGCGGGCCATGGTCGACCCGAATGAGCTTTAGGGGAAAAGAGAAATAAAGGGATCGCGATCCTATAATTTGGCCGTGGTTTGCATCCTAGCGCATGCGAAGTAGCGATAAATAGTAGCAATAATAATAATATAGTCAAGTTTAACACATTCCCATTCCCACACACATCCATCCATCCATCATCTCATCCATCCCAAATCCATCATCTCACCTCCATCACCACATCTCACACTCATGTCGGCGGACCAACTCCTCTCGGTGCATCTCGGCGGCCGCGGCCCCCATCTAGGCTCACGGCCGGAATGCTCGGGGAAGGTAGAACACTCCTCTCCTATCTAGTGAAGCGAGAACACGGGACGGGTCCATAGGCGACAAGTCAGCATATGTATCGATCGATCAACCAAGAACACTGCGGAGGTTTCACACACCACAAGATAGCCATCTTTGACAGGGCCCTGTCTAGGCTGATTCCGGCTGCTTGCTTTAATAGTACGATGCCACCCTACCTCTCAGTCCTGGAATACCCCAAGTACCTCTGGAGTAACTGAAACTGTGAAGTCACGTTCCCGATCCCGAATAGGGTACCATGATCATCTCGGGAGGGTGTGAGTCCACCAATGCCCGTACCTCCCTACACATCTCACCTAGTAGTAGTGGCACCGTGCTATCTAGTAGTCCAACCGTCTCCCCATCACAAGGAACATATGGTATGTAAAGGAGTCCTGAAGAAACTGAGTACTAGTAAGTCCTTAGGGATGACTAAACCGGGATGTCTCCAATAGGGTTACCGTTCGGGTGCCATCCTGGCACCACGTGCCACCACAGCACCTTCTTCCTGAGCGGCCCACTCAGTCTGGGCACAAAACCCGAACCCGATCCCCGAACCCGAAAACCCGGACCCGAAACCGAATAACCCGAACCCGTAGAACCCGAAGCCTATTTCGGATTTTGATTCTCGAACCCGATCTTCTTTCGGGTAAGTCGGGTCCCACCCTCCGGTACCCGAAGAACCCGAAATAGGAGTCTCTTCTTCCTCATCCCCGATTTCCCGTGGCCGTGAGAACAGAACTCCTCGATCTCTCGCTTTCCTCATTACTCCCCATCTTCAATCCCCATCTCGCTGAATGGCCGCGTCGCCGGCTCCACTTCCCGTGCCGAGTCGCGAGCCCGAGAGGCCGAGACCGAGAGCCGAGGAGTCGAAGTCCCCCGTCCCCGTCCGTCTCCGTGCACCGCAGCTCGCCCGCTCCCTCTCCCCTCCCCCCTTCAAAGGCCCGACGCACGACGCCATGGTCATCGTCATCGCGCTGCGCTCACCTCTGCGCCGGCTTCGACACCGGAACCGGTGGAGGCGGAAGCGCGGCCGCGACCGCGACGGCACCGCCGTCCTCCATCTCCGGTGCCGCCCTCTCCTCCCGCTTCTCCCGGTCTCCGCTCCCGTCTCCCGAGCTCGCCGCCGCCAACGTCGGACCTCCGAGGTCCAGCCATCGCTGCGCGCTCACCTCGTCGGAGTGGGAGTCGGAGGGGATTCCAGCGCACAGGGACCTGAAGAATTGTGCTCCTCGTGCAATGTGAGTGTTCATATTCCCTAACCCTAATCCCTGAATCCCTGTGGCCTTTTTGTTCTTGTTATTTGATCTGTGAAAATCCTTGATCTGTATGTACTATAGGTGTAGTTCAGTGTAGAATACATGACTGGATCTGTGAAAATTCTTGAAGGCACTATAGAACCGTGCATTTGCTGCTAGATTTTGGCAGTGTAGTATACAGAGATCAACTTGCAGTACCTAGTTAAAATATTTAGTTGATTTGCAACTTTAGAAGCCGAGTGCCCATCCTACTATTTCTGAATGTCAATGTGCATTTTCTTGATCTGAATATGAATGTGAAATTGCTGCATCTATGGCTGCAACGTACAGTCCTATTTTACTACAAGATGGTTATAATTTCAATGTTTAATTTTCATTTCTGTAGATGGCAGAACAACAGGACATGGCAATGGTGCTAGTGCCAGTGGATGCTAAGGATCAGGAGCATGGCACTGCTGTAGCTGAGGCTGAGGGCACTGCAAACAAAAAGGTTGTCATTGATGTGGAGAAGGAAACTGAAAAACCTGAGAGGAAGGAGTTGGCACCAAGATCTGAGATGTGGCAACATTTCATCAAGATCAAGGATGACAAAGGATTTTTGAAGGCTGGAAAGTGCAAATATTGCCACCGTGATATCAAGGCTGATCCAAATAGTCATGGAACATCTGCTTTGAGGAAGCACTTCAATGTATGCAAGAAAAATCCTCATCTTTTCAACAAGGACCCGAAGCAGGGCACCTTGCAAGCATGTCATGGGGAAGCTCCTACCACTTGGAGGTTTGATCAAGATGCACTTAGAGAAGCCTTTGCTGAGATGGTTATTGAAGATGAGCAGCCCTTTTGTTTCGGTGAGAAGCCTGGCTTTAGGAAATTTATGTCCAAAGCCTGTCCTCGTTTCCAGCCTCCATCTAGAAGAACTTGCACAAGGGACATTGTGCGTCAGTACTTTGAAGAGAAGGCCAAGCTGAAGAAGTTCTTCAAACAATCTTGTCAGAGAGTGTGTCTAACAACAGATGCTTGGACTTCTCAAGTTCAAGATGGGTATATGACTGTTACAGCAAGTTTCATTGATGAGTATTGGCATTTGCATAAGAAAGTGATAAGCTTTTTCATGGTGAAGGGTCACAAGGGAGCGGATATTGGGAAGAACATGACAAGATGCTTAGCTGATTGGGGTTTGGATAAAGTAATGACTGTAACAGTGGATAATGCAAGTGCTAATGACACTGGTGTGGATTACTTGAGGAAGCAGCTACAGAAAACCAACATTGCCAAGGGGAAGTTCATGCATATGAGGTGTGCAGCCCACATTTCGAATCTTATTGTAAGAGATGGTTTGCAAGAAGTGGACATATCTGTTAAGCGTGTTAGGGCTGCTGTTAGATACATCAAAAATGGGGCTTCCAGATTGGTCAAGTTTAAGGAAATTGCTGAGGACGAGAAAGTGGACACCAAAGCTTTTTTGAAATTAGATTGTCCAACAAGGTGGAATTCCACCTACTTGATGTTGAAGGCTGCAATTGTGTATGAGAAAGTGTTTCTAAAGTTAGCTGAAGATGACCCCAATTATGTTAAAGACTTGTCTGAAGAAAAGGATGGCTTTGGGCATCCCGATGAAGATGATTGGGACAATGCAAAGAAGATGGAAAAGTTTCTACAACATTTCTATGACCTTACTGTTCGTATATCTTCTTCTCTCCAAGTTACTAGTAACACTTTCTTCCATGAGATTGGAGAAGTCTGTATTTTGATACAAGAATGGCTGAACAGTGAAGATCCTTTGCAAGTTTCGATGGGTAAAAGAATGAAGGAGAAATTTGATAAATATTGGGGAGTTTGGCACACCAATAACAAGGACAGTGAGAAAGGGCAGCAGCAAGAGCAAGATAGGGACAAAGTGAGAAAGGGCAGGGGGAAGGAGAAGGAGAAGGATAAAGAGAATGTCAACTTACTGATATTTGTGGCTGCATTCCTTGATCCAAGGTACAAGCTATCTTTGTACACAAAGATTAGTATTGAAGAGATATTTGGTGAGGAAAAAGGTCAATTGGTTTGGGCAGCAATCAATGCTTGTGTGACAGAGCTTTTGAAGAATACAAGAACATGTATGCTCCAAGTGAAGAAACTACTCCAGTAGTTGATGCTGACAAATCAAAGAGAGTAGCTGGAGGAATGCTCAAAGACAAAATTGCCAAGAAGATGAAGTTAAACAATTGTTGTACCAGCACCAACAAATCTGAACTTGAGAAGTACCTTGCTGAAGAAACAAAAGACATAGAATCCAAAATTGACATTCTTGCTTGGTGGAAAGTCAATTCATCAAGGTTTCCAGTCTTGGGTCACATGGCTCGTGATGTGCTTGCTATCTAAGAACAAGCAAGCGTGTGGCCAAGACGCGCGCACAGTGTGTCCACGTTAGCAGAATTATTTTGACGCGTTGGATTTGAAGATCGACGGTTCACGTGTATCCTCACGCCAAATATATATTGGCTCCAACCCTAACCCTACCCCTCACTCTCCAGGCCACAGCCGCCTCTCCTTCTCCCTCCTCTCTCCCTAGCCCGACCCGACGGGGCTCCTCCTGCTGCTCTCGTCCCCTCCCTCTCCCTCCGGCGTCCCGGCGCGGCCCCCTGGCACCCTGGCATGGCGGCCACCTGGTCGGGCCCCCAGCTCCCCGGCGTGGAGGCGCGGACGCAAGTCTCGCCGGCCGGCCGCCGCCGCCGGCGAGCTGGCTGGTACCAGGCTGCTGCCCTCTTTAAATCCCTCTCTTCCCTTTTTATTGTTCTTGCGATTGTGCCGTCCTGATGTGGCCTTGCTTGCTGTGGATTCTGATTGGGAAAGGGGGTGAAGCGGAGGGCTGTTGGTGCTGTGCGGCGTAGCGGCCGCGGATCTGAGCGGAGGCGGACCGGGCCGGCGAATGGCGACTGGAGCGGCGGCGGATCTGCTCTCTACCTCACAGAGCTGGCCCCACACGGAGCCAGCGCGGCGGCGCGTGCCGAGCGCACAGCGGCTCCGGCGTCGCAGCCTCGGCAAGAACGACCCCCCACGCGGAGCGGCGCGGCGGGCGCAGGGTGAGCGCGCCCTCGGCACACCCCGGCGTAGCGCGGTGGGCCTCGGCCCCGGTTGCGCGGCTGCGGGCGCGGGCGGGGCCGGCGCACCCCCGGCGTGGAGCTACGCGAGCTGCACGCGGGCGGGGTACCGGCGTCCTGGCAAGAGCGAGCTCTGCGCGGTGGCTCGGCCGAGAACAGGCCCAGGCGCGGCGACGCGAGGGTCCCCAGCGCGGCGGGCCAGTGTGGAGGCTCGAGCCGTGGATAGGGCGGCCGGTCGCTGCGGCGCGAGGGGCCCAGGCGCCCAGTGCGGCGGCCCGGCAGGCGTGCACCCCAGCGTTGCTGCGCGACGGCGCGGGGTGAGCCGCGAGCGCAGACCTCGACGCGGCGTTGCGGCAAGCTCCAGCGCGGGTGGCTCCGGCGCGGCGTGGCGGCCCCGGCGCAGAGGCTGCCCCCGACGTGGCGGCGCAACGGCGCAGACGGGCCCTGGTCACGGTGGCTCTAGCGGCGACGGTGAGGTAGACTACCATCTCTTCTCTCTCTCACTCTCATTCTTTTTGGCTCCGGTGAAGAAGGATCTCCCGTTCTCTCTCGGCTCGTGCTTCGTCCGCTCCTCCGTCGAAGACAGATCCCGCCGCGGGTGCGACGCGAGGGCGGCGGCACGGCGCCCCGGGTGAGGTTGCGCGCCAACCCCCCCCGGCTCGGCGGTGCGGCAGCACGGGCGAGCGCTCCCCAGCGCTGGTGCAGCGACGCGGTGGGCCCCGGGGTGCCGCCAACACGCGGGGCTCGCACAAACAGACGCCCACGCTCCTTTCTTTCCCTCGCGTCCAATATCGATCTGTATTTGTTGCCTTCTTTCTTTGGATCGACCTGAGGCCTCCATGGCCGGATCCGGTCGTCCCCCCACTAAGCCTTTGTAGAGCACCAAGCGTGAAGCTCTGGGGGCCATGAAGGCCGGATCCAGTGCCTCCATGGTTGGATCAGTCAGTCCTCCCGCTGACAAACACTGTTTTTTCTTCTTGCGTGCAGATTTGCATCATCTAGATCTCAGTTGTCTCGTGCCAGCATGCACACCATCGTCGTTGTGCTAGATTGATGGGCTGGCCTCTTAACAAGCATCAGTTTCCTGCCCATCTGCGTATGCCTTCTCGCCACTGCTACCTGCTTGAGAAAATGACTCAACTGATGCAGGTCAGTTCAGCTTTGAGTCTGAGTTTTTGCTGTGTGATTAATTAATGCTTAAATCTGGATGGGTTCTATAAGTTCAAACATTCCTATTTGCTTTGCAGTAACATTGTCTTTCCTGTGGCAATGGAGACATACCCCTACTCAGATGTGCCACCCCTTGAGGATGAAGCTTTACCTGATTTCTCAACTGATTCGACCCAGTTCTTCGATACAGGTAAAAAACAATACTTACAAACAGCGTGTAGAGCTATGCCTATCAATTTATTCTGACAATTTTTGCTACTGTTCGTTCCAGCAGAAGAGTTTGGCTTTGATAGTTCAGCCTGCTTCTTGTCATTTTCCCACTCATCATTAACATCCAAATGTTTCTAAGCCTTCTTTTGTCTGCCCATATTACTCTGTGTACTGTGATTCAAGGTGGTCAAGGAAGAGGCAATGGCAGGATTCAGAAAAAGGAGATCCGCTACTTCTGCTTTGTTGCTTATCCTTGTCGATCTATCATTTGCTTTTCATGTTTCGTTTACTTTTCTCTCCATTTGTACTTTAAAAAAAAAAACTTTTCTCTCCGTTTGCATGTGTGCTGGCTTCCAGTAAAAAATGGGATTCGGTTCCTTAATGTTCTAATTTATAGTCCATTTTTCAATGCTCCTTCAGATTGGGACAACAAGAAGCTCGTTAGGAAATTTAGGGGCCTTTCTCCAGATCAACACCATCAAGTTGTTCATATTGCACTATAGGTAAGATGCTCTCCACATGGTACTCAGATGCAGCTCAGCAGCACATGATCAGTAATTCTGCAAAATTGGTCGACTGTTTCCTGTTCTGTCCTCAGCTTCTTTGTCAAGATTATTGCATTCCTGGAGCAAAGCCTAATTTTGACCAGGGCATGACCAAAAAGAAACATTAATGTTAGCTAATCAGTGGAATGCTTTATTATAGAGAATAACATTTTAGTTTCATGTCAGTGATTCGGTGCTTTCTAACATAAGCTGGTCCTTTCTACTATGTGCAAAACCGTGGAAAGCAGCCAAAATTTTAGTTCTATGTTCTTTGCTTAGTTTCTATGTTCATGCACAGTTGAACATGCTTATTTGACTCAATTGATTTTTTTTAACTTTAGCTCAGAATCCAGAGCCGCTGCAGGCTCAATTCAGTCTGAATGAAGGAGTGAAGTGTTTGTCAGAATGAACATGATCATTTCCATCTGCAAGGATCAAGGGAAGGTGAGAATTTGAAATATCTTCAGTCATGATGCTGCTTCATTCAGGAAACTGAGAAAGTTCATTTCTTGATTTCAAGATGATTTGTATGGCTGTAGTCTGTCTTAGTTTCTCAAAGTCATGAACTTATGACAGGGAGTACCACGCAACATGATTGCGTTAGCAATGTTTTTGGAGTGGGCAATCAAGCACGTTTTCTCTTGAGGATACCACGAGACACCTCGGCCTGGTCAGTGCCTCACTTTGGTTGGGCAGTACCAGCACTCCAGTAAAAAGTAGGTCCTTTCTTTGCCACCTTAGAAAAATGATAGTTTTACCTCTGAATTTTTCTCTCCACCTTAGGTTAGTTGTTCTTTGTCTACTCCATTTCGTCTCATTTATCCCTGCTGCCCGAAGTAAATGTGATTCTCTTCTCTTATTATGCAAGGTGCACAGTGGAAAAATCATCAAGGTTTTCCATGCATCGATCTACTGGAGATCCCGGCCCTAGCGATGGAGCAACATTGCTGTCCAAGTACGAGCTGAGTGGCAGAGTGGGTGGTTGGCATTGAATCCTTGTGTGATCTTAGGATTAGTTTTTCTTTTAGGTTTGTAATATTGAAACTTTTTTTTGAATGTCGCAATATTGAAACGTCTCGACTCTATTTAGTATTTCTTTGTGTTTCGCAAAAAATGTATGTAGTGACAGTCTGTACAAATGGCACATGTTCATACACTACATATACCGCCTGTTCGTTTGGCCGTTTCTCGCTGGCTGATTCTCGCTGTTGCTGATTTAGTGTGAGAGAAAAACACTGTTGAATCGCTGGCTGAAAGCGCTGATAAGAGCAAACGAACAGGGCGATATATTACATGTCTATGGAACCTGTTATATCTTTTGTCAACGTTATTCCATTTTCCATATAGAGCTGCGGCCATGACTCGCGCGCATGGGCGCGCGCAAATCACTAGTACCCATTACAACAGTTGCATCTGAGTCGGCTTTTAGTACAGGTGGCCGTATTTTGGATGACTTCCGTACCTCTCTTACTCCGTTCATGTTGGAGGCTTTAGTATGCACGCAGGATTGGCTACGAAGGCCTGCTGTTGACATAAGAGAGATTACGGAAGAATTGGCAATAGTACAACAAGGTACCATATTTCCATCCTTGCTTCCAATTGTGAATTTTCTGTATGTAAAGTTACATATTGACACTGTGCTTATGCATTGACAGAGTGGATTGAAGAATATGGTGGTAATGGAAAAAAGAAAGAGCAGCCAACACCAAGCAGTGTTCAGACCACGTCGACGGCGACGCCAAATAGTTGAAGGTATGTTTAGACCACGACGTCCAACACCAAGTCTTCAAATGTGCAGCTGTGATCAGATTCAAATTTTTTACCATCATATTATTATTACTACACAGTATGGAGATCTAGAACTCTGGAGTCTGGGTGGAGTTGGAGGCCTGTTGCAGTGGTGGCGTGATGCTGATTGCTGATGCCTGGAGGCCTGTTGCAGTGGACAGTGGTGTGGCGTGATGCTGATTCAACTTTTTCTATTTGCTCTTATCTTATCAGTACTTAGTAAGGCTGTGTTAGCCTCTTATCTTATCTTATCAGTACTTAAGAGTTAAGACTAGTTTGCAACTTGGCACTTGTGGTTAAAAACGTTAATGCGTTCTGCTTATCATTTGCTGTTTAATTATCATTATTAAGTCTGTCAATTCGTATGAAAAATTCTGTGATGTTTGAGTATACTTTATATATTTTTTCGGGTACATCGGGTATACCCGAACCCGAACCCGAAGTAGCGGGTACCCGAACTATCGGGTAATCTTTTTTTAGGGGAATTTTCGGGTTACAAATCTCATTACCCGAAATCTCTAAAAACCCGAATAACCCGACCCGAATTTTTCGGGTTACCCGAATGCCCAGACTGACGGCCCACGACAAGCCCACACTCAGCGTTTTCCCCAACCACAAGTATACCCGCCACAGGTATCCGCACAGGAATGTCCAGTCCATCCCAGGGCAAGACTCGCTCCATAAGCTCGTCGTATATCCCGGCTCGATCGACTCAACCCTCACCCTCCACGCACCCAAGTCACACTCGCGAACCACCGAGAATCTCACCAAGTCCACCAAGGCCGGCATCCCAAGCCAAAACCATTCCCGGGGTTCACCACCCGCATCACATCACGAGATCCAATGCGAAGTGGAGTAATAAGTATAGTGATATAAAATGCAAGCAAGCAGAAAGGTGGCAATAATAATATAAGTGCGAGCGCAAGCTGGGTAACATGGTGAAGGGTCTTCAATCAAGGGATATAAATGGCTCAGGCAATAGCATGCATCATATACTAGCAAAGGAATAAAATATAAAGCGCTAGCAGTTCTATAAATTATGCAATGTCTAAATAGGATTCTCTAAAGGAAGGTGCTGCCATGACACCTGCGATGTCGAGGTAGTAGTGGTACAAGTCCAACCGTAGTGGTACAAATCCTCCTTCGTCGAATGTAGTCGATCAGCGGTTCTCCTCCTACTAATTCGACTCTGTAATCGAAACATAATAGTCGCGTTAGCGACTCCTATAGAATCCACAAAGAACCAAATGAATATCAAAAAGATCCAAATGCACTCAAACATAGGCTCATAAGATAAAGCTCGATTTTAGATGAGTTTTGACATAAAGATCATCATTTTTGGAGCTCGTATGAATTAGTTATGAATTTCCGAAGTTTAACTAATATTCGAAAAGAAAAGGGACAGTTAATCACGGCGACACATGGCAGATTCTGGTTAGGCCACGTGGCGTCTGCCTGTCTGCTGACGTGGCGGTGGGATCGTGGTGACGTCAGCGATGACGTCATCGTTGACCGGGTCAACAGTATGGGCCGGAAGCGGGCCGTTAGTGGGCCGGACGGGCTGGATTGGCCCGCCACGTGTCAGTAAGTGGCTTTGTCCACGTCGTCACTTGGGCTCGAACCGGGCTCGGTCCGGGTGTAGCCCATGGTCATCTCGGCCCGGCGGTCTACGGTGGATTGCTCACCGGCGGGTCCACATGTCATCCATCAGGTCTACGTGCACTGAGTCTACAAGAAGGGGACGGCAGGGTCCACGGTCCACAGATTTGGCGCATGGTGGACAGGAGCGCGTGGGGTCCGTTGTCAGCTTCATGGTCCACGAGGACCGAGTCCATTCTCCACACGGCGACTCCATCTTCATCTCGTCCTCATCCTCTCCCCATCTTCTTCCTGCTCCTGCCCTGGCTCGCGACAGACATGGCCGCCGGCGGCGGCAAGGTGGCGCGCCCGGGCGCTAGGGTGCTCTATACTTATCTCCATCTTGCGCATCAGCACCGCGGGGGCAAGGCGAGCACAGCAAGGGTCTAGGGCTGTTCGGCGGGCACGGCAAGGCGCGGCGGGGCGGCGAGGACGCGACGGGCGGCGGCAACATGGTCGTGCTCTAGTGCGCTATGTTGGGTCTCCAACCAAAGAGACGAGCGCGTCGGCATTATGGGAGCTTGGTGACCATGACTAGGGATCCGGATCGGTCCGAGGGTCTTCCTTACGCCGCTAGCCATGGTGGCGGCAGCACGGTGGCACGGCGGCGTCGGCGCGCACCGAGGAGTGGCAACGAGGCGGTCGCGGCTCCAATTGATGCACCGCGGGGTCGATTTGAGTGCCAAAGGGTCTTACGGACACGTCGGCGACGACCAATAACCGCGGCGGCGTCCGCGCATGAAGATGGCACGCCGCGGCGCTCCGGCAAGGCGGTGGCGTCCGTCAAGTGCATCAAGGAAGGGTCTCCCGGTCTCATCTTCTGAGTGGCTCGATGCGGTGGACCAAGGCGAAACTCGACGGCGCATCCTTGCGAAGCAAGGCGGCCAGAACAGTGCGCCAAGGCTGCGACATGGCGGCGCTCCATGGAGCATCAGCGGCGGCATGGCTCCATGTCTAAGGGCTTCCGGTGGTCATCTTCTCGGGCTAGTGCGCGCACCAGGTGCGCCATGATGAGGCGGGTTCGGATCAGAAGTCGATGGCACCCAGGGGCTCTCCGTCGTGCCGGAAACAGCGGCTTGAGCGTGCTGGCACGGCGGCGCTCCAGAGTTTGCCTACGGCGGCGAGGTCCAAGGCCAAGGAACTTTCCGAGCTCATCCGTGGGGCTTGGCACGAGCATAGCATGCGCCATGGTCCAGAAGTCCAGATCGGGAGTCCATGATGTCCGAGGTTCTTCGTCTACGCCGGAACACGACGCACCGCGGCGGGGGCATGGCCGCGGTGACTGGCATGGTGGGCAAGTCCACACCGGCGCACTCGGGAATCCGTTGGGCTTGGATGGACACGTGTTCGGTGTGTGCGTGTGTGCCATGAGGCCGGATGAGGCCTTGGTCTACGTGCTCAGTGGAGCACCATGACCAAGAAGCAAGGTCGAGGGGGGAAAAGGCGGGCGGCGATGCTCACCTAGCTCTGTGTAGGCGAAGCAGGCTTGGTGCGGTGGCGTCGCGAAGCGGTGTGGCGGCGAGGTAGAAGAAAGGCTCGTGGTAGTAGGCGGCATCGTGGTATGCTTGCGGTGTCCGGCTTCCTCGCGGTGCGGCAGCAGCAGGTCCTCCCGGCGAGGTCTTCTTCTCCGGCGGCGGCGACTCCGGCTCCCCTTCTTTCCCCGCCTCCTTCTTCTCCTTTCCTCCCTTTCTTCCTCCGGTTCTAGGTGGCTGCTGGTGGTTTGCAAAGCCGCAGGCGGCGGCGAGGGATGAGGGGAAAACCTAGGGCGCCGGGCGGCCTTCTTATAGGCGGGCGAGGAGAGCAGAGCCGCTCCGGTATTTTAGGTCGTGCCACCGTTGTAAAAGTACAACCAGCAGCACGTCATGCCGTCCACTACCAGACCATACAAGTGGCAATCCTGGAGCAGGTTGATATCTACATTGAACTTCAAAACATCTGTGAGTACGGACCAGATTATCTCATCATTTCCGAATCAGTTGCCATGGCAACCCACCTTATGAACAAAATCTGCCTCAACATTGACAGCCACACCATCCCTCTCGTGCCGTGGACAGTTGACTACGGAGCCACAAGTCTGCCCATGCACACATTACCACCCATCAGTGAACAGCCAGCAACATCCCAGCAGCCACAACAGCAACCCAAAAAACTTGACGTCGAAATCTTTGGACTTCCACCCCACCTTCATTACCCAGAGATAATTAGCAAACTCTTTGCTGCCATCGGACCTGTGAAAGACCTTAGCTTTAGACAGCATGATCTGTCATGTCACTTTCGAACCAAAACCAGTACATTCCCTCTGCCTAGCATAGCGTACATAGGAATAAAGAAAACAATGCCTGCTGGTGACTTCATCAGTATATGGCCACTCACCTATGAATGTGCTACCCGAGAAATGCTCAGTCCATATCCAGAGCACCCAAGTCCTTCATCAGAAGAAAGCTTCGTTGACGGTAACAAAATGTGCCTACAGTATTATACACACAATTTCACACATTCCATACATAGTAACTATCGGTAATCATACAGAGGAAGAGAACCTTGACGACAACGACCGATATTGGCTACGCCGTCGGCGATATGAACCTGAAGGTAATACATTACTTACACCGCAAATATTACAGTATAGGTTAGACTATGACTCACTCATGCTCTCTCATACAGATGACTACTAAGCTCTTGACTACCAGCGAACCCAGGCTACACTGAAGACCAGCTACCACTGCTCCACAAGTTCACACGATCTTCAATGCTGCTCGGCATTCTCTTACATGTATTGCATGTTTCACCCTAATGTAATGCACCACCACAACTCTTGCACAATGTTCCACTATGTACCAGCTTTAGCTCTATCATCGAAACATTCTACTATATATTAACATTATGTATGTACCTAAATGTCATGTGTATTTAATCCGTTACCTTCTATATAAACTCTGCCTACGACTCCGTTAGCCGGGCGCGCAAGTGCGCGCAATTCCACTAGTACTACAACACAACAAGCAAACGAACGGAGAGAGCACCCCGGCACCAGAGCGGTTGCAGGCTAGCAGCAAGCACAAAGAGGACTAGGCACGACGGCCCTTCCCAAATCCCTAATCGTCTGCCATGTGTCTAGATGTCATCACAAATCGTGGGTGCAAACGAGAACTTGCTGTCGTGGACATCAAAGAGCACGTGAAAATTCTGCTGCTGAACGTTGCCGATGATGGACGTGCCACTAGAGGGGACCACCGCCAGGCACATCAGCCCGGCCCTCGGCTCTCGTTTGGTTGGCAAAAAGTTAGAAAATTTCTAACTGTAGCACTTTCGTTTGTATTTGACAAATATTGTTCAATCATGGATTAACTAGGCTCAAAAGATTCGTCTCGTGATGTACAACTAAACTGTGCAATTTCTTACTTTTTTACCTATATTTACTGCTCCATACATAGGTATAAAGATTGATGTGATGGAGAGAGAGTGAAAAAACTTGGAATTTGGGGTGCATCCAAACAAAGCCTTATCTCTTGGAAGAACCATGTCTGCGCCTCCATCGAAGTGTAAAACCAGCGGCGGAGTTTGCACGGCACCCATCGCCACCCCGCTCGGCAGCAAGAAGCATACCTTATAGTCCTTCACCATTTTGTTGGTTAAAGGGGGGTCGAGAGTACGAACAACAGCCTCCTTCAACGCAATGAACGCGGGCTCCACAAGTTCGCTGACGGTGGAACCGGAGTCCACCACAGTTCCCCCATTCTCCAACGCAAATGTAGCCGTCGGCACGTCGAGACGCTTGGTCCCGAGGGATTGGCCGACCAACGGGAGGAAGTAGAAGAACGTCGGAGGTACTAGGTCTCTCAAGATAGGCAAACAACCTTAGGCTAGCCAGACTTAGGTAAGCCAGACAACCAAACAACCTTAAGGGTGGCTTGGTTGGAGCAGGCTAAGGCTGGCCAAGCAAGAAACTGTGCAGAAACTGGTGTTAATAACTAGTGCTAGTGACAAGCAGTTAGTAGAAGCTTACAGAAACATAATTTGCACTGATTAAGCCAACGGGTTGGCCTAGCCTACACCAAGCAGCAAAGTAAACCTTGCTTTTCCGATCCATTTGGTGGCCGTCTGATTGCAGTAACGATTACCGTACTCCATTCAGCTGGTCCACTTGTTTGAGACGGAATTTTAGATACTACATCTCGAAGTACCTACCTCGGCCCCCGCCCCCCCCGACCGGGCGACTCGGGCGGCGCTCACCACACGCCGCCGCCCGGCCCTCCCCCAGTCCCCCTCTCTCCCCTCGCCGCCGCTGGAGGGCGTCGCCGGGAGGCCCGCGTGGCTCCCTGGGACGGCGGCGGCGTTGCAGCTCGGGTTCCTTCTTGGCTGGGACGGTGGGGCGCCATGGCAGGAGGAAGCTCGGAGTCGCCGGTGGTGGGATTCCGGCCGACTGGGCCCGGATCTGGCACTTCAACGGCCGGATCCGGCCTGCTGGCGCGCGGATCCACGTCGTGGTGGTGGGGGCGGCGGAAGTTGGTGCTGCAGCGACGGCAGGAGCAGTCCATGGCGGTCTCCGGTCAAGCGCCCTGGCGGCTGGTCCGTGCCTTCCGTGGTGGGGTTGCTCCGGCAGTGGGGCGCTGGGAAGTCGTGGTGGCTGGTGGCGGCGGCTCCACCCCTCCCCCCCTCTCGGTGCTGCTGCTAGGCTGGCGGCCGCTGCAGTCGGCTATGGGTTGGGGGGTTCTTTGCGGTGGATGAGCAGTTCCTCGGTGGCGTCGTGGTGGCGTGGCCGGCTGTGTTCCTTGGTAGGTCTGTGGCGCCGTGGCGGTGCTGCTGTCTGGACCAGGCACAGTGGTGGTTCCTCCTCTCCGGTGGGGAGCGCTGGCAGGGCGTCGCGGGGTTGCTGCCCTTTTGGATGTGGGGGCAGCGGAGGGGCTCCCTCCCCCTCTGCTCGGCCCTCGCCTCCTTGTTAATGTTTATGAAGTGCAACTGAAATAAGGAGGGTTCCACAAGCGCACAGAAAATATCATCGTTGCATTTTAACGAGGAGTAATCCAGGTATCGTTATTTATAATTTTACCACTGGGAAGGGAATGCACTGGATAATGAGTGATGAGCAATGCACATGCGATAATGGAGAGCTTAACCTTGTCTGTATCTATCATCCCATATAGGGTAAGTGTCACATAAAATATAGAAATTAATGATAATTGACATAAGATAAATGAGAGTATTTAGCCACATAAAATGATAGTAACCATCTCAACTTAGCACTCTAAGTTTATAACACTAGCATGAACTAGGACGATCTAGGGTATAATCCTATGTTATTCTAACTATAAGGTCAAAGCATACAATGATTAGTGCAAGAACATCTAGAAATCATGGCGGGAAAATGTTACATCTATGCATAGTGATATTACCAGAGAAGACTAGAGACATAGCAATGACTTCAATGTAATAGGGGTATTCTGCTAGACCTATACTTGGGAGAAGGACTACAAAGGACTCAACAGGACTGTCACTCCCACGATCTACCTCACGATCCGAAATATAGGGTGCAATCGCAGATAAATACGGTCTAGGCACCATGCCTACACAATATCTATCACTAACCCATTGGCCTAATGAGCAAGCGCTATACGATCCTATGCATAAACATAATTCTAGTCCAACTATGATAAACATATAATCAAAGTAAACTAACAATATAATTGAGAACATAATCAAATAGAGCAAAGTCAATTCTGATATAATAGAATAGAATAAAGTACTATTCATAGTATCACGAACAATTATGAATATTACAAGAATGTAGAGGGGAATTACCAAGAACTCCGACAGATCCGGACTCCAAGCTAGGCTTGATTCCCTCTAGATCTATTCCTATGTAGCTATGCTACTAAACTATGGAGCTCTAGTTGAGATGGTGGCTCTGGCTTATCTGAATTCTTCAGATGAGAGAATGAACTCTTGAATGAATTAGAATTAGGCTTTCTCCTGGGGTCAGGGGCTCTGAATATATAGCCCTCTAGAATGCACCACAGCCCTCGGATCAAACCGACCTAAACGGACGATTATTATTCATCCTCAAAGGCGGTGGAGGCATAATCCGCGAGACTCAACCTCATTGGTTGAGGTGGAGAGGCGGCCGCCCCAAGGGGGAGTCGGCCGCCCCTGGAGGCTGCCAGATGGGGCCTAGCTTCAGGGGTCGCCTTCCCGAGTCTTCTAGAGTATTCTTTTTTACCCGTTCGGTCTTTATCTCTATGTAATCCCGACATGTGGGCCTTCTTTAAGTCGTTTCCTGATAACCCCCTATAGAAATAGACAATCACCAAAACTCGTGGAATTCTGTCAGTGTAACCCCTATATCTAGTAGGTGAACTTATTTTAATCCTTTGTCTTGCTGCGTTGACGGTATAAAATTGATACTTAACTACCGTCAACATTCTGAGCCTGATCTCCCTCACTCCTCATTGCTCACTTCCGGAATTTCTTGTGACTTTGTGAGTTAGTGACTGTGCATCAACAATACAGTTCAGTTGCAAACACCATGATGGCGACCATGTTCTTGGGAGCTATTCTTTTCGGATCCCTAGTGATGCAAGCAGAATGTAAGTACTCTTTCCTAGCTAATATTCTCATCTTAGAATCGTTGAATAAATGCAGTTACTGATTGCAGTGAGTATTATATATAATCAAATTCTGCCGGTCGTCCTCATGAGCTGTTGATGGATGCTAGTAGGAGCAGGTCTGTTGATACCATTGCTAATAACTCTACGTCGGCATTAGAAGTTGAAAGAAAGAGCGACGAGCTTTTGATGGTGTGCTTGGAATCCAAATGCGATAAAATTTCAACCTAATGGTACTTGCTTCTGCTGCAATGATTGCTTCATGTCATGTAAAGAGTGTGTGGCAAACTGCAAACTTCGTTGCCACCCTATTTGTACTTAGATCATATATTTAGTATTTTGGATGCAAACGTGCGCTATGCTAAGATCGTCCGGACTCAAATATTGTACATATGAGATGTATCGTGCAATTTTGCTATAAATAAATTATGTTTCCGTGGATCTTTACCTCACATGTTTTCTGTGTTCTCTGTCTTTCAGTTCATTCAGATTGATCAATGAAATCAATCGACAATATCTGTCGTCTTTATATAAGGCTATTCAACAAAAAAAGTACTTGTCTTCCTTCTCGTTCCCACAAAATAAAATATGGGTGATATTGTTGACATGTAGGTCACTTTAGTTCCACTGAGTTAAACCAAAAAATTCTGATCTAGCTCCGATGTTCACATTAGTTTCATTCAATCTGCCACATAATATGCCTATTGACGATTTCAGAAGCTATGATTTCGTTTTAGCTTCCTAGTGAATTTTATGCAAGCTGCAGAAATTTGATTGATTTGAAACTTTCAAGCAACTTCAAACATATCGGCGGACACTGCTATCTGTAGCTTTCAAGCAAACGAGGATGAGATCCAGCAAGTTGGACCTCGAGTGACCATGAACTCCAGTGACTACACTTCTCCTAGTCGGAGTCCTCAGGGATCTCGAGGAGAGGACGACGAGGACGCCGGGATCTCGAGGAGAGGACGACGAGGACGCCTTTGGGCCCCCAAAGTGATCGGAAAACGATGACGAAAGCTGACCCCGACGGCCACGACGAAGATGATGACGACGGCATCGACAACAATGATCCAAGGATCATTCACATGCACGCACTGTAGCAAGATAACAAGTACTGTATCTGTGTCTGGTCGTCGTTCGATTGCCTTCCCTTCCGAAATCCAAACGCTGTTGCTTGTATTGAAGGTGATGCCTTGCCTGGGATTGGACTGGTTGATACGGTAGCTACTTAACCTTGATGATCATCAGCTACAACTAGACATAGAGCCTTCAGTTCTATTGATGTTGAATTCGGTCCAAGCCAACACGCCACGAGCCGAAGAATGCAGCAGGGTAATCACTCTTTCACAGTGAAGAACGGAGAGGTTTACAAGCAAACCACCAAAGAATAACCAACACGCTTGATTCCCTCTAGATCTATTCCTATGTAGCTATACTACTAAACTATGGAGCTCTAGTTGAGATGGTAGCTCTGGCTTCTCTGAATTCTTCAGATGAGAGAATGAACTCTTGAATGAATTAGAATTAGGGTTTCTCCTGGTGTCAGGGGCTCTGAATATATAGCCCTCTAGAATGCACCACAGCCCTCGGATCAAACCGACCTAAACGGACGATTATTATTCATCCTCAAAGGCGGTGGAGGCATAATCCGCGAGACTCAACCTCATTGGTTGAGGTGGAGAGACGGCCGCCCCAAGGGGGTAGTCGGCCGCCCCTGGAGGCTGCCAGATGGGGCCCAGCTTCCAGGGGTCGCCTTCCCGAGTCTTCTACTTTTTTACTCGTTCGGTCTTTATCTCTATGTAATCCCGACATGTGGGCCTTCTTTAAGTCTTTTCCTGATAACCCCTGCAAAAATAGACAATCACCAAAACTCGTGGAATTCTGTCAATGTAACCCCTATATCTAGTAGGTGAACTTATTTTAATCCTTTCTCTTGCTGCGTTGATGGTATAAAATTGATACTTAACTACCATCAACAAACTCCCCCAAGCTTACCTTTTGCTCGTCCCTGAGCAAAGATAGACTCAGTGATGGATCAGGAGTTGCTACAATGCTTTCACTCCTCTTAAGTACACATGCGTTCAAACAAGAACTCTCCTCCGGATTAGAGTGAACTATTCTGACTCAAAACTTACTCATATTACCTTTCACCATGGGGCTTGTAACCGTCACTTGGGTCTTGAGTAATTGAAGGATAGAATGGTTAAGTCAAGCGCCATGTTTCTCGATCTTTGATCAACTATTATTTCGAGTTTTTGCAAGGTTTTCAAATAAAACTCGAGTTTCTTGTATGAACCTTTCGGTCTCTCATTTGTGGTATTTCGGATCCTCTCCAAGGCATGAGTAGTGTATGCCTTCTCTCTTCTCTCAAAATTATGAGGTATTTGTGGAACTAAGGCATAGTGAAAAGTGCCTTCTCTCTCTCACCCTACTTTCTAGTAGGCCTATGTGGAGCTCATAGGTGGGGAGACACTCAAACTCACTTGCATATATTGCATAGTTAAGCCATGGATCCAAAGGAACTAAAATAATAATAAAGTCATATGTGCATGTGAATGAGGGAATGGGATGAATGATAAGATGATGATGGTAAGGAAATGATTATGAGGGGTGATCACTTGGTGAGCATCTGCTTCTACACTTGTTCCTTAGGGGATAACATGACTCCCTTTATTCGAAAACTTTGAAACTTAGGAAAGGACTTGGCTACTCTTTCTTCTTTCTTTTCTTTTTCTTTCTTTTTTTAGAGCAACCAATCCTCTGAAAACAAGACTTTAGCAACGGGGAGTGTATAACTTGAAATGATAGTGATTTGGAGCTTTTATGTAGGCAAATGGGATGGCAATGATTATTTCTAGATGTTCACTCCCAGGATAGGAGTAAAACCTTTTCTAGACGAAGTAAAATAAGTGGCGTATGTATATGTGGATGGATGGATGGGTGGATGGATGCATACTCTCAGGATAGGAGCAGCATAGGTGCATATCTCCAGGGTAGAGGTAGCACAATATGTGGGGAAATGCGTACTCCCAGGGTAGGAGCAGCATAGGTGTGTATCTCCAGGGTAGAGATAGCACAATATGTGGTGGATATGGATCTATATGTAGGTGGTACCTCTAGGGACAGAAGTAGCACAGAATGAATGTAGTATTTATAAAATGGGTGCATGCTTCTGAGGACAGAAGTAGCATACATCAATGGATGGAGAGCACATAGTACTGACTTTAACTGCATGACTGATTCCTTACGGGTCCATAGCATAACTACACTCAATGCCTACAATATCATCTGTATAAATAGATGGGTTTTTCTAATCTAGTAAGCATGAATATATGGTTGTGGTAGGAATTTAAACTCTCATCATAAAGGAACTCATCATGCAGGAATTTAATATTTTTGTAGATAAATTCTCCAAAACTCTAGTATCTCTAGGAACAAGATGGACAAAAGAAGACTCAAAACTTTCCCATATCATACCCGTCAACCACCTAGACTTAGATCAAGTGTTTGCTACCCACAAGTTTCAGGTTCAGAGCAAATCTCAAATCTAAACAGTTGTGTCCAAAACTCGGGAGAGTGCAAGGTTGAAAACTAGGTACTTGAAAGGAATTACGGCAGAGCAACTATTCATCATCTCCATGCAGAGTTTATTCCAGGGATTACTTAAAGACAGATTAAGAGCTCTCCAAAAGTAGAAAAGAGATAAATAAGGAAATCTTTCTGGGTTTCTATGGTTATGCATCTTTTTTAGTTGTTTCAACAAAACACACTCTAACAAGGCATAAATAGATAAGTTGGAAACACTTAGCTTGGTACACGGTGGATGCTCTCCCCCAAGCCGGATGTTGACATAGTCTCGGCCGATGTTGCCGACAGCAATGGAGACGTTCTAGTCCTCCCGGAGTGTCGTAGATCGTTCTTGTTGGAGACAAAGTGTTCAAGTGTCGCGGCAAAGACTCCGACAAAGGACTAGATCTCCTTCTGCCTGTTAGCTCTTCTTGATCCTTTTGATTTTCTGTGAAGCTCAAATAGACAACAAAGCTTGTGGAACTGATTAAGCGATAGTGATAAAACTTCCGAGCCTTGGCTGTCTAGAACTTTCCTTTAACTTAAACTTCCTCTAACAGGATCTCAAGAAATATTTTTATCTTTTATTATTTAAGGAATGCAGACAGGGAAAGATAAATATGCCGAGAAATTATTTTTGTGCCACCACAAGGAATGATTATCCACATGGGGTTTCACGATTTTTTTGATGCAAATGCACAACATCTTTATTTTCTTTTTCTAATGCGAGATAATAACACAACGATGTAACTAAGATGCAAGTAGGCAAATAAATATGCTAGGGTAAAAATGCAATGCTGAAAAAGTAATGCCGATAAATACCAAGTTACCTCTTAGCGCGGCGTTCGGTGGTTTTAAGTCCTCCGAACAGACTTGTCATGTTCGCTTATTTTTCAAGGGCGCATTGGTTGGCGCCTCGATGATGTCGCCTCTTGTGTAGGAATTGATTCTAATTTTGCTTCTTCTTTAAATTCTTCTAGTACCCAAAATTTCTTGGCCTGATGACTTGCCTCAGCGTACTTCTGATTTGTGTAATGATTCCTAGCTCTCCATAAAGCATCCAACATGGGTAACTCAACAATCTCTTTGGGTGTTGGAGTAGCTGGTTGTGTCTTGTTTTCTTCCTCCTTGATTCGTGCTTTTATCTTCAACATTTTCTCTCAACAGGGTGTCTTGAGTTCGTGATCCAGTCGTTTCAATCCATATCTAATTGCTTCTTCCCAAAACTCCACGAGGGACTTCACCCCCTCTGGTTTACTTGCTAACTCGTCCAACCTTTTTGATCTCGAATGCTCTTGTTTTACTGGTGAGGTTGGCAAGGAGACTTCTGGGATCTTCTTCTGCTGATGGTACCTCTTCAGGTTCTTTTAACCTCCAGAATTTTACTGACTGATATTTTGCTTCGGCATTCTTTTGAAGAATGTACGTATATCTAGCATCCAATAGTTCATCCAGGTTGGCGATTTCTATAACCTTGTCAGGTATGGGAGTGTAGATTGGTTCTACCATCTTCTCTTCTATCTTTCTTTGCTCTGATGATCAAATGTATATGGAGGGAACCTCTTCATCTTCACGAAATACCGCTGTTAATGGGTTGTACTTAGTCCAATGCTCTTCTGGGGGTGGAAATTCTTCCTTTGGGCGTGGCAGCACCTTATTCGCTTCTTCTGCAATGTTCTTCTCTTCTGGGTACCGATCTTCATATTTAGACACTTCTCCCTCATAGTCAGCCCATCCATCTGTAGTAATGTTCTTCTTGTTCTGGCGACGGGTACACTGCCTTCTCCTTGTTCTGTTTTTCTTGGGCTCCTCATTGATTATATAATTGTTGTTGAAGTAGCGGCGTACCTTCTCAGTGGGAAAGTGGAAATGGATCTCTCCTGTTCCAATGTAGATGATAGCTCTCGTGGTGTTGAGGAACAGCCTCCCTAGGATGATCGGAGGGTCGTAGTCATCTCCCATATCGATGACTAGGAAGTCTCGTGGGGACATAATGGTCATCTATCCGGATGAGGACGTCCTTCACTTTTTTTCGACGAAGTGGAATGTCCGATCCGCCATCCGCAGGGCCTTGTGCATAGGTAGGCTCCAAAGGCATAGCACCATATGGATATTCATAGGTTACCTTGGCCATAATGTTGACGCCCGATCCGGTGTCACAGACAACTTTATTGAAAGAGCTTCTGTTGATGGAGCATTGAATGGTTGGGACACCTGGGTCGTCTTTCTTGATCAGACGTGGGGACCTGAGTAGGTGGTCATGCTCCATGTGGACTGCAGTGACCATCCTCACTGTCTTCGTCTTCTTGGTCTTCTTATCCTTGGTCTTGTTCTTCTTATTTGGATTCTTCTTCTTCTCATTTTCTGCTGATGAGGGTGTGCTGGGAACTGCAGCACTCTATTATTGAAGAAAAAGGTCTCTCTCTTGCCCTTGATATTGAAGATGATCTTGGCAGTGTTGGCGTACATGATAGCTCCAGCAGTGTTCAAGAATGGTCGTCCCAGAATGATGGGGGACCTTTCGTCACTGCATGTATCCACTACCACGAAGTCTGCAGGAACATACGAGTTGCCTACTCGTACACATATGTCTTCTAGTATTCCCAAGGGGAAAAGGAGTGACTGATCTGCAAGCTGCAAGCACATGGTTGTGTATGCTAAGGGACATCTGAATAACTTCTTGTATATCACTCTTGGCATGATGTTGATGTTTGCACCGAAGTCACGTTTGCCTCATTGAAGTTGGTACTTCCAATGGAGATCGGAATGACTTGGTCTCCCGGATCGCCCTTTTGATTGGCGAGTTGAATCAATCCATGACCCTTTCGCTTGGGTCACTCCTGCTGCTTTCTCGCATTGAATATATCAACAAGATTTGCGGTTTTGAGCTCTTCCGGTTGTCCCGGTATTTTACCTTGGCCGGCGGAGGGAACAAAGTTGGCAAGCTGTTGTACCTGAGACTCTAGCATTTTGTTGAAGCTGAGCTGATTCTTGATGGAATTAGCCATCCATTCTATTGCTGATTGTCTCTAGGACTTTGTGATTTGATGCCAGCTTCTTGGACAAGTTGTCCATCAACTTGCCTTGATTCAGCACTAACTCTCTCAAATGCGGCTGATTGTAATTATTGTAGGAGGAGCTGTTACCTTGGTAGTTGCCTGAGTAATTGCCTGAGTAGTTAGGGCTCTGCTGTTTATTCCAACCTTGATTCTGCTGAGGATGGTAGTAATTGTTGTTGTTGTTATTGTTGAGGTAGTTCACGTCCTCCTTCAGCTCTGGGTAGTTAGCACCTATGTGCCCAGTCTCTCCACTCTTCACATGTCATGCGAGCATTATGTATATGCATGACTTCTTTCTTCTCCATGGATCTCTCATCGAGCCTCTTCATTAGCAGGTCCATTTTGGTAGACAGCATGTCCACCTCCTTCAGCTAGTGCATTCCTCCACCTCTCTTGCGGGTCTGAGTCCTTTCTTCACTCCAACATTGGTTGGATGCCATCTTCTCCACAAGAGCTGTGGCTTGAGGAATAGTGAGTGATAAGAATGCACCTCCAGCAGTAGCATCCATGGTCTCACGTGTGCTGTTGCTGAGCCCATGGTAGAATGTCTGCATGAGAAGCCAATTCTCCATGCCATGATGAGGGCATTCGAGGATGTAGTCTTGAAAACGCTCCCAAGCTTCTGGGACAGTCTCATCATGTTGTTGCTGAAAGCTTGATATCTTCCCACAAAGAGCATTTGTCTTTCCCATGGGGAAGAACTTTGCCAAGAAATTGGTGGAACATAGTGCCCACGTAGTATTTTTCTCCTTATTGGCGTAGAACCACTGCTTCGCTCTCCCCAAGAGTGAGAATGGGAAGAGACGAAGTAGTATAGCATCTCTGGGGACATCCTTGATGGTGAATGTGCTACAAATCTCCAGAAAGTGTTGGAGATGAGCACTAGCATCTTCATGGGCCTTCCCACAGAACTGGCTTGCTTGCACCATGTTGATCAGCACAGGCTTTTTTTGCTGCTCTTTTTTTTTCCTTTTTTTTTCTTTTCTTTCTTCTCTCTCTTTTTTTTTCTTCTCCCTTTTTTTTCTTCTCTATCTCAAGACCATGGAGAAAAAAAAACTCTTCCTTATTCATGAACTATACTTCTTTTTGTAGGAATTTTCTAATAACAGTCCATACCTTTCTTGAATGAATGATGGAGAGAGAGACGCATGACTTGTTGACAGGAGTATTTTGGTGGAAGAGGGAGAAAATGTGGAATATATGTGCTCAATTCTCGGTGTAAGAATTTGAGCGTTTTTGGTATAATGGTGGATGAAATGAGTGCGCGACTTTCATTGTGAGAGCCGGCATATTTATTTGGTGGGTGAATGCAATGATCTTGGGGATAAGGCCATCTCTAGCAAGAATCTCAAGACTTAATATCGCTATAAGTGGCTAACGGGTTTTGTAAGTGTAAGCGTAGATATCTGCTCTGTAGGACATAGCACTTATCACACGAGGAGCAATTGCTAAAAAGTTTGTGAATTTTTGCATAAAAATACCCAAGTCCATTGCACGAGTTGGTAAGTATCATATCATTCTACTATATCTCACCTGCCAATAACTTAGATAAAACATGGGGTCCCTATTGCACAGGTTGTTCACACAATCACGATAGCAAGGAATAAAAAGTATGCAAGTCGTTCTCAATTGGTGAAAATAAGAGATGGAGTTTGCAACATTTTTAGTTTTATTTATTTTATTTTCAGCAATAAAGGGAGTTAGCAAGGAGTGAGAGTGCGCGCAAACTTGTGTTTTTGTCGTGTCAAAAATCTTTGCGCGTCAAGGAGCGAGGTGCCTCCCCCACACTTGTTTTTGTACCTGTCTTTTTCTTAAAATGCACACAAAAACAAGTGGAGACAAGACACAATATATATATATAATAAAAATTTCATTGATAATCAAATTTGATACAAGAGGCACACTTAGGGAATTTAAAATTTGAAAGGGAAATGATTGAAAGGGAAAGAGCGCGTGTGTGCCTAGCTACTAGAGACGAGGCTCCTCGAGGGCGTGCATGACTCCGTGCTTACGAGCCATTTCTTTCAACTCCTCAAACATTTCTACGTGGTAGGAGTTGATTTCGTCCTGGAGTTGGACTTCATAAGTCCGCCCTTCTGCCAACCTTCCCCTAAGGTGGCGAATGTAACTAGAAATCTCCTTGATTTTCCTATTCAACTCTGCTCTAGTAGGTTCTTTCTTCTTTGGGGGTTCTTCTCCAAAGATGCCGTCAGGCTGTCCTTGGATAGGTGGGTCGCAAACGAGACGAGGGACACATGGGTAGCGACCTCCGTTTACTAAACAACCCTTTCCCTTGCCTTCCATTTGGCAAATTCGTTCCTCCTACGGTGTAGGAGAAACTTGGGGCTTTGAAAGACGAAGATCCGGCGGGCGCGGCTTTGCAGCGCTTGCTTGGGTAGGCATCGCCACCCTTGCTGCCCTTCAATGGAATTGCGTTGGCAATCTCCGGGGTCTCTTCATTCTTCCTCTCTAGGAACTTTCTAGCGAAGGAGAGGGCTTTCTCCCTGTTGAACCCGGTATTGGTAGGGACTAAGGCCATGGTTAAGGCTAGAAATGCTTTCCGGAAAGTGAGAGAGAGAGGTAGAAGACAAGGTTTGTCTTGGTGTGAAGAGAATGAGAGGTGGAGGGTGGTATTTATAGGAGAGAATGAGCCATCCCCGCATCTCTTGCGCATCGGGATCGAATCACCATGATCATCGGCATCGCCACAAAGACGGAAAGAGATGGGAGAAAATCGGGCACTAGAGGGCGCCAATCAGCGCGCGCGCCCGAGGCGCGAGCGCGCCGCCGGGTGCCGCTCGGCCCGGTTTTCTTCCATCTCGGGCGATGCTGTTTGATTCTCGAATTTGTTGGTGATTTTGATTCTAATGGCGCGAAAATTTGATTGAGACTGAAAATCTAGAAGATTTTTTTGATATTTTGAAAAAAAAATTGTGTGGGAGAGAATCCTAGAGAAAAGATTAGAGAGAACTACAGGGTTCCCACACAAAATAACATAAACAAATTTTTTTTTAAAAGACACAAGAAAGATAGAATAAATGAAAGTCATGCCTTGAACTAAATCAAGGAATTATCTGGCATGACTAAATCTATTCTATCAATTTCTTGATCTAACCTTGCACGATAAGAAGGCTCAAGGAAAGGTTTTAAGCGGTGGCCATTTACCTTTGAGATGTTACCGTTGTCGTCCTGGATCGTGATTGCGCCATGAAACGATGTGTCGACGACGGTATATGGCCCCTTCCACTTGCTTCTAAGCTTTCCTTCACCGAACAATTTTACCTTGGAGTTGAATAGTAGGACCTTGTCGCCTTGCCGAAACTCCTTGGGCTTTATCCGGTTATCGTGCCACCTCTTTGTTCGCTCTTTGTAGAGCTTGGCACCGTGGTATGCCTTCTCTCGCCACTCCTCAAGCTCGGAGATTTGCCTTTGGCGGTTTCTTCCGGCTAGCTTGAGGTCCATGTTCCAGCTCTTAATTGCCCAAGAGGGCTCGATGTTCGAGTTCTACGGCAAATGGCAACTCTTCCCATACACGAGCCGGAACGATGACATGCCAATGGGGGTTTTGTAAGCGTCACCCCATGCCCGAGTGCATCGGGAAGCTTACTTTTCCATCCTTTCCCCATGTCATCGACCGTCTTCTGTAGGATGTTCTTGATCTGCTTGTTCGAGGTCTCAGCTTGGCCACTGGTTTGTGGGTGGTAAGGTGTGGCGATGTTGTGCTTGGCCCCCAGCTCTTTTAAGAATGCCCTCAAGGTTCGATCAACGAAATGTGACCCGCCATCGCTGATCACCATGCGTGGTGTACCAAAGCGAGGGAAGATTATTTCGTGGAACATCTTTCGAGCATGCTTTGCGTCAGCTGCGCGGCATGGCATGGCCTCCACCCACTTGGAGACATAGTCGACAGCAACAAGGATGTACTCGCAGTCTTGGGACTTCTGGAAAGGCCCCATGAAATCAATGCCCCACACATCAAATATTTCTATTTGAAGGTTGAAGTGGAGGGGCATTGCATTGCGAGCTGTGATGCCACCTTGGAACTGGCACTTCCGACACCTCCGAATGAATTCTTTGGTGTCAGCATACATCGTCGGCCAGAAGAATCCGCACTGCCAGATTTTTGCTTGAGTGCGGAATACTCCATAGTGGCCTCCGTATGGTGCCGAGTGACAGTTTTTCAATGATCTCGCATCCCTTCGCGTCGGCACACATCTTCTTAGTATGCCGTCTCGAGCACACTCGATACTGGTACGGTCATCCCACGATGACGACGGCTCTCAACCTCCAAATTTTTCCTACTTTCGCCGGTGGTACATGACCCGCAACCATGTAATTCACAATGTTTGCATACCGGGGTTGGAGTCCGTTATCGCCAATAGCATGTCGTCGCGAAGGAAGTCATTGATGGGCGCATCCTGCATGTTAGTGACTTGCAAACGCGACAAATGATCTCGCTACGGTATTCTCTACTCCTTTCTTATCTTTTATTTCTAGATCGAACTCTTGGAGTAAAAGAATCCAAATGGATCAAGCGTGGTTTCGCATCTTTCTTAGTGAGCAAAAATTTCAGGGCAGCGTGATCTGTGTAAACGATCACTTTCGCGCCCACTAAGTAAGATCGAAACTTGTCGATAGCGAATACTACAGCAAGAAGCTCTTTTTCTGTCGTGGCATAATTGAGCTGAGCTCCTGTTAGAGTCTTGCTGGCATAAGTCACTAGGGGGAGGCTCGGTCACTGAGTTCCTGGCTCTAGTGACTTGAATCGGGAATGTTTCTCGCCCTAGTTTCACGTTAATTTCCCCTGTTTTTGACGGATTGTCAAAGAGTGTTTCCAGGGGATGCCCGATAAGTATGTCGAATTCCTGGATGTCAAAGACAATGAAGTCCAGGGCCATTTCGACATCTCCATGATGGAGTGTCACGTTATGTACAATCCCTAGTCCTTCTTGAACGGAATCTGGTGTTCTTAAGGACCGTGTTGTTGGGGTAAATGATGTTACTCCTAGACATGTAAGTGCATAGGAGTAGGACATTATATTCGCTCCAACGGTAGGATTGTACAAAACATCCACCCATTCCCGCTGGATTTTGCAAATGCGGTAGAGGATGGAGCGTGAATCAATTACTTCGTACGCGAGCTCACCTTCACCAACCATTCCGAGCTCATAACAGAAGTTAATTCTCTAATGGACTCCTTGAGAAAAAATTCATCAAGGGGTTCGCTAGGAGCAACGGGAATTGGTGGTTTTGCGCGACACTCATATTTTGAGGTATTTCCTAAACTTTCGAAAAGCTCATCCTCGAAAGCCGGAAGATCCATGGGTTCTTCTCTCTTCTTGGGTTCTCGGTTCGGAGAGGGTCTCTCTATGGATTGGGAAGGTTCGGCCGATGCCGAAGAGACATCCTCTTTTATTAGCTCGGGTTCTACACGGATGGGTTCTAAGGAGGAGCATTCTCTTGGATGCGATCCAAGAGAGCTTGCCCTCTTCGGTGGTTTTGTGCCGGAACGACCCTCCGGCATAGCCTACATCGAGTAATAGGGCAGAATTTCTGTCTAATCCTAACCAAAAGTGTTGTAAGAGTACATGGTTAGGAATAGACAGTGTCCGGGGCCTGATCGTGTTAGGATCAAAAAGCGTTCCCAGTGCTGCACCTATGGTTTCGTTCTCTTTTGTTGGAAGTTGAGCACCTCCCGTCATAGAGAAGCGACACGAGAAATAGGGTAGAATGTGAAGCGTAAATGCTTACGCAGCTTCTTCCCAATCTCCATTTACTTTCCCTACGTTTTGGGTGTACCATTGCTTCGCCTTTTCATGAAGGGAAAAGGGAAACAATTTCCACCGCAATGTATCTTGTGACATGCCTGCGATGGTCAGGCATGCACAGAGTTGCTCAAACTCCCGTAGGTGATCATACGGGTTTTCATATTCCAAACCTGAGAAGGCTTGGTCCCGAACCATGGCTATAAAGCCGGGCGGAGCTCATACTCGGAGGTTGTGATAGGCTTCGAGGATTGGGGTGTTTGAATGAGCTCGCCCTTCGGAGCGGATAGGTTGTAAATGGTTGGTTGCTCCATGAATATTTTTGTTTTCTAAAATAAAACAAAAGAAGTGGAGCAAAGGTAGGTCAAGGTACACGGGCAATCTAGGTTCGTAGCTAACCGCGACAACCGTTCCCCGGCAACGGCGCCGAAATGCTTGTTGGCGTTTCTTAGCGTGTGCGGCCAAATCCGCAAGCGCACGGAAATCACCGTTATAGCACTTCACCCGGTGAGTAATCGGGTATCGTATTTCTTTCATGAAGAACGGCTTGTGAGTTAATTCTAAACGAGAGGTTTGCCCGAGATGGAGTAGGATAGCTTAGGTAATGAGGTTTTCTAGGGTAATGGGCCTAGGAGATGGCTAAACTCGTTGCTATACTTCTTACTTCGGCACCGGATCGCACCCGGTCTCGCCAAGTGATGCCGGCTGAGCTCTACGCCGTAGCGGACGTGGGGATTACAAGGGACGGACAGGCCGTCACCACCTGCCGCCTACCACCTCAACCGTGGACTACGAGGCAAACGAAGGTAGGTCCTAGCCTAGACACCACATCTATGCCGCTTGCTACAACTCTAGCGGTGGCCGAGCTCCCGTCTCTATCGGGGTCCTCTTACTAGAGCTTCCGTCACGGGGACGAACGACGAACCCGCAAGAAGATAACAAGCAAGAATAACTTACTCAAAGGTATTACCGAAAGATAAACACGATGTCTTACTTCAAGTAGCAAGACGCCGTAGAGGTACAAGCGAGGAGGGAGCCGACAAGTCCGGCACTCCGCCCCGTGGAAGACTAGCTTCCCAAGAGCTCTCTTGAAGAGATGCTCTACTCTTGCTCCTCTCTCACTCCTTACTTCTATTCTAGCTAGGCTAGGTAGAGTGGCTCTACTCTCTCTATTTTACACTTGTGGAATGGAGGTATGGTGAAGAGTGAGAACTAAAATGAATAATGAATTGTTGTTTAAGGGGGGAGGCTTGCCCATGCTTATATAGGAGTGGGATGGTCGGTTTCCGCAGGGCAAATGTCGAAAACACCCCGAACCGACCATCGAGGCGGCAAACAAACCGACCAACCAAAGCCGGGCCCGGCCACGCTCGGACGGGGCGCGCGCGCTCGTGCGCGCGCTCGCGCAGCCGGGCCCCGCCGGCCTTCGGCTTTGGTCGGTTGCCTCTTTGTTGGGCCCCGGTCGGCCCATGCTGGTTATTCGGTTGGGCTGGCCTCGAAATTGGATTTCCCTTCTTTTTCTCTTGTTTTGCTTGGACCAAAATAAAAGATGTTTTCACCCATGTATTTTTCTTCATGTCTTGGTCCATTTTAGGTGAAAATTAAGTATGTCCTGCAAAACAAAGATTCTGCACCACACTGTGGAAATAGTTAGAGTAGAGGCCTATTCTAGGTGAAAATTAGTGTTGCCTAGACTAGAGTTGGCGGGGTTAGAAATGAGTTTAAGTACCGCCAACACCCATTTAGAGATTTGCCTGTTCTCACTGCTGTTTGATATACTAGTATTTCAGCAGAGACTGTGAAGTTGAACTTCTGCCTAGGTCCTCAAGTTACACTCATCTACAACTTGAACAATGGACTACGCCTTGAATTACAAGTTTTGTGTGAATAAGATTTACTTAAAACCACACTAGTACTTGGCTACCAGTAGCCTTACCCCGTGGGTGGAGCATATACGTCGTAATCCCTGGTCTCTTCATGAGCTTACTAGAGACCACCCAAGTCTCATAGACTGCGACGTTTAACAAATCAAAACTCATATAAGTATGTTCATTCAAGAATGCTCGTAGGGTAGCATCTTCGCTTGTTAAAGCCAATAGAACATATTAAGGCATTAGCCAACCTGCCATATAGTGCCTCATTGCATTGAGAGTATTGCATCTTCACTTAGAGAGGGTTATTATTATACTCTCCTCGCCACCAACAAACTTGTTCTTCCTGCATCCTTAGTCACGGGATCTCCGATCAAAAAGGTTGGGTTACTACTACTGTAAACTCACATGGGTCTCATACCCATCTCCCTTGATGCGATTTCTATCACATTCCATGATAGCCCTTTTGTAAAGGGATCTGCCAGATTTTTGTCTGTTTGGACATAAGCCACACTTATTACTCCGGAGTTTCTCAGCTTCCTGACAGTTTTCAAACGTCTTTTAACGTGTCTTGTTGACTTCGCATTATCCTTAGCACTATTCACTTTAGTGATCACCGTTTGATTATCACAAGTTCATAAGGATAGCCGGTATTGGTTTTTCAACCACCGGCAAGTCGACAAGAGCTCACGCAGCCACTCGCCTCTGCCAGATCCGTATCCAAAGCAAGAAGTTCTGCTTCCATGGTTGATTTAGTCAATATAGTCTGTTTACAAGACCTCCATGACACCGCACCACCTCCAAGAGTAAATACATACCCACTAGTGGCGTAGATTTGATCAATATGAGAAATCCAGTTCGCATCACTATATCCCTCTAGCACACTGGGTGCCCATATTGAATCCCAAAACTCATTGTACCCTTAAGATAACGCAAGACCCTTTCAAGTGCATGCCAATGATCGTCACCCGGGTTGGACATGTACCTACTCAACTTGCTCACAAAGAAAAGAGATGTCTGTCCGTTGCGCTAGCTAGATACATGAGTGAACCAATTATCTCGAGAGTATCTCAACCGATCTCTAGTAATTCTCTTGTTCTTTCTCAATGTCACACTAGGATCATAAGGTGTTGGAGAAGGCTTGCTATCCATAAAGCCAAAATGGCTCAAGAGCTTCTCAACATAGTGAAATTGCAACAAAGTAATCCCACTCTCTTCCTTAATCAACTTGATGTTCAGAATTACAGCAGCCTCTCCTAGATCTTTCATGTCAAAACTTTTAGACAAGAAAGTCTTGACTTCATTGATCACATCAATGTTTGTTCCAAAAATTAAAATATCATCAACATATAAGCACAAAATAATAGATTGGCCCCCACCATGTCGATAATACACACACCTATCAGCCTCATTAACAGCAAAGCCCACACTAGTTAAAGTGGTGTCAAACTTCTCATGCCATTGTTTGGGTGCTTGTTTCAAGCCATACAAAGATTTCAATAATTTACACACCTTCGCTCTTCACCTTTTACTACAAATCCATCAAAGCCGATCCATGTAAATCTCCTCATCCAACTCTCCATTAAGGAAAGCCGTCTTCACATCCATTTGATGAATGATAAGACCATATGAGGCAGCCAAGGAAAGTAGTACTTGAATAGTGGTCATTCTAGCAACAGGTGAATAAGTATCAAAGAAATCTTCACCTTCCTTTTGTGTATAACCCTTAGCCACAAGCCGAGCCTTGTACTTGTCAATAGTACCATCAGGCCTAAGCTTCTTCTTGAACACCCATTTGCAACCAATAGGTTTACACCCAAATGGTAAATTAGATAATTCCCATGTTCCATTAGAAAGAATCGAGTCGATCTCACTCCGAATAGCTTCTTTCTAATCATCTGCATCAGGAGATGCATATGCCTCTGTAATAGAGGTGGGAGTATCGTCCACAAGGTACACAATGAAATCATCACCAAAGAATTTTGCAATCCTTCATCCCTTGTTCCTCACAGGAACTTCATTATCATCCTCCTCAAGAATTTCTGCAAGTGGTTGTTCAAATGACTCAATAGGATGCTCGATAGGTGTAGTAAAATCAGGAGCTAACTCAGTAGAAAATTTAGCATTGCTACACATATCTTTCATAGGAAATATATTATCAAAAAATGTAGCATCATGAGATTCAAAGATTGTATCAACATACATATCGAAACTTCAGATTTTACTAATAAAAATCTATAGGCAATGCTCCAATGAGCATATCCTAGAAAGACACAATCCATGGTCTTTGGTCCAAGCTTACGCTTCTTAGAAATTGGAACATTGACTTTCGCCAAACATCCCCACGTGCGCAAGTATGAGAGTGATGGTTTCCTTCCAACCCATTGCTCATATGGAGTTGTCTCTTTACTTCGTTTGGAATTCTATTCGGACATGACTCACAAATAATAGAGCTTCCCCCACCATGCCTTAGATAAACCAAATAGTGTCTAACATGGCATTCACCAAGTCATCGTGCGGTTTTTCCTCTCGAACCCCGTTTGACTCGGGCGAATAGGGAGGTGTCCTCTCATGAATAATACCATGTTCCGCACAAAAATCATCAAATGATGTAGGAAAATATTCACCACCATGATCTGACCTTAGACGTTTAATTTTTCTCTCTAGTTGATTCTCAACTTCCGCCTTATAGATTTTAAAGTAGTCAAATGCTTCATCTTTAGTTTTCAATAAGTAAACATAGCAAAATCTAGTTGCATCATCAATCAAAGTCATGAAATACCTCTTTCCATCTTTTGTCAACACACCATTCATCTCACAAAGATCGAGAATGTATGAGTTCTAGAGGTGCCAAGTGTCTCTCCTCCGCCGCCTTGTGAGGCTTTCGAGGTTGCTTAGATTGCACACAACTATGGCACTTAGAACCTTTGGCAATAGTGAAATCTGGAATTAGGCTCAAGCTAGACAATCATGACATTAAACCAAAGTTTACATGACATAAACAAGAATGTCAAACACTAGAATTATTATTAACGGTGCCACAAATATGATTCACTAACTTATTACATAAATCTGCCAAAGATAGGCGAAACAAGCCTCCGCAATCATAGCCTTTACCAATAAATTGTCCATGCTTAGACATAACTACTTTATTGGACTCTAACACTACCTTAAACCCATCTCGCAAGAGAAGGGAGACACTAACAAGATTCTTGTGAATAGTAAGGACATGCTGCACATTCCTCAGTCGCACGATCTTCCCCGAAGTAAACTTCAGATCTACCATGCCAACACCACGAACAGAAGCATGTGACCCGTTTCCCATCAGGACGGAAGAACCTTGGAGTTCCTGATAAGAAGAAAACAAAGAGATGTCAGAACACACGTGAATATTAGCACCTGTATCAACCCACCAACTTGGTGATTGAAATACTGATAGTACAGTAGGAAGATTACCATACCCGTCATCATTAGTTTTGCTAGAAGTCACGAGGTTGACCTTCTTCTTCTCTTTCTTGTCCGCTCGCTCCGGACAATCTCGAGCAAAATGACCAATCTCACCACAAGTGAAGCAAGGCATCTCTACTTTGTTCTTCTTCTTCTCTTTCTTGAAGGTAGTAGTTG
The DNA here is from genome assembly GCA_018135685.1 of Themeda triandra. NCBI lineage: Eukaryota > Viridiplantae > Streptophyta > Magnoliopsida > Poales > Poaceae > Themeda > Themeda triandra. The sequence continues at coordinate 277,241 of JAENPR010000084.1, read as the reverse complement.
GTTTGGCTTTGAAGGACTTGAACTTGCCTTTGTTCTTGCCTTGATTTCTCTGGACAAAGTGGGCACTAGCTCTATCCTCGTTCCCCTTCTTAGTGTGATCTTTAGCTCCGAGCCTTCTCTTCAACACCAAGAGATGCTAACGGGTTTTCAACCGTTATTTTCTCGTCTCTTGTGTTTAAGGCTTGTGGCGAAGTTCCTCCATGAAGAAGGCAACTTAGCAATTATGCACCCCGCCACAAATTCATCGGGTAAAACAGACTTAAGGAGTTCAAGTTCCTTAGCCATGCGCTGCACCTCATGAGCTTGCTCGACTACTGATTTATTCCCAACCATCTTGTAGTCATTAAAGCTTTCCATGAGGTATAGCTCTTTGCCAAGATCGAAGCACCATAAGTAGCATTCGCATAGTCCCACAGACCTTTGCCTCTTTCATGTACATGGTAGCATCATATATATGATCTCGCGAGCATTACGCACGAGCACACAAAGAACGCTTCGCTTCCCGGAATTTACTCTTTTCCTCATCGAGATAATTCCTCGGGTAAGCCATCTTTGACATAGAAAACTTTCATGCAAGTAAGCCAATCTGTGATCTTTACGACCACCTCTTGAAGTGCTCACCGGTGAACTTTTCGGTTTCAATGCTTCAACGAAACTAGCACTAGCGAAGCCATAGGTAGATCTCGGAAACCTAAAATTAAGGTTTTTGGATTGTTAAATAATTAGCCATATTCCAGATTACTTTCCAGATTAAACTCAGAATATATAGCATGACATGGTGATCAACTAGATTGAGCATGGCAAGATTACTAGCATGGCAGATTAACAGATCATACATACTAGCAAAGCAGATCATGATATAGCAAAACATGAACATGAGAACTAGTGTAAACTCGACTTGTACACTAGATAGATTTATCATTGCGAACGACAAGATCAGACCAACAAGATTATACCTTCTCTCTGTAGAAGTACTTGGTGGTGAAGATGCAGACGGAGTCTGCCCAAGGTTGAGATCGTCGAAGGCGAGCTCTAGATCGTAGTCGTCGAAGGCGTTGTCGAGATCGCTGTCTTCGATGAGCGGCGGTGGAAGACTTCGCTGGAGTTGACGACGTATACGCCTGGACGTAGCGCCGCCTGACTTCGATGGACGTTGACCCGTCGTGAAGATTTGGGAGCAGTCGCGCGTAGAGCGCTTCCCAAAAACCTTATTCGCCTTCTCCCGGTGCAGGATCGCAAAGACGAGGGTTCCGGAGACCTGCTCGCCCGGTCGCTAGTGCACGCAGCAATCGGGCTGGAGTAGCTATGGTGGCGCAACAGCGAGAAGAGGCGAAAACTCTAGTTCAATTGGATACGTTTTGGCGTGGCCGGTAGGCTACTTATATATCCCGAACAACCGACCTCGTGTCGCGATCACGAGCAAAATCAGTTTAGAACTCTAAACTCGTATCCGTTTAGAACTCTTGCAACTTGACCGTCAAGAAAGCCAAAAACTAAAACTGCAAAAGGAGGTCGTGCTCCCGCAAGGCGAGGAGCCGGATTTCGGCGGACCATTCACGCGCATGTCGTGCGTGCGCGCCTTTCGCCACGCCCGGCCCGGCCCGGCGAGGCGAGTGAGCGCGCGCGTGTGGACTTCCCTTTCTCTTCTCCACACTAGACTTGAGGAAGTGAAGAAAACTCTCATATTTATGTATGGCTTCCTCCACTTCAACTAGCAAGGTGGTACTAAAGAGTTTTTACTTCCCTCTTGCTTCTCATGAATGGGCCTTTGAGATTTCTTTAGAAATTTCAGAAATTGTTATTGGGTCAAGTCCATTTAAATTCCAACATTTTGATCAGGCTCGACGAGAGGAATGCAGTGGTGAAGTCCTTTCTTGCATTTGAGGACTTTGGTCAAGTCGGCCTGGCCGGTTTAGGAGTCGGCTCAGCCGACTCGGCTGGTTCAGGAGTTAAAAAGTGGTTTTCCTCGCTCAAGCACCAAATTTGATGGTCCGAGGTTGCTCTGGGTCTTATTGATGTCGAAACATGATGACAATATCCATTATGTCCTCTTGGACAATTTTAGGTGTCAACAAATTCATTTTCATGCATGCATTGGGAATCCCCATGCCCATGTCGTGTGCTGAACGAGCGTGCAGGACGCAGCAGCGACTGGCAGGCAAGCAAGAAGCCGTCAGCTTCGGAGGCCAACGTCCTTGCACGCTGCCCATGTCCTTGAACAACCACGCACCATCATGATTCGGACTTCCAGTTACGTCATTACGTGGTGTATCTCCGGTTCATCCGACCAACTCCCTACCTGAGTTCCTGCTCCCAATCTTTACAGGTTCAATAACATATATTTCTGTAAATTCTTCATAATAATGAGAATTATTTTGACTCCTATTGTCATTTTATTTTTTTGACGAAAACTCCAAGTGCCACATCTATGCATTCAACTAACTTTGCATGGTGTATGCGATCCATCAATTGAAATAAAAATAATGTATAATGGGGCTAATGCCGGGGGACACGTGGCGGCCCGGGAGGGGCCGGCGGTGTGGGAGGCTGTGGCTGCCGGGCGGCGGCATATGGTGGCGGCGGCGCACGCACGGGGGTGGAGGCGGCGGCGACGGCGGCTAGGGAGCGAGAGAGATAGAGATAGGGATTGACCCTTTTCTTTATTGAGGTTACATCTCCTATTTATAGTCCGCCTAGCCTCACCTAAGCTAACTAGGAGATCCTCATGATTGGATTTCTCCTTCTATAATTCGGTCCTTTCCTTTTATTCAACCGACTATTTTCCAAACCTAGCAGACTCAATTAAGGAAAAACCAAGCAGTTGATGGATTGGCGGCGACGCGAGGGGCTACACCCCTATGGTCGGCGCGCCTCCCCCTAGGGAGACCACGGAGCGCGGCGAGCGGTGGCGGTGGCGGTTGGGCCCCTCTTGTGAGCCCAATTTTTACCTAATTTGGAGAGTCTGCATTGGACTTGTTATAAACTGCCTCCCGTTTTCCTATTCAGGCCCTTTTAAATACCTCTGATTATAATAGTTAGATTATATAACTGCATTTTGATATAAACATGATTTGTTATACAATATATTATTATAATAAAATCCCTTGATTGTTATAATCCCAGTCTAGGTGAAACTAGGTCATAGGAGATTATCGAGGCTGAAAGTTAAACTTGCCCCTAATTGATTATTCACTTGCATCAGCCGCGTCAAGCTTCCCGGTGCCAAGGAGCTCTGGGCTAGCGAAAGGGCCTCTAACCTAGTGGTTAGAGCATCTAAGTAGTACCTAGCGGACTTGGTTCGACTCCCGTGGGAGCGAATTTACGACCGCATTATCAGAAAAATTTTAAAAAAAAGGTTGGGGTTTCCCTTGCCGACTTCGATAAAAAAAGAGCTCTGGGCGACATTGGCTCCTCCCAAGGTGAAGCTATTCTTCTGGCTAGCTCTCCACATACGGCTTTGGACGGCCGAAAGGTGACATCACCATGGACTCCAACCGAGTGATGAGTGCCAGGAGCCCAAGACGGTCGACCATCTTCTCGCCGGGTGCGTCTTCACGCGAGTGCTCTGGAAGCAGGTGCGATCACCTTTGCCCGTCCAGAGACTCCGAGATCGACGACTGGTGGCTGGATTCGCGTCTCGCCATCGCAGGTGACTTGCGCCACAGCTTCGACTCGCTAGTTTTGTTTGCTCTCGTGGGCCACCTAGAAAGAGCACAATCGAAGGACTTTTGATGGGGTCGCTTGCTCCACGGTGGATGTCTTCGCCAAGATCAGGGAACATGCAAGCGAATGGGTCGGTGCAGGGTTCACTTCCCTCGCGCCCCTGGTTGCAACCTAGGCCACCGCAGCCACTGTGTTTTTGCTCCACGTCGCAAAATTGTTGCTTAGTTAGTACACCGAGTTAGCGCCACCGTCGAAGCTAGTGATTTGTGTTAGTGTGCCGGCCGTTTGTTGCTTGGTAACTCACCTATGCAACATTCGGATGTAAAGGACCTATCCTTTTTCCCTTAACGAAGAACGCGCTAAGTGAGATTTTTTTTAAAAAAAAATATTCAACTTGCCAAACTATAAAGGATAAAATAAGAATTTTTCACTTTAACCAACCATAATCAATCACCATATAATCCATTAAGCCAAAAACAATTTAATCACTATAATTTATAGTTATAATAATTGAGCCATGATCCAAACAGACCCTTAATCACCTTCTTTCGTGTACCAAATCTCCCATTTCAAAAAATATACCGCTTGATTTAACTGGCATGGTATCAGAAACTTGCCATTACGTGTTGATTTATCTTGGACTATATAATGTACTAGGAGAATACGCCGCGTTGCTGCGGCGATTCTAGATAATTTAAAAAGATATTAGACTTACAAATTTATAGTTATATAAATTAAATTATCTTAAATTAATTTTGATGAATGGTTTTACATATTGATGTGGACAACTAAATGAATGTTACATGAAGAGATATCTATCATAATTACATGTGCTAGTTGACTTTAATTACAAGTTCTAGTGGATTGTTGATGTGGATAGCTTGCATGTCAAGAGAATTCACTAGTGGGGTTTATATATATGAGAAGTATAGATTTTTCCCAAGAAAATTATGATCGTTTCAAACAATACTCCCAAATCTGAACCAAATAGTAGTATCATTTCCATAACATTGTATCCTAATTAATAATGTTATTAGGCATATATATGATTATATAATTAGCTAACCATTCAAAGTTTCATATTTGTTGGTGCATGCTTATTATTGTTAATCACTCCTTTTTAGAAATTAATTAACGAATCATGCAATAATTCTCCAATCATGATCTTGTTCTGTGCATCATTACTCTTATTTTGCAACAAAATCATGACCATTTGAAACAATATTCTCAACCTTGAATCCAATACTATATCATTCCATATTGTAATATCCTAACCAGTAATATTACTAGACAAATATACTCGCATTCCAAATTATAAGACATTTTGGCATTTATTTATCATATTTTTGGCTAGGCACCTTATATACATTTTGTCAAAATTATATATCTAGAAATACCAAAACATGTTATCATTTGGAACACACGGAGTATATAATTAGCTAATTTTTCAAAGTTTGATATTTGTTGGTGCATGCTATTTTTTTTAAGGACCTCCTTTTTTTCAGAATTAATTAACAATTTACATGATTTTATAGTTCTCAAATTTTGATCTTGTTTTATGTATCATTAGTCGAATCACGAATGGTTTGGTTGTAGGTTATTATTTTTGAACTACTTATATATACAGTATTAACTAACACGGCTGTTTGTTAAATATACATAAAAATATAAAAACAAAACTCTAATAGTTAAAAAAATATGAATTGTGAAACACACTGTAAATGTAAAATCTCGACAGCTCCTAGAGCATGACAAAAACTATGCATGTGGGACATGCAGCACCAAGGAAAGGGAAATGAAATCGGGAAACATTCAAATTTCAAACACAATATGGCAGTATGCTAGTAGCATGTGGGACATGCAGCACCAAGGAAAGGGAAATGAAATCGGGAAACATTCAAATTTCAAACACAATATGGCAGTATGCTAGTAGCTGTGGAAGTGTGTATCGCTGATATATAGGAGTAATCAATTAGTGCCGAGTTTCAAAATAAAAATCAATTAGTAGCTGTGAAAGTGTGAATATATATAGGAGTAATCAATTAATTAGTGCCGAGTTTCAAAATCAATTAGTAGCTGTGAAAGTGTGAATATATATATATAGGAGTAATCAATTAGTGCCGAGTTTCAAAATAAAAATCAATTAGTGCCGTCCATGCAGCATCCGACCTCTATATAATATTCTCCTGAGCGCTCATGTCCATACATTCTGAGCCGGATCTCCCTCCCTCATTGCTCACTTCCGGCCGGCCTTTTTTTGTGACTTAGTGACTTAGTGACTATGTATCAACAATACGGTTCGGTTGCAAACAGCATGATGGCGACCATGTTCTTGGGCGCTATTCTTTTCGGATCCCTAGCAATGCAAGCACAGTGTAAGAATTTATTCCTATATATCTACATATGTCATGTGCGTGTGTGATAATATTCTCATCTTAGAATTGTTGAATAAATATAGTTACTGATCGCAGTGAGTATTATATTTATAGTTATATATTGATCAAATGATGAGCATGGAAATATAATCAATTCTGCAGGTCGTCCTCATGAGCTATTGGATGCAAGTATGAGGTCTGTTGATACCATTGCCAATAACTCTACGCCGGCATTAGAAGTTGAGAGAAAGAGCGACGAGTTGTTGATGGTGTGCTTGCAATCCAAATGCGATAAATTCCAACCTAATGGTACTTGCTTTTGTTGCGAGATTTCCCTCATCCCCAACGATTGCTACTTGACACAGAAAAAGTGCGCAGCTAACTGCAAGAGGCTTAATTCTACTTAGATCATATATCTAGCATTTTGGGTGCAAACGGGCGTTGTGCTAAGATCATTTCGGACTCAAATATAGTACCTTGAGATGTATCATGGAATTATGCTATAAAAAATAAATTATATTTCCATGGATTTTGTGTGTGGAACAAAAGTAATTGTGCCGCATGTTTTATGCATGTTCTCTTTCTTTTACAGAGAGAATACGCTGTGCATTGCTGCAGCGATTTCAGATAATTCAAAAGGAAATTATACTATTTACATTTGTATTTATATAATTACATTTATATTTATATAAGTGATTTTGAATTGATTTAGTTAGTTTTTCATATTTTTTGTTCTTTCCACTTTTTTATGGGAAAACTTGTATCGTTCTCTTTTTTTCTTTTGTTCTTGGTATAAATTATGATGTATCCTTTTTATTCACCCAGAAAATGGTTGGAAAATTACAGCAATCAGATGACAAGAAGCTTATCCCAAAATTCATTCCACTAATACGAGTCAATTATTTAACGTTTTTTTTTTCTCAGGATGCATCTTGTGAGCTGGCAGTCTGGCATGGGGACCATACTTAACGTTTTTATGCAACACATGAAAACAGCCCATCATGAGACACTTCAGTGGATCAGCGAGCCTGTTGGGCTCATGGGCTGCACCGCCCCATGGGCTTGTTGTCGCCTAGCGAGACTTTCTCATACCTTTTCGAAATTTCTATCGATCAGCTGATTTTCATCGTTCACGTCGGTCGTTTTTTTTCGTTGCTTTGGGCTGGCTTTTCGAGGTGGCCTGAGTCGTCACCGGCCCATCTGAGCTGCGAGGTTGGGTTTGTACGTCCGAATTCATTCATTTCCGTTCGCATGCGCGCACGCTCGCGCGAACGAGCCCAATACATGCACAGTACTACGTGTAGGCTGGCCCATGGGGCGTCTGCGGTCACACCACTCCGTGTTTTGTTTTCTTTTCTGTTTGTGTATAGACTTCTTTATTTGTTTAACATTATTCTTTGTATTTTTTTTGTCAATTCTAGTTTCAAATTTGAATATTTATTTCATTGTATATGTTTTTTCAGTTTTAGTTTTGAAATTTTATTCTCTTTTTTATTTTCATTTTGTTAAATTGTTTTTTCAATGCCTTTATTTTCAATTTTTAGTCAAACTTTTCGGTTTTTAGTTTAATATATATATTAGTTTCAGTGTTTAGATTTTTTTATGTTTGAATGCGTTACTCTACATATTAGTGATGTAATAACTTACCCTCTGAGCTCACACTTTACACAATGTTTTTTTCTAAAGATTTGTCTCTCAGAATGCAACTTGTCTTATTTTGTTTTTCTTATCAGAAAATGAATACATCATTCAAAATTTTTAAAAATTTAAATAAAATGTTTTGATTTTTTTATTAGAATGCATTAGCTTGCATGCATGACGTTAACATGCAGCAGGAGTGTGGAGGTCCTGAGTGGGATCGATGCTCTATCCTTTTGCACCTAGAACCACATGCTGAAAACGGACATGGCGCGCTCTAGTGCATTAGTGCAGTCGGTCCCATTGAGTTTGTATGTATTGGCTCCACGTTTATGTGTCTTGTTCTGACTGGTTTAGAAAAATCGACAAGCATGTTCAGAAATCAGCCAGATGATGGGTAGGCACTTCATTTTTTATTTTATTTTTTTGAATTTCGGGCACCGCCCCACTTCCTATCTTTTTGTGTGTGTATATGAAAATTTCCCTCTATTTTAAATCTGAAAATAAATTAAAATACGAAATCCAGGAACAACCTCCCCTAATATAATTTCAAACATTTGTATCGGTCCAACATTGTGCACTCGTTTTCTGCAGTTGCTGCGGAGGGGTGGTTGCTTCAACTGCAATGCTGCAGCCACATACCATCAGCTGCAACCTGCAGCATACCATCAACCTGCAGCTGGACTTGAACAGTGCCCACAAAAACAACAATAGTAGACTTGAACAGTGCCCACAAAAACAACAATAGTAGTCGCTTGCAGCAATCCACAAATAGCAATAGCAGGTGAAGTCACCTCCGTGCAGTGAATGGGATTCAAGGAGCATCACTTCGAGTGGTTGGAGACTTGGAGGAGGTCTCCGTTCTTGCTAGAGATCAGCGCCATGATTTGCTGTCTCCGTTCTTGCTAGAGATCAGCGCCATGATTTGCTTGGGTTCATCTTTTCTGCACAGTCCACCTGCCCGTTCGACCTGCCACGGTGTACCACCGTTCAACCACGACTGACCACGCCTGAACAGCATAGCCACAAGGATTTTTCTCTTGTGTGTTTGTGTTGGGTTATCACGGAGGAGAGCTCCTCATCACCAATTCATTGCTTAGGGGGCGAGCCCAGGACTAGGGCCACTTGGGCCATGGCCCTAGTCACGGCCCAAAGAAACAAGGTGCAACTCTTAAATAGTTTGGCCATTCAGCCCAACAAAGAGCCAAGCAAGCTGGGAACATGGTAGCACGTTCAAATTCTCGCTCTAGTCTGGTCCATGACTCCTCGACTCCTCGTCCATCGCCCGCCACCAGAGGTGTCGCAGGTTACTCCTGCCTGCCTCCACTCGCTCCATCTGCCCTGGTCGGCTCATCGCCTTTGTTCTGCACTCCGCCTCCAGCTTGCGCGACTCTCGGCAGCAGTGCCCTCGCGGCCTCGTCCCTAGGCATCTCCGCCGGTGGTCGGCTAACGGCAGCTCTCTTGTTAGCGCCACGGCACCGCCCATTGCCCTGCGCGGCAGCGCCACAGCCCCCCACTGATGGCCTCCCCGACACCCTGGACAAATCGTGAATGGAACAGCCGAACAGGAAGGGAGGAAGATAGCAGAGCAGCTCCACTTCTGGTTTGCATCTGGTTTCCCAATTTCAATTTTCAAGCCTATGATCTAGCTTTTGGTTTTGCGCCGCTAAATTTGGCCCTAGTCGTAGCCAAATCCTACAAATTGCACCTCAGTTGCACAGTGTTAGTGCGCCTAGTGCGTACGTGCAAGAGAAGTGTACCTATACATACAAGAGGCAAAATATTCGGTGCAAAGCGAAAGAGGAGGAAGGAAGGCCACCAACATTCCATTAAATAAAATGACATTGATGAACTTGTGATTGCTAGCCGTTACACGACAACAATTTGGATAGGCGGTTGGCTAAGCCGCAGAACAAGCACAAGTTGATCCAACGAGACAAACACAACAAAGGAAAAGAAATACTTGAGAACAAGCACACACGCACGGAGGCAGCGCCCCAACACAACACGGGGGTAGTACCGTAGTAGGCACCCAGAGAACTGAACTAAGTCCTTGATCGACACGACGATCCTTCCCAATCCACCTAATCGCCTGCCATGTGTCTAGATGTCATCACAAATGGTGGGGGCAAATAAGAACTTGTTGTCGTGGACATCAAAGAGCACGTGGAAATTCTGTTGCTGAACGTTGCCGATGATGGACGGGCCCCCAGAGGGAACTAGCGCCAGGCACATCAGCCCGGCACTCGGCTCCTGGAAATAGTTGTTTCTTGGCAGGACCATGTCTGAACCTCCATCGAAGTGCAGAACCAACGGTGGGGTTTGCACGGCGCTCATCGCCACCCCGTTTGGAAGCGCGAAGCATACCTTGTAGTCCTTCACTGTTTTGTTGGTCAGCGGAAGGTCCAGAGTACCAAGCAATGCCTCTTTCAACGCAGTGAAAGCGGGCTCCACGAGTTCGCCGACGGTGGAACCGGAGTCCACCACAGTTCCCCCGTTCTTCAGTGCAAATGCAGCCGCCGGCACATCCAGCCGCCTGTTTCCGAGTGACAGGCCGACCAAAGGGATGTAGTAGAAGAACGTCCACGATATCGGGTTCCTCAAGAGAGGCACGGTTTGGATCGGCCCCGTCGTCTTGTATCTCCGCAGATCAGCCCATGCACCGAAGAAGAGGGGGCTGCTCTTGCGGTCGACGTAAGGGGTGAGACAATACGAGAACTTGGGTATTGCCAGCTGCGACACCATCGACATAACCGCCGGACTCATTCCCAGAATGCCGGAGGCACCCAGGAGGCTGCCGTCGACGAGCGCGCCGCAGCCGAAGCCCAAGGTCAGTGAGAGATGCTGGTCGTTGTCGCCGAAATTGAATGCTTCATAGGCGAGGACGCCGTCCGCCTCCACGCTGATGTATGGGTAGCTGTATTGACACGTCTTGTTGGAGCAGGTCTTGGTGCCGGGGTTGTCCCCCGTGCACAGCCTGCTGCTGCAGGGGACGAAGGCAAACGTCGACGACTTGGCGGGGTCGAAGAGCGGCTCTCGCTGTTTTGCAGTGTCGTTGAAGAGGTTGCACTGCGTCCAGGTGAGATCGCTTCCCGTGTCGACGATGAGCGTGTGCGGCTGCGGCGGTGTGCCGATGCCGACCGTAACCGTGTACCCCTCGTCGCTGATATGAGCGAGGGGCACGGAGAAGTTGCCGGCAAGACGAGCATGCAGCCTCGCCATCCGAGCCTTGCTCGCACGGGCGGCGCGGCGCCACATGTCGTGCAGAGGTAGCGCGCTGCCGGCGTATGGGTGCTGAAGCTCCGCGCGGAATCCAGCGTCGGTGCCGGCGAACTGGTGCTCAGGCTCGGCGTGGCAGGCAGTGGACATGGCGACGAGGAGAAGAAGAGAGAGGAGGAGATGGCTCGCCATGGCTGGCGTGGTGGGGAGGGTGACTGGGTGATTGATAGCTGGAGCTGAGGAACAGGTACAGGAGAAGCTTTTTTATGCGAGAAGAGGGAGGAGGAGGAGGAGATGGCTGCCGGCGTGGTGGGAAGGGCGACTGGGTGATTGATAGCTGGAGCTGAGGAACAGGTAGAGGAGAAGCTTTTTTTATGCGAGAAGAGGGAGGGGATAGCTCGCGCGCCATGGCCGGCGTGTGACGGGGAGGGCGAGTGGGCGAGCTGGGGAAGAGGTAAGAGAGGCTTTTTTTATGGACAGTCTTGCATAGCGGTTGGGCGATTGGAGCGGCCCTGCATGTGTGCGTCAGGGAACGTGCATGATCGCAGGCATCCACAGCTGTGTCAACAGTCAACGTATTCCACGGCAGTAATACTAGCTGTGTGCAAAATTTGCAAAATTTAACCGTAGTGAGCTTCGGGAGAATCAGAGTTGACACACTTGAGAGTTAATGCAAACTCCCAAGTCCGAGCGAGGATTGGACATCACATGAGGGGCCCTAGAGCGTTCACATGTGTAAGATACAATTTGAAGTGGAGTGCACTGGTACTGAAAACCAATGTGAAGCTGAAATTTACTTTATTAGCAAGGCTAGATACATGTTCGTTTCTTGTGTCTACCGTATTAAGTGCTTTGCTCAACTGAGGAGTGAGAACTGCTGCTTAATAAGCAGTAGTACTGGCAGCTGTGTTGTCTAGTTGAGTGCTGCTAGTATACAGTATCTCCAAAGTCCGATCAATGTGACGAGAGGTCAGTGGTGAAGATCAAGTCAAGGAGGTCACATCATCGGAGCGTGGGATCTTGCTGGGTACAGTACCATGCATGATAATCGGAGCGTGGAATCTTGCTGGGTACCATGCATGTAAAGACACCAGATATGATGCTATCTCCTTTTATGTGATGATGATGAAATGCTAATGAAGTACTGTAGGCTTTTGCTGCGGTACTCTGAAATGACTGTGGATCGTCCATTTATTTCTTACTAGTATTTATTAAATTTTTATTTTATAAAAATAGGATAAATAAGATTTGGTTGTTAAGATTTGGTTTTCATACGTATGTGTGTATATACTAAAGCATTGCCCAAGGGAGTATTGTATACGTGAGGGAACTTTTTACCGATTCTCTTGGAAAGTTTCGGTGATAACCAAATTAAAGTCGCGCAATGCACGTAGTAGCAGTTCCGTGTGTGCTCTATATAGTCTGGTCAGAGTCAGACTCAGATCGCAGCATGGCATTGCACTAGCTACAGTGCATAGTATGGCATCTTGCCCAGCGGCCTAGCGGTAGAGAGAAGCAAACTCGTGCCAATACTCGCGCAAGCAAACTTGTGACTGCATGCCGAGGCTGCCCAGGGTCCGCGTGCATCTCTTGCCTGCTGTCAATGCGATGGATCCATCCATGCACGGATCCGACGTGTCAGCGTTTATGGGCGTTTGATTTTGATTCGTTGCAACACGACTGCACGAGCATGAGCACGTACGTACGATGGGTCATGGGTGTATCCCGGCCATGTGGTCTGTGTTAGTTGATCTCCTGACTCGGTCCAACGACCGAGTCAGGGCCTTTGATCGCCCCTAACGACCGAGTCAGGGCCTTTGATCGCCCCTGATCGGGGGGAGCCCAGTCAAAGACTTGGCTGGTGGGCCCCTGTCGCACAGTGCCTATAAGAGGAGGTGGGGGCCACTGGCTCTAGTTACGAGGTTCGACTGAGCCGCTAACCCCACTGTCCTAACCCTAATCCGATCCAGAGGGAGGTGCTGCGCCGACGGGAAGTCCACCGGCGCATCTGCATCGACTCCACGCCGCCGGCGGGACGCCTCTGCTACCTCTTCACCAACACCTCTCGGCTCTCGCCATCGACGTCAGCGACATGGACAGGTACCTTCCGAACCCGCTGGTACGTCCCTCTACTCCATCTTCCTCCTTCTCTATCTCTCCGATTCGTGCACCGTGAAGGTGCACCATGGTAAACTACCCGATATATACCAATTGCCATAGAGTCCACCCATCTGTTTCACACCTAGACGATCCTTATTCTAACAATGGTATCAGACGCCTACTAGTGTGTGGATCTAGATCGGGATGTGAGAAAAATCAAACCGATTTTGAATCGGACAGTAACCCTAACCCTAGATTTTGGATCGGGGAAGGGAAAAGAAAAGGGGACGAAACTCTAATCCAAACAGGGCAAAGAAGAAGACCGAGGGGAGGCGGGCCTACCTGGTTCCCTACCTCGACGCCGTTGTGCGGTCAGTGAGGCCCGGTCGAGCCGTGGGCTCACCGACGCCGCCACGGGGACTGGACACCGACGCGGAGCCGCTCGACGGTGGCGCGCTCTCCCAACGGGGAACGCGCTCGCCGGCGAGTGGGCCCGCCGCCGGCGTCACCCTCTCTCTCTTACCGGACCGGCCATGGCGCTCTGCCCTTGATGCGAGCTGCTGCTGCGGCGCTGAGAGGGAAGAGGAAGGAAGAAAGAAAAGCAAGGCCGGGGGGGAGGGAGACACCGGCGCGGCGCCTAAACTCGCCGCCGCGGTGGCCTCTCCCCACGCCGCTCGCCGGCGGCCACACCGCGCCCGGCGGCTGCCTGCCTTGCTCTGCTTGATGCGGCGCAAGAGAGAGAGTGGAGAGGAAAAGAATGAGGCTAGGGTTTCAGGGAGCCGGCCGGCCGGCGGTTTTGTTCGCGCGAAACGCGCGGACGGCCGTCCGATTCCCAGGAACGGCTGAGATCAATCGGGCCGGTTTTCGGCCCAGGTGGGAAAAGGAATTCCCGGCCCAGGCCCACGTTAAGGCCTGGGACGCGGGGGAGCGCCACGAGCGAGCCGGGCCGGGCCGTTTTGTCTCCGTGGGCTGTTCCAAAGAAAATAAAATAAAATAAAAAAAAGGGCGCTAGCCGGGCCGGGCGGCTCGCGGGTGGCAGCGCGCGCACGCGCAAAGGGGCCGAGCGGCCGTGGGCCGCGCCGGTTTGTTGGGCCGATTCGGGCCAAAATGGCCAACCGCATAGAGTTTATCTCGTTTATGCAAGTTTTTGGTTTTTTCTTTTTCCGTAAACAGTTTTGAGCATTTTTTGCTCACTTTGAATTGAATTTGATGCTGATTTCTCGTACAAATTTTATCCAACGATAATTTTGTTCGAGATTAGTAAAGTGCCTTTATGTTTCGGAAAATTGATTATGCAAAGTTAAAGTTTCCGCTGCGTATTTAAAGTTATTATCATTTTCATTATTAAATTCGAACCAACGGGAGAGTTTAATGTTTGAAAATGGATAATTTTACAAAGAATTATAATGTTGTTATTATTCGACCAACGTTGATTAATAGCAATATTATGATGTTATTGATGATTTTATCGATACAATGCTCCCGCCGCTAGAGTGCTCGCTGGGGGGGAGATGGGTCACTTGCCACGCGCGAAAAGGTTGGCTTGCCGACAAAAGTAGGCCTTCGGGCCAAATTCTAAAGAAGAACAATTGAGAAATTGTCACGTTTTCCGCCGCAAAGTTAAAGTTTAAATTTTAATTGGAGGAACATATGGTTTATTGATAAAGTTAAATTATAATATTGTTATTTTCTCGACCAACGTTGATGATAGCAATATTGTAAGTTTGTTTATGAGCTTAAAGTTTATTTCTCGATATGTTTTGCATCAAAGTGACCAATTTTCGAGAATACATAAAGATAAAGAATTGTATTTTACATGTTTTCGCTGCAATATTGATGATTATCTTCTAATTAAATTCGAACCAATGGGAGAATTTAATTTTGAAGAATGTCATAAGGTTATTGAGTTTTCATATGTTAATCCCATTTACGCCCAACGGTGATATGGAATTAATATAGAAGGATGATGTTTTATTCTATTTATACCCATCGGTGATGTAGAATATAAAAGAAAGATTAAAAGTTTAATGGGTATGTTTTAACCGGACCAATGTAGGGTTATTTTCATGCTCATTATTGATTATTATTGTTGAATACTTTTCGGACAAAGGATCTTCATGCTTTCATTCTTGAAGGCGTAAAGAAATAAGTTGGGTACTTGTGACTCGAGATGATGAAAGGCCTAAGGGCAAGTTTTGTAAGAAAGAAAGCCAATTGCTTAAGGGATAATGTTCTCTTCAAAGAATAGCTTCAAAAGAATAGAGCTCGTGGATATTGATATAAGAAAAGAAGATAGAATAATTAGAGTTTAGTTGAAAAGTGACTTTTATGTACAATATTTTGTTTAACAAATGTATTTTTATGTGCTCCTTTTATAAAGAATAAATTAATCTTTAGTTCCAAGCACCCTATGATAAGAGTTGTAATAAGTCATATACATGTCTAATTTGACCAACGTCGGATTAAACATGTGTTTGATATGTGGTACAAAGTATTCGGAATATTTTTTTGATTCTGATGATTGAATATGCCCTGAGAGCCATATGGCACTTATATCCCTCAAAGGGAATTATCTCGCATAGCGAGAAAAGGTTGACAAAGCAACCCCATGGCGGGGTAAAGTTAACATAGTGCAAATGTTGATCAAATCCTGCATAGCGGTGAAGTTTGGCATAGTACTCATCCCGCACGGCGGGAGAAAGTTACGATGACTCGTGTGCTTTAGTGTTAACCGTGCACTTCCATTGTGTCATAGTCATTAAGCACTCAACGAGTTTAAGGAGAACAGAAAGTTACGATGAACCTAAAGAAAAGAATGACACGCAAGTGTAACTTGCAAAAGTATTAAAGGAATCGTTGAGTTCATGAAGTGGAATGAGAAAATGTACTCCCAAAAGATTTTAGAAATAACTTTGTTTTGCATGACTCGATCATGTGAATGAAGTAAAGTGATAAATGTTTCCTCATTCCTAAAAGTTATGAATGTTTTCGAAAGTATGGCAACAAAGTTTATGCCATATTTCGAGGGGGAGAAATGCGATATAAATCGGAAAGTTAATTGATAAAGACGATTGAAAGATATTCCCGAAATGCGATATAAATCGGAAAGTTAATTGATAAAGACGATTGAAAGATATTCCCCATTGAATAGTTTGAATTTAGAGCAAGTGTGATCTATAAAATATGAATATGATCGTTGAGGGAGTACAACGGTCATAATAATGATACCCCAAAAGAAAAGGAAAAGATAAATTGCTGGATCTTTTATAGTTCCGATGAGATTAAGAAATACTAAGATATAGTGCTTTAAGCACCATATGAGGTATACGAGACTAAACCCAAATAAGAAAGTTTGAAGATACACTATCCTCATAGAGGGTGGAGTAACTGGGGGGAGCATGATATGAAGATACCTATCGTTAGCTCTTCGGAAAATGAATGAGTAAACAAGTATCCTATGATATAGGAGACTATAGAATCAATTGCCTCTTGGCAATAACCAAATGAGAGACATAGTGAAATTCAAATGGAGGGTAATCCCACCTCATTTGAAGAAGCCATGAAAGCACTCGCTTGTCTAAACGGCAACGAGCTAAGCATACTAAAATGAAATCAAAGATTACCAACGACGTTTGGGATTCATAAGTAATTCCTAATGGAGCCAAAACAAATAGTCCGTAATGGGTTTACAAGACAAAACATGTGACTCCAAAGGGAATATGTGAAGATATATAGCATGTCTTGAATTGAAAGTTTTACGCAAAGCAAAAGAATGCACTACAATATGTGTTAGCGATACGTTATGATGAAAGTAATGACGGCATTTCCCAATAGGGATTTGTAAGGAATTGATTACGGGCACAACCTTGGAGTTTGTCGAAAGCAAAAGAGCATAAGGGATGCCGCCTAAAGAAATCAACTATCATAGTTGATTTGAATTAGAAAGTTTGGGTTTAAAGAGAATGAGAGGACAATTGCTTTTGTGCAAAGTTATAGAATGGGAAATTCATTTCTCAATCCTATATATGAGGATGACATCTTACTTGCTAGTAATGATGTCAATCTACTATAGGAGAAGTTCTTGTCCTCAAGGTTCAATAGAAATGTTCTCGGTGAAATGAATCTTGTTATACGAATTGAAATTCACCGTGATAAAAGAAAAGGGGTATTAGAACTATCGCATCGCCATACTTAGAAAAGATTCTAAAGAAATAAAGTATGCAAGTGTGAAAACCTACGCCTGTTCCTATAGTTAAGGGTAATGGATTTGAGAACCGTAATGTTCCAAGAATCGATATGAAATAGCTCAAATGATTATGGTACCATATGCTTCACTGTTGGAAGCTTAAAGAATGCAAGTATGACATTACCCTAACACGGTTCACATATTCGGGTTATTTTGGCAAAGACCAATCCCGGATATAGATCACTGGAATGGAGTAAAGAATTTTGGCCTCATGCTAAGTAAGAAAGAGTATGTACTCTCGTTGTGGGTATAAATGTTTGTTTATGGCGAGATGTGTATAGAAATCCACATTCTAAACACTCGCGGTTGGAGTTTTATTGTGGAAAAGCTCCAACAAAGAACTATTTTGTATCATCAGTGATGCAAAGTTAAGGTATAGCATGTAACAAGGCTACGGGACGGGCAAAATGATTAAGATAACTTATACCCGGAGTTGATGATGGTGCACAACAGCAATAACCATTTAAGTTGTTCACTCCTAAGACAACGAGTCAAGTGTGATGCCAAACACATTGACATAAAAGTTTACGTTGTAAAGGAGAAAGTCCGGAATCATATTCAAAGTATTGAACATAAAAGTAATAAGAAAGTGCTTGCGGATCTCGCTTACCAAAGGCTTACCACCCAGTGTGTTTAGAGAACACACGATCGACATGGGTTTATGGTATAGCCTATGTTTTCCGGACAATAAACGGCCCAAAAGTTAAAGAACTTATTTCGAACGGAGATATGTATTGTAGTTTGTGAATTCTATCGGCAATTGACCGTGACGATGAAGCAGTTCTATGCATTAATTTGTGATGGAATGTGTAAAAGTGAAAAATGTCAAAAGTAAGGTATATGTTGAGATCAAGGGGAGAATGTTAGTTGATCTCCTCCCCGACTCGGTCCAACGACCGAGTCGGGGCCTTTGATCGCCCCGATCGGGGAGCCCGATCAAAGACTTGGCCGGTGGGCCCCGTCGCACGGTGCCTATAAGAGGAGGTGGGGGCCACGGCTCTAGTTACGAGGTTCGGCCGAGCCGCTAACCCCACTGTCCTAACCCTAATCCGATCCGGAGGGAGGTGCTTTGCCCGCCGACGGGAAGTCCACCGCGCATCTCGCATCGACTCCACGCCGCCGGCGGGGCGCCTCTCTACCTCTTCACCAACACCTCTCGGCTCTCGCCATCGACGTCGCGACATGGACAGTACCTTCCGAACCCGCGGTACGTCCCTCTACTCCATCTTCCTCCTTCTCTATCTCTCCGATTCGTGCACCGTGAAGGTGCACCATGGTAAACTACCCGATATATACCAATTGCCACAGAGTCCACCCATCTGTTTCACACCTAGACGATCCTTATTCTAACAGTCTGCTCACCAGAGACTGACATTTCTGCGTTCCTCCTGGCTGCTGCCTAAAGACAAATGGACGTGATCTCGTCCGATGGATAAACCAGTTGACATCCAAGATTTCTGCAAACATGTGATCCTGATGTTATGGCCTGATGCGTACGGAGTACTTAAGTATCTGCCTGCTTCTTTGACCACCGGAGTACAGTACTGTAATGCACTTGCTACAGTGGGGTGCTCTGGTCGGTCAGAATGTCAGATGGCAGTATAGCACGCTGCAGTATTCATGGCACGGAGTAAATGCACTTCTACATTGGTGCTCTGATCATTCAGAATAGGGTTTTTTTGGAACGAGGCCATTTCAATTTTTCAAGTTTGAAAATATACCATTACTATTTGTCTATTTGGAAATATGCCAAGCGTGCCATTTTCTGCGTATTCAGCAGCTTTGGACCCACGCGCAGGTGACTAAAGGCCATCGTATTTTCGTATGTCCCAAAATACCCTTGTTGTGTTTCTGTCCATTCACTCATTGACGTGTGGGCCCCAAACGTCAGCTTCTTCAACCTCCAGCCAGCGCATGGTTGTGATAACTGATATGGTTGGGCAGGGGCAAGCCGAGCTCGCCCTCCTCGGCCTAGACGGCTGCTCGTGCCCGCACTCGCTAGATGGCCGTGTGTGGACTACACTCTTAGCTAGCTAGATTGCCGTGTATGTGTAGCACGTCACATACCTGGACCGGTGACCACCATG
The DNA here is from genome assembly GCA_018135685.1 of Themeda triandra. Taxonomy (NCBI): domain Eukaryota; kingdom Viridiplantae; phylum Streptophyta; class Magnoliopsida; order Poales; family Poaceae; genus Themeda; species Themeda triandra. The sequence goes on along the minus strand of JAENPR010000084.1, from coordinate 257,913 downwards.
ACGGCCATGGAGCACGAGATTGGTTGGGTCCGGAGGCACAGAAGCGCTCCAGCGCTGGGCGCAACAGGCTGACTCGGGCCCGATCTTTCCTCGCTCGGACCCAGACCACCTCCGTGTAGCCCTACAGGCCTGCTGCTCCTTTTCAATCTGACTCGGTGACTCCCTTCGTTCTTCTCAGCACGGCCCGTGCTGTGCAGTCCTATGCTGTGCGTGGCCTTCCTCGTTCATGTGCGCGTCGCCGGACTTGAGCAGACCTGCGTCCGCGTCATCAGTCATTCGGTCACCTTCCGCTCTGCTCTCGGACGTACGCAAGCGACTGGAGGTTGAAGAAGAAGCTGACCTTGGGGCCCACACGTCAGTGAGTGAATGGAGAGAGACACAACAGGGGTATTTTGGGACATACGAAAATACGATGGCCTTCAGTCACCTGCGCGTGGGCCCATAGCCGCTGAATACGTAGAAAATGGCACGCTTCAAACTGAACAAAAATTGTAATGGCATGTTTCCAAATACACGAATAGTAATGGCATATTTCCAAACTTGAAAAATTGCAATGGCCTCGTTCCAAAAAACCATTCAGAATATCAGATTGTAGGCATGCTGCTACAGTATTCAAATTCAAATTTATATGATGCATACTACTAGTAGTTGTCACCGTTTTTGTTTCACAAGTAATTTGATAAAATATATATTCTAAAATATTGATATTTATGGCGTCTTGAAAAAAAAAACCCCTTTTACTCCAGTTTTTAATAACTTTTTTAGAGATACAAACTTCAAATGTACTATTTTTTTTTATAAAACGAGTTAAACTTGTGCACGGACCTCAAAGACGATAACTTAAGATAGGGGGAGTATTAGAGGGAGTACCTACAAACCTGCACACGGTAAGAAATCAAAAGAGGACGTCATGCGTTTGTCAATTCTGATATAGGGGTACTGTATGTCAACTATTACTCATTTGAAGATTTTGGCAATCCAATTCTTTCCGGCCTGGGTGCAAATCCGATTCATATTTGTGGCCATTGGGGAGGACCAGCAGGTCAGGTTGGTCAAGATCAAGTGAAGGCAGGTAACATACTACCTCCGTCCCAAAATACTGGACGTTCTGGGGTTCAAAATTTGTCCCACAATTCTTGACGTTATAGATAGTAGTATATAGGTGTGAGCACCAGCCATGCATCAATCTGTCACTTCGTTTGTCCAACTTTCTGTACCATTCAATGAAAGGTGGAGACGCAAAAGTGCTCAGGGTCTACGGTGGTTGGATGAAGTTAGTAAAATATTACGCCTTGTTCGTTTCAACTTATCAGCGCTTTCAGCCAACGATTCAACAGTATTTTTCTCTCACAACAAATCAGCAGCAGCGAGAATCAGCCAGCCGAAAACGACCAAACGAACAGGGCGTATTTTCCGGCCTGAGCTGTTTGCATGCCGGAACGTCGCTATCAGCTGTGAGAGTACAGAATAGGGGCGTCAGGGTCTTTTGCCTTGCGTCTTGGTAAGTGTGACAGCTTCTACAAGGTCAACAAATTTGGGACAGAGAGAGTACGTGCTATATAAAAAAAAAAGGCAGGTCACATCATGGGAACGTGGAATCTTTTTTTTTTATTTATCAAACTGGAAGGGCGAAGAGCCCCTAAAGAAATTTATTAAAACGAGTAGAGTTCGAAGTACAATAAGTTACAAAGAAACGTGGAATCTTGCATTGCCATGCCTAAAGATACAACCAGCGGTGCTTCTTGTTCTTTTACGTGATGAAGAAATGCTGAGGGAGTTCGTGAGGGAACTTTTTACCGATTCTCTTGGAAATTTTAGCTGCTCAGTACGGCAATTTAAATAAGGATAAATGAGTATATATTTTGTGATAACCAAATTGAGTATAGATTGAGTCGCGCAAGCACATCTCTGAATTTTCTATGTATGGCAAATTAGTAGCAAGTAATACGCATTGTGCAGAGCTGGCCGTACTAAGTACTCCGTGTGTGTCTGTGTGCTCTAGTCTGGCCCGAGTCTGACTCTGATAACACTAAGCGCATTGTATACAGTGCAAGCCATAGTGCGGCTACATGCCCAGAACTAGCTACAGTGCAAAGTATGGCTATGGCATCTTGCTACGTACGGACTAAAGGTCAAGTAAAGGCCAAGTCGCGCTTTGCACGCTTGGCAAACTTGTGCAAGCTGAAGAAAGGTTGCCCAGGCTCAGCTCGGCGCTCGGGACAAAGGAGAAAGCTGCGTCGTACGGTCAGACGTGTGAGAAGCACCGAGTTGCCTCTTGACTGCGCTAGCTAGAGCACAGAGCACAATCCTTAGCGATGGATCGTCAGGCTCTAGATATGTTCGTTTAAGGCCAATACTTGTGTCTACCGCGTTAACTGTTCGTTTAAGTTGCTTTGCTCAACTGAGGAGTGAGAACTGTTGCACTAGTAATTGTGTTTACAATGTTTCGACCATTAATGTTGTCTACTAGTTGAGTGCTGCTAGACCAATTTGCGGTTAATGGCAGCATTTCTCAAAACTACTCATTTGGAAGATTTTGGCAAATCTCCAGGACGAGGTCATGTCAGTGGTCCGATCAAGTCAAGGCAGGTCACATCATGAGGTCATGTTGATGACGTGAATGGCTCGCTCGTGCCAGCACACGAGCGTGCACGCAAACGCGAACGCGGGCAAATAAAAGCCTCCGGCCCCTGCGCCTTGCGTCTGCCGGTGCCAGGAACACTGGGCCTCGTTTAGATCGCCAATTTGACATATCGAATTGACTGCTCACACACAGTAGCATGTAGAAGAATTTCGTTTGTATTTGTGAAATATTGTCAAATATTGATTAATTGACTTTCAAAAGATTCGTCTCACAAAGACAATAAAACTATGCAATTAGTTTTTGATTTTATCTATATTTAATACTTCATACATGTATCATAAGTTTGATGTGAAAGAGAATCTTCTTTTTACATAGTGCTAAAATTAGGAGTTTAGGGTGAACTATACAAGCCCAATCCTCGCGAATCGAACGCTGGAGCCAGAACTCTGATCCGCATGCGCCAATGGCGCCTGCCTGCCTGCCCACAGCTGCAGGGGCTTTGAGGATTTATGGCAAAGAAACTCCACCGGATTTATGGCAAAGAAACTCCACCGACCTCGGGCGGCTGCAGCGTCAGAGAGAGGGAGAGAGAGGGCATGGTTAAAAAGGGCCGTGATTTTGACGTGCAAGTGGGCCATATAGCTCTAGCTGCTGCAGCCATGGAATGCAATGGAGTGCTGCGACTCGGTGGCAGCACTGTCACTGTAGCTGGAGTAATCTTCTTTCAAAACCAAAGGGTTAAAAAAACCACACACGGCAGTTTTAACTTGCATAAGCACGTACTAGTGCCATTGATGCATGCATCACATGAATTGCAGATGCAGCATGAGTGATCGATACTGTACAGTTTGGTGTTCTACTACAACTAACAGTATGAAAAACTGGCCATCACTACTACCACTGCCATGAAGTAGCGAAAAATCTGAAAGTCGAAACTTTGGACACACATATATTTGTCTTGTCTGCATGGTTGGAAAAAAAAAACATTGACAGGAAGGAGGAGCGAGCTGAAGCCGTCGCCCATGAGAGCACCTAAAGAGAATCTAAACAGCTTCACATAGCCTCAACTAGAATTTACATTTATGCCGATGGATGTGCTGCACGAGCAACATCTCATATGTCTGTAACCAAGGGCTGAAACAAGAGATGGAGATTCTTGCGGTTTACAAGACCTCCCAACCATCCTCTAGATCATCCGATGAAGAAACCAGTTGATATCCAAGATTTTCTGCACCCTGTGATCCAGATGACATGGCCTGATTCGTATCTGCCTGCTTATCTGACCACCGGAGTTTCCTCGACAGGTTCCTCAAAAACATTTTCTGCAACGGGCGAGTAGATGTTATCTCTTCAGAGACATTTGTTCAGTAATACAATATTACTTTCTTAGATTTTCACACAAAAGTGTGAGTATGGAATAAGCTTCAGAAATAGTAACATCAAACCAAGAGAAGGGCTCTTCCTAACCAGATTTATGCAAAGTAGACGATATTATGATGTCGTTCGCCACCATAATTAATTTTCCACTACCATGAAAGCACCAGAGTGTCTCAAATAGTACCTTAAATGATGCGTTTTCTAGTTGAGGGAATGGGTGCACCTCAATTTTGTCATTTTTCATGTGCTTCTGGCCATCCCTTAGGTCTATATCCACAGAATTAACCATGTTATCAGTCAACATGCTTGGATCATCAGCAGAGCTGGACACACTTGTGCTCGAGTCATGTGAAATGCAAGTTCCTGCATAAGATCCAATAGGAAGCATAGAAACATAAATGGCTACTGTTATGTGCAGACTGTCATATTTCCTAACATAATCAAGTAATTCTCAGAATTGATTAAGGCGAAGCTGTTATGTGCAGGAGTCACTGTCAAAGTATTTCCTAACACAAATGGTTAGGGAGACATGGTAGGCCTCCAAAGGGGTAGTGTGAACAACATTAATTAACAAACTATTATTTGGTGAAAGTGTGTGTAGTCCTGTTAGCAAACCGCACACCCTGATAGCAGTGACACCTCAAATGTTAAATGGAAGAGTATAGCTTATTATTCAGGTATCAGGGCACACGGTTGGCACCGTTTGGAGGGAATCAAGCAATGAAGAATCAATTTAAGCCATTCCAATCTATAATCCCTAGAATATCAGCATTACCCCTACAGTTCATTATACTATCTAAGCAATTGTATTGAACTGTAAAAATCATATTTCCTAGCATAAATGGTCAGTGTGATTATGTGGAGAAAATGGGCTCTCAATACCAAATTATTAAACATTATCCCAAGTAAAGACCATCATCCAGTTTTACTTAAGTATAGAAGAAGTTTTGTATGTCTTATATAAAATTAATTATACATTTTGCTCAATTATGCCAGGCAAACTTCATTATCAAATAAGTTGAGACGAATCAGAACAATTTGCTGTTGAAGACATATTGGCTTCGAAATGCATTTAGATATGATGGGGGATAATAGAACAGCAGGTCACATTCTATAAGTCTAGAGGTACAAACCATGTGAAGTTGATTCCACAGGGCTGTTCGCACTGTATGATACATTGTGCACTTCGGGCCTGTTTGCTTGTGTCCCAGGCAGAGTTCTTTTAGAAAGGCGTGTCCCAGGCAGAGTTGCGATAGAATCTTCTACAAGCGGTGCATTAAAAAAATCCGTAGAGCTTAGCAGGATATCTGCGAAAATTTAGCATATTAAGAACCAGTAATAAGCAAAATAAAAACGAATCATATGCCTTTGTCATTCTATGGATAAAGATAAGCTGTGGGGTTATAAGCAACTTGCCTGAATGTCCAGACCAATGCAGTCCAGCTTGCTCTGTAATTTGCTCCGTGTGCAATGTGTGAGGTGCATAATCATCTTGGGTTATGGTAGTAGAATCTGCCAGGACACGTACATCATTTTTTAATCAAAATAAATTTTAAACAGATTAGTGTATTCATTACAAGTGGACAAATGTTTAAATAAGCCAGTTGTATATCTTATAAAGCACTCCTTGCAAAAAAAAGGTATATCTTATAAAGCACTTGCTATTGTTTTTCTCAAGTGAACAGTCAAAGATGATGTATGTATTCTAAAGCCATTATTTGATTTTCTAAGATCAAATAGTCAGTATGCTTACGTTTTACCTGCTTCTATCAATACTAAACTTGCAATGTGAAATGGGCCTAACAAGCAGTGCCATCATGTGCTTTGCTAAAACATACAAGTTTGTATACTCACATCTAATTAATTTTCACCAAGTAGGACAAATTGCTGTAATGCCAATTTAATACAAGGGTATATGATTGAGAATATTTATGTTTATATGCATTTTTGCATTGAAGTTATTCTAAATACAAGGAGAGAGGTAAGAACTATCAGTCACAGTTAAAAGGTGATAAGATGCAAACCATGCTCTGCTACTCCAACAGGGTCGTTTGCACTGTGTAATACTATTGGCTCTTCATAATTTCCACAAGAATTTCCTAGTGGTATTACTCCACTACAAACAAAAGAATCTGCCAGGATATGAAGGCACAGTAAGTAACTTGAAAAAAAAATGATTATAGAAAGGATAAAATGAGGTTACAAGGTATTTGCCTGAATGTCCAGAACAGTTGAGTCCAACTTGCTCTGTCACTTCTGTTTCCAAACCATGAGGTGCATGATCATCTTGAGGTGTGGTGGTAAGTTGTCCAGAACAGTTGAATCCAACTTGCTCTGTCACTTCTGTTTCCAGAGCATGAGGTGCATGATCATCTTGAGGTATGGTGGTAAGTTCTGTCAGGTCAATTGCAAAATCTCCATTAAAATTAAAACAAATATAAAGACGTATCAAAATATTGATGGAAGGTGATAATGGATGTAATAATATTTTTTACAAAAAAAATGGATCTAATAAGTCAATGAACTGGGCATATGGCTATGGAATCAAGTGTGATTTTACAAATATTTTTTAAAAACACAGTATTTGTTGATATTAAAAGTTTGCAATGATCTCATGAAGAAACGAACCATGTGATCGCTGTGGTTTTACAGAAGTCACTGGATTCCATAGAATGACTTCCTCAGAGCTGTCTGAAGGGGGAGAAAAGAGGGAAAACAGTATGGTAAAATAATTAGTTAGGCAAGAAGATGCAGACAAAGAGAAATAATATGTCTATTAGAAAAATTAGTACCATATATTCTAGTTGTTGAGATATCCTCAGGCAAAATACACAGATCATTTGATTCGATATGAGCTCCTTCAGACGAATTATTTTCTGGGTACACATGATTTATCAAGGATAAACCTGTACCCTTTGTTGAAAATGATTCAGTTTGATGAGCATCAGTATCACAGCCACTAGAACTGTTCTCCATGGTAATGAAGGATGCAGGAGTTGAGGGATCAGTGTTTGGTCCAACTAGCTCCTTTTCAATAGATGTTGGTGAAGGTTCAGTGATAACATCGCAATTAGATTGATCGTTGTTTGGCACCTCATCATCCGTAAAGGGACCATACAATATTGCATTAACATCTTCAATGAATTCAACAGCCTTATCATGAGCCGAATCAAGATACTTGATCGGGAGCTGTCCATAAATGGGAAAGTTAGTAACAAAGCATTATCAGGAAAATCCTATGTTGCGTTCGAATATCCAAATATGTGTAAACCGAAAAAAATCATGTTAAACATCAAAGTTATGAGAAGGAACTAATACGACCTCCATGAACTTTTTCACATTTTCCTCAAATCCGTTAAAGTCGATGCCCATGTCGAATCCACCAATATTTGAGAAGTCAATATAATCTGAAGCAATGCTTCTCGCCATTAGCTTTTTTCTTTCTTTGTCAATAAAATGGTCCTGTTTCAAAGCACATTGAAAATTCAACATTAAGTACCAACAAACATTATTAGAGTATAACATATGGTTCTAATTGTAGCAAGTATAAATTTCTACCATGTTCTAGGAATAAGCTTGATAGCAATCCAGACATCTGATTCAGATAGGCTCAGGAACAGTAGATGTGCTTGTTTGCATTGAACTATTCACTGGTATTGAGTGGTAAATGCTAGTTTATTATACACATAATCTGATCCTTCAGACAAGTTGTACTATAATCCCTAGCTGGATTTAGCTAAGTGTGGTACTTGTCATTCACACAACGTACAGTGGACAGCTCTGCTGAAACAAAGCTTGATGAGACTAAGACTGAGCAGAACAGATTTTTATCATCAAACCGTCGGTGAAACCTCAGGCAGATTACTTAAGCGAGAAAAGATTATCTGATGCCCTCTCCAATCGAGGCCAAAATTAAGTAGTGAACTACTAGCATCCAAGCACCCAATCAAACCAAATCTTAGTCCTTACAGAACCTACTGCCATAATAAAACTAAAAGGAGCCGAACTTGGTGGAAACCAAGAAGAGTTGAACCTAGTCGCGCCGTCGGATTAAACCAACGCCAGAATCAAGAATCGGAGCGACGACGAATAACCAATCCAACGAGGACGAAAAGCGCTCGCTTATGGAACAGAGGTAGGGGTACAAGACAAGAAGAAAGAACTGAAACCCGCACCTTCCGTCGCCGGCCGCCGGCGACGAGTGAGCTCTGGAAGCCGCCGTCTATCCTTTTTGGGGAAGAAAGAAGAAGAAAACAACAAACGAAGTCGCTAGGGAGCTGAGTGGATGTATTACAAAAAAGTGGCCAAGCGCGAATCTTTTGGAGCACGAACTCCTCTGCCGGGCCTGACGCTTGTGCGGCCGCAGTTGGTGTGGTTTCAGAGGCGAACGGAACGGAACACACACCTGAAATTATGTCAAATTAATTAATGCGGTCGGTTATTTTGTAGGGCTATGATTAATCCAGTGATCTCTGGTCCGATCTGCGACGTTGCCGTAGGCGTACCAAGAACTTGGGATTCCAGTTTTTTTTTTAAAAACTTGGAATTCCCGTTGAGGAGAGGGACACAAACTCTGTTTTTCTCCCTTTTACGAGCAAGAAAAGGACTCCCTGCGATTGTAATAACATACTAGTACAGTACTACAGTACTACATGGAGTGTTTTTTTTTTCTGGACATATTTTCTTTTTTCTGGTAGAAACAGTTCCATTCAAGAAAAGTTTGTGGGTGCCTGATTCTAGATTTCTAGGTCTCAACCCTCCATGTTGGATGGACCAAAGAAAATACTGTAGGAGTATTAACAGAACTTTGCGACTGCTAGGGTGGCCACACAAGCGATGCTTTTTCTGAAAGAGAAGGGTGACGAAAATGACGAGTGCTAACAGGATACAGAAGGAAAGCGAGTTGTTTTGTGTGCAAAGAGGCGCCCCAGAACGTTTGGAAGGAAATGGCTACAGGATATGTGCCTTTCAGGCTTTTTTTTTTGTTCTTGGCCCCAGTTGATACCAGTGGACCAAATTGTGCCTGTCTTCTTCATCTTCTGTCTGTCTGGCCACAGTTTCACAGTTGAAAACTTGGGCTACAATACATCAGCGATGCAGAAAGCATCGAGTATATCCAATTACCCATTATCCTGAAGAGAATAGCTGATACATGAGCACCCAAGTGAATATAACAAATTAAACATGGGAAGGAAAAGGCACTGATTCGAGAAACAGAATGATCCACATATCTAACATAGTTAATTTTCACTTTTGCCCTAGCCTGAAAGGCTGAAACCGTCTCATGCACTGTGCCTCACCAACAGCTATGAACCACACACAGTTCCACATGCTACCCAGAGGGACATAGCTTTACCTTACACGAAAACTATAATTATTATTACGGCAATATAAGTGAGGAACAACTCTAGAGACCTATGGCTCAACAGTCGTCACTTGCTGCCATTCGCCATCTTGAGCTTCCTTCCACAGGGTCACATTGTTGTTGCCGTCCGACACCGCCAGTATGTTCCCAGTCAGTGACCAGGACAGCCTCCACACAGGGGTTCTGAAATCATACAGCACCTGGCCTTCCCACTGCTCACCTTCTTTTGCTGATGTCCAGATAACGACTGTTCCATCCTGAGAGGCGCTGGCGATGGTAGACTTTGGAAGGCCCAGGTTTGGCGCCCACGCAACATCTCTCACCCAGTCCTTGTGCATCTGTAGGGCAGGGAAACAGTCCATCCGCCAACTCCCATTGTTGAGCTTCCACACCTTCACCGTGTTGTCACAGCCACCAGAAGCAAGTTTCTGAACATACTCAAACTGACCAGAAGATCCTGCACTGATTAGAGCTCCCGGTGCCATTGCCGGAGCCCAAGAAACTGAGGTCACACCAACTGGATGTGCCTGATCAATACGTGTGGTGTCCCAGCCTCCATCAGAACGAGCAGTGAAGACTGAAATGTTCCCATCTGATGAACCACAAGCCAAGCATAGACCCAGCTCATGAGGCGCCCATGCGATGGAATTCACGGAGGACTTGTGCTCAGCAAAGGTGTGTACCTGTGCCCATTCATCAGGCTTGCTTCCTTCCTTCCATATGATCACCCGGCCGTCGTAGCTGCAGGATGCGAGCATGGAACCAAACTTGGGATGAGCCCATGCGACTTGCCATACTGGGCCCTGGTGTCCACTCAAAGTTGCAAGCTGCTGGTGCGAGTTTCCACTGACGCCAATGATCTTTATTGTGTTATCAGATGAGGCTGTAGCTAGGCGCTTGCCATAGTAATCCATGGTGATATCATGCACCACATCTTGGTGCCCAGTCTCAATCTTATGGGGTGGCATTGTTCCAATGATCTAACTTTAACTTAACAATATGACAACCTTCTTCTGTGTCTACCACTTCGGTCTCCTATATGATTAAAAAGTGAGGATTATCAGATCAAAGATAAATCAAAGAATAGCGTAACTACATAAGGTATACACACTTAGCTAAAAGATGAGGCCAAATTATACATCATATATTCACAGGGAGTTGATAGTACGGCATATTGCAACCACAACAACATCAATATAGAACACTGATGGTCTACACAATGGCATGTTTGTGTGTGTTTTCCACAATTGGGCCAAATTCATCATTCGCCAGATTACATACTAAAACATAGGATGGTTGAGGATACACAACTGAACAATATATTTCATCTAAATTAGCTTATCAAGCTCAAAATACTCGCAATTATATATCTATTGCAGCATCAGTAAAATAACACCGATCCACCATGTTAGACAGGTTCATGAATGGTGGTGGGAACTTATTTTTTGAAGAAAAGTAGGAAAACACACTCCAGCATATATGCTTAAATGCAGCAAACACATTTAGCATTATAACATGGTTTTAACTTTTTAGGTTGCGGCAACCCTCTCAAAATCATTTGTATCATATTACTGAAAAATCCGAAATAGACCAAAAGGGGCTTAAAACTTCAATAACCGACACAGGGGGCATCCTGAGAAGAAAAGCTGCAGAAGCATGAATGGTGATTGGGAATTATTTTCGGAAGAGAAATGAGAAGACATAGTCCAGCATATACACACAAAATGCAGTACATCTGGTATGCTAATGCCATTTCCACTTCTTTAAAATTTTCAAACCCTATCCACATCTGACACAAGGGCATGCTGAGCAGAAATCTGCAGAAGCAGAGAGGTTGAAGCAAAAAAAAAAATGCAGATAGTGGCTTTACTTTACTAATCCCGGACAAACTCAACTCCACCACAAACTTCTTAACATGATGAGAGATATGCTACCAGCCTACCATAGAAGGCTGGTTTGTTTAGTTCTATTTTCCTTTTTATGAATCCGAGGCAGCAAAAGCAAACTTGTTTTTGCAGAAACATCCAGCACGAATCAATAGAAGCATACAGCACATGGCAACCTGGTTTTGACAACAATTAAAATATTTACATGTATCATCAACCAACCTAGCAACTGGATTGTTTAATTCTATTTTCCTTCCTATGAATCCAAGGCAGCAGAAGCAGACTTGTTTTGCAGAAACATCCAGCACGAATCAATACAAGCATACAACACATGGCGACTTGGTTTTGAGAACAATTCAAATTTTTTGCATCTATCATCAACCAATCTAGCAACATACGTTTGCAGCAGGCAGCAGGAAGCGTACAAACAAATACTGGAATCTAATACATCTTTAGCCTCCCTCCCTCCTCTACCTGACGTGGGTATCCTCAGAGATCTGAATTCACCTACAGGAGTAGTGAACAAACACGTCCCGGTCCCGGAGGGATCAGGGGATGGATCTGCGAAACCGGAGTATATGCTAAACGCGTCGTCCCTAAATCCGCCCCTGCTCCCGTAGGGTTTGCCGCCAGACGACCTAGGCTGGCTGGGCGTGGTAATACAGATCAAACCACCAATCGATTCCACACAGATGAGGAACAAATCAGGGCACAACGGACAGGGCGGTGGAAGATCGAGCGGAGAGGTCTCTCCTTACCCGCGGACGGAGGGGGCGACCGGCGAGGCCGAGGAGGAGCCGGCGTGCAGCGAGGAGCGGAGGAGGGGGGATCGCTGCTGCAGTAGTGCTTCGGCGGAAGGAAACTGGCGAGGACTTGACGGCGTGCCGGAGGCACGAGTCACGACGCGTGCTCGGCCTATACCGGGCTGGGTCGTTCTGGGCTGCAAACCGGGTGCAGATCAAGGCCCAAAGCGGTCCAACGAGGAATGTTGCTGGGCTGGGCATACTGTTCTTGGTACACTTTGTGTCATGATAGGTACGGAGAGAACTACAAGTTCAGTTGGCGTCCAAAAACATTAATTTCCGGCTTTAGAGGAGAGAAGAGAGAAGAGCGGTGAAACGAAATGAATCTGAGGCAAATTATTTACATTTCAACAAAAAAATCTATGGAATATTTGATGTATGGGGCATTGACTTCGTGGGACCATTTCAAAAGTCTCAAGATTGCGATTATATCCTTGTTTGTCGTTGACTACGTATTCAAACGTGTAGAGACAATGCCATGCAGAGCCGCCAAGCGTGTAAGAAAAATGTTCCATGACGTGTTCTTCCCTTGTTTCATTGACAAGTCATTCGTTGCATTCCTGAAAGAATTTGGAGCCAAGTACAATATTGTTACCCCTTACCATCCTCAAATAAGTGGGCAAGCTAAGACAATCAAAAGTATCCTACATAAGACGCTCAACGACATGAGGAGAAGCAAGAAAATTAAGGTAACTAATACACTCTGGGCATATAGAACTGATTATAAAACCTTCATTACTATGTCACCATTCCGAATACAGAAAAGGTTGTCACTTGCCACTAGAGCATGAGCATCTAGCTCACTGGGCAATCAAAAGCTAGAACATGCACGTCAAGCTAGCCAGAAAGAATAGATAGAAACAAATAGCCGAGCTAGAGGAATAGTGTGAGAAGACTTATCATAGTGTCAAGCTATACAAGGAAAGAACAAAAAGATGACACGATCACCAAATCAAGCTTAAAGAATTCAAGCAAGGCGATCAATTTTGTAATTCAAAAGTCAAGCTATTCGGTGAAGGAAAACTACGCACTAAGTGGAAAGGACCGTACAACATCATTAATTCGTCGCCACATGACACAATCACAATTCAAGATGATGGTAATATCTTCAGAGTCAAGGGTCAACGTCTCAACCTTTTCATTAACTCTTCTCACGATTCCAATTTTAATCAAAAATCAGATAGAATAGATTTAATCCTTTCCTAATAATTAACAAAAATATTGAAATAATAAATACCAACCTATTATCTCACTCTTGAAAAATACAAAAAAATCTTCTACATGTTTCTTAAGAAAAGGTCTTGATAATTACCAAAGTGCCCTCATTGAATGCTACTTTGCTTTTGCTGATCACAAATTATTGCAATTCAAAATTCAAAACTTGTGAATATTCTTTACATAAAAATTCTTATTCCTTCTTTATAATACTTTATCTTGGGTATTTAGTCAGCATTTCGAGTTCTTTCAAACCAATCACCAACACATTTGAATTGTGAGCATTGAATACTGCACCTGGACGAAAGTGTGTTTATGATCCTATGTTTATTTGTGCTATTATGTGTATTGGTGTGGTTTGATCCCATAAGTGACTAGAGAGGCTCACTTCTTCCTATATAAACACCTCAATCCCTCTCTCTTTTCTTGCACTAAGCCAAAAGCAAAGGGCTCTCTCTCCCTCACTACTAGTACGACTACAAGCATTGATAGATTTTCTAATTCTCTCAACTTATAATTCTAGAAAAAAATAGAGCTCTTATCACTACTACAACTATCTACCCCTAACTAAGAGTTTTTTTAGAACAAATAATAATCACTAGAACCCATCATTAGAAAGATCCCAAACATCAATATACCAAACTACCAACAAAAAACATGAGACAAATGTTAGGAGTTAGTTTTAGTGAAAGAACGACAAACGAAAGTGAATTCATAATGTACCAATCACCTCACTTGTCATCAAAAACAAAGTTCTCATGTTCTCTACATCACTTCAATTCTAGCACCTCATCTGAAAAAGAAAATGCTCAGCACACCTATGTGTTCATGTTCATTTTGAATTAAATTGAGTGATTATTAAATTGATGTTTTCCTATTTCAATTGTTGGGTTGAATTTCACAAATGGACCCACATGTTCTTCTTGTCCTAATATTGTTTTAAGGTTTAGATACACACAAAACTCTATATCCTTTCCAGCGAGACATACAAAATGAAATTACAGGAATATATGTTTTTTCGCCACAAAACACCCAAAATCTTTTAATTTGTTGACAAAATCTCCATAGTGGTCCTCGATTTTTTAGTATAGGAATGAAGACTGAGACACGATAACCATCACCGCATACACGAGCATAATTGATATCCACCACCATCATATATTGTATTGTTAAGTACGAGTGTAATATGAACTCTCACGAGTGAAATCTGAACTCTTATTTCTACCGTGTTTGGAATTAGTACGCATGTGATGCTGGCATTTTCATTCTTAATTAAGTCTTTAACAATCTGCTTGTGATGTGTATGGTTGGTCATATCTCTAAACATTACATACCCTTTGAATAAGAAGAGTTGTTCTTTTCCTTTTTTGACATGATAAATCTCTACGTGAAATATTTCCACCGTGAGACACCAAATGCACTAATAGATCTATTGGATCTAAGAAGTGCAAGGTTATAACAAACATAATCTATTATTATAAAATATAATAATTGTGTGATAGTTTCTAAGGATAATTTAGATTGACTTACGTAACCCATTGAGTGCAGATGATGGTTGGTTAGTTGAGGCACTGAGGTTTTGGCAACTGGTTCGCTCTGATCATCATGGAGAAAGCTATATTCCATGCTTAGATCCTGGAGAGTTGGCGCCACAATTGTGAAGCTATCCAACTTGAGAGATTCGGAGTGCATGACGAGATTTGCAGAATCCATGGGTCACAGACCTTGAGCTTCTGCCAGCACGGGCACTGCAACGACAAAACTACATTGCCGAGCTCGCAAGGATCACAAATCTGATGTGACTCAAGTACAACTTCGTGAGATGGGCAAAGACGGTCGGGGATGACTATAGGGCGAGGCCATGAAACCCTAGGCTGAGCACAATCTTTGTGGCCTTCTCGAAGCAGGGCAGATGAACACCGCCTCTGCCCCTAGCCACGGTATCGCCATTCCCCAAAAACATTATTTATTTATGGTAAAAATGCATGATACATCTCAATATAATAAGCACAACGACGGTCCAACGAATCTAGGAAGAAATTGGGCCAACTCTCAGCCCAGAAGAGGAGACATCGCGGCAACAAGCCACGCACCGCGGGCTCGGGAGGCCACGCGCATACCAGGAAGGGGCCAGGGCGCAGCCGCGCCGCCGCCACCATCGTCTACGTAGGATGCTACGTCGCTTAGACAAATTAAGAAAATAGGAATAAATAAAATAGGAAGCCGATGATCCGCAGGATCTCCGGTTGCTTAGGGGCCAAGTCATGGCATGACTATAATAAAAGCCCCCTATGTACTTGTTTCAATTAAGTAGGGAATTAGGTTAATCCCAACTCTGACTCTCTAGCTCTTGGCTCTTGCCTCAAACCTAGCCGCCGCTGCCCCCATCCCTGCGCGCTACCACCCCACGCGCCACCGCAGCCGCGCGCCGCCCCGGGCGGGCGCCCTAGCCACCGGCCACCGTCTCTCTCGATTCGTCCTCCACATGTGACCGGTACGCCGGACCTCTTATATCAACGTAGGGTGTTTAATTCGACTCCGGGTCGTAGCATAGCGCACGTCTGCAGCTAGCCGCACACTCTTTACATGTAAGTTGCAATCGTTGGCGACCAGTAGAACAATATATAGAGGTCGGACGTGCTGCATGCACGGCACTAATTGTTTTTCTCAAAAAATTCTTCATACTGCTACAGTATATATATCATCGATTCACACTTTCACAACTACTATTAAAGTTTTATTTTTTTCGTGTTTCGACTAATGATACACAAATCGACGTCATGATTTGTGAACTTTTGCGTGATTGGTTAAATATCGCAAAAAAGGAGATAATCATATTTAGGGCTCAAATGAACCTATATTTAGGGCTAAAATGTCTCATATAGTTCGTGAAAAAAAAAATCACTGCATCTATATTTAGAGCTAAAATGTTTTTTTCTTTTTGTTTAGCAAAACTTTTTCCATCCCAAATGAGTGAATGACCCAAGAGGAATCGAGTTAATGGCCGAACAAGAGGAATCGAGTTGGTGCACGTGTACGTTAGCAAAACTTTTTCCATCCCAAATGAGTGAATCCCGCTGTTCGGCCCGCAAAGTTAGTTGGCGCCCAAAAACAAACCCAACGTACACGTGCAATTTATTAGTACAACAATTTATGCAGACCAATGAGACGAGCAGTTTTCATTCCCAAAATCTCCAACTAGATGGAGCATCGGGGACTGGATTCGACGAAGCGAGCGATTCGCCGATTCAAAGTGGCATTTTTGCGTGGAGCAGGCCGGGCCACGCCACGCCGTGCTCTTCCTTCCACGGTCCCGAATCCCAATCCAATATCCAAGTGAGTCGGTCAATGATTGCGGTGGCATCTGTGTGTACCCTCCCTTCGTCGGCGTCGTCAATGCGGCGCCGCACCCGCCGTCCTCCACTGTCCTCGCGCCAGCTGCCCAGCTCCCCACACGTCACACCATCCACGCTCCTCTCCACACGCTGGCGCGTGCATCTCTGAGCTCCGACCCCCGGCCCCGACACGTCGTGGTCCTCTGTATTTAAGGCCACCTACCTTAACCAGCAGCGTGCTCCGCTTCCACTCTCCCTCGTCACTCCGGCAAGCCAGCAGGAGCCCCGGTGGTGGGTCCGGCGAACTCGCCATGGCGTCTCCCGCTGCCGTCAAGAAGGTACATACGTACTCTCTTTTCTAGCCATCTTCGTCCGTGCCGGTGCCGGCGTCCCGTACTCCCGTGGCTCCGGTGGACGAGGACGACTGTGCATTGATGTGCCGCGCTAGCTGCGCAGGTGCTGTTCCCGATTACGGCGGGCTCGGAGCCCGTGGAGGCGTTCGTCCCCATCGCCGTCCTCCCCCGCGCGGGCGCCGACGTCACCGTCGCGGCCGCGGGCGCCGGAGCCGACCTGCGCGTCCACGCCATGTACGGGGTCACCGTCGTCGCGGACGTCAGCGTCGCCGACTGCGCCGACGAATCCTACGACCTCGTCGCCCTCCCCGTAAGAACTCTAGTGCTACGACGAACTCAGCTTGCTCACGCTGACGCTCACGACGCGCGTCCCAAACCGTGTGCAGGGAGGCGTCCCCGGCGCGGACAACCTCGGCGGCTGCGCGGCGCTGGAGAGCATCGTGAGGCGCCACGCGCTGGGGGGCGGCCCCTACGCCGCCATATGCGCCGCGCCGCCGCTGGCACTAGGGCGCTGGGGCCTGCTCAACGGCGTCAAGGTGATTTGCCAGCCTGCCTCGTCATCCGCGCGGCCGCCTACACACACATACAACACGTGCGCGCGATAGAAAATGTATTGTTTTCTCCACTTCTCCTAGGTGGCTTTCGGTTTGCTTTTGTGCAGGCGACGGCGCATCCGTGGTTCGTGGACAAGTTCCCGGGGGAGGTGGCCGCCGTGGACGCGAACGTGGTGGTCGACGGCAGGATCGTGACGGGGCGTGGCCCGGCGCTGGCCATGGAGTTCGCGCTCGCTCTCGTGGAACAGCTCTACGGCAAGGCCAAGGTCGACGAGATGGCCAAACCAATGGTATGTATGTACGTGAAAACGTGAGTTGACTTTGCTAAACCGGATTGGAGAAAAAAGGTAGTAGAAAAAGACAAGTTTGTTTTCATTTTCTTCATTCACCTATACCGTATTGAATTATTGATTAAAAGGAAAAGGACTTGCATAGACTCTTTCAGTCGTCAGTTCAGACTCTTTCATACGGGATCGATTATTTTGATTTTTAAAGAGAAAAAAGAAAGACTGAGTAGTAGTACGTGTTCCAATTGCTGACATGAAAAAGATGTGGAGCATAGGAATGATTCGTTGAGACAAAAACAAGAGGATAGGCAAGACACGGTGATTGGTGGGAATGAGCCCCTCTCAGCTGTATGAGTGTTGCTAATGAATGAGTGCCCATGCTTTCATCATAGTCCTCTACGATGTTTATCCACAAAATCATGTTCCGAAAAGGACAGTTATCTGCAAATAAACCCAAGCCTACAGTAATGCTAGCTGCTAGTGCTTGCTCTGTCTTGTGACGTCAACAGCTCAGCGAGAAATCACCAAGCCAGCTCTCTGGAAAGCTTGGAACTTTTCAGCTGTTTTCTGTATTTTTGCTACAATATAAAAACAAACCGATTCCTGTGCATCTGCATTCCAAAGAGCCTCAAATTCTAGAAACCAAAATTTAAATATCGTTAAACTTCAATGCATGGACTGAACCAACCGCCATGTCTGTCTGTTCTTGTTTAGATGGTCAGGTTTGAACCCGGCTACGCCTTTAAGGAACTGAACCCGGTTCAATGGCGGTGCAGCGGCACACCCAAGGTAAATTGCATGGCTGCATCTCAGTCTTCAACTCCTCGTCTCAGAAACATGGTGGGTGACTCCTGTGAACCCATGCACTGCACATATATACTCAGGTCCTGATCCCGGTGGCCAATGGGAGCGAGGACATTGAGGTGATCGTGACCATCGACGTGCTGCGCCGGGCCAAGGCGGACGTCGTCGTGGCGTCGGCCGAGGGCGGCGCCGACGCCGAGGTCGTGGTCGCGCTCCACGGCACGAGGATTGTCGCCGACGCGCTGCTCGACGACGCCGTCGCCGCCGGCCAGCAGTTCGACCTCATCATCGTGCCGGCAAGTCGCGCCTTCCCTGCATCGCTTTGCTACCCTGCTCGACACTGTCGTAGCTGGCATGACGCTGGTGGAAATGTGCAACTGCATCCCTGACTGTCTTTTGCTCACGTGGACCAGGGTGGCATGCCCGGCGCTAAGACGCTAGCGGGCACGGAGGCGTTCGTGGCGCTGCTGAAGGCGCAAGCGGCGGCGGGCAGGGCGTACGGCGCCATCAGCGAATCCGCCACGGCGGAGGTGCTGGAGCCGCACGGCCTGCTCGAGGGCAAGAAGACGACGGCAGACCCCAGCGAGTGCAGCGGGAGCAGGGTGGTGGTGGACGGGAACCTGGCCACGAGCAGGAGCCCCGGGACGGCCATGGAGTTCGCGCTCGCCGTGGTGGAGAAGCTGCTCGGCGCCGGGGCGGCGAGGGAGGTGGCGGAAGCCCTGCTGTTCGTCTGACCGGACGAACCAGGGGAACGGAGCTGTGGGGGCCGGCCAGCGAATCGTGCTCGACGGAAACAACTTTTTATAGTACAGAAGTGATATAAAACTCCCCGATTTTGCGTACATCCTTGAACAATCGCACGACTGATCGGTGTTTGTGTGCCAGTTTATTTACATGTCAGACTGGCATTGCTTAAGGCGGAAAACGGGATCACCCAAAGGGCTTCGAAATCATTCCCGAACGAAACCGCTAGCGAATCCAAACGGAAACCCTTCACGTCACGTTAGTACGTTGTAGTAATTTGCTAACATTTACTATGTTATCTCTCATCGAATTATGAAAATTATTGAAATTTTCATGAAAAATAGTACATATAAAATCTAATCCTTTGCCCGGAGGAGGAAAAAGGATTGCTTGAAAACTGCTTGAAGAAGCTAAAGGAAACTGCAAGGATGGTGTAACTAATTTTATTACTCCAAGATGTGCTCAGGCACGTCGTCTGAAGTCCTGTCACCTCCCTAAGGCTGTTCATGAGAAGGCTGACACTCTGGTGGAGAAGCTAGGCTCCAAACAGTCAGCGCTCAACTGGTGGGGAGAACTCGATAAAGCTCCTAACAAAATGTAATAGAGCTTCTAGTTTTATGTCTGGAGTTTTGCTCATTAGTTGCTTTTAGTTTGCTCTTATGCTGTCGGTAAGCCCATTGCTGGTGAGCGTGGGTGTTTTGGAGTAAGTAATCAAAACTGTGTTGTAAACCTGACATGGTCTTTTTTATATCAAGTGAGAAGGCCGGGGCGTTTGCCCTCAAACTCTAAAAAAAATAGTACATATAAAATCTATATATTTTTTAGATTGCGAGGGCACAAAGACTAGTACTGAAGACATTTCGAGAGCCGTATTTAGGTTGTGTGACCAAAAATGTCTTCGCAAATCATGGACCATGCTTAAGCCAAAGTAAAGACTTACCAAGCCACATTAGTATGACCTTATGTGCCTCGCGTATCTAGATGGCACGACTTGGAACGACACGAATCAGAGATAGCATCCAAGCCCCACATATATGTGTTCGTACCTATAGTGTTTGAAATAAGTGCATCGTATGTTCTCTAAAAGGGACTTGCCAAAATTCAGGTGCCTAAATTTTAGTTTTTCTTTCATGCGATGGTTAGTGCACACGGTTTATACTAAAATGACATTTTTTCTTCCATTGCAATTTCTATAGGCGCATTGTGCGGTTTTCGAACACGTGTTGCTTGAAATCATCCTAAAATTTAGATACCTGAAATATAGGAAAAGTATAAAAATTATTCGTGAATCGCTAGAGTATTTCCATGAGCCTTTTGAAAGTTTGCTCTCTAAACTATCATTTACAAAGGTACTACATGAGTAAAATTCGTCTTCTAATCTACTTACTCTTTAATGGTTTTTTATGTGTTATATGCAGTCTAACCTTATTTGTTTCGCTGAAAATTCAAGTTGAAAATATTATTCGTTGATTTATTATGAGGGAAAATCAATATACCATATAGATAATAAGCCATGATGATAAGTTCAAGTGTGGCTGATCAGCTAATATTACTTTTCAAGATTATCTTTTCATCATTATTAGTTAGCGAGAAATCCAAAAACTATAGTGTGCCCAAACCGCACACGAGAGGAGAGGTTGCAGGGCACCGCCGGCTGGCCGCTGATTGCTGAAAGCGTAGCGGCATCGAAGTGAGGCACAGCGCAACACCCACGAGGCCACGGCACAACACGAGTCACGGCCAATAGTTTACGCCGGAAAACGACGGCGACGGCGACCCTACTCGTTGCCACCTGACGGCCGCCGCCCGCGCCATGACTGGTGACTCAGCTCGCGACGACCCGAATCCGCGGCCACGTAGTCCTCCACTCCCACGACGGCAACTAGCAACTACTGGAGCAGTAGAAGGCAGTTGCCTGATCTCCGGATTCCAGAAGGAAAGCGGCGGAACGCGCCAGACAAGACGGATAGAGACCAACCCACCTCTCCCGGACTCCGCGCACCGCCTTTCCGCCGAGCAACAAGCCAAGAATCCCGCGGCGATTCCGGATGGCCGCCGCAGCGTCCTCGCTGCTGCTGAGGCGTGCCGCCACATCCGCCGGCGCTGCCTCGCGCGGCCTGCTCCTCGCCCGCGCCTTCGCCTCTGGCGCCGGCGATAAGGCCAAGCGGGTGCTGGTGCCGGTGGCCGCCGGCACGGAGCCGATGGAGGCGGCGGCCACCGCCGACGTCCTCAACCGCGCCGGCGCGCGCGTCACCGTCGCCACCGCCGACCCGCCGGGCGACGACGGACTCGTCGTCCGGGCCGCCTACGGCGTCAAGCTCGTCGCCGATGGCCGCGTCGCCGACCTCCAAGGGGAGGCCTTCGACCTCATCGCCCTCCCGGTGCGTTCACCTCCCCCCTCTGGTCACTTTCACCATGCCGTCCGTCAGTGTCGGCCCTGTCACGCACGCTCACAGATTGCTTCGCTCCCTCGCCGTTTTGCGCTGATGGTCAGTGGATAAACTTGTGTGCTGTAGGGAGGAATGCCTGGATCAGTTGGCCTCAGAGACTGCAAAGCGCTGGAGAAGATGGTCAAGGCCCACGCCGAGAACGGGGGCCTGTACGGCGCCATCTGCGCCGCGCCGGCGGTGACGCTGGCTTACTGGGGCATGCTCAAAGGCCTAAAGGTGCGACATTGACCGGCAGGCATTCTGTGCGCTTGGAATTGGAATTAGAAAGTCAAAGTGGCGGCTCATTCTGTTATTGCAGGCGACCTGTTATCCGTCGTTCGTGGAGAAGTTCACTGCAGAGGTGATACCTGTGGACTCGAGGGTCGTGGTCGACAGAACTGCCGTCACCAGCCAGGGTCCAGGAACAGCGATCGAGTTTGGTCTTGCCTTGGTGGAGAAGCTGTATGGCAAAGAGAAGATGGAGGAGGTTGCTGGCCCTTTGGTAAGCTACATTACAAGCCATGAGACTCATTGTATGCCGTAATGGTTATTGTTGACAAGGAAGCTGAAATTTGCTAAATTGTATCTGTAGTTATTTTGTGTCAAGCAATTGTGTTACTAATCTGTGGTTTCATCCAACAAGTTATAGAGTTGGCCACATTAGAATTTTGTTTAAATCTGACATGATCTACTATACAAGTACTTTCGTTACCTGATGATTGCACAATTGTTATCCTTCAGTACTTGCGCCCTCAACATGGAGATGAATATACCATAGAAGAGCTTAATTCGGTTGAATGGAAATGTGGTAGCACACCTCAGGTATGAGATGGAACCCAACTTCATCTGGAAACAAAGAAATGATCGTATCCATTCATTTAGGTTACTTTCTCATTTTCTTTCTCATGGAACTGATGTCATTTACATCAATTGCTTCTGATAAGAGTAACTTATTGCGGCCTGCTTTGAAATATGCTCCCCATGTCCTCCAGCAATCTTGTTTTGACTCACTTTTAACAGTATAGCAATCTGCCCTAAAAACTGTTACTAGTAATCTGTTACTGGTGATTACTGAGTCATAGGAATGTGGAGAAACTTTTGCATTAATATGGGAGGGGCAACTTTTTCTTTCTTCCTACCTTTTTGAGATGGAGGTGCACAAACTTGTGTACATAGTAGGATAGTGACTGACTAAGAACAACGACCTTCATGAACCACTTTTTCTTTTTGGTACGTATGTTGTATATATGTTACATGATTCTATTTATATTCTGGATATGCACCCAGGAGCTCTGCCCTTCATTCCCTTCAGTAACAGAGAAGAGAGTTTTCAGTAGGAACCAGTCTAGTTGTGTTTCTAGTTTCTTCCTGTGGTGCTCCTGTCATCCTGAAACCAGTTGGTTGATTGTGTTTGGTTGGTGCTGTTTTAGCCTCACCTTTGTTTGTGTACCTCTTTTCTCTCTCAATGAAATAACGTGCAATGCGTCGTTCGAGCAAAAAGAAGGCTGCTGGCAATGCTAACTTTTTTTTATATGATCCTAATGTTTTCTAATTATGGTGTATTAACTTGAACTTTTAAATATTTGCTGATGCTTCTCCCTTTTATTTTATGTGTCTCTAGGTTCTTGTTCCAGTTGCTAATGGTTCAGAGGAAATTGAAGCTATCAATTTGATAGATGTGTTGCGTAGAGCAGGAGCAAATGTTATTGTTGCATCAGTGGAGGAGAAGTTACAAATTGTGACCCGTCGCCATAAGTTTAATCTAATTGCTGATATGATGTTGGATGAAGCCACTGAAATGCAATTTGATTTGATTGTCATGCCGGTATGTGGCTGCTGAGTGTTATTTCCATTAACCGGGTATAACTCTTTAAGGGTCTCTCCCTGACAAAAGCATTCTATCTGTAAACAGGGAGGTTTGCAAGGTGCTCAAAAGTTTGCTAGTACAAAGAAACTTGTTGAGTTACTCAAGAAACAGGCAGAATCAAATAAACCATATGGTGCAATATGTGCGTCTCCAGCTCATGTGCTTGAGCCACACGGTTTACTGAAGGTACTCGCCCCAATGATAATATGCGCTTGTTAAGCATTAGTCCTATCTTTTATCCTCAGTTCAATATCATCAACAGTAATGCAGAAAACCAGGAACAACACTTATAGTTTCATTGAAACAGAATAGTGTATGAACAAAAAGGTGCAAGGTGTATTAACTTTGAACTTCCTGTGTCATTGTAGGGCAAGAAGGCGACAGCATTTCCACCTATGTCACACCTGCTTACAGATCAGAGTGCATGTGAGCATAGGGTTGTTGTAGATGGTAACCTTATCACCAGTAGAGCCCCAGGCACTGCGACAGAGTTCGCCCTAGCCATTGTTGAAAAACTGTTTGGTCGAGATAAAGCTGTCAGTATAGCAAAGGAGTTGATCTTTATGTGAAATATTGCACTGACCTGGACACCTGGTGGTGTGAAAAGCATAATAATGTGGATAAAATAAACATAACCGAAACGTGTTAATCATGCTTCTGGTTCTATGCCTGAACTGTTAAACACTGCAAACTGTGAGCAAAGAATGTACATCTTGCATACTGTAATCGAAAGGTTACTGTGACTCGTTACTTGTAAATACGTGTCCAGTCTGTTCATAGAAAGACAAAGTGGAGGTGCTGCCTTCCCACCACCTACCTGCTCTGCCTCTGATCATCATGATTTATAAGCAGAGTTTAGAAGCTGTTTGGTCAATCAAGACAACACAGGGCACTGACAGAAATCTGGTTGTCTTGTCATGGTAAACTCTATTGATTTGATAAGCATTGCACTTTTCAATGTAAGAACTCTTTTACCCTCCTTAGAGTTTTTTCCTGCTGTTATGTGTAGGAACTTTATTATCCTCGTTAGTAAAGTTTTTTTTCCCCTTTTTTGGCTGTTATGTGCATTTTTTAGATGTACGATTCAGATAGGGAAAACAACTACTAATATGTAAGACACAAAAGTATACTCTTGAAAGCATTCTGTGTCATTTCTTGACTTGGAATCTGTGGCATCCTCCAGAATTCTTGAGAAAAGCTTAGGTGTGTTATGATTATGATTGTCACTTTCGCATCAGGAATACTAGTTTGTGGATTAGAAATAGCATAATCATAAAGCTACAAGAAAGTAGCATCTTTCCCTTTTGTCCTGAGCGAGAGCGATAAGTGGCTGCGTTGTGTGGATCACTTCTGCTTTGGCGAGTAGAAGAAAATGCGGTGTTCTAACCAATCTATGATTAGATTCCTGCAATAGATGCCTGTCCCATTCATACATGCCTTGAAGTGGATGAAGGTTCTCTGTCGCATTATATGATAACCCTCCAGTTGGTTGTAACTGCATATCACTTGCACTTTATATGTTGTTTAGCATCCCTCTGAGTTCAGATCAGCATAACTTTTGCTAGTAAAGATTTGTCCCTTCTACCTTTCATCAAACGGCCTATATTTTTAGGTCTTTTTAGTCTGTGGAGAGGGTAGGTTCTGAAAAAGGCAGTAACAGTTAACTATTGGAAACTCAATAGAAACTTCGTTATCGATAGGTTTACTCAGCACTTGTGTATTGTTGCTTATATGCTTTCCCATATCATGCATGTGGACACTGACCAGAGGATAGTTTTAGCACTACTGCTAGTGCTTGAGCATTGTGGGCAGAAGCTTGTGTATTTATATTCTGATCTGAATTCCCCTTTTGTTCAAGTGCATTGGTCCTTCCACTTTGCCCATCGCTGCTTCGCATATCTGTATACTATAATGTATCATGGTGACGAAATTGACTACAGAAATACTGCTGACTCATGCTAAGACATTTGATTTTAATAATACAAAAAATACTTCGCTATTTTATAATCTGTCAATGAGGAATAAAGACATACACTTACCAAGACTGTGCCCCTGAAATTATTAAATTGAAAAAAAAAAAACAAGGCTCTCCGAGCTCCAGGTGTTCAAGATTGTCCGTTGGCTTAATAAGTTATCAGCTAATCCTTGTTGCTATCACGTTTGAGCTGTGTAGCCAATCACTTTTGCTTCCTTCTGATACAGAACTTGCATCTATTGAAGATTGCAAGCAACATCTAAATGTTCTTGTCACTAATGTATCTATTTTGGAGGACCACCTCACCAGAGCCTCCATAAATGACTCTTCAAAGAAAGTGATTGGTTTGTATTTTTGTTTAATTCTAAATATTGACGTCCAACGCTTAATATTCTTTTCCAAGTGGACCAATGATATATGTTTTAGGGCAGACTGGTGACATCTGCTTCATTACCTGATGTGTCCCAGCTGCAGCATCAAATCATTTGGCTGTTTTTGCTTTGTGATTTGTTTTGATAGTCATGTCTTGCAAGGTTCATGCATGTGTACTTAAAAGAGTTGTCAACCATGTTGCAGTACTTATATAATTAGACCTATTGACGGTTATACGGTCGCCAAATTAAGAATAGACTTGTTGAAGGGCTACAAGTCAAACAAAAAGAATGGGTTGGAAACATCACTGTTTATTAAATTATAAAGCCGAGGACAGATGTTGGCATCCATGAACTATTCACCTATAAAGGATTGAAGTCATCCAAACAGAACGTCATGTCATGAATTATTTATGAGCTATGAAGACGGTTTGGAAAGCAGAATTGTATATGAAATGCTTGATACCCTATATTAGTCAGAGAGAGCCAAGGAGGATGGTTGAAATGGCAATGTCAAGATACCTAGAGTTGTGTTGATATCACCCTAATAAAAAAAATAGATTGTGGCATACAGTTGGTTGAACTACTGGAGCAATACATATATTTTATTATGTTTTTGCTAAAAGAAGCTACCAAATAGCATGCTCTCTAAAAAGTCCGGCAGAGACATGGAAGAAAAAGGAAGGAAATTCACAGGGTACATCAACAGAAGCATCTTGTTGTGCTGATCCTATTTTTTGGATGCAAGACCCAAGAAGGCATGAGACCATTTCATTCTGAAAATCTGTGAAGACTTTTGCAGTAAAATTGAACTTGAAAATGTTTTCAAGGACAGATTCCTTATGATCCATTTTATATTGAAACTACATCCTAGAAATTCTAGAAACGATCTCCCTTTATTTCGTGGCATTTGGGGGAGGTGGGCCATGGTTATCTTCTCCCGCCATAAAATAACTTGCATTTTGGAATAGATGTGCTTCTTCTTCTTCTTCTTCTTTTGCATTTTCTGTTACAGTTATAGATAATGGCTCTTTCTAACTAAATTAGCATCGGCTTCATATGTTACATCATCATCATCATCCATGAGTGCTGCACTGTACTTGAGTCACATTAGCTCATCAGTTCTAAGTTCTGACGTCACATTATGGACTTAATGGCCGAACAATTTGGAATTGTTCTTGTCTACTGAAGGTGTCATTACGTCAGGGATAGGTGGGAAAATTTGAACTTGCCAAGGTGTTGATATGTCAGCGCTTCTATTAAAATTCAAGTTGCTTTAATTTTGTTACGATTAACTTTATCTACTTTAATCAAATTATAGGAAAATTCATCAACACGTACATTGTGAATCTATTTGATGCAACATGAAGTATATCTTGATATCGTATTTATTTGGTATTTTTGAGGTGTTTGTGTTAAGGATGAAGTCAAATTTTGAATCTCTAACTTACACGACTATCCGGTTCTCAACCATAAATTACAAAACTACATACTAAACACCCTTCATACTGAAACCGGATAAATTTGGTCCTCCTGTTATTAACTGTATAGTTCTACAGGTGGTTTCCTATGTTTCTGAAAGTAATAAAGATTTGATTTATTCTTTAAAAATGTATATCTCATCTATTGTAAATCAAGTAAATATATAAGTAGTCCTTATTATTTTATAAAAAATATAATTTGTCTATTTTCGCTATATATTTAGAGTTGCTTGAATTTATTTATTTGTATTCTTATTGTTCTATTGCTTGTAGTCATGCTTATTATTTATTTAATCATCGTTTTGCACCGTATAAGACTTGGAGATTGACCAAGATGATCTAGCAGACTGAGTGTATAGGAAGACGTGGAATTTGCTACAACCCTGTAAATAACATGCTTGTATGGATCCTATTCAAGCATTGGATGGCTAGCGCTTTTACTTTATGTTAATTGTCTGATTAGATTATAGGTTTCAAACAAGACAGTGTCTCCATGCGATCAACTCGCTATGCAATCAACATAAGCATAAGACAAAATGATAATTTAGATGAAACTATAGGGCTGACAGCCGACTACAAGGAGCAAAATACTAGGGCCCATGAATGAATAAGATTCACATAACTCCAAATAGAGCACCAGCATGTAGATAATATCATTTTTCTGATTTAAGATAAATTTGTTATAGGATTTTAGAGATTAAATCATTTCTTATTATTTTAGAAATTAAAAATTCATCTTTAAAACTATCTAGAGAATTAAATTTATCTGGTTTTAAATAGTTGAAAAGCGTTCAGTAACCTAATCTCGTAATTCAGGATTCAAAATCAAACAGAAATGCAAGTTGTAGGTTGGAAATTGACTTGGCCTAAGTTATTAGAAAACAAAACTAAAACCATCTCCATCTTGGAACAGAGGGAGAGAGTACAACAAAGTTTTTTTTAGGAAACAGAGTACAACAAAGTTAAATTGGCATTTGTTTCGAATGCTACATCACCCATGCATGTTGCTGTACTTTTAAGTCCCTGTGCAAACTGCATTAGCCAATTCCAGATTCAAACGATTTTTCTATTGCGACGTGTACGGACTCGCATGGTGTCAATAAATCATCCTTTCCTCCTACGACCTAGAATTTTCTCTCTTTTCTTTTTTGAAAGAAATTTTCTCTCTTTTCTCAATTTATTTATCACTCCTTTATCTTTCATTTTTGTTTCCTCTCTCTATCCTTTGCATTTTATTTCTCACTTCTTCTTTTTTTCTCCTTTCATTTTTCTTTGCTTCTTTTTTATATTAATCTGCCTATTTTTTATTCTATATATTGTGAACAGATCTTAAGATCGAGAAATTTAACATAAGTTGTGCTTGTGCATAATGTTTTTGGAGAACAATAAAAGCTTATGCGTATAAGTTATCTATAAGTTACAAAATTTATTATGTAAAGTCGTGATATAAAATTATGTTGGGAAATTATAAACTTGTTGACTAATAGTTATGAAAGTTGAGTTTTAAAGGTTCGCAGAAAAGTTGTGATGATAAGCCACGTATAATTAATATAAAAATATTAAAAGGGTATCGATAGTAGTTGTGGTCATAAGTTATGCTCCGCAAAACACTATGCATAAGAGTATGAATTGTAACTTTCCAAAATTCAAAAGTTGTGAGTTTCAAAAAAAAAAATCAAAAGTTGTGTACAGAAGATATGTTTTCCAAAAAAAGAGAAAATCGTAGGATTATCCCATCGTTTGTTCGATTCTAATTGACTGTTTGGAACGTAAATTTTTTACAGAAATTTTAAAAAAAAATACAGAAGTGGTGGAGAAATCTTATACAGGGAAAAAAGTAAGGAAAAAAAATAGGAACACAAAATTCCTGTCGCCCTAATCGTCGACTAATGAGTGGAGTCGGTCAGATTAGGATGACCAAATGAGGGAAGAAACCTGCAATCACACACAAACGCACCCCAAAATCGTATGAACAAACAAGAAATTCCCGTGGCGCTGTCCGGAAGGTGAAAGAATCCCAAACAATGGTGCAAGGAGGCCAAGCAACAAGCAAACCCAGCAAGCAACATAGAAAATGTGCAACGAGCAGTCCTTATCCTCTACGTCAATCGCAGAAAAACAATCTCAAAATCAGACAAGAGCACTCAAACACAAAAGGCAGGCACATACATATATTCTCCCTCGCTCTCAGACCCTTTCCTCTCAAAAAGAGCAGAGCTATTGTTCTAGAGCTGGTCGTCTTCCTCCTTCCTCCAGCATTATTCTGACGAGACCTCCGCTTTGCCTTGGTCTTTGCCATCGCAGAAGGCAGAACACGAGTTCCTGAGAGCCACAGACCAAAGACATCACCAA
Organism: Themeda triandra; assembly: GCA_018135685.1. NCBI lineage: Eukaryota > Viridiplantae > Streptophyta > Magnoliopsida > Poales > Poaceae > Themeda > Themeda triandra. The sequence goes on along the minus strand of JAENPR010000084.1, from coordinate 228,131 downwards.
TCACCAAGAGCTAGCTACACCGGGAGCTAGGTGAGGGAAAGATCACACATATCATCCATCGCCTGCATCTGCGTGATTATCTCAGAAGAGATCGAAGATGATCCCTTTCATAAAGATGAAACCTTCGCTCCACTAAAGCTCCGGGAGGAGGACGTACGCAACAAGCAAGCTCACCGAAGCCACCAATGGATCAGCGAAGCCAAGCAGCAAGGCTGGGCAGCAAGGCGAGCTCGGAGCGGAGGATGCTGCGACGCGTGAAGCTCCCCTTCTGGTCCTGCCCTCCAAACCGGCCTCCAGGCACCTGAGAGCGCCCCAGCTGGTCTCGTGCTCCCCTCCCTCCCTCGATCTCCCTCCACCCTCCTCCCCTGTCTTTCTTGCCTGTTCGTGTTCTTCACTCACCTCTCGGATCTCCAACCCTGCTTGCCTGCCTGTCTGACTGCTGCTACAAGACATGGTTCTGCTTTTCGTGTGATCTCGTCGCGAGCCTGTCTGCCGGTGCCGCCGGTGCCGGTGCCCCCTTGGGAGACGAGCTCCTGTCTGGCCCGTGTTCTTGGGAACCAGGGCCTTGGTGCTGCTGCCTCGCTGCTGTTCCTTGTCCAAGCTTGGGAAACAAAGGTGCTTGGACTTTGCTGCCTCCGAGCCGATCCTCTCGTCTCGTGTGTGAAACATTCTGGAGGCGCGTTCTTGGCCCTTGTGGCCGCAAATTCTTGGATCCACGAGCTGTCCTGTCTCTGCCGATCGCCTGCCCTGAGCCCCTGTTCCATCGGAAAAGGCAACATCTCTTGCGTGTTTGACAGTTGACATCTGCCGAGTTAGTCGTTATATACAAGTAGTTGCCAGCTGCACTGTTATGTTCTTGTGCCTCGCGGATCGTCGTCGTCGTGGTCATCCTGGAAGCTTTTCACGACGACATCAACGACATGGGCTCCGTCCCCTTCGCCGACGCCGGGCTCTTCGACGGGTTCTACGGCGGCTATGGACACGACGAGTACGGGCTCGTTAGCCAGCTGGGAGCGTCGTCGACGTCGCCTGTCGTGTTGGACGGCGGCGGCGGTCTGCTGGACGCTGCGGCCTCCACGGAGGAAGAGGCGCCGATGAAGAGGAAGGGTGAACACCGCCGGGACGACAAGGCTGCGGCAGCCCTCAAGAACCACAGCGAGGCGGAGCGGCGCCGCAGGGAGAGGATCAACGCGCACCTCGCCACGCTCCGGACCATGGTGCCCTGCTCCGACAAGGTCAGTGCCTCTGTCTCCTTCCCGTGCACCTAGCTTAGTAGTAACTTGTACCAGTGCGGCAGCTTTCTAGGCGCCGACGCGGTGGCTGGGCTCGTTGCACCGGCGCGCCGGGCTGCCCGTCCGCCGTCCGTTGCCGGCGATGGTGACGCGGCTTGGCGGTGCCGCAAACTTGGTCACCGACTCACCGTGGTGGATACTGGGCCGAATCCAGTGAAGGAATGGCCCAACCATATCGTGGCTCTAGGCCCAATTTACATTTATAGTCAGATAGCCCAGATCGAACCCAACCCGAAGCTGAGGCCCAACAAACTCTATACCTGGCGTGCATGCAGATGGACAAGGCCGCGCTGCTGGCGGAGGTGATAACCCACGTGAAGAAGCTCAAGGCGACCGCGTCGCGCATCCGGGACCACTGCGCCGTCCCGGCCGACGCGGACGACGTCGCCGTCGAGCTAGTCCAGGGCGCGCCTCCTCCATCTACGACGCCCGGCGGCGGCGTCCTCGTCAGGGCGACGCTGAGCTGCGACGACGGCGCGGACGTGTTCGCGGAGGTCAAGCACGCGCTGCGGCCGCTGCGGCTCCGCGTCGTCGGCTCCGAGGTCACCACGCTGGGCGGCCGCGTCCGCTTCACCTTCCTCATCATGTCGTCGTCGTCGTGCGGCGACGTGGGCGCTGTCGTTGAGTCGGTGCACCAGGCGCTCCAGTCCGTGCTCGACAGGGCCAACTCCGCGCTCGAGTTCGCGCCCAGGGCGTCGCTTCTCAACAAGCGCCGGAGGGTCTCCACGTTCGAGTCCTCTAGCTCCTCTTCTTGAACCTTGACCGATCATCTCGGATGACTGATTCAGAAAGACGATCGAAGACGTACGTGCATGATGCAAGCGTCATCCATCAGGAGCTAGTTAGGTTATCCTCCATGAGCAATGTTCGTTGTGTGCTCCACTGGCTATGGTAAACAGAAGCTGTTACATGCACTGATTTATTTACAATTGCTACCTACGTTTACTACGGTAACTGCATGATGAAGAATGATTCCCAGCACACACTGATGAGTTATAGTGATTGTGTTGTTGTTTTACCTTTTACTTGTTTTGTACGAACATTTTGATCCTTGCATGCTTTATGCTTAATTACTACGTACTATTACTACTACTTTTGGAAGAGGATTATTACTCCCTGTGCAATTTAAATTTAGTTACTGGATAGCTGGCATCCGGCCCCAGTAACTTTATGTATGCTAATTGCAGGTGCAGCTTTTTACTCGATGGGTTGTTGTTGTTGTTGCTCACTTCCACGCAGATGCAGATTCAGATTTCTTATTTCCCTGCATATGCATGTGCTGAAGTCACTAACTCAGATTAATGCTGGCCTGCTGGTGAGAGACTGAGAGTGAGAGCTCGATCTCAGTCTCAGCTACCGAGCTGATAAGCAATAACAACTGAACACTCGTATGTACGTTGTTAGAACGATCGACGATGATGCTGGTTTTTCAAATTTTGAATCTCCGAAACATGTATCTCTGACCGTGACCAACAATGCAACTCTCCGTCGATTTTCAAATTCGAATATATTGCGAACAACTGGTTACCATCTGAAACACTGTTGCACTAGCTAGCTAATTACTAGCGTGCATGCACCTTTATAAAGTATGTTGCTGCAAACAGTAGACCAATATATGTATCATATCAGAAAAGAACCTATATATATAATATATACGGAGACGCGGGACGTTGCATGGGTATGTACGTAGCAATAGGATTGTGTAGGAACAATATAATCCAACAGTGATCTCTACTGTGACCTCAACGAGAGACTGAGAGTTGCTGAGGCCGGCCATGCGTGACATGGATCTCAAAGGTGCAGGAGCACAATAAGAGATTCCCCAATCATTCCATGTGTTGCAACAGTCAAATCCACAGAGACTCAGAGAGCATTCATGCAGCAGCAGATCGAATCTACTGGGCCGGCTCCCGGGCGACGCAGACCGACCCATTCCGGCCCTTTGCTTGACCCGTTCTAGGAATCTCTCTTGTATATAGCTGGCGGTTAACCTCGTGCATAGCAAGCACTATTAAACTCGAGTTTATGCAAGCAAGCACTGTTGGCATCTGAAACAGCATATGCATTAGAGCGACTGCAAGAGCTAGGACCATCCATCTCTACCAATCAGTTCATCAGGCTCTACCTAGCTAGCAAGCTAACTTTAAGGGTGGTCTCAACTCTCATTGCAAGCTGCTTTCAGCCGACGAGAATATAATACATACAGTACGCGCCTAGACTGTTGAGTGTTCATAGCCTACGTCATGTTTGCATTGGCCCACGGTGAGCTCTGATGCATGGCTACTGTGTGTTAGGCCATGGCGATCACGAGCTTCTGCATGAGGTAAAATGTTACTGTTAGGACTAGTAATACACAAAACAAGAAGAGGCAGAGAGTAGCTAGCTAGCAGTAAAACAAACAATTTGATGATATTTTGAGAATTGAATAACATATCCTACGTACCATCTGGAGGAATAAGAAAATGGTGTGGAAGGGAATGAGTTGGACTAGGTTCTTTTCAGATCCCCAAAGAGCACTATATAGAGTAAAATAATGTACTATAATGCAGAGCGCATGCAGCAGGGTTAGCTCCCAAAGAATGAGCAATAAACAAGCAATCAGAAATCAGCAGTAGACTAGTGGTCTGCTTCCCTTCTTCATTGCCTGCCTGATGATGCACAGCAGCAGATGGTTAGCTAGTGCAAGCATCATGCATTGCATGATGTGGTATTGACGATGGATTAAGTAACGATCGAACAGTCTGGCACTGCTGCATCATAATATTGGCTCCTCAACTTGGTGAGCGCGCGACTCACATAGTCACATGTGGCACTCACAAAATATATATATGCTTTACTACGGCATTGAGATGGATCCATCGTCTGGTCTCGCGTGATTCGAATAGATTAGATTCTCTTTGTACATGGATTATTCTAGCTACAACCGTAATTTAGTCGGAATTATATATACGTGTACGACTCTACTAGTTAGAGACCTACTAATTCACTATAGTACTTCGTCCGCTGCCAACTGGATAGAGCGAGCGCCGATCCTGATGATGAAGAAGATTATATATTATTGTGTATCAATCAAGTTAATATCTACTTTCAGGTAGGAAGAATATAGGATGCGCCGCATGGGAGGTCGTGAGACGGATCGTACCCGGTCCACTCGCGCGCTCCAGCTATACATCGACCAAACAGCAGGCAGCCAGCGGCCAGCTCAGTCTACTGCACAGGTGGTGTGTGGTCGTGTGCAGCTGCATACGTGCATGCTAGTACTGTAGTATTTTAGAGTGTACTGTATACATTACGTACAATAATACAGCTTGGTTTGGGCAGGGCAGGCCCTGGATTTGTTCCCTTGCGCCGTGCGCCCGTGGACGAGGCTGGCGAATAATGGCCGCGGTCCCGTCCGTCCCCGGCCGGACCCGGACTGGGAATGCCGGACAAGCGCCGCCCCGCCCCGGCCGTAGAGACAGGCCGCCCCCTCGGCGCCCGTCTGAGGGCTGTGATATCGACGATCCTCGATCGATCCGCCGGGACAGCGGCCAGGAAACCGTTGGAGTTGGCCGCGGAAGTGGGCGCGCCGCGCGAGGATCACAGAGGCCACTACTGTTGCCGGGTATTGTCGATCGCACTCGCGAAGGTAGTCAGATCCATGCTCTGTCAGTCAGCGTGATACTGCTCTCCTCGATAGCTAGAAAGTCGCGCGTTGGCTCAAGAGCCATGCACCGGGGTTTGACGAGAACCTATTTCCATGCAGTAAGGGCAGTCTCAATGGTAGACACTGTACATAATATCTAAGAGAGAATTATTACATGTAGAAACCATCCTTTCCAACCTATAGTTTCTATAGCAGCATTAATGCAACAGATAAATTGAATGTAGCATACAAAAGAGATGGATCGACTGTGGCAACGACTCTGTGCAACAGGCTGCCACATTTTAGCGGCCACAATTCAACATGCAACACGCTGGCAAAGCAACGGCAGCCAAAACACTTCCAGAACCATACATTTTTAGTACCATATATTAACTAATAATAGCAATCCATAAATAAAGATAGTAGGCATCACATTGTTCATAACAGATGGCATCATCCATCGTCACAGGTAGGTTCATATAGTTGGGCAACAAAATAACTAAAGTTCGTGATATATGATATAGTATATAAAAATAGTAAGTTGTCATCATTAGGTTGCATGGCATAATCTATGGTGCACACCATCATCTCAGGAAGGATAAGACGTCCTCCAGAAACCATCAGACTGCACAAGTCCTCCAGAAGCCATCAGGTACCACAACATCATCCTACAAGTGAAAAAAAAAGAAACAATATATGGAAAAACATAAGCATGTATAGCATCATAGCAAACCATATTGCTTCTACTGCTTTCACACAAATGAATTTCAGATTAATAAATCATTTCCTGCAGCCATTTTGTTTCTACTAACAAGGAACTTTCATCTTGGGCCTTGTTTAGATCGCCAATTTGGCATGCCAAATTCAGGCGTTCACACACTGTAGCGCACTGTAGCAATTTTGTTTGTATTTGTGAAATATTGTCCAAATATTGATTAATTAGACTCAAAAGATTCGTCTCATAAAGTACAATAAAACTGTGCAATTAGTTTTTGATTTCATCTATATTTAGTACTCCATGCATGTACCACAAGTTTGATGTGACCGGGAATCTTCTTTTTGCATAGTGTCAAAGTTGGGAGTTTGGGGTGGTCTAAACAAGGCCTTGTATTACCCACTAAATGGAAGTTTTCTGGAGTATTGTTTGAGTTCAGCAAATTGGTAAACCCTCCTTGTGGGTATATATCCTAAATAAATGAAAAGTGAAGTTCATATAAATAGATGTACAACATGGCGACAGCATGGACTAGTTCATATAAATAGATAATGGCCTCTACCAATATGTGAGTATTTTTGACAGCAACGGAACATATCTAAATATATTCTGAAATCTACCAATAATGGTCTCTACCAACAGTAAATATATTCTGAACTCTACCATTCTGAAAACTGAAGGCAAAGCAACAGTAAGTAGCTTATTTGACCAAGATGCTCTTATTTCCCCTCTCTAAATGCTATGCTATCTTTGGCAAAAAAAAAATGTGGTACTGTACAGATTGCTCATGAAGTGGTGTTTTGCTGGATAAAACATATCTAAATATAGTGCTCTCATGCACAACAGAATGGCACAGGATATTATATAAAGTGGCCCCAGAATTGGACCGAACAAAAACTATTGCACATCTATACATTGCAAGCTAAATATAGAGAAGCATCATGTTTGAACAATAAAACTGTTACCCTTCACTTGAACCCATCGGAGATGAACTTTTCCACCACTGAGGAAAACCGGCGGCTCGAAGACTCTCAAGTGTTGGAGATGGAGCTGCTGCTACGGCACTGGGTTCACTGACAGCCGAACTCATCCTTCAGCAGGGGCAGCGGGAGCGGCAACAGGTTGAGCATTGAGGGCGGCCGGAGCACCCATGCTTCGACCTACCTTGCCATTCCTGGAGCTTGACGAGGGAGGCCGAAGTGGATTCATGTCCGCAGAGAATTGGTATGGATTGGGGGCGGATGGCTAGGGTTTGGAATTGGGGGCTTGGAGAGGAGTATTTGGAGGCAACGACACGGGGTGAAGCACCAATCGAGCGAATTGGGGGCTTGGAGGCGTGGGGCTTGGACCTGCTACACCAATCGAGCCACCGCGGGAAAGAAGATGCTCGCGCGCGCAGGTCCGGCGATGGCGGGAGCAATGTAGCGGGGAAGGAAAACCTGCGCGGGAGAAAAGGGAGCGAGAGAGGGCGAGCGCGCGGGAGGGAAAGGGGAGCGGGAGAAGCATGCGCGCGCGCCATCTCTGCGCGGCGACGGCGGAGCATGCGATCCGGCATTGATGAGCTCGACACCGGTAGTTTCTCCCCAACACGATTTCGGCCGCGTCTACCTGCCTCGTGCCTAGCGTCGACGTCGTTTCCAGATGAAGAAACCGTTTCTCTATTTTCTCCTCTCTCTCTTCTTTTATTGCAGTGCCACATCAGCAAAATATTTATGAGAGAGCCTAATTAATACACATAGAAACCACATTTAATTCCCCATTGGGACTGCCCTAAGAAAAACTATCTCTAGGAGGCGTCAAAATCTCCCCCTACATTCAATGGACAGAGGCTGAGTGTCCGGTGATTAATTGCTACACATTTTTTTGAAAATGGGATAAGTAATCTGTTGGAACAATGAAAATACCCTATATATACTACGTCAGCTTTTTAGTATCACAGATAAGATAAGTTACATGTATGCTCTAATGACCTGTTTGGATCAACTAGTGCTAATACAATTGTTTGTAGATTTAGCTAGCACTGCAAATTAGTTCACCTGTTAGCCTCCTGATTGGACAGATCATTACTAAAAGATAGCTAGCTAGTAACAATTATCCCTATGCATACAAAAACTATATTTAGATCAAAGGCTTTCACCCGACTTTATTGAAAGCTTAATGAAGCCTACGATCATAGTCACTGAGATTACCAGTTTACAGACTCACGCTCATAACATCTCTTTAAACTCTCTAATCACCAAAAGAAACTCTAACTTGTAACTCGATCTGAAGGAACATTTAAGACTAACCGAGTAGCTTAAAGAAGACTACAATTTTAACCTCCATCAACTTCTGAAACGGTGCAGTTTCGCCTGAACAAGATAAGCAAAATACAAGCGCACATAGCAGACAACCTGGATAACAGCTCTTCACTTCTTTTTTCCTCACGCCACCTGGGTCGCTCTCGCTGTCAGCTTTGATATGACTTCATCGGCCTTGGGCTTCAACTTTGGCTTGAATAGAGGCGTCCAGGACTTGACCAGCATCAGAGTCTTAAAAGTTGTACACCGGTGAAGACACCACCTTCTCGTTGAACACAACGTCATTCCTGATCTTCCTGCACAGATGTGAAATATGGTTTTCTTGGTGACACCTTTACAATCTTCGATAATCTCTAGGAAATCTGAACAATTGGTTGGGGATTTTCTCCAGCCAAGATTATCTCTAAAGAAGGACCACAAGAAAATAGCAGGTGGGCATTGAAATGTGATCCGCTGTTTCAGATTCCCCACACAGAAAACATTCTAGAGTACCATACCATTTTTTTATGCTTTAGTTGAACCCTTGATAGAAAAAAACCTATAAGACTCCAAAAAGATATATCATGATAATATATTTAATTACAAATAATGCTTATTTAGTCGATATATTTAGTCAAACTTAAAATTTTAATTTGACTTAACAATGTTTTAGAATTACCGGATTTTAGACGGATCGATAGAGAGCATATACTTAGTATCTAATTATGCAAGCACACTTTTTTACTAGACAGAGTAAATGAGTGAATTTACTTCATTTTTTTCCCTCATGGGACATGGAATACAGTGGTGGTGCCAGTAGTAGTAATCCAATACCAACATGAAACGTGGCCCTTGACTTTACCCTTGATCGATCGATCGATAGATTAAAGAAAGTGTAAGCTAACCAGGCAAGTTCGGGCTCATGATTTGGCACACTGATCCTCCACTTCAGGTAAAGGGGGAGTGGAAAAAAAATCAGAGGCTGCACGCATCCGAGTCATTCCCGATCGATGGTGGGGACAGTCGTCGTGGACTGACAAAAGCGGGGGGCTCCCTTGTCTGCAGTGCACCCGCGTGCGTGACGCAGGCTGACGCCACCAAATATTCCCCCGCACAGGCTACTACTAGGCACAGGACAGCATCATGTTTCCAGAAAGCGAGTCGTCCCTTCCCAGACCAAAAAGGCAAAAGCCACCACACCACTCGGCTTTCTGCCAAAACGAGCAAGCAACCCCCTCACTGACTCACAGTTCCATCTTTGCCAAGTGGCACAGCTAAGATCTGAATGAAATTCCGTATGGATGAATTCTATCATCACGCATCATACTGAAAATCAGAAATGCACTACCAGAAATTAAGATCTCTGCCAAGTTTTTTTTCTCGCTTTCCCTGTGCGGCATTACCAGAAATTAAAGACACAATGACATGACACTATCCAAGTCCAAGAAAAGGGAAGGATATATGAATGAAATTCTGTATGGATGAATTCTATACTCTCTCTTTCCCTATGCGTCATTACCAGAAATTAAAGACACAATGACATGACACTATCCAAGAAAATGGAAGGATTTATGAACATAAAAAGGACCCCCGGCCGGTGCCGGTCGGATCGGAGTGAGCTGCGAATGTGAGCAGCGATGACGCTGGCGCGGCGGCTGCTGAATTGATAAATCCTCGAGTCTTTTCAGGACGGATCGATCGCGCCCGCCCACGCATGCTGACATGGGCTATACATGATCCGAATAAAGCCGGGCGATCTGAATTCTTGCTCGAGGGACCTACACGCACCGTGCATGACGCGAGGGTACGGTATTATCTTAAACTACGGGTGCCGCCATCACATGCATGCATGCTTCCATTAACTTCCATTCCATCGCCAACCCATCTTCATATTATCAGTAATCAGCAGTTATATTAGCAGGGTTGTCTGTCGCTAGTTTCTTGGCATGTACTAAAAACCAGAGCGTTCGTTCAACTAGGAGCTACGCACAGCTCAAATGGCTGTCCGTCGATCGTTTTATTTGCTGTTTGGATCCACGAAAAGCGTTCCTCGTCCTGCTTTTGCTTTCTCTGTGCCTAGGTAGCAAAAATAAATTATTAGCAACGCTAAAATAGATAAATTAAGAGGCAGGCCAGGGTAGGGGCGCATGTGAATCCTAGCTAGGCATCTATATATCGGTGCATTTGGATGATAGATAAACTAAGTGCAAGTGCAAAGCTGAGGTCGTTACGTCGATGATGGCTAGCTGGTTGGTTCATCGGTGATCAAGTTGTGGTGATTGTTTAATACTACTGTTAGTTCAGACGACCAAATTCGATTGGTTGCATATTTGTCAGTCTTTGTGTTGTAAATGAAGAGCTCATAGCTAGCTCATTATATATATTAAAATGGTCTAGCTAGTAACTAGCATTCACATGCATGGTGTTTGATGAGAAGAGATTTTTCTTTCTTTTCTTTTTAAATTGTTTTGATTGGAAGAGAATTTCCCTTTTCGACTTTTATTAGAAAAATTGGCATTTTTCTGTTTCCACGCTAAAAGGAATTGGATCGGAATGCCCTCTTGGCCAAGTGCAACCTCCTGAAAACAGAGAGATCGACTCCATTTACCTTGTTGAAACATGAGAACGAAAGTTTACAGTCTGTTTGGTTGCAAAATAAGATAGGATAGAATGTGATTTCGTTGCTTATACTAGGGACCGGTTTGGATAGAGGGGTAGAGGTTCAGTTCAGTTTCTTTTATTATGTTGTCTTTGGCTGGAGATATAGAATGGATGAGATATATAACAGATCCAATGGCCAATGCTACTATATGTTCCTCTTGTCATTGTTACATAAACGCCCTCCTTCCTTAACCTTGGGCCCATCTTGTCATTGTTCCAGGCGAGCCATTTGCGGTGACTCGGTTCTATGTACACGTTTGACCTGCTTGCCTATAGGTTGTAGGAAGCCACGACACTGCCCCATGCTACTCTGACGAGCCCTCATGGCCTTACCCCGCATGTAGTAGATGCAGCTATGACACCGCCTACCCTAGCCCGTTGCTATGCCTAATCATTCTCGTCTACCCCTTTCATACTTGTACCTATGAGTGGAGATGGTCCTTACCTATCATCATGGTAGGATGAGCTCGTCCAAATTATTTTTTGTACGGACTTATATTAAATGAGTCTCTCTTTGTCATTCTCACACACCCACTAAACAAACACTACCTTACTTACAAATGGGGAGGAGGGGGGGGACCCCTAAGTTAAATATCATGCTCATATATGGTCCTAGGCCCATGACTCTAGGCGTACCCCAAAATATCTCTTATGTAATACCTTCAATCTTCTATCCTAATCTAAAGTGGCCCTATGCAACTACACCAATTTATCTAGTTTACTGCCAACATAGTTGTGTCAGGATATTCTTTTCCCACCAAAAATGAAACACTTCATCCTATTCCTCCATCCCCAACTAGTTGCAACACTACCTCATTTACAGGGACAGAGGAGCGGAGAAGACCAAAGTTAATACAATTTTCACTGAAAAAATAATTTAGATTTATTTTATGTTGCTAACCCCTTGCAACAAACGAAAGTTTATATTTTTGGCTCCATCTGTGTACATATGCTTATCTTTGGTGGAGATAGTAAAATGAACTGGCGTATATAGCATGGCTGGTTGTAGGATGTACGTCTGAAGAAATAGAAGCACAAGAATAGAAGAGTAGTGCAACAAGTAGAAAGAAATGTAGCATTAAAAGCCACCTACAATTTGAGTAAAAATGTTGACCATGAAGTGTGAACATATAAAGAAAGCGGTTGTGATAGAGTGAAGCACGATACTCATGGCACTCAGGGCTGATAAACTAGGATGGTTTAGTGCCATTTAAGAAATTTGTGATGTTCCATTAGAATTAAAGAAGAAAGTGAAAAAATGATTCCTTAGGCGAGAAACTATGTCTACAAGAACCCAAGATATGAAGATTATGACAAATAGATGATCGGTGATAAAATCTAGACTGAACAAAAATATTATAAAAAAAATCACCATAGAAATATAATTTTTATGTGTATTATCTACACGACTTGGTAGCATTCAATCTTTTATTAGCTATACTATATAGGTTTAGGGGTTAAGGATGGAAATACCTATAATAATAAAAAAAAAAACGCATGGAGGTGGCCTTTTGTTTTGGAAATCAGCCGCTTAACGTGTCGAAGTCGCCACCCCTGAGCCGTTCTCGTTTCGCCTCTCCAAAACGTTGGTCACAGCACGCCGGCGCCGGCTGCCGAAGTGGCGAGTGCCGACCGAGAGTGCCGGAACGAGACCGACTCACTCGCGCACGTAGCCACGCAGGGGAAGGAAACACCGAAAGAGGCAGGCAGGCTGGGGCAGCAGGCCACGCGGACGCGGCGTCGGCGTCAGCCCGAGGAGGGAAGCGAACGGAAGAAGCGGGCCGTGGTTTCGGGGGAAAGAGAAGAAAGCCCCCAATCAACCGCGGGTCTCCGGCCCGCGTGGCGTTTACTGCCGGCTCGCTTATTTACTGCCGCCGCCGCCGTCGGCCTCCGCCTCAGTCTCCCGCAAGGCCAATCTACCCCGCTCGCTCGGGCGCCGCGGGCTAGCCTTCCCTTCATCATTCCTTGCTTCCTCTTCCCTTCCGCTCGCCCCTTCCCCTCCCATCTTCCCCGTCACGAGATCCCCATCCGGCATCGCATCCATCCCCGCCCCACCTCTGACCTTCCCACCTCCCTCCCATGCCGCACTAGCCCGCCCACTCCTCCACACCCTTCCCGCAGCGAGATCCACCGGCCCCTTCGCCGCTCGGCGGAATGTCCCACCGCCCGCCGGCGCCAATGCCGGACACCCTTTCAGACGCCTTCGCCGCCGCAGTGCTCCTCTCCTCCACCGACAAGCCGGACACGCTCCCGCCAGGCCGGCTCTCGCCCGTCTCCCCGCTCCCCCACTCCTCCTCCTCCAAGCACGCCCTCCACCACCACCACCCGACCCCGAGCTCCTCCTCGGGCTCCTCCGGCTCCGTCTCCCGCGCGCCCGCCTGCGCCTCCGGCGGCCTCGCCTCGCGCCGGAGCCACTCGGGCGAGATCCCGCTCCCCTCCGACATCGCCCCACCCCGCCGCGGCCACCGCCGCACCGGCTCCGGCCCGCTCATCTTCACCTCCGGCGCCGGCGCGTGCTCCAGCTCCACCTCCTCCGCCACCTCGCCGCTCACAAACGCCCTCCCGGCGGGCAACATCTGCCCGTCCGGCCGCCTCGCCAAGCCGCTCGTCCCGTCCCCTTCCCCCTCCCCTCCTCCTCCTCCGCCGCCGCGCCGCCCCGCCCCGCAGCGCGTCCCGCCACGACGTGCTCGGCTCGGGCACCGCCAACTACGGCCACGGCAGCATCGTCCGCTCCCGCGCTGGCGGCGCCGGCGCGCACACCGACGACGACGCGGCCCTCAGGCGCGCCATGGCGGCGGCCGACCCCGAGGAGGTGAAGCGGGCCGGGAACGACCAGTACAGGAAGGGCTGCTTCGAGGAGGCGCTCCGGCTCTACGACCGCGCCCTCGCGCTCTGCCCCGACAATGCCGCGTGCAGGGGCAACCGCGCCGCGGCCCTCATTGGCCTCCGCCGCCTCGCCGAGGCCGTCAAGGAGTGCCAGGAGGCGCTCCGGATTGATCCGTCCTACGGCCGCGCGCACCACCGCCTCGCGTCCCTGCATATAAGGTGAATGGATGGATTGCTGCTTGGCTGCCCGGCACTGAGATTGCTTGCTTCTCGGATAGTCGGATCTGAGACAACTGCTCGGCTTGCTTTGCTGTTTGCTCCGCTGATCTCAGCCTCAGGCTGCTAAACAAAATACGGTAGTGCTAGAGTGATTTGCCACCATAATGTGTCTCCACTTCGAATCTAGACTTTGCTATTTTTAGAAGAGCTTGCGAAAACGGTCATGGGGTATGTTGCTTCAGTAGTGGTTGCTCATGGACTGAGGACTATTTCCACAATAGGCTCAGTTTTGTTAGTAGGACCATACTTTACTTTAGAGTCAGTGCTACTAGGCAACCGGGTTCATTTGACTCCCTTGTGTGTCACTCTCCAGTCTCCATTCCCTTCATATTCTGGGATTATTAGTTGCTTTTCTTCTTTCCAGACAACTAGTAATTGCTTGTTTGGTGCAAAACCACAAAATAGTAAACTTATAGTCGGTCACTGCACTCCTATTTTCTAGTCCCTTTTGCCTTTTTTTTTTTCCCTTGTTCAATATAGATTGTAAAGTGTTCGATGTTGATTCTTTTGTGCATTATTACCATTGATCCTTTGTGTCGGTTTCATGAGTTGGACTAATATAATAGACTAAGTGATTCTTGAATTGTTCGCTCGTACCAGTTTCATTATCTGACAATCTTACACCCTTATTCAACTGCAGGCTAGGACACATTGAGGATGCTCTGAAGCACCTGTCACTTGCAAGCCCACAGCCTGACCTCCTAGAGTTGCACAAATTGCAAACAGTGGAGAAGCACTTGGGGAGATGTCTGGATGCACGAAAGACTGGTGACTGGAAGAGTGTGCTAAGGGAAAGTGATGCTGCTATTGCGGCTGGAGCTGACTCCTCTGCCCTGGTTAGATTCTGCCCTTAACCTAACTCAATATTGGCTAGCTGACTCTTAGTTCAATGGCAATGCGCTTACCTAATCTACACTTTCAGCTCTTGGCTGCTAGAGCAGAAGCCCTTCTCCGTCTCAATTTGCTTGATGAGGCTGATATTGCAATCTCTAGTGCCTCCAAATTGGATTATACATCTTCATGCTCCTCAGACACCAAATTTTGTGGGTTTCTTGCCAATGCCTACCTCTTTTTTGTACATGCCCAAGTTGACATGGCATTAGGAAGGTAATTCACCAACTTTCCATATTTCCTGCAATCCTGCTACATATATACAAATAAGTTTACTGGTCAATTTGCTCCTTTTCTTCCCACCTGAATGAAGGGAAAAATGCCCTGTTTGGCTGGCTGTACAAGCGGCTGATGCTGATTTGTTGTGAGAGAAAACATTGATGAATGGCTGGCTGATTCTGGCTGATAAGTTCAAGCGAACAGGCCATATATAATGTCTGGAACTCTTTCTTTTTTTAATACCCTTCTGCTGTAGCATACTGTAGTCTTTAGTTCCTCTTAGACTGTCTCCAACAGTCCTCACTCAAATAGGATATGCATTCTTCAGTTTGAGTTATGCACAGTAAAAGAGTCCCCTATCTAAAATTAGCTTTCTCCAACAGCTACCGCATAAGCATAGCCCCGATTTGGCCTGCTCGGTCCGGCCGGTGTGGACCTGCTGCGCCGCACCGCTCCTGGACTCCTGATTGGCCGGAGATTTTGTGTTTGGTGGAGAGAGCCGAGGCATATTTGCCTACCGCAACGCCTGGTAGGCAAAATTGGAGTCGCGTTTGCATCTTCCGTTGGAGGCCGTTTTTACCAGGCAAAACACTGTTCACGATATATTTTATGTATGCGTTGCGTTTTGCGTCTCCTGTTGGAGACAGTCTTAGCTTTGCTCAAGAGTGAACAGAGAAGCTCAACAGCCTTAACTCAAAATGTATTTTGACTTATCAGCTTCTTGTTGGTTACCTTACCTGCTGTAGCTTGATATCATATGACTTGACAGCTGTGAACATTTTGCAGGTTTGACCATGCGGTCTCCTCCATAGATAAGGCTAGAATAATAGATCAAGGGAACACTGAAGTGGTAGCCATGCATAACAAAGTGAAATCTGTGGCCAGAGCACGGTCTCTAGGGAACGAGCTCTTCAATTCTGGAAAATTTTCAGAAGCTTGCCTTGCTTATGGTGAAGGGCTCAAACAACATCCTATGAATAAAGTCCTGTACTGTAATAGGGCAGCTTGTAGGTTCAAGCTGGAGCAGTGGGAGAAGTCAATTGAAGACTGTAATGAAGCTCTCAAGATTCATCCCAATTATACCAAGGCTTTGCTCAGGAGAGCAGCATCCTATGGCAAGGTGGCATATTTTGTTCTTCTACTCCCCTTTTTTGTTTGTTTTTCCTGATTTAGAATTTTGGAAAGTCATAAGCAACTTCATTTATTTTTCTTTGGTTGGTTAGATGGAGCGATGGGCAGAATCCGTGAAGGATTATGAGATCCTCAGAAAGGAACTTCCAGGTGACACGGAGGTTGCTGAGGCCTATTTCCACGCCCAAGTTGCTCTCAAGTCATCTCGTGGCGAGGAGGTATCCAACATGAAGTTTGGAGGAGAGGTTGAAGCGATTATAGGAATGGAACAATTCCAGATGGCTACATCTTTGCCAGGTTAGTCTTATAACCAGCCATATTCATTATTTTATAATGTTGATTCATGTCTTCTTTTTTTGTTCATACTGCGAGCAAGCTACTTAGAAATCTTATATACCTATAGTAGCTCTTAAAAAAATCATTTTTCATTACGTGCATAGATAGATTTTCCTAAAACATACATCCATTCCTTTAGTCTGATAGCAAAGAAGAATACAAACTTATCAAGTAGTACCAGTAAAAACCTTCCATGTAGAGACACACTTTGCCTTACATTTGGTGCTCAACTTCTGAACAGCTCACCCAGCTAAACGTTACCAGAATCTAACCGAGCTGATCCCTAAGCCCGTGAGTTTCGGCTAATCTCTGGAAGATGCAAAAGATGAAGGTCCTTTAGCTAGTCATGGATTCATGATAGGTAGTGCAATTGGACCACACAAGCACTACCCTCAATTTTGTCCTTGTTTTTTTGGTTTACCTTGAATCCTCGACACAGATAACATAATCATGTCTGACCACACTAGCAACCTCCTCTATTTTGACTTTTTTTTTCCTCTTAAGAATTCGTTGATGCAGATAATGTAATCATATCTTCATTATTCAAGAATAGGAAGTCCCATGACCTTTTTTTTCCTCTTAAGAATTCGTTGATGCGAATGTATTCATATCTTCATTATTCAAGAATAGGCAGTCCCATTTAACTATTTCAGTTAACATGAATATCCGAATGTTTTGTTTCCTCTGCTGCTTGTTCCTTTCCTTGCAGTCACATGCATCCGCTGATGTTGACCTGCAGATGAGTAATAATTGAACAGAACAATAGTACGACAATCTTGACTTTTTATGATAGGCATGAGGTTGTACCACCGGTTGGCAGTACTTGTTACTGTTTTGTGACGTGCAAGCAATCTTCACATGGCTTTTGTTTTCCTATCATTGTACTAATGCTGGTTGGAAGTACATAATTTGGTTATTCTTTTGTCTTTTACTATCTGGTCACTTGCTCTCTGTCAGTCTTGTGCTCCTGCTGTAACAGTAGTCCTTAGCTTTTCTTTATCTGTCAGTCTTGTGCTCTTGCTGTAATAGTAGTCCTTAGCTTTTCTTTATTTGATTTTGATGCATCTTATTGGTCTATATGAAACAGGTGTTTCAGTCATCCATTTCATGACGCCTTCAAATCAGCAGTGTTGTAAGATTTCCCCATTTGTGAACACACTGTGTACCAGATACCCATCTGTTAATTTCCTCAAGGTAACTAACACAGTTACATGGCCATCCACCTCACCATCCCTTATCTGTCCTACATTAACATGCCATTTTTGTCTTCACTTCAGGTCGATGTGAACGAGAGCCCTGCTGTTGCACGCGCCGAAAATGTGAGGACAATTCCAACATTCAAAATCTACAAAAATGGTATGAGAGTCAAAGAGATGATCTGCCCCAGCCAACAGCTGCTGGAATATTCAGTGAGGCATTATGGGATTTAGCCATGAAGCCGATGATTTGATGTTTCCTTCCACCTCCAGCTTCTGGAGCGAGCAGAGGCTTACCCGAAGCAGAATCAGTCAAGTTCATCTTGATGAGGGCAAGCATGAAAACTGAAAAGCGAAGAGCAACTCTTCCCCGGCATTTTCCAACCCAATTCACCATTTGTTGATTACCTACTCAATTTATTCTTTTAATCTGTCTCGTCCGTACATCATTGTTGAAAAATTCTTTAGAACAAAAACATCTCCTGATTCATGTGAAGAATGACTGTAAATTTTTACTTCCATGTTTACCAGACAGCTAAGGAAAGAAAGGTATAGGTTGCATTTTGTAATCTCTATATTCAGTCATGTATACGGAAGCATAGGCTTCCTTTGTTTTTCACGATCGGGTCCGTGGAAGCACCAACGTTGCAATGGCCCAAATTCTAGTAGTACCTCCAAAAGAATTTGGTTCTAGGTTTGGATTATCATAAATTTGATTAGGGTTGTAAAATACTGTAAAAATGTCCATATACTGTAACTTCTGTAAAAATGCCTTTTGAAAATGTCCATGAACTGTAACACATTTCACGAGCTTCAACATTTACGTAAAGTTAAAAGTACGAGCCTTCAGATTTCATGGGCTCTCCTCCAAGACTCAAATATGAATGAAAGTTTTCGCATTTTTTTTCTTGTAGAAATTCCGTTTCTGCAATTGCATTCCCGTTAGAAGAATATTTGGTTTTGGGATTCCTCATCCTTTACCTGCGGACTGTTGACCGGTTAGTTCGTTGTTCGCTGTACTTTTGGCACCGACACGTGGGCCCGGCATCCATGAGGCCGACATGTCAACGTCGAGACAGGGCCGACTGGTTGCTTTGGCATTTCCTCATCCTCCAGATGGAGATGGTCATACTATGCATCTGTCCCATCACCATCTCCACGCCCACAGACTCGCAGTCCTCTCTTGTAGATCCAGGAACAGGCCGCACTTCTTTAGCTGTTCTATGATGCATCATCTTGCATAAAGAATCAGAAATAAAAAGATGCCACGCTGGCCTTTATTTTGTTAGTGGTTTTGCTAATTACTACCAGTATGTAATTCCAATAACAATCTTGGGAGAGTCTCTAATTTACCATTAATTTTTCACTTCATGCTTTCGTCTATGATTAGGTGGGCCTGGTCCAGACCCAAGAAGTTGTTGTCTTATTGACCAAATGGATGACAGATATGGGATGGGGTGAACTTTTAGCAACCAATAAGGAACTGTGCAGTATGATCTCATCATGCAGGACAGAGTAGAACAGTAGATGGCTAGATGCACATTGCACCTTAATAACGAATTCGATCCGCCGCAGCATATGCGCAGACTCCATCAATGAGTGCAACCAAATCAGGAAATACGAGTATTGCAATGGAATGGTTTTACAGTCGAAAATCTCTTTATATCATGTCAGATACAAGAACCAATTGATATTTCTGTTCAGTGCATGTCAACCACAAAATTCAAAAGTTTGGACTCAGATGATGTTAAAAAAAAAGTTACAAATCAAAATGCACAAGGCATGATTCTAGAAAATGTAGTCTAGTCAAGATCGCAAAACAAGACTGCAAAAGGTTTATCCAAGAATGCGTTCCACATGGTGTGCCACAGATTTCGCGAGACTGTCAGCTTCCACCTGTGTAGATGCCTCTGCATACACCCGTACCACATCTTCTGTACCAGATGGACGCACAAAACATCGCCCGTGGGTGTAGTAGGCTGCAGTGACATCAGAGTTTGAATATCAATCACACTAACACGAAGTAAACTAGACTTCAAAGAATGCGATGCAGAAATGTTACACATGCATGGTATAATTAAGCTGGCGCTTACCAGTTTCCTTATCTATCAATTCTTGCAGACTAGAAGGCTGACTAACTTTTGTCTCTGCATCTGTTGTAACAATTACACTTCGATCTTTAACTTTCACCTGAAAAAGGGTAACAAAGTTACATGAACACTTGGTTACTAGATGTGAGTAGTTGAATTGAATGAATAAAAAAAACTGAGCGCAATATTTATGGTTCATCATCTTCAGGCAAGCACTTACTTTCAGCTGTCTACTGGGCAAATCACTATATAGTTGACACCAATCCTGAAATGACCATCCCTTATACAGTAAAATAGCTTCTACTAAAAGCAAACCACTCAGAGCATCTCCTATTGCCTGATTGATCAGCTGACTTGCTGCCAACAGTCTCATTACAGCATCATACTGTGCTGAACCTAGGATGGGCAATTAGATCAACCACATCAAACAAAATGTTAACAGGGAGAATAAGGAGATAGAACCTATGGTAAGAGCTTTTACCAGCTTGAGAGACGAGCTCATTACTTAATGACTCTAGTTGAGAGATGAAGACCTCAGAGAATACCACAGTGCCATGTCCATTGGCCTCAAAATATATACCAATGTCATACTCCAATGCCCTTTTGTGCAGATATTTCACTCCTGTAGGAGTGAAAGCCACTTCTAGGCCAAGGCTCTTCAAAATTGTGTCGATGCCCCATTTGCATAAGCTGTCTGAACTATTCCCAGCTTTGCAGACAATGATTTGTTTGCTTGACCACCATGTTTATTAATGATATCCAGCTGCTCTCTGATAAATAGGGCAAACAGAGATAGTATCTTATCTCCATCAACAAGGTCAACCCTATTGTCACTAGCTGATGACAAACGGAAGTAGACGAGTCGATCAGCATCACCATCCAAACTTGCACACCTAAAATGCTAGAAGAAAATGGTAAGTTAACTAAACAAATAGTGATGGTTAAGCATGAGGAACAACCGATCATCTCACCTGACACCAACATCGTCGGGGCTAAACCCATGCGGAGTAACACGCTCCTTTTGAACAAAGTCTGCACCACACATGTGATTTAGTATCCCTTCTCCTTCCTTGCCCGAATTCCTCACAATAACATCTAGGCCTGAAAGCTCCGCCTTTATTTGCTCGAGCTTCACCCCACCAATGCCATTTGCTCCATCGACAATTAGTTTCTTGGCAACCTCATCCCCACCTTTATCTTTTGGCACTAATTCCAACATACGCCTGATGAAATTTGAAGCTAGAAACTCATCATTAAAGACACTAGTAGTTCGTTGGAGCCTAAAAGCAGTAGGACAATGACTAGAAAATAACCTGAACGATCCGATCAGTTGCGCAAAATAATCTGACTCAGAAGCTTTGACACCTTTGTTTTTGCTCCGGACCATCCAATGCAGTTGAGGGGTAGTCAGAATTCCCATATCAATTGCGCTTGCGCCTACTATAGCATTTATCCCCTAGAGTTTGAAGAACAACTCTAAAGACCAATCCAATTAGAATGGATTTTGAAGGAACTGAACGACATGGCATACCTGCAGTGCAGCATCGAGGAGGTAAGCTCCTGTGGGTCTGGTATCTCTACCAAGCAGCACTTGTGCTGTGCCTTGGCCCCCCAATGGAATGCCCTCGTCCTTGGCAAACTGAAGCACCAGCTGTGGGAAGAACAAATGGCTGTTTGCATCATTCACAAGTGTTTGCTGGCTGTAGATTCGGATGCTCTCTCACCCTAGTTGAAACAAGTGGAAGGAAGCCGAGGAGGACTGATCCGTTTACCTGGAGGAGGGCATCGGGGTCGGGGGCGTTGGCGAGCGCGTCGGCGAAGGGCTCCCAGTGCTGGGCCATCATGCCGCCGTCGGGGTCGGCGATCTTGACGCCGTTGTCGGCGACGGGGTTGTGGGAGGCGGTGATGACGACCCCGACGGCGGCGCCCGCGAGCTTGACGGAGCGGAGCGCGGCGAGGATGCCGGCGCGGCAGACGGCAGGCGCCATGGTGGCGCCGTCGGCGCGGAAGCCCGCCGTGCCATAGGAGAACCTGCAGCCTGCGGCCCCATCCCCATCTCAATCCAAATCCTCCGTTGGGAGAGTGGTGACGAGGCAGAGTGGGGAAGCAGCACGTACCGCTTGGGAGAGGGAAGCTGATCGCGACGGCGAGGAGGCGGCGGCGCTGCTCCTCCTGATCGACAGCCATGGCGTCCTCCTGATGACCTGATCGGATCGGATCGGATCTGACGCGATCTGAAGACCACCTGTCAACCGGCTCGACTACTGAAAACCAAGTGGTCCGCGTCTGCCAATCCGCCGGAATCAGATCAGAAACCAGTTGCGCAGTGACAAATTCAGCTCAGTTCAACGTTCTCGGTCGCATTACAATGGAAGCGCATTACAGCTGCAGCTGGAATTTTCTGTTCATCCCTTCGGCTACTTCCTCTGTCCAGACTCCACATGCATGAACGAAGAAGATTTCCTGAAAGTTCTGACAAAGAGAGGAATATGCTTGGCCAGCTGTTGTCGGATTCTGAATTTCCGATGAAGAAGAGGGTTTAAGTAGAAAAGGGGCATCACTGTCACTGCACTTGTTATATTAAGAGGTTTGTCCTGATCATTCAGCCCCTCCTTCATGCCACATATGCACACAAACAACTGCTGATCTTGCCATCCTTCGGCAAGGCCTGGCATCCGTTGTGTGGAGAAGATGAAGTACGTGGTGGTGACCAGCGGCGTCGTGAGCGGGCTAGGGAATGGTGTCGCCGCCAGCAGCATCGGCGCCGTCCTCAAGGCCTGCGGTTTGCGAGTCACCTTCATCAAGATAGGCAAGTTCTTCCATACTTATCCTGCAGATCACTGACACAGCTCCATGTCTTCCTGAATCCTGAACAGAACTTTTCAGTTCACAATGCATTGTGTTCTCTTTTTCTACTTTGCTATGTATGTCTACCTCTGAAGTCTGAAGGAAACAAAATTTTCCTAGTTCTGAGCTATGTTCTCCAAGGAATTAGAACTATTTCCTTCGGTTCCTTTTTTTCTCGAATACGCAAGAGTGTTGCATATCATTGTATTAGGATAGAAGAGAGTCGTTGCCTCAAAAAAAAAAAAGATAGAAGAGAGTTTTATAGACAGACAGACATGGCCAGTTTGTTTTCTTTTAGGTTTACTTGACTAAGCACATTTTGTTGCACCATAGACATCTTTATTTCACAGTTTCAACTTTTGTTTCTATCTTAGGTTGCATGTTATTTCTTTTAGAGTTCGATTGCATGTTATTTCACATGCTTTTCTCTTTATATGTTGATTATGACATAATCACTCATGTTGTAGATCCATATTTAAATACTGATTCTAGAATGATGTCTCCTTCTGAAAACGGAGAGGTATTTGTTTTGGACGATGGCAGCGAGGTAAGAACAATATAAATCTGTGCCTGTGCACTACTTCAGTAGTTTTTTTAATTGCATCAGTTGGACAATGTGCTGTGGTGGAAATATAAATTTTTGGACGAATGGTTTTGTGAGTGATGCTGATCCACAAAACATAGATAACAACGAGATTTCCTGTCTTCCAGGCTAATAAATCACGTTATTTTAGGTTGGCATAGATCTTGGAAACTACGAGAGATTCCTAGATGTTGAATTAACCGGAGACAACAACATAACAGCCGGCAAGGTCTATCAGGTACTGAACATGTCATTTTCTCTACAATCTCCAACGTGGACAAGTTCTTATCCGTTCAGATGTGGTATATGTCCTTGTCCGATTCTTGCAGCATGTGCTGGACAAGGAGCGAAGAGGTGATTATCTAGGGAAAACAGTACAGGTTTGTCAGTACAGTACTGTGGTACCTATTAAAAAATTAAAATTGCTGAACTCTTATATATATAAAAAGTGCTGAAGGAAGTTATTACATGTATTTTGAAAACGTCCCAAGGTTATACCTCACATTACGGATGCGATTCAAGAATGGATTGAGCGTGTCGCCTTGATCCCTGTTGATGGGAGAGAAGGGCGGCCTGAAGTTTGTATAGTGGAGTTGGGAGGGACTATAGGTTTGGGGATTCAGACACAGTTTCTAGATGATCCTCTTGTGTTTGTCCACTTGAGAAAACGAAATTTAACCCTAATTGTGCAGGAGATATCGAGTCAAGGCCATTTATGGAAGCTTTGAGCCAGTTTTCATACCGAGCTGGTAACATTCTCTGAATATTTGGTGGCTTGGAGATTTGCTCATAGTTTGATCAGGCTAATTGGCTACCTCTTGTTTTCAGAGGATAATAATTTTTGTTTGGTTCATGTCAGCCTTGTCCCTGTAATAGATATAGTTGGCGAACAGGTAGAAATGACTGAATGTTAAATTTTGCCAGTTTTCAATATATGTTTTGTTTTACTGAAGATTAATGATACTGGGTTACTCTATCTGAAAAATGCAGAAAACGAAGCCTACCCAGTACAGCGTTCAGAGGCTCCGAGAGCTTGGATTGAAGCCAAACCTTCTCGCTTGTCGTAGCACAACAGTAATACTGTTTTCGTTTTTTGTTCATATGTTTCAATTAAACCTTTGCTGTGCATTGGACAATCTAATTTATCAGCTATGATATGCAGCCTCTGAACAAAAAGGTCAAAGAGAAACTTTCCCAGTATTGCCATGTTCCGGTATGAGAACCTAAAGCATCACAATTCATAATTTTATCTGTGTTTTGTATTGATCCGTCAAAGTATTTATTCAGGATGATTGCATTATTAGTCTCAACAATGTTCCAAATATTTGGCACGTCCCCTCGCTTCTAATAGTATGTTCTACGTTCCATATGCCTTGTACCAAAATCTGATGAAATATTAATTTTCAGACATCCATTGCTAATAAAATAATCCCATTATTGTTGTCAGGATCAAAAGTGTCATGAAGCTATTTTGAGAATTCTAGGACTAGCACGGTCAGTTGTTCAAATTTTCAGGAACAGAACCTAATTCCACCAACCTGTTTTGTTTCCTTTCTGCTCTAATTTCTGTATATATTATGCAGTTTAACAGAGGAACCTAAGCTGGATGCATGGATGAACATAGCTAAAACGTGTGACCAACTGCATGCTCCTGTATGCTATATCTTCTTATTTCTAGTATTTCCGTCAGTCTTCAGTTTATCATGCCAATATATATCATGTTTCTCTCTTTGTTTCCTATTTGATTGGAGGTGAAATTTATGCAGGTCAGGATAGCAGTAGTAGTTGGAAAATACACCAATGTTTCCAACGTCTACCAATCGATCCTCGAGGTGAATGACGAATTTGGGTGACTAGTCTGAGCATTGTCTCTTTCACCTTATCTTAGAACATGCTTCGAGTCATCTGCTCTTTTCAGATACTTGATAAGACAATTGATAATGACTGTTCTAGAATGGAGCAGTAGTTCTAAGTCTCATTTCTCCCCAAAAGTTATTGTACAATCTTTTGGCAGGTAAAAGTATGTCAGTATACATCAATCCAGGGTATAAATATTTTTTCTTTCAGGCTATGCTTCATGCATCGGTTGTGTGCCAGAGAAGGCTTGTTGTCGATTGGGTCTTTGCTTCAGACCTCGACAAAGAGACTGCACATGAGGTTTCACAAGTTCTGTTATATTCTAACTTTCTCTATCACTAGTGGTGCTGTCATGATCTAATCCTTATGCCTCTCTGAATGTGCTGTCGCAGTCACCTGACCTCCATGAGAAGGCATGGGGCCTACTGAAGGTGACACTCGTGAAACTGCAAACTAAATATGACAGTCACAGAGCACTGTACGTTCAGATTTCAGAGTAACGATGTGTAAGTCACACCAATTTTATCAGGGTGCAGATGGAGTCCTAGTTCCAGGAGGATTTGGTCACGGAGGAGTTGGAGGCACAATTCTCGCTGCTAAGTATGCTAGAGAAAATAATGTTCCGTACCTAGGCATATGCCTGGGGATGCAGGTTGCCATCATAGAGATTGCACGATCTGTTCTTGGCCTCAAGGACGCCAACAGCACAGAGTTTGACGCTGGCACGAGATATCCTTGTCTGATCGAAATGCCTGAGGTAACAGTACCAGCAGCATTTCTGTGGACCTACGTGCTTTCCATGTTGCTTTCGTGATGGGGTTACTGTCTGAATGTGTACTGACTCGAAGATGCAATGCAGATGTGCGTAGGATCAAGGAGGACTTTCTTCAGAACGATGGGCTGTAAATCTGCTAAACTGTGAGTGCCAAGGAGCATGCATGCTTAGCTTTCTTCAGAATTCAGATCAGGCCATCCCTATCTAGTCTCTACAGTCTACACTGTAAGTAGGATTTTACTTTGAGTGCGTGTTTTTGACTTTTTTTTCTCTCTCCCAATAGCTACGGAAATGTAAATTACACGGATGAACGCCATCGGCGTCGGTATGAGGTGAGATAACATGGCCCACGTATGACATGATCCATGCCATGCCAAGAAACCAACTCTAATTTCCATTCTCTAACCTGACGATTTCTAGGTGAACCCTGACATGGTGGGCGAGCTCGAGAGCGCGGGTGTCGAGTTTGTGGGCACGGACGAAACCGGACACAGAATGGAGGTAACGAAGCATCACGCAGCGACGCACAATGTTTCTTGCGGAATGGCTGTTGGCTGTTCAGCACGGAGATGCCATCTCACTGCTTGCTGGGCACTGAATTTTCTGCAGATACTGGAGCTGCCTCGGCACCCGTATTTTGTGGGCGTTCAGTTCCATCCGGAGTTCAGGTCCAGGCCAGGCAAACCTTCTCCATTATTCACGGGTAAACGATGAACCAATAAGTTGTAGCTCTCATGCCCGATTCACAAGAATACATGGGTTGCAACGTGATGACGAGTACCTGTCGATTTCAGGGCTGATAGCTGCGTCGTCAGGGTTGCTGGACGCCGGCGTGCTGCAGAGCCCTGCTGGCCTTGAGAATGGGAACGGACCTGTTCCCATGAAGGTCGCGTCGGGAGCAAGCGGAGGTGGTGGCTACGCGAGCGCGAGTGGCCTCGAGGAAGGCCTCCTGGGCCTGCACGTCTCAGGAGCAGCACTGGCACATTAGCACTGCTGCGTCCTGCTGCTTCGTCTTCTCTAGCGGTTTTACTGTCGAGGTTCTGTGTGCGTGGTTGGCGCTCTGAACTTTGAAGCGTGCAGCACCCTCCAATCGGGTGTTTTATCATCTGATGTACTCTGTCCCAAAATAAATGTACTTCAGCGATGAAGGGAGAAAAGCAATATCCCAACAAAATTACAAATATACCTCTATCAAAAGTTATAGAAACATGTAATGTATAATTGCACCTTGGAAATGGTGAAAATAGCAAAAAAAAAAATTGTAGTGATAGGTGGTCCATACTTTAAAAATGCACTTAGTGCGAGGCAAATTTAAATGTTGCAGGTGTGTTTATTTTGAAATAGAGGGAGTAAATATATGATATCATAAAAATCATGACTCGAGGAGCCATGAGGAGCACCGCCGACCGCCATCGAGGCTCAAGGAGCCATACCACCTCTGCATGCCCACATCTCGGTCAACCCTGGTTGCCAAGAAGCCTCACGCTGGCCATGTCCTGTAACTCTGCAACTGCAACCATTGCCGCCATCTAGATCAAAGTCTAAAGATTGAAGAAAACAAAGGGGTGGGAAATAAGGGGGCGAGGCTCGAGGGGATGGTTTACCCAATTCTATTATGCTGAACGTTCACTGGAAGTTGAACTGAGCGAACAATCCGATATCATGTCAGCGCTCATGCAGTCATGAAAAAACCGAACATTTATTTTGAAATGCTATAACTTTAAAATCGTGTATCTATTTACAATTCCATTTGCACCGGTGTGTTCTACGCGGCGAGACAAACAAAATTAGATCTCACACGAATATGTTTCGAAGAATTGATTTTTTCACCTTTTCCCTATACTGCTCTTATTGTTTACCTAAGTTATGCATAAAAGTTACGGGTAAAAGTTAGATTCTAACTTTTGTAACGTTGTAAGATATGTGTTTCACGTAATAAGTTAAATATATAAGTTATGAGCATAACTTAAAAAAATGTTGTATAAATTTTTCGTGATGTTCTAGTACCAAAGTAATACGTAAAATTTATATGTATGAGTGAGATTTTAACTTGCAACGTTGTAAGACATGTGTTTCACGTAATAAGTTAAATGTATAAGTTATCAGCATAACTTAAAAACGTTAAAGCTTACATAAGTTATGTGTATAAGTTAGACGTATAAGTTATAGAATGGAACTTATGCGCGGATTTGTAATTGTGTCTTTCTTTTGCTGAAAATAGAAAAACTTTCCAAAAGGGAAAGTTGTGGAAAAAAAAGTTTCGAAAAGGGAAAGTCACGGCTGTCTAAATTTTGTTCGTTGGTTCCTCTTCTGGTGAATGTTTGTCAATTAGCCATCCCCGCTGCTAGCTCACGTACACTGCCTGTGACCTACTATTTAGGTCATTCTCATCAGATTTAATCATAAAACGTACCGGTAGGACTATTTGTAGACCATTTAATTAGGCTTTAGATCTAGAAATGCAAATTTTAAGATTAGTGGGTCTGACCAAAAGAGGCCGACAAGTTGATAGACTAACCATGCGTTTTATGACATATGCTATGTCGAGATGTACAGGTAATTAAGAGCTGGTAGTATGTTTCTAGATTATTAATCTGAATGACTTACGATATATATTATATCTAAAAGTATATAGAGTAAAATGTGTGAATTGATTTTTTTTTACGGAATAATCTATACTATAATTGGATTCTTTTCAAGGTGTAAGAAGCCTGGTCCTTACACCTCCCAAAATAACCAACACCCCTCACACCGCCGCGCCCCTCACCCTCCCATGCCTAGGCTCGGCCAGGGTTCGAATCCATCTCCCCGCACCTGCGCCCCAAAAAATAAACGCACCACATGGCACGGCGCCGTCGCTGCCTCGCACGCACCAGCTCGCAACTCCTCCTCCCCCACGAACGAATCTGAGGGTCGCCGCCGCCGCCGCCGCACCGCCTGCCAAGCCAATCCTGGCCGCCGGCCTCCAGCACGACAGACCAGGCTCCCATCCCCTCCCTTCCCATGCGCGTCTCCTACTCCTCTCCCCTCTTCCCACGCGTGCATCCCCAAGCTCGAACCCTAGGAGTACGGCGGCGATGGCTGCTGCTACAGCGCTCTGGAGGATGCGGGCTCCAGGCCGCGGGAGCAGGTGGTGGCACGCGCGACTCCGTCTCCTCTTCCCTCTCGTTGCGCACGTCGCTCCTGCCCTGCACGCCTCCCCGATGCCCCGATGTCTGCCGCCGGTAACCGTCATGACGTCTCCGTCAAGTTTCCAGATACAACCGCCCCCAAGTTTGACGACGTCCACCGCCGATCCCGAGGTGCACGAGGCCTTCGAGCACGACGCCGCAACGAGCACGAGGTTCGTCCATGATCCAAATCCATCCATCCATTCCCCCCTACCGGTATTCTGCTGGGCATATGGCGGCGGCACCCTTGGTATTTACATGTTCCTGTTGTCCAATTGCTACTGCTAGGATATGCGTAGGTCAGTAGGTGATCAGAAGTTCAGAACACGGACGCCCGCAGGGGTGCATGAACTCCAGGCTGCAGCATGGCGGAACTCAGTTCCACTCTTTCCCAGTTGATGCCCAGATGCTCAGTACCGAGCCCAATTATTAATATTTCCTTGGTGAATGCAGAGCCAGCAGGGTTCCGGGTGACGCCTGAGTCAATGCTAATGTAACAGAGGTCACCAGGGTTATCATTCATACTCAAATGGGAGGGTACCAGGGTGAGCTCAACTTCCTATCCCCTTCCTGCTATGATGCATTCTGAGGAGTTTTGATATATTGATATTCTCAAACTCATCAGAAGTACATAAACTGCGGTAGCAGGTACCTTGTTTAGTTGTTTATTTACATCCTTGCTTTTCTATTCTCTTCTCTGAATGTTTCTGTGCTTTGCATCTCATTTAATTCAGCAGCTGGAAGCTCTTTGTTTTGGTTTTCAGATTAACATGCAAATTTTCATTATTAGTTGATCTGGACTTGGTTAGTCTTGCCTTTTTGCCATGTAGGAGTGGAGCCTGCTTGGGACTTTCTAAAATAAAAAAAAATATTTGGCCTTGAAACAATCGGATTAGAATTACTATTATATACTCTAAAAACACCTTATCTTGTTTGACGTGGTGACCTCTCTACTCTGAAATTGATCTCTGTACATGCATATAATTATCCTAATATACATTTATTGTTGTTCTTTTATTTTCCAGCAGGGGATCTACATTTGCATTTGCAAGCAAATAATGGGTCAGTTTGTCAGAACTGTTAGCTGTTATCAGAAATCAACTAAGTCAGCACCGTAATATTTTTCTTGTTAATCTATGATCTTTTGTAAAAAGTTGTAGCGTCAACAACAAGCCTGAATGGGACCTCACTGTGAGCTGCACATAAACTTGGGAGTTTCGATGGTTGTAAACAGTTCTGTGTTCTAAGTGGTAAGTAATATTTTCCAAACATGTATGATGCCTTTATTTCCAAACAAATGGAACTTCTTAACTACACAGGCCCTTTCAGCTGTAATGTGCTTCTGCCGATTCTTTAAATTTGGAATCTCATATCTTGTTCCTTGTTCAATCTACCTTGCTGTAGAAATCAATTTGTTAGGGCCTTTTCAGCTTTTTCCCATGTTTTTGTATCTACAAAGTACAAACTGAAGTCAATGTTGTCTAATGTGTGTGTTTTCTGCATAATTGAACCTCTATATGGAGGCCGCATGTTGACAAAGGAGTTTATATATACCATACTTTTGGTATATATACTGCAAGATTGATGCTGGAATGCTAATTTCTTTCATCTATCATTTGTTCCCTTACAGCCAATGGAAATATATGTTGATGATGAGGCAAAGTTGACCCTCCACGGTCTTGTACAGGTAACACGGGAATTCTATTATCTTGAGTCATGTCACATGTTTTTTATTTGCTTGATCTTGTGATATTTGTGAAGAGTGTTAGCAGAGTTGCTGAACTGAATAAGTTGCTTTGTGGGTGTAACTTCCCATCAATATGCATTCATTCTGGCATGACCTAGGAAGAAAGGTAATCGCCAAACTCTTCCAATTATTAGTCTCTATAGAGCGCTGCAGTTCACTTCTAAGTTGTGGAAATGATATTGAATGATCGTTCGCGGGCTTTGTAATTATTGGTGGTTCTATGTACTTATTTATGTGTTGCTGTGCTGGTTGCACTTGCTCCCTCCATTGGCTTGAGTGAGAACTATTTCTGAACTGTAAACAGTCCACCCTTCAAACTATTTCTGAAGTATTTTTTTTGCAGGACCTAATAAGCGTGATTGACGGTCTTGATGGCCACATTGTTTTGTCAGCACCACAGATGCATTGTTTGGTACTAAACTGAATCAACTAGAGACTGTTCTTTGGTGGAAGACCCAGGCATCTTTTGCTACATGCAATCTGGAATGACACATCGGTCCTCACTGTAAGTATAAAGCACATCTTTATTGTAGTTACTGGCAATTATGTATTCAATAAAAACATTGTGAACATTTGTACTTGCAGTCGGTGACTGTCATTGATTATTCACTCCTTGTGGGAATGATAACGGAGAGCACGAACTTGTGCGTAGCATCATTGATCATCTGAGGCAATATACTTTTTAAAAACAAATGGAGATATGGGTGAAGACTTCTACATATTGATTCATTTCTAAATTGAGGCGATGCGGTCTGTAGCACGGGCAGGCTCCATGCCAAATTGGATTTGAGGAACGGAGCTGATAGCCAACCACATGTGTACTGTTGGATTATTAAACCTATTGTTAAAGAAACAATGAGCTTGTATATGCTAACACAGATGATAAATTGATAATAATATTGTGAAAAGTTATCGACATTCATAATTGCTTTGTTTTGAATATCATGAGTTTAATAGAAGCACGAACCGGAGGATGTGGAGATTCTGTTTAACCTTTGAAAGGTCTTCATAAGCTTAAGCTTTGGCAATTCTGTTTTAAGGCGTTGCGCCCATTTTGTTACATATTTGCTTCGTTGGGTACCAATGGAAATTCTGGTATTGCAGGTAGTCAAGCTCTACGAGTAGCGTGGCCACAAGAGGAGATGCCATAGGGCACGTGGAAGAGCATCACGGAGGGAGGGGGCATAGGTAGCTCGGCACCTCAATACGTCTGAAACTTGGAACACATAAGATACATTTTGGGCATGCACAATTTTTATCATAATTTGCTTCTTTGGTATGAGGTTGTCATCATAACCATTTTTCTGTTCTAATATTATACTATATTCTGTCGTTTTTTAAAAAAAATCATTAAAGCATTTACATCATTTTGGTTTAATTTGTGTTGCCCTAAATATCACCGTAGCATTAGCACGGGCACTGTACTAGTGAGTAGTAGTAGAGAGGAGCGGGTGGCTGTACGGAATGAAACAGTAGGTCAGTAGCTGATCTGCGTCGCTAGCTATACTCCCTCAGTCTTTTTTAATTATTGTTTGGGCTTATCAAGAAATAACTACTAGTATTAAATAATATTAATATTTATAATACGTAGCTAGTATCATTAGAAATGTATTTTTAATCTAGTTTTTTAATAAAATTATTTAGAGATAAATGTTGTATGTATTTTTTTAAATCGAGTTAAAATTATTATACATACATTAATGATGACAATTAAAAAGAGACGGAGGGTTATACCACTTCGCCAGGGTGAAGGTTTTTTTGAATGCTTTTATGCCAAATTTTTATGGCACTTTATACATATACTTTTTAGGTTATCACCTGCTTTGAGTATAGACGACTTGTTCTCATTGGTCTAAGTTGGGAAATAAAAAGTATAATACATACACTGGCTACGTCAATAGGCGAACTTGCAGCGGCATGATGACTTTAAGGATCAAATGATCTTTGTGGTACAACACCTAGAGACGCCGGCTTTAGATTTTTTCGGTTCAAAACTTCGAATGGATGGCTTTCACAAAGACATGTTGGTTATACGTACGTATTATGTAAGTCGTGTGAGTGGTTGTAAGATTAATTTCAACAGTACTTAATGCCCGTGTTTTAAAGTTTGTAATAATTGATCTGATTTTTTTAATAAATGAAGCCGGATATTTATTCATTCTTTATTAAAAAAGGGCGAAGGCCAGCTCGGCGACGGAGCGCACGCGCGCCCGTACGTACCACACACAGCACACGGGGACATGACACCAAAGTTGGGGGACGTGTGTGCGCTAGTTGGTCCTTGCCCTCCCATGTCTCCTATAGCCCCCGCACACGACACGTCGACGCCCCGGGCCATTCTTCTCGTACGTACCACGGTCCCGGCCGGCCGTCCACCGTCGTATCGGCCTGCGTACCTGCAACTGCAATCCTGCATACGGCACGGACAGCACGGACTGCAATCCTGCAACTGCAAGGCTGGCCGCAGCAGCTGCTAGTGATTGCTAGCTATACTAGCAAGAAAAATGTACAAACGTACAGCTGCAGCGGCCGGGCGGAACGGACGTGACGTGTACCTGCATCGCTTTGCACGAGTGGTTCTGCTCTTCTCCGCGCTACGGCGCTAGCTAGGTACAGTACGTGTATACGTACGTACGTGCAAACGTGTGTCCACCACATCCGCTACACGTTTTTACTGTAGAGATTCTGATGCGACCAAGGCATCGGAAATTGTTCAGTTATCGTACCAAACATCAATGTTTCCTCCGTTTCTACATTTATCTTTTTTTAGATTCATAGCTTTTGTTATGCACTTAGATGTAATTTTTATCAAAATGCATAGTAAAACAATATATTTCTAAAAAAAGTCTTATAATTTGAAACGGAGAGCAGTAGATATTGTAGGTGGCCTCAACAGATCCTACCTTGGAAAACCATATAGCGCTGCACCCTGACAAACTCTCTATTGATGTTCTCCCGTTCATCAAATCCTTTGATAACTTGTATCAAGAATTATTGCTCTCATTGTTGAGTGTAAATTTTGTGTTGATGTTTGGAATGTCTTCAAATTTTCTGAAATGAACCATTCAACTAGTGGTCGTCCACGACTCGACATAATTACCTGGCCTCCAAATACCCTACTTGACCATGATGATCCAATCATTGTTTGTGTGATCTAAACAAAAGTGCAAAGTAACTGTTGGACCACATTCACAATTAGACATCAGACCATGTTAGTCAACAACCACGCAGGGGTGGATTAGGCGGTGGGTGTCCTATGGAGTTCCTCTAGAGCCCTTTTAAGATTTTTCTCCATGCTTGCTTTGAGTAGAAGAGGTTGGAGGCTGAAGATGAACTTTCAGCCTTTGTGAACTTTCATCCTATATATAGTTGTCCATGCCGGGCACAACTCCTTTGAAATTTACAAAACCACGTTTTTCCCTCCTAGAAACACACCTCATATACCTCTATAGGCTCACACATCCATATCCTACTCATATGAGAATATTCGAAAGATTTGACTGACATATCTTGATATTGCGAAGGCACAACATATATAGACACCTTGTTTGCTAACGAGCATGTTGTCTACCAATAAAAGAATATTAGCCATAAATGTGAGTGTTCGTCCATGTTATGTTGGAGACTTAAACTCAAGTGAGCAAGTTGTAACAGAAGGAGGCTCAACTATGAGCAACACTCAATTCAGACCCCGATTCTTATCCAACGGTTCAAATGCTTACATGCACTTGGAATTTGTTACTTTCTCTCTTGCATAGAAAGAAAACATTGAAATTTATGGTACATATGATTGGTATGTATGATATGATGATTAGATAGCTTGCTGAATTCATTTCTATAAACTAATTTGGAGATACAAATGTTGCTAATATTGTACAAACCTAGTCAAATTTTTAAAAGATTGACTAGCACGAATTACATAGTGATACTCGTTATGCGATGGAGGGAGAAGTAATTGGTTTGGAACTGAACTTTTTTGTTGATTTTTTTGGTGCTGTTAGTGCTAACGGTCACATGTCTAATCTAATCTAATCTAGCTAGGATTAGGATAAAAGTGCCCACACATGATTAGCGCAGAATAAGATTTAGCACCCAACGACCGACGTAACACAAATCTAGTCACACGACATGCGGGCGTGGACTAGCTGGGTACTGCACCGGAAGCCGGCTTGGGCAGGCACCGCAGGAGATCGACACGTCAAAAGGCGGGGATTTTTCTTTTACTGCGCCGGTAAACGGCCGTGGGGTGTGAGGTGTCGATGTCCTGGGCGCGTACGGGCACGGCCTCCTGTCGTTGTTACCGCGGAGTGGCTGGGGCGGGCCAGCAAAGTGGCGGGCGGCCAATGGGAACTCGACAGAGGCGGGGTGACATGATGGGCCCGATAGCTACAGTACGTACCGGGGGGACAAAAAGGACTCCGGGCCCGGTCCGGCCCCTCTCGTACTACTCGAGCACCAATCCGCTGTCTCGTCTGGCGTCAAGGCAAAGCAACAGGAGCTAGCGAGCTTCGTCTCTCCTTTCTTCATCACTACTCCCCCAAAGATCAATTTGTCTTCAACTCAGGTAAATTAAGTCTTCATCTTTATCTCTTTCTCTCCCAAAGATTTACCTTTTGTTAAAAAAGAAATTTACTGTTTCTACTAGCTAGTAGTACTTGTGGTAATAATAAGTGACAATCTGCGGTCTATCTCCTTTGTATCTTCATTCAAGAAATGTATACCACAACTAAATCATTCATATATACTACAACTTTACAAAGATTTGAAGAAGAAAAAGAAGAAAAATGCAAATTACGGCAACCATGTTTAGACAATGTATACCTAGTGAAAACTACTCGATCGATGAAATGGACTTTTGGATCATGCTAATATAGTGTACTGACTCCCTTTACTTCCTTGTTCCAAATTATATATAATAACGTGCAAGAGTCGGCTAGGCCGGCTCCGTAAGTCGGTTAAGCCGACTTGATCAAAGTGCTCAAATGCAAGAAATGACTTCACCATTGCGTTCCTCTCGTCGAGCCGATCGAAAAATATATATGGAATGTCCAATTTGAGGTCCGGATGCAAGAGTTATGCCCCCGAGAAGTCTGGTAAAAAAATAAAAAAGCCCAGTCGCGCCATCGCCGATGGCGCGACGGGTCAATAATTTGATTTTTTCAGAAATTGACCGCTTCTGGACGTGCAGATGGGCCGGCCCATCAACGCCCGTCGCGTCATTGCATGTGGCGCGACGGGTGGGCCCTCGGTCAACGCGCTTTGCCACGCAGGCGTCCGGTCGCGCCTTTGCATGTGGCGCGGCGTAGTGTTATGTCGCCCACCACCGTTGGCGCGACGGGGAGGGTTATGGCGTGCAAATAATTTTCCGGGGGGGGGGGACATTTTTGATTATTTGATTAAAAAGGGATTAAAAATAAGAAAAAATCCAGCCCCCACCCATGGACGCCGGCCGGCCGATCGATTCCCCACTCCACTCGCCGCGGCAGCGCATCGACGACGGACGGACGACGACACCTCGATCACTCCCTGTCCAATCAGCATCATCGCGCGCCGGGCCGGGCCCCCATCTGCCCCGCGCCCGCTCATCTGCCTGCTACTACTACTGACGACTGCTAGCTTGCTCATCAGTCGCGTGAGGAATTAGCTTGCTGAGCTGCCTGCCAGAGCTAGCTAGCTCGCCTAGCTTCGTCCGGGTTCCGGCGCGGCCAGGCCCGGGCGCCCCCTGGCTCCCTCTCTATAAGTAGAAGCAACAGCGCTGGCGGCAAGACTGCAAGAGCTCCCCTCCCCCTTGGCCGTGTCGTGCTCGTGCGTGGCCGGTGCAACGTGCTTCGCGCGCCGCGAGAGCTGGCCGGTGGGGGTGCGAGGTCTCGTCGTCGGCGATCCATTATTAGTGGGTTGGCCGTGGAGGTCGTCGGTGATCCAGCGATCGAGCGGCTGCTACCGGCGGCCATGCAGCGCGGGGACCCGCTGGTGGTGGGGCGCATCATCGGCGACGTGGTGGACCCGTTCGTGCGCCGGGTGCCGCTCCGCGTCGCCTACGCCGCGCGCGAGATCTCCAACGGCTGCGAGCTCAGGCCCTCCGCCATCAAAGACCAGCCGCGCGTCGATGTCGGCGGGCCCGACATGCGCACCTTTTACACCCTCGTACGTCGTCGTCCTTGTACCCCATTTCACAAAAATCTCTACTGCTGCTTTCCCTTCATTCATTCTTTCTTTCATATTCATTCATTCATTCATTCATCCACAGCAGATTCTCCCCATGCACATTATTCCAATTTCCAAGCCATTAGCTTAACCGCATGCCTAATCTGATCCATCTGCAGGTGATGGTTGATCCTGATGCGCCAAGCCCCAGCGATCCCAGCCTCAGGGAGTACCTGCACTGGTAATCTACTAGCTAGCTACCTGAACATCCGTTTCCATGCATTCAATCCCACTACTGCTTCGTTCCTTCTTCTCTAAATAAGCAGGAACTAACTGTTGAATCTTTTGTGCTCATATGTATCGCCTTGCATATGGTAACCAGTAAGATCACGCTGACGCTCACGCCATGTGATGAACTTGCGTGCTCGGCCTTGCTGTCTCTTTCATGGAAAGACACACAACACACGTACTGTCACTGTCAGGATCTTTAGCTTCACCACATTCCACCTCGTACGCTAGTGCTACGTACTACAATATAATGAATAAAATAATAATCCAGATTCCAGAGCCTCCCGTCCCCACCAGTTAATTTTATATAAAAACAGATATTTCCTTTTCTAAAAAAGTACATTTCAGTATCTTTTTTCTTTTTGAAACGTACATTTCAGTATCTCATCACAATATTTTTTGAGGGACGCGCGCGATGATGCACAGGCACACAACGAGTTTGTTTATTACTTTTAGATTATTTTAGGCACCATCATGTACAAAACAGTAATCAACCCCTCACATAAATATCTAAAATCACAGTTTTATGTGCAAAACCTGCAAGTAAGAGTAATAACATCCTTTATTATCCTACACTTGCACCAGAACAATACTTTATTTCAAGGTAATGCATGGTTATTTAAGTGCCAACGAAGATAAAGAGTTTGGCAGTATGCAAGGCTTCCCAAAATCTTTATTTTTAGAATTAGGCTTCCTAAAATCATATCAATTATATATATCTTGCAAGTGCATTAGATCTTGATACTATAGCTATACCATATATTTGTACAAAAA
The DNA here is from genome assembly GCA_018135685.1 of Themeda triandra. Lineage (NCBI taxonomy): Eukaryota > Viridiplantae > Streptophyta > Magnoliopsida > Poales > Poaceae > Themeda > Themeda triandra. The sequence continues at coordinate 190,406 of JAENPR010000084.1, read as the reverse complement.
ATGAAGTGGATAATCTACAGATGCCCCAATATCACTAATGTGTCCTCCATTTATATTTTTTTTTTTTTGGAAAACATCAAATTCCTAAACTCTTGAGTAGCCATGTAAACTATTGGTTCAATATTTGTACTCAAGGGCGTCGAGTGAATACAATTACTTTATACTCCGTCTCCAAAGATGGGACATGCACATATTTCAAAATTCCAACTTTATTGTTGTCTTTGAGACAACAATTAGCCTAATCGTATAAAAGGTTTTTAGTATGACAGTGGTAGCATTAATTAGATTTGTGTTTAGAAAAACATTCTAATGATACTTTTATAGAGAAATTAATGGTCAAAATGTGGTCTCAAACGCCACGCCAAGCCAAATGATACCTTCTATTGTGAGACGGAGGGATCATGAAGTTGGAGAAAATACTTCCTTCCCTATTTGTAAGAATCTATAGAACAAACCAATGCAATAGAGTAAGTGTATCTAAGAGGGTGGGAAAAGAGTTATACTATTGTTTTGAAGAGAAGCAAACATAAGACCCCTACCCAAGACATATGGACCCAATAACATGTTAGATGACATAATAGTCACTTAAAAAAAAAGGTAAATTATGACCCAAAGAAAATATAGCTCATAGACCGATCATCCAACTTCAAAAAGTCTCTAGAGCCAGTCAAACCCCAAAGATGTGCTTACTCTCTAACAATAAGTATCAAGTAACATTGGACTTCAGGTGGCGGTCCATTGAAAACATAATCATTCCAATGCTCATCCAAGAGAACAAATAATGAATTCAAACCCTTGTTGAGTGTCTAGTTCACCAAGGAGTCCATCTTAATCTACCAATTAGGAAATAACTAAACATAACATCCCCTAAATTTGGGTGACAATGCTTGGAGATCTACTTGCTAAACCATTTAGAACCATACACGTATCTACCAAAACACACATGAAATGAGAATGTATTGCATGGTGTCCTTATCTTGATCACATAAGAGCATCTCCAAGGGCCTCTCCAAATGAGTTTTGCATTTGGTGTTGTTTGCAAAGTTCCAAACTCATTTGCAAAGTCTAAAAATAGTCTAACTCCAAGGGCCTTTGCATTTAGACTTGGCAAACTCATTTGCAAAGTCTAAAAATAGAAGATATTGGCGCGCGAGGGGAGGACGGGGGCGCGAGATGCGCGCGGGAGTCGATTTGCAACACCGAGCGGGACTCTGCATAAATGCATAACCAAACCTGAGAATTGCAAAGTTTGCCCAAATGCAAAAGTCATTTGCAAAACCGTTGGAGCCCTCTTTTTGAGGTTTTTTGCAAATTATCAAATGCAAAACTCATTTGGAGAGGCCCTTGGAGATGCTCTAAGGGCATGTTCTAGGTGTGGAAGCCCACTCCGCGTAACTAGGTGGTTCATTGTCAGGCATCTATTGAAGGTAGCCAACCACAAAAAGAATTGACATTTTTTAGGGACCCAAGTCTTCTGGATTACTTCCAAAATGCAAAAGAAAACTAGAACATCGAAGAAGAAGACCAAATGTGCTAATTTTGTGAAATATTAACTAGAAGATGACAATTTCCATCAGTTGATCATCCCAAGTCCTTGACAGTTTAGCTTTAAAATCACTCTAGATAGAAGGTCTCTAATGTCAAGTTGTTTGGACAAAGCACCACCAAAGAACCTTTGTATGTCCTAAAGCCATCAAAGACTTCTTATAGTGCACTTGTTGTCATGAAACTTCAGTGCCAAGTAGGACTAGAGCCTATCCTCCTCCCCCCTCCCCCCAAATTGATGGCCAATGCTTCATGACTCCTACCTACTTTAACAAGGGTTGCTAACAAATATCCCAACGTACATATCAAGCAGAAATCCCACGGAACCATATCGATCACTATACCCATTATTCATTCATCAACTAGCAAGCTCAACAACCTAATCATGAAAATATGCATGGAATCTAGCCAGGAGCTCATGTCTGGTTAATTTATCTTTATTTAATTTAACATTAACAATTGACTACCAGAGTATATCATAATCTCTACATTAGATATCAACGATTTGTGGGAAATCTATCCATCATTTTTTGAATGAGAAATCCATTACTCTAGCATCATTATGATTATTAGTTTGCATTAGTAAAATTGGCACCCTCTACATTTTTGCTCACCCATCCTACTGGTACAAGGCAGGGGCGGATCTAGAATTTGGAATTGTTGATGTCACTAGCATAATTTATGCTAGACATGTTGTGTCACGGTCTCTCGTGCCAATAGCAACTTTTCATTAAGTTTGCACAAATCGTTGCTGTCAAATGACATCATTATTACTAACATTGTGCACCCGCCCCTAGTACAAGGAAATAAGATGGGGTGCAAGATCCGCAATTGAATTATTGCCAAGCATCCTAGCATTTGCAAGTATATTGAGAATGAAAACATTGTCGCCAAGGTATATTTGTATTAGAGATGCAAGTACTAATTACTTTGGGTCATTAGGTTGATCCAAAACTTTCTGGAATGAACTAGAATGACATTTCATGTAACTTGAGTGAAGAGAGAAATGAACTAGAATGACATTGGCCATAATTAGTTAGCTGACCAAAAAAACATCATTGGGTACCCACCTGCATCCTTAGTATATACATATGCTGTAATGCTGTATAATGACAACCATAACCATTTCATTCTCAGTACCCAACCTCGGGACTTTAGATGAATATGTACTCCTCCCAACTCGTTTAGTCAACAGCATTTGGCCTAGGCCATCAGACACAATGACATTCCTTACTCTTCATATAAGAAGCCGAGAGATCTCAAGGAGGAAGATCCAAGGCCATATATAGGAAAATAAGGTACACGTACACCACCATCAACGAAGTGAGAGTACAGAATAAAATTGACTTGCGCTACCTACTCGCCCTACTAGTCATTGAATCTTTTCAACCCAGGATTGGAGTTGATCAGCGTTACAGTCTATCATAGGTAGAATTTGTGCGTTTGTCAGCTTCCTGATAGAAAGTGGCAGCGCCCAAATACTCGCAAGAAAGGTCTTTTATATTACAGCAAGTGATGCTGAACCTTTTACAGTACTCTATCATAAGGAAAATAGTTTTCTCTTTTACAGTACTCTATCATAAGGAAAATAATTTTCTTTAGGAAACGGTACTGGCAGACTATATTTCTTAAAGAATAAAATAAAACTAAAAGCCTGCAGAGCACTAACATATAATGATCTAAAAGCTGGTTGTTGATTTAAAGAAACGTGCACACTTCTTTTGGTGTTGACACCACTTGCTAGTTTGATTTATAGCTGTGTGTTCAAAACGAGATGGCAAATATTCGGTTAAAGATACTCATCACCTGAAAGACAAGAGCTCTCTGAACAGTGGATCAATATCATCTGTATCACAACCATAGCTGTAATTCAAATGCCTTTCTAATTACAATGTCATGCATATATGTTACTAGAATAAACCTTGCTAGTTGCTACAGTACTATGTTTTGGTGACTTGTACTATACTATATATAGACTTAATTTCCTGGGTCAGTCCATTTCAAACACAACTTGCAGTATAGAAAGAAAAACCATCAACTTGACTTTGATTATGTAGAGAGAGAATGGGGAAAACAGCTCATACCTCCAAGAAGGTTAAGTGAGTTTTCATATATAGCCCAAATTATGGCAGTGGAAGTAAAATAATCACAGAATCTGGAACTCGTGTGATACAATGTAGACAGACACAAAGGATTGGGAAAACAACTCATCACAACCCTATAGTGTTAGGTGACCTTTGGTATATGTAGCCCAAAACAGTTTATGTTACGATTATGAATCTACACATGTTACAACGTGTATATTCATCTAATAAATTTCTCGAACCTGAATCATGATATGTTATTATTCAGTATACGAAGATATGTGCTAAATTAAAATTACTGATCCTCTGTTGCAGGCTGGTCACTGACATTCCGGCAACGACTGGAGTTTCTTTTGGTATGTACTGCAAACGATCTAGGAACCAACATACTCTCAGATTGATTCCCGTTGGTACCTGCTATAATGCCACTGGATATTATTCTTGCCTGAACAAACAGGAACTGAGATTATGTGCTACGAGAGCCCACGGCCGGTGCTGGGAATCCACCGGATGGTGTTTCTGCTCTTCCAACAGCTCGGCCGGCAGACGGTTTACGCCCCAGGGTGGAGGCAGAACTTCAGCACTCGCGACTTCGCCGAGCTCTACAACCTCGGCTTGCCGGTCGCCGCCGTCTACTTCAACTGCCAAAGGGAGTCCGGAACTGGTGGGAGAAGAATGTGAACTCAATCCAGGTGAAATAAGATGATGGGTAGTTATTGTATAGACGTGTGATAACATGGAGAAAATTAAAAAAAACTGCAAGATGTCTGCTTTAAAAAAAAAATAACTCCAAGACGAACTATATATTGTGTCTGACTAGTTCATTTGGTCCATATGCTAGCCTTTGGTTACATTTGGGTGGGGAGTGTATTTGATACTATTTGTGACAGATTGGCGCATTCTCTGGCGCATATTTGATAACTATATGTATTGATTTATATATAAAGCAAGCAATATTATGCATATGAGGGTTCAGGTACATCAGTCATTCAGTCAACATGATTACTGTCTCTCCCTCACATCACAACAGGAGATGTATGTCTCTCTCCTTTATACTCTGATTACTTATCTAGATCATCTGATGACTACTACAAGCTTGCTAGCTGTCTGCTTGAGCTGCTGGATGCAGCTAGCCATGTATGGAGAGAAATGAACCCACAAATGTTGACAGGTATAAGGGACATGAGCAGCGCTGCTTCCTCCTTGGCTAACCATCTTCCCAGAAAAGGAGTAAATGGAATTTGTTGAGTGGCATTTTACTGTTGTAAGCTACTCTGTGATCTGTCAGCAGAAGTTCTGGTGAGTCTGTCGGTAGAAGCTCAATCGAGCAGACAGATAAATCATTTGGAGACAACAAGGGCAGGGATCAGATGATGGATTGGAGAGGGGAAGAACACGGGTGTACGTACTCCTTCCTTTCCTTTTTTTTTGTGAGGGAATTTCCTTTTGTTTTTGGAGGGAAACAAACGGCCGTAGCTTCTTTCTTTTACGTACTCCTTCCTTTCCTTTTGTTTTTGGAGGGAAACAAACGGCCGTGGCTTCTTTCTTTCTTCTCTTTGAGAGGGAAAGAACGAGAAGAATGCGGGCCGTAGTTGCACTCGAGACCCCCACCCAACGGCCTGCTATCAGCCTTAAAATCGAACAAGCCATGCGCACACAATAATAGGCCCAAGTTAGCGCAACCCGTGGGGGCGGTCGGCCCAGCACACTCCAGAATCCAAAAAAAGAAATTCCAGGACAGCTTTATTTCATCAAACAAAGAATCGAGTAAAAATCAGAGCAGACTTGGAATAAAAGCAAGATACAGATCAAAGATTACAAACACCAAGACCACAAGTACTAGCATCCGAGTTATGTACATTCTATACTGTTCTCTAAGGTCTGAGTGCGCATGGAAAGATGGCAACAATCTTGAAGATCCAACTGAAGAGTAACTCCCAAAACAGTCCAACTTCAGCTTGTAGCACTATGGCAGTACCCGACTCCTGACAGGTGAGCCTTCTGCTGATTGGGGCCAAATGTCAGACGAAAACTGCGGAAGGGGCAACCACGGGACAAATACTGAAGCTATCATGAAGGAAATGGAGATGAGTCTTCAACTTGAAACTGGTCTGTGGGCTTTAGCTCCCAGCTTCCTAGATCTGTGTCTGTCGAATCAGACTTCGAAATGTACAGGGCCTTGTTATGGAACTTGTGAAGAGTTTTCCGGTGTCCGATGCTTATGTAAGTAATGCCAGCAGCTTCAATCTGACTGTATAGATGAGTCTGTGGCACAAATAAAACAAGTTAGTAGACATCAAAGTAGGTGCGGGTACACTAGTTCTTCATCCTTACAAAGGTATGGCCTTAGAACACCATCCCCTTCCTTTTCTTCTACTCTGTGATGGGGTGAAAACATTTGTGCCACTCGGTGGGCTATGAATCTAAGCCTAACAATGTTTTCATAATAACCAAGCATAAAAAAGTATATCTTTTACCTCGTTTGCTTCATCAAGTGCACTTGTCGATTCATCCAGTAGGACCAAAGTGGGTGTAGCAAGTAACAACCGGGCAAATGCAAGACGCTGCTGCTCCCCCAGCGAAAGAACACTGGCCCAGTCATGCGTAGAGTCCAAACCATTAAAACGGGGCAATATGTAGCCCAACTTAACGACCTCAAGGACTTTGATAAGTTCAGCCGTTGAGGGAACCTCAGATTTGGCACTGACTGCATCTGATGTGGAGACTTCAGACAGAAAAGGAAGAGGATCTGCTATTTATTTTAAAAGAAAAAGGATTAGGATAAGTGCACATGCATATTTCAGGAAAATGTTGCCATGAGTAGTTTTATATGTATACCTAATAGTTTTTTTCCTAACACAATCCAAACAGATTTAAGTTATTTTGTTCGACATCCTACAACTAACAATTTGGGCAACATAAGAAAAGCTACCTGAAAGCTACCTGAATTTTGAGCATCATTATCTGGTGAGTGATGAGCATCTTCAGTCCATGTAGGATAAAGCAACTGTTGACGAAGAGTTCCCAAAACCATATATGGTCTTTGTGGGACGAAGAATATGCCATTATCTCTTCTTTGCTTGGAACTTCTCAACAATTCTCCACCTTCTGAATTCATGCTGGATGGCTCATCAGAACTTGAATTTGATTTTTGAATCTGCGAAGAACCTCTCACATGGTATATGATCTCCCCAGTACCACTAGTCCAGAGGCCAGCCAAAGCACGTAATAGTGAGGTCTTCCCACTTCCACTAGGTCCCATCACCTAAAGTGAAAATAAGCATATCACCTCAGTGATCAGTCAAGTGTCAGAGCTGACATTTATTTTGCCAAATGTGCAAACAGTTAAAGAAATGAAATACCAGTAGGTGGTCCTTGTCTTTTAGTTCCATAGTGAGGCCAGTAATAAGAATATTTCCACTTCTTGGTGTTAACAATGTCAAATTACGAATTTCCAGAACCATGCATGGATCAGATTGTGCTAGTGATCCATTAGAACTAAGAATAGAAGGACCATTGCTTTTGAAAACAATGTTGATCCCATCAATGCTATCACGTTGAGATGATGGAGAGGACTCATTTCCATCCAATAGGTCATCAAATTCACCTATATTACGGAGAATTTATAGTTAACAGAGGGAGGGAGGGAGGGAGGCAGGAAGAGAGGAAGGGAGGGAGGGGAGGAGAGAGAAGTCACCTAGACGATCGATGACTGCTGAGAATGCACTAATTGACTGAAATTGGAAAACAATGAGAGAAAAATCACTGAGGATATGATTGAAAGCAGACACCGATTGGTTTATTACTCCAAACTCAATTTTCCCTGAGAAGTACATTGGAGCAACAACTGCAGCTGGCAGAATCTGAATTAAATATCGATAACCATTGGTGAAAAACTCCAGATTCCGAGAAGCTATCAGCAATTCCTGCAACACAAAAAAAAATATGAATGACTGGTCAGCCTGGAAAAATATGTAACAGCAGGAATTTATGGCTAAATATAAAAATACAGAGCAGCTGCATGGTGATAATTCAATGGTAGAGCACATAAAGAGCCAGTTACTCTCCTACAGCAAAAAAGAACTCAACCAACCTACAAAAAGCTATGTGGCATGTAAATACGAATAGAATAGGCACCCAAATTCGGGTAGAAGAGGACTTGAACCTGGATGGTAGGGGTGTAGACCCACACCTCTCCAGGCTCAGTTCCTCACCTGCCACAGTATCACCTTTATTAGCAGTTTGTTGGAATATCCCAGAATCAATGGCTTGTATTTGATTATTACAAAAGAAAAATTATTGCCCAAGAGGTATGATTTGCATGATTATCAGATCTTGTCGCAGAGAAACCATGACATAGAAATACAAGTAATCTGCATTACTAATGCCGAACATCATTTGGCAAAACAAAATGACGAAGATATTTCTGCTAACTCAGCACTGTTTGTGTATTTGAACAGCCCAAGCAAATTACATAATATTTGTTCTAGTTAGTCTAGAAAGACAAAGGACTGAAAACAAGCAAGTTCTGTTTGTTCTAGTTATGGTCAGTTTCCAAGCTTCATACTCTATTCCAACTGCATTAATATGGCTGCCATCACCGAAAGATAACTAGTTTAGCATGGTTTGCAATGTATTTGAAACTAAAAAAAGGCAATGAAGAAATAACAAACAAGAATAGATGGCAAAAGTACAGTAATGCTTACACTTAGGTTCTCAAAAGCCCTCCTGAACCGATCCAATAAAAGTTGCAATTCATTTTCCTCACCGCCATAAAAAGCAATTGACTCAGCATTTTCTCTAACACGGACAAGTCCGTAACGAAAATCAGCTTCTTTCTTCTCTTGCATGAAGTTCAAGTTGACCAAATTCTGTTGATGCAAGCATAAGAAGCTATTGGTTGTGTCGGCATAACTCTATGCAAAATATATATGATTGACAAGTACATACCTTACCAAGGAAGACACTAATACCAGTACCCCCAAGAGAGTAGACAACAAGAACAATAAACAATGGTGGGTAGATTCCATAGAGGATGTTACTGAATGATACCAAGTCCACAGCAGCATTGAAAAGTGTGAGAGAGAATGCAAGTGCTGTTCCAGTGAATGAGCTGAGATCATCATTTATCCTCTGGTCTGGATTGTCAATTAGTGATTGAGATTGAATCTTGTAAAAGGTTCTGTTTTTAAAGTAACGCTTCATATAATAACTTGTCATCCAAGATCGCCATCTCAAAGAAAGAGTTTCTCTTGCATAATCTCTCAAAACAAAGAACTGCATAACAGTGAGAGAAATTTTGATACAATGATTTGAAAAACAAGAATATTAGGTTTCTACAAACACAAATAGAAGAAATTGGAATATTAAACAAAAGGAAGTATGTTTGCCTATTAATAGATGCAGATACAAGCAGTACAGATTGCCCATATGAACTGCCAGAAACCACAAATGAAGTTTAAGGATGTGCTTAGCCATTCAGTGCAGAAATTAGAGCATTCAGTACTATACCTTCTGCATGGACATATTGTTAAAAGGAGGAGATAAGCAGCTGGAGTTCAGGAAAGAAAACGACCAGCAACTTTTTAATGGCGTCTTTGGGATAGGGGGAGAACTCAGTCTTGGATCTAGACATACTAGGCAAACAAGTGGTTTGGATTCTACAAAACGCTTCCATAAAACATAAACTGCATATTAACCCAAATTATTGTTAAGGATGCTTATTAGTTTGTATGATAGAGACAGCTCCTGGTACAATACGAACCACTTGTGTAAACTGTTAATTGTAGAGATCATGTTTCCTTCAAGATATTAGTACAAGAGTATTGTGCTACAGAAAAGTTGAGAAACATGACAGAATGGAATACACCCAAAGAACTATCTTTGGATAGGAGTCCTTAGTGCATGAAAATCAGCAATCCACATGTCCAACCAAGAGTTAGGATATCGGTCCCTGTTATTGTTAATACTGATACTGTTATTACCTCCCTCTCCCTCTCCCGTGGCTTTTGGTTGTGCCAACTTGATTGGGACTAAAAGGCTCTATCATTGTTGTCGGTGTCGTGTTGGTGTTACAAAATGGTCACTGATAGGGAAATGGGATTTTCCATTAAACGTAAAATATTACTCACATGCTAACACTTCGCTGCTCTGCCAACATAGTACACATAACTGTAATGGGCTAACAGCATGAAGAGCAATACCTACAAAAGAGGAGCAATATGCTCACCGGAATTCCACCAGCAAAAGCACCCAGGTAGTAAAGCAGTTGTGTGGTAAACTTTTCTTGATCCTTATCTTGCAAAAGAAAACACAAAACATGTATAAGCAAAGAACTGAAGAGGCTATCGTACAACCAATTTGAATAGCACAAAATGAACCTTTAGCTATAGGGAGTCTTGTTTATATGGTAAAAATGTCATGATTATAGCCTTGAAATACAAAGATAACAGAAATCTAAATGAGATAGTTATTTTTGATAATGAATATCCCTTTATGTGCTTTAAAAAAACACCTCCTCCCCTTATCCTAAATTTGTACTTATCAAGTGTACTGGCTATTATGTGTTTGTGTATTTATCCAGAATGTTATACTGAACTTACTAAAGCATAACAGTTTTAACAGAACACCAAGCCATACCAGCAAGGGCATTGTAGAAGTCACGGCCGAGGAAGTTAAACCCAACACTAATCCCTGTGGTTCCCAATGTGAGAGCAAACACAGCAGCAAGCCTCAGCCTTGCTTGGGTTTTATCCTCTGACCACCAGTAGGGAGCAGCAACTTTCCAAAATCTTGTAGCTAGTGTTTTGATGTCAGTACCAGTTCTCTGCATGTACCAGCAAGACACCAAAAAGGGAAGTTCACATTCATCAGCACTTAGCTAATAGCAACGAACAAGAAGCAACTTGTAACATGAAACAAACCAGAAGTGACACATGTGATATATGTTTCCACATATTCTCCGCAAAAGAGTGATGAGCAATCACAGAGCATTAAAACATACTCACAAAGTAGAATTGCATTAAGCTACGGTAATGTATCTCAGAGCTTGTTAATTTTGGCAATGATCAAATCAGTTGAAGCATGCTAAGACGACATCACAACAATTATGCATCCAAATTTGAACTTAGCTTACTTTTTCTTTTTCTTTTTTTTTGAAGGAATAGCTTACTTTTTCTTGAACGAACAGGCACGAGTTGTGCCAATTTCATTGATAGAAGAGGAACATAGCTTAATTAGGTACGAGTATCTATCTACAGAACATCTAAACAGTCACTTAGGTCGCCAGATTTATTTTCTCATCTAGCACACACCTCCAGGACTCCAGCCTCAGAGGCTCAGACTTGACACCAGTCGAACAAGTCCACAGCGAAATCTATCTACCCAGGGTACAAATTACAAGCCAATTCGACAGCGGCACCGCGAACCGAGACCTGGAGACGCGGATTCTGAACAGTCCACTGCTACTACAAACACTAAAATCAAAGTGAACTAAACAAACAAAGTCAAGGCCGAGCCGACGACGCGCGAATACCCAGAACAAGGTAGAGTAGAGAAGCCAGCAGAGCAGAGCATGACCTTATCCTGGGAATCAGGGGCAGCGACCTCCCCGTCCCCGCCGCCGGCGGCAGCGGCCGGAGGCGGCGCGGCCCCGCGGCGACCGCGCCGGCGCATGACGGAGGCCACGGCCGGAGGAGGGGCCGGGGGTCTGCAGCACCGCGCCGCGGAGCCTGGAGCGACCACGGGCGCGAGGCGGTGGGAGTGGGACGACGGCCGCGGCAGCAGCAGAGGCGGCGGGGGTTGCGGAGGAGGCGGGCCAGTGGAGGCGGAGAAGCATATGGGAACGGGAGTAGAGAACCGCATCCTTTTTGTTGCCTTTGCTTTTACTTTTTGGTAGGTTCTGGGTTCTTCCCTCCCGTGCCGTGCCTTGTCTTGCGGTGGAAGGCTTGCGTGCTCTCGGCGTGGGCAGCAATGGCGCGCGCCGCGGAGGTGGTGGTTCGCGGCAGTTCCGCCGCGGCTGGCGACGGCTACGGTTGCTTGGTGTTACATAGATGGAGTCGCTGACGCGTGGGTCCCTGATGGAGCGGGGCCACCCTGTGGTCTGTGGACCTGTGGTGGAAGTGATAGTGGCCAGGAGGACGGAGTCGTGTCGCGGCGGGGAGGAACGGCGGGGAGGTGCCTACGCCACACACGGCCTATCCACGTTCTGCCCGCGTTCTGCCGCCACTCGCACAACGAACACGGTTTTTGACTTTTTTTCCATTTGCACTAATAAGGGCCTTGACATATAAGATTACTGGTCAAGAAATGCTCTTGTTTTCATAGTACAAGTGCTCTAGCTTCGATAGTCTAGAAAGGAACTGCTCTCTCCGTTCTAAATTATAACACATTTCAAATTTCTTAGACTCAAAGTTAAGATCTCTAATATACTATGAAAATACAATTAAAGAAAAATCTAGTGATACTTATTTGGTTTCACAAATGTTATTACTTTACTGTATAAATGGTCAAATTTGAGATATTGTGACTTCTCAAAAAAAAAGTTGAAAAATGACTTATAATTTGGGGACGGATGAACATTTCGAAGAGCTAATGATCGACGGAGCTATTGTTAGGAGCATCATCAGCTTCTGCCACAATACACTAACACTGTGATCAATGCTTGAATCTTGATGCACTAGCATTACGACTGGGTTACAAAGATTTATGAGTGATTCTAGTAGAGAAAGAAAGAGTAATGAGCAAGAAAAATGAAAAGAGGCAACAAGAATGAGATAACCTGACAATGTAAAACTATAAAGATATATCTTTCAAATTTTATATACTCATGGTGATACATTGTCAAAACCGTATTTTTGAAACGTGCAGGATGCCTAGGTGAATGAACTGTTTTAATTTAATTTTGTTTTAACGAACGTGCTGGAAACTGTTTTTTGCATGTTCAACTAAATACGAATGTGAAAATAGATATACGTAGATCAATAATAACAGTAAAATTAAGAATCAAAACAAAACAATATATAAGCTTTGAACTCAATAAATTTGACAGAGCCTGATTTTCTCGATAGCCCAACAAAATGAAACCGATCTTGAGTATCTTGTTGTCCAATTCAATCTAAATAAATGTGCCTCATGTACATATGCACGGAACAACCCCTGACAGTGGACGGGGGTGTGGAAAATCGAGAGTGGCCTTTTGTCCTAATCATAGACATGGTGTAGCTTATGACATTGATAATTAATTTCACACTAGCTTGAGTGATAGATTTTTACATGTCTTCAAAAGAATATATGAAACTTAATATTTAATTAACCATACCAATGTATGGATATTATAGAAGGTATACTTAAGATATACTATGTGTATTATAATAGTAACAAAAAAAAAAGTCGGCTAGTTTTTTGAAAAGTTATAAAAAGACTATTTAAAAAATACTCAAAAAACATAATAATAAGTTAGGGTGGACGATTACGTCAATTTTGTATTTTTTTTGAAAGATCCGGCAAGCCGGCGTTATATTAATAAGCAAGAATTAGAGTTGCAATCTTACATGCGCGAGAGGCGCTATCTCATATTGCAGGCCGCCATATGAGATATAAGTCATCTATGCTAATTACTCATAATATTTTGAACAAACCTTTGGGGCCCTAACATGTTCATGTAGCCTCCGTCTCAAGATCACCCATCCCAGCTGCCACTGCTGCCAAGGCCTCAGCCAACCTCTTGTTGCCCAAGCGTGCCGCCTTCCTGATCTTGTCCACGGCCTCATCAGGCAGGTTCTGCCCATACAAATCGAGGTACTGTGTGGCTGCAACATCCGACGGCCCCGTCGGAGCCTCCATGAACTGCAGCTCGCGCATCAGCTTCTGTTGGGCCCTCTGTGCAACCGGCACCGACGACGGACGAGCAGCCTGCCTCAAACTGGAGCGGGTAGCCACCGTGAGCCTCTTACGGCCTCGCCCACCTTGTCTAGGCAAGGTCCGTGGCCTTGGAAGCAAAGGTGCTTCTACCTCCTTGAAAATCCCCCTGCAAAAGGCAGCACAACTGGCCGAACCGTCGTCCGCGATCTCCTCAACCTCCTCCGCTCCAAGTGCCTTGGTTTGCTCTCTTTCGTTCCCAGCAACATCAACAACCCGCCCTCCTGACACGGCTGAGGTGTCCATTGTGTCCGAGATGACATCCACCGGGGTGTCCACAGACTGCTGAACAGCAGGACCAGACACCTCGCCCTCTGCCTGCCCCCTCTCGATCCCTGTCACAAGCAAGCTCGACGTCGGCCTGCACGCCGGGGACTCCACTATGCCTGCATCATAGCAGATCACCGGCAACTGGTCTGCCGACGGCCTCACCTCCTGCGGGTCCTCCTGCTGTGGCTCACACGCCACCATCTCCTCGGTCGGCGGATCATGGTTGAGTTGCTCTTGTGACTCCACATTGCTGCGGCCAGAGTATCTCGGTGGTGATCGCGAACGGCGGCGTTCCCACTCATCAGATGTGTGCATGAGGATGTCATGCTCCCTTGTCGACCGCGATGGCGCGCGACTCATCTTGTGCCCACGCTCCAGCTCGCCGTCCTCTGCCCCGCCCATCACTGCCTGGCGGTATGTTGGCGGCGAGCGGGTGGGAGCTCTCACAGAGCACTCAGAGGAGCGCTGACCTCGTGCCCAGTCGAAGGGGACAAAGCATGTCCCAGAGCTGCCATGGTTGGACAAGCACGAACCAGGAGAGGAATGGCTCCAATCTTCATGGCCCAGCAGCTGGACCAAGATGCCATCGATCACCATGGCCTGACCAACCCAGGTGGTAATGGGGTAGGCCGCGCCATCAATCTCCACGAGCTCCATCTCCATGGCTCTGTCACGCTCGGCCGGGCTCCCAAACTCAGCAAGGAAGAGGCCTGACCCGTAGCGGGTCACCTTGACATCATGCCTTTGGGCGTGCAACTGCCCCTGGAGCGCGTAGGCCACCTCAGGGGCAGTGGCGCGACAACCCTCTTGTGGAGCGGAGATCACCACTGCGTGCGTGCGCAGCCTGTTCGCCTCGCGCAGGATCCCCTCTGTGGTCACAATGTTGACGTGGCCACGAGCAGGACGCTGCGGCGCTTGTTGGTTGGTCATCGGCTGTGATGAGCTGTGGATGAGCGGCTGATGCGGCGCTTGGTGGTTAGGCGTTGGTTGCGATGAGCTCTGGGTGGGTGGCGTGCGGTGGTGGTGGGCTATGGGTAAGCGGAGGGAAGGAGATGCGGCTATGTATGTTGTCGGGAGGGAAGATGATCCTCGAGCGGAGGTTGGCGGAGATTGGGTTTCGGCGAGCAGGGCAGTGGCGAGCGAAGTGCCCCACCCCCTCGCATTTCCAGCAGCGCACCGATTCACGGCACTGGGCGAGGAGATGGTCAGCGGCGAGGCAACGGTAGCAGCGGCCAACGAGCCTCTTCTTGAAGGCCTCCCGTGCCGCGTTCCTTGCCTTCTCCTGCTTGGCAGTGGCTGCTCGGAGAGGGCTGGAAACCTTGCGCACCCTGCGCCTCGTCTTGGCTGCCTGCTAGCTTGGTGAGTGCGCAGGCGCGCCCATCTTCTCATCAACCCGGTCCGACCGGGATTGGGTGGTCGGCAGCCTGGAGCCCTGTGCAGCAGGCCGTACCAGGATGGACTTCAGCCGACCTCCATGGCCAGGGGCAGCATCCACCGGAGCAGGTGGCTTGGGCGCTGCAACTCCGGGTCTTGGAGCCGAAGATGGCAAATTTGTATTAGGAGGAACCATCTTTCATGAAGTACATGAGATTCGAAATACAAATTTTATGTCAAATATTATCCCTATATATAATTATATGTTCTAAACTTCTTGTAATACAGTTGCATATGAACTTGCTTACATAGGCTTGTTGATGATTTCTTGCTCATCAGTCATCACTAGCTAATTGGCAGTACATTATTACAGGGGAAAAAAAAAAGAAAGATCCTACCTATATGAAAGGGGAAAATGATCACTAGTGGGCTATGGACCTGAGATAAGTTACCCCATCCATCTCATATCCCACGAAGTTTGTCCATGAACTGCAGTCATCTAACTTGTCCACTTTTTGGGTTGCTAGGCTCATTGCAAAGGTTCCCGGATTACTGCTGCCTGTGCCGAGCGTGAACAAGAGGATGCCACTCTTCTCGCAGAACCAACGCAGGTTGATGTCGACCGCACTTGTTACCTTGAGCCGTGTCGATCTGACGGAACCTTCCCTCACCCATTCTCCGGTGCTCGTCTCGAAGACCGTCCACACCACACTGGCACATCCTGCGCAATTCGCTGCGTCCAGAAAGCACAGCTTCCCATCGGGCGTGACGCTGAGAAGACGGAGCTGCTGGATCGTGTTGGGGACGCCGTCCGGCGGCATGCGCACCTGCGCCGGCGGCGCCGGCGTGTCGAAGCGTACTGCCAGTGCACTTCTTTTCAGCGGCCAATAGGCGACGCCCCCGTGGAGCACGATGCCCTGGCCTAGCTTGCCGAGGTCCCAGTTGGTGAGCTTGGGACCTGACGTCTTCTTGGCCTCCGTGCTCCAGCTGGAGGTGTCTGATGAGTAGGAACGGAGCGCGGTGAACCTGTCGCGGTTGTAGACGATGAGCACGCGGAAGAACAAGTCGTCGTCGGAGGATGGCCGGTCGAGGTCGGCGCCGGTGAGCAATGTGCAAGCGTCGACATTGGGCCTGGCTTCGCCGAGCAGAGGAGGCAGCACGGCCACGTCCCCCGTCATGGGGTTGCAGACGCACAGCCTGAGGCTTCCGTCGACGCTCTGGAGCTCGAGGACGAGGCGCCCGTTGCGTGACGCAATCGGGCGACCGGCCTGGAGGCCTGTGGCGGAGGGCAGGTTGAAGCCGAGCAGCCGAGAGCCGGACGCCGTCGGGACGAAGCACGGTGGCGGCGTCGAGCACTCGACGGTGGAGCGGCGTTTCCGCTTGCGCGTGTTGGTCGTCGTGACCTGGTGGTGGAAGAAGCCGAGGGCCAGGCCAGGGAGAGGCGGAAGGGGGAGAGCTTGTGACAGAGCGTCGGCCTCCTTGGCCACCACGCCGGCCCACCGCCGGCACGTGGCGGCGCAGCGAACTACATCGGCCGCGTTGGGGAGCCGGGTGAAGATTGAAGCGAGCGCGTCATCCGTGAGGGACACCCCGCCGGCGCCACCGCCTGTGTCGTATACCCTGCTAGTCCGGCACCTCCGCCTCCGCGATAGCCAGCCTCTGCCACCGCCTCGACAGTACGGCGAACGATGACAGGCGGCGCTCCCGGGGCCACGTGATCCTTCTCTGTGCAACGGCGCCATCCTAGGCACGCCAGGGCAGATGCAAAAGATCGAGACCGTGAACAAACCCCATCGCTGTTCAACGATGCCATATTTATGGCGGCGGTCACGCTCGTGCAAATCTTAGTCAGAGTCGGAGACCGTGGGCAGTTCGGCTCTCTCGAGGTCCCAACCGCTGCAATACATGCTGTTGAACTTGCCACGGTGATCAGGAGTCGGGAAACACACCTGTGTTCCCAAAACAGGGCAACAAAAAGGGCCTTCTTTTTGTCAAAGGCAAAGCCCATCCCATTTTCTCAAACGAAACAAGTTCTTACTACTACCGCAAACAAAAAAGGATGCAAATCAGCGAAGGGCTAAAACAAAAACTTCCGCTTTTAACACCTGATCTCAATCTAGCTCAGGAGTCAAAGATTACATCGTGCATTTTTTAAATGTACCCAAGATTCTGGATAGACAACTTCAGCTAAAAAAGGGCACAGCCAAGGCATCAATGTTTCTGTCAAGTCCTATTGTTAAGCCCATCTTCTTGCTAAACATGAAAGTAAGTTTCTGTCAAGTTCTCCCATCTTCTTGCTAAGCATGAAAGTAAGTTTCTGTCAAGTCCTCACATCTTCTTGCTAAGCATGAAAGTAAGTTTCTGTCAAGTCCTCCTATTGTTAAACCCATCTTGTTTCTTCCCGGAGAAATACTGTTGAGCAGCTCTTCTAAGTACCTTGCTTGTGATGTGACATACAGAACTGTCCAGGAAGAAATCCAACAACAAATAAACTTGATTAGCTTTTCCAGACTGTCAATAAACCAGTGGCTAAGCCATAAGAATGCATGTGAGATACTCACTCCAGAATTGCTATATATTACATTTGATAACTTTAACCAAAGGGTATTATAGAAACATTGCATCCCTTATATTTAGCTTTCCAAGCAATTTATGTATAGATAAAATGCTATTTTTCAATTTTAATTTCATCCTCTCACAGAAACGCAGGTAGGTGTTCTACTGTGCTCACCAAAACGAACTATCAAATTTGAATCTACATTAGGCACTTCAACATAAGAATTGCATAGGCTTATGAAAAACATGGACATAAGAATACATCCAAAAACTGTTGTTCTATCCTTACTGGCCATCACAAACATATCTAAACTAGTTCTAAACAGATTGAAATCAGGTTTTTTTAGGTACTTGACAGATTTTGGCTAGCAGTACGCCAGTGACATATTGTAAGTGACCATTCATTAAATCTCTCGCATAATGTCACCTATGGTTTGTTGCCAGAACAAGGCCAAGAAACAATCAAGAGAAGGTAAACACTCTGAAGAAATTCAAGAAAATTTCCTACATTTGATCTTTTCGTAACTGAACATAAAAGCAGTAGGACAAACCAAAATCCTTTGCATCAACCACATTTGAACATAAAACAGGGTTATTTCTTGAACTTACTTAATCGCATCCACTCGGTGTACTCACAGCAAATGGAAACACCTGAGGCAGCAGCAAGTAAAATTTCCGTTGAACATCTCATTACACCCTGGACGAGCACAAAGGTTCCAATCAGGCTCTGCTGGTCCATCCTGCCCATCACCATGCTCAGCGAGGAGGCGCTTGATAGGGATCAAGTGATGCCCGTCCTCACCAACCATCACCTGGAATCACATTTAAAATTAACTACACGAACACCACAGGAAACTATTTTACTTACATTATTAACTACTCACCTGAATGTGTTGACCTAATTCCATTGGCAATTGCTCTTGCCCAATAACCAACCAGCCGTTCAAGCGCTCAATGGTAATGAGACCAGCACCAACATGATTCCCCTGGGGGTGCGGGTGGACTAGATGGTTTGGACAGGAAATTGCAGAAAAGGACTGCAGGCATTGCCCACAAAGTCGATCCAACTGATGGATCGGCTCTCCAACAGTTTCTGAAAAATCGACCAGGCTTTGAGCCATCTGTCTTCTTGCACCGGTGTGCACCTGCAGTAGTTGCATAAAAATGAAGAGAAAAATTAGTAAACCAGTAACTCCCACCAAAAAAAGTAACTGGTGGTATCCCTTTCTATACAATAACACATCACAGCTCACAAGAAGTAAACACAAAGGAAACAATTAGGTGTATCTAGTAGATAATTAAGTTATAAACCACAAAGCATTAGCATTGTTAGCAAGCAGAAAAACGATAACTTGGTACCCTGATATTTCTTATCTACGGATTATACCATTCAATTTATTCAAATGTTTTAGTACAGACATGCAAATGATGTTATCTCAATCCATACTTTAGATAACAACAGCAAAAATTACCAATATGCAATAGCAGAGGCATCAAATAATAAAAGTTGAGAAGATGTAGATTGTCTCTAACAGAAAATTTGTACTTATAAAAATATTGTAAAGAGATAACAGAGTTGTGACAACTAAATTACAGGACTTCATTAGAAGTACCAATGCAGAAATATTGTGAAGACCTCCTTTAAAAAGATGGCAATGATGGTGGTGGCAGTGACTTTGCCACCCCAACCAACTACGCAGTAAGCACTACATTTTTTACAATGAGCGATTGATGGTCTTTATATAAAATCATGAACTCTAAAATCATTGGTCAAGCCACACAATGTTGCATCTTATTTAAGTCCTTGAAGTGCCGAAGTTTTTACATGGGGTCATTGAAGTTGAACTAAGCATAGCAAGAAGAAAGAAAGGGGAATTACTCTGCAAACAACTGAGCAGAGGCTGGATCGCTCCTTGATGCGGCGTGCACACTGGAGGCACTGTCCTCGATAACGAGCATCCACCACAGGTGGGGGTAGAATAGGAATCCATAATGCACCGTTTACCTTCATCCTCTGGATCCCAGTTAGACTGTACCCACAGCCGATTGCATCCTCAGATCGAATGGAAGGAGTGAATGATATCGTATTAATCTGCAGACAGAAGGCAGGAGTGAATGATATCGTATTAATCTGCAGACAGAAAAGGTCAGGAATACTAGAGGGGACTGTTTACCCATCTGTTGATATATTTGTAACATCAAAGTCTGTCGGCTTTTTATCAATCAGATCATTACAAAATTTGATAGATAGATGAGCATACTGCGGAAGGATTTTTTTTTTCGGTTGAAGAATGGATGACCCTACGTCGGCCGAACCTCGATTCCCGACGGGGAACGCATATTTTAAAGGGTAATTCAACGGATATAAATCTGACAGATTTACTTGGTAAATCTGTCAACAGACACCAAAACAAAATTCTGAGCAGATACAAACATATCACTCGCCCAAGAACCCGAAGAACCCTCCCACCTGGAGGATTTGGGCACGCAAACACCAATCTGTCAACAGACACCAACATTTTCATGTACTGGCTGAAAAGAACGAACTTCAATCACAGAAACAAAACTCTTAGCAGATACAAACATATCACTCGCCCAAGAACCCGAAGAACCCTCCCACCTGGAGGATTTGGGCACGCAAACACCAAGAACAAAAGAACCCAAGAACCCCAAGAACCCAAGAACGATCCGCCTGGTGGGATTGTCGCTCGCCCAATAACCCCAAGAACCCTCCCACCTGGAGGGATTTGGGGACGCAAACATCAAGAACCCCAAGAACCCAAGAACGATCCGGCTTGCGGGATTGTCGCTCGCCCAGGAACACCAAGAACCCTCCCACCTGGAGGATTTGGGGACGCAAACACCAAGAAGCCAAGAAACCCAGGAACCCAAGAACGATCCATTTGCGCACGCAAAAAGTCACCGTCGCAGCACCGCCGGGCCACGCTCGTCGAGCCGCCATGCGCGCGCCACCTCCTTCTGCGGCCGCGAACGCCCTCGACTCGGAACCACCCCGCCGCCGCGAACGAGGCCACCCCATACGCGCCTGCGTGGTCTGTCTCTCTCCCGCGTGGGAGGCCTCGTCAACAAGCCCAATACGCAAGAAAAGAGAAAAAAAAATCTCAACGTAATGGATCAATCAGTACGAAAGAAGCCCAGTACGCAACGTGTAAGCCCGACTCGAAGCCAAGAATTCATTCAAGAATTGCAGAAGCCCACACCGTCAAGAATTCATTTTGTTGAACGAAAAAGCCTAACACACCTGTGCTGGCAATGGCCCCTGGCCATGATGCGCCCTGTGGTCGGCGCAGCAGTGGGTGCATACGGGTGATGCACACTGGAAGCAGAACCAAGACGAGCTGCACGCTCTCTCCCAGTCGGTGTCGACGAGACTCTGCACGACTCGATCAGCCTCGGCCGTCTCTTCCGTACCTTGTGCTTTGCCGAGGGTTGGTTGTGATTGGACTAGCTTTTTGATTAATTATGAGGGAAAAACTAACGTGTCACGTGTATATGTTCCTATTATATATATAGAGAGAGAGAGAAGAGACAAGTACAGTAACAGACTATGTACCGGTGTATATTGGTTGAGGGAAATGTGACCATGGTAAAATACGATTTTTTGCATTCCACTAGTTAAAAAAATGCTATGCACCGTGGTTCCAGAGCCACTTTTACTAATGTTTTTTTAAGTGTCAAAACTAGTGAATTTTCATTGGCATCAGTTTAAGAACCGCTAGTACAAATATTTATTGTAGCGGTTTACTTAGAAAAACCGTCAATGTAAATCGATTTTCATGGGAGGTTTTGTTAAGAGAACCATCATTGTAAATACTTTTTTTAGAAACTAGGAGAATACGCCGCATGTTGCTGTGGCAATTTCAGATAATTTAAAAAAAATATTGGACTTGTATATTTATAGTGACATAAATTAAAGATTGAACTATCTTAATTAATTTTGGTGAATAGTTTGACGCATTGATGTGGACAACTAAATGAATGTTACATAAAGAGATTGCTATCATAATTACATATGTTAATTGGCTTTAATTGCAAGTTATAGTGGATTGTTAATGCGGATAGTTTGCATGTCAAGAGAATTCACTAGTGAGGTTTGTTTATATAAGAAGTATAGATTACAAATCAGGCTAAAAACAACAAAAAAAATCCTAGGGCTAAAAGAATAGCGAAAAAAATCCCATGGACACTCAGTAGGCAGCTAACAGGGCTAAAAAACAGCAATAAAAAGCTAATTCCAAGGCTAAATAGCAAAAAAATCCCAAGGACACCCCATTAGGCAGCAACATGTGTCACTCCAACCATAAGACTCTTCTGTTCATTTACAATATTTGTCCTCCTTTGTTGTCAAAAAAATCGCCCTCCTTATTTTATTTTTAATCTGGTTTTTTAATTAGTATTTGAGACTCTAAATGAATTTAAATCAAAAGGTTGTAAAAAAAACTTTAGTTTTGATGGTTTTACGCATCGAGAGGTTGTTTAAAATTTTGAATTTTAAATGTGAAAAATTCAAATGCAACTTTTGGAGCCTAAATGATTTCGAATTAAAAAGTAGTCAACTACAAAGTTCTAGGTCTTTTCAAATACTACAACTTTTATTTAGATCATTTTTCCATCGGATACCATTTGAAAAAATTAGAAAAAAATCAATTACAAATTGTTTGTAGAGGCGCTGTTAAGAAAACCGCCAATAAGAATACATTTTTATCAATTTTTTAGTGGTGATTTTCTACTGGCGCGTTTCTCGCTAGTAAGGGTGTGTTTGGTGGTGGGCCGGAAGGGTGGCCCGAGCTCGCTGCAACATTGGGTGTTTGGTTCACCTAGTTAGCTTTAGATTCCGCCCAACACCAAACTTAAAAAGCACTCTGGGCCAGGCGCTAGAGAAGCACGATCGGTGGTCATTTTTTCGCAGCCGGTAGGTCTCCCTTCCCTCACCCTCCACCATGCTCTCTTCCTCCTCCTGCGTCATGCCCCTCCTACTCCGCCCATCTCCTGAACTCTTGCTCTGTCGCGATCTCCTCCTCCCCCTGGACCTCCTCCCCGAAGCTGTCGGCGCCCCCATCCCTACATGGTCACCCCACCGCCTCACACCCTGTGGGTGGTGGCTCCTCAACCTCTCTTCCCACCTTTGCACAACCAATGCGGGTTGTAAGCGTTGTTGCTTCCTCTCGGCCTTCTTTGTAGGGAGCAGCAGGGAGGGCGAAAGGATGAGGTAGAGGAAGTGGTTGACGAGGATGGAGACGAGTACGACATCGCTGGCTACTGTGCCTCGTCATCGGACTCGGGCTCCGGCACCGAGTGGGATGCGGATCGACGCATCGAGCGGCTCTGAACGCGGCCATGCTCGTCTGCTTCCGTGGTGGCGATGGGGATGACGCCCAGCTCTGTTCCTCGCCAGCGCTGACCAATGGTTCGATGGAATGCCAACACAGGAGGGAGAGGGAGGTAACGCCATCATATTCAAATACAAGGTTGACCATATCCATCTTTACATTAATTCCACTAAACACAATCTCAATTGGGTCTGGTCCAGTCGGTGTAGACAACCAAACAAGGTTGCTTGTGCCTGTTTGGACCGACTGTGGTTGGCTTCGGCATGGCCGTTGGGCCTGGTTGGTCGCCTAACACGCCCTAAAAAACACGAGGCAATGACAAAATAAAAAGCGGGTGCGAACGAGAGAGTAGGCTGAGAAAACAAGTCGACGGGATGTTGGCCGCCACTTGATTGGATTGGCAGCTCCCAGCAAGGTATATGGCCCTTTGTTAGTTTTGTTGGCATACAAACAAATAATTTAGTTGGTTTTTAAAAAGATAAGAAGTTTTTTTATGTAAAAATAGAAAAACTAAATAGTGTGTCTCTTTATATATTGACTAGCAAACATGTCTGTATGCTACAATAGGACAGAAAAAATGTTACATAACTGTTATGTTTTCTTTTTGCAAACTTTGAGAGCTATATAATTAAATTTTTTTATGACAACCAAAAATATATGTCGGCATAATTAAGCTTATATCAAATTAAAATATGGTTCTGATATATTTTTTCTCTCGCATTGGTAAAATAACAAAACTCTCCAACAAAGGGACCCCTATGTCCGACCTGGGACAGGGACATTTGCCGCAGCAACCTGCGCTAAACCAACTTCTCCTCGGCTAACCGACCCTGTCTCGTTGTCAAATCAAAATAAACAAATAAATAAAGTACAGACCAGAATCCGCGGCAATCGTGATTAACAAATCCCCCGCAGCAAAGGAAAATTGATTTCGACATCGAATCATCTAGTCTAGTCCACTAAACCCTAGCTACCCCGCGCCCGCACCGCCGCCATGGACGCGATCGACGCGGAGCTCGCGCGCGCGCAGGAGGAGCGGCGCAAGGCGGAGGCCGCGCTGGCGGCCGGCGCGCCCATGGCCGTGTCCTCCGTCACCTTCGACACCGACCTCTACGGCGGCGGGGGCGCCGCCGACTCGGACCGCTTCGCCGGCTACGACACCTCCATCCCGGCCTCCGAGGACGCCGCCGCCGCTGAGGAGGACGAGGACCCCGCGCCGCGCCGGCTCGCGACCTACACGGGCCACGCCATCGCCGCCGCCGACATCCCGCGCCCGGCCGACGGCAACGACGACGACGGGCTTCCCAAGCGGTCCCAGCTCATCGTCGACCGCGAGGGCGAGTACCGCCGCCGCCGCCTCGACCGGATCATTTCGCCGGAGCGCCATGACGCGTTCGCGGCCGGGGAGGCCACCCCGGACCCCGCGGCGCGGACCTACGCCGACGCCATGCGCGACGCGGCGCTACAGAAGAAGAAGGAGGGCCTGCTGAGGGAGATTGCTAAGAAGAAGAAGGAAGGGGAGGAGAAGGAGAAGGAGAGGAAGGCCATCGCCGCGCCTGAGCTGCCGGCCGCCACGGCGACGAAGCGGCGCAACAGGTGGGATCAGTCGCAGGGAGGCGATGCTGCTGGTGCCGGTGTGAAGAAGGCAAAGACGTCGTCGGATTGGGATGCTCCTGACGCTGCTCCTGAGACTGGGCGTTGGGATGCCACCCCCGGACGTGTTGGAGACGCGACACCCTCGGTGAGAAGGAACAGATGGGATGAGACGCCGACTCCAGGGAGGATGGCTGATGCTGATGCGACGCCTGGCGATTGCGGTGCGACTCCTGGGGCAACTCCTTCCGGGGCTTGGGATGCCACCCCAAAGCTGTCTGGTGTCACGCCAACCCCTGGTAAGAAGCAGAGATCAAGGTGGGATGAGACGCCAGCTGGTATGGGAAGTGCAATCCATGGTGGTCTTGGTGGTGCTGCAACACCTGCTGGTTATACTCCTGGGCCAACGCCATTTGGTGTGGGGAACCTTGCCACGCCAACTCCTGGCCAGATCGCTGGTGTACCTATGACTCCGGACCTGTACATGCAATCCCGGCACGGGCGGGACATTCAGGAGAGGAACAGGCCTCTCACCGATGAGGAGCTTGATGCCATGTTCCCGCAGCAGGGGTACAAGATTCTTGAGCCCCCGGCCTCATACCAGCCCATAAGGACCCCGGCAAGGAAGCTGCTTGCCACACCAACACCTCTGGGGACACCGCTTTATGCTATTCCAGAGGAAAATCGTGGGCAGCACTTTGATCTGCCTAAGGAGACGTCTGATGGATTACCGCACATGAAGCCAGAGGATTACCAATACTTCGGAATGTTGCTGAATGAGGAAGGGGAGGAACAGTTATCTCCAGAGGAGCAGAAGGAGAGGAAAATCATGAAACTGTTGCTCAAAGTGAAGAATGGCACACCCCCACAGCGTAAAACAGCACTTCGGCAGCTGACAGACAAAGCCCGGGAATTCGGTGCTGGACCACTTTTTAACAAAATCCTGCCCTTACTCATGCAGCCAACACTGGAGGACCAGGAGAGGCACCTCCTGGTGAAGGTTATTGACAGGGTACTGTATAAGCTGGATGAGCTGGTCCGTCCCTTTGTGCACAAGATTCTTGTGGTTATTGAACCATTGTTGATTGATGAGGACTACTACGCTCGTGTTGAGGGCAGGGAGATTATCTCAAATCTTAGCAAAGCAGCTGGTCTTGCTACTATGATTGCTGCCATGAGACCGGATATTGATAACATTGATGAGTATGTGAGGAATACCACTGCTAGGGCGTTCAGTGTGGTGGCTTCTGCTTTGGGCATCCCTGCATTTTTACCATTCTTGAAGGCTGTCTGTCAAAGTAAGAAGTCTTGGCAGGCTCGGCACACTGGTATCAAAATCGTTCAGCAGATTGCTATTCTCATGGGCTGTGCTGTTCTGCCACATCTCAAGTCACTAGTTGAGATCATTGAGCATGGCCTGAGCGATGAGAACCAGAAAGTCAGGACAATTACTGCCCTTTCTCTTGCTGCACTTGCTGAGGCTGCTGCACCATATGGTATAGAAAGTTTTGATACTGTATTGAGGCCTTTGTGGAAGGGTGTCAACTCTCACTGCGGAAAGGTCCTTGCTGCCTTCCTGAAGGCCACTGGTTTCATCATCCCTCTTATGGATGCTGCGCATGCTAGTTTCTACACAAAGAATGTGATGGATGTCCTCATTAGGGAGTTCCAATCTCCAGATGAAGAGATGAAAAAGATTGTCCTCAAGGTTGTGACACAGTGTGTCAGTACAGAGGGTGTGCAGGCTGATTATATCCGGAATGACATCCTTCCAAAATTCTTCAAGTACTTCTGGGTGAGGAGAATGGCTCTAGATCGCAGGAACTATAAACAGCTTGTGGAAACTACAGTGGAGATGACAAACAAGGTTGGAGTTGCTGATATTGTTGGGAGGATTGTTGAGGATCTGAAAGATGAAAGTGAGCCCTACAGAAGAATGGTGATGGAAACAATTGAGAAGGTGGTGGCCAACTTGGGTGCTTCAGATATTGATGCTCGTCTGGAGGAGCTGCTTATTGATGGTATCTTGTATGCTTTCCAAGAGCAGACTAGTGATGATGCAAATGTCATGCTTAATGGTTTTGGAGTTGTGGTTAATGCACTTGGACAGAGAGTTAAGCCTTACCTTCCTCAGATTTGTGGTACCATCAAGTGGCGATTGAACAACAAGAGTGCAAAAGTTAGGCAGCAAGCTGCTGATCTGATCTCTAGGGTAGCCATTGTCATGAAGCACTGCCAGGAGGAGCAGCTTATGGGTCACTTGGGTATTGTGCTATATGAGTACTTAGGAGAGGAGTATCCTGAGGTGTTGGGTTCAATTCTTGGAGCCTTGAAGGCTATCGTCAATGTCATTGGTATGACTAAAATGACTCCTCCAATCAAGGACCTTCTTCCTCGTCTGACCCCCATCTTGAAGAACAGGCATGAGAAGGTCCAAGAGAACTGCATTGATCTTGTTGGTAGGATTGCTGATCGTGGAGCAGAATTTGTGCCAGCAAGGGAATGGATGAGGATTTGTTTTGAGCTGCTTGAAATGTTGAAGGCTCATAAGAAGGGTATTAGGAGAGCCACTGTGAACACATTTGGTTATATTGCAAAGGCTATAGGGCCACAGGACGTGTTGGCCACCCTGTTGAATAACTTGAAGGTGCAGGAGCGACAGAACCGTGTCTGCACAACTGTAGCAATTGCCATAGTTGCTGAAACTTGTTCACCTTTCACAGTTTTGCCTGCCCTTATGAATGAGTATCGGGTACCAGAGCTCAATGTCCAAAATGGTGTTCTGAAGTCACTCTCTTTCCTCTTTGAGTATATCGGCGAGATGGGCAAAGATTACATATATGCTGTCACTCCCTTACTTCAAGATGCTTTAATGGATAGAGATCTGGTTCACCGCCAGACTGCTGCCTCTGCTGTTAAACACATGGCTCTAGGTGTTGCTGGCTTGGGTTGTGAGGATGCTCTTGTTCATCTGCTTAACTATGTTTGGCCCAACATATTTGAGACATCTCCCCACGTTATGAATGCTGTCATGGAGGCAATTGAGGGGATGAGGGTTGCACTAGGTCCAGCTATGGTTCTGAATTATTGCCTGCAAGGTCTCTTCCATCCAGCAAGGAAAGTACGTGAAGTATATTGGAAGATATACAACTCTCTGTACATTGGTGCACAGGATGCGCTTGTTGCTTCTTATCCTGCCCTGGAAGACGATGGGTATAACATCTTTAGCCGTCCGGAGCTGGCAGTGTTTGTCTGATTAATGTGAGTCTTGCTTACTCCCAAATTTTTGCACAATGATATTAACAGATCTGTTTTCAGTTCATTATCTGTATCCTTAGACCATGCCACTCAAATCTACTTGCGTCAATGACTTCTGTATTCTAGTAACCAACCTCATTGTAGTTTTTAGTTTGCCGCTTTGCTTTAAGTGAAGTGATTTCTTATTCTTCAATTCAATGAACATATTGGGGGTGATTTTTAGTGTGATTGACTTTAAAACACTGATTCCAATTTTGGTCTGGCTATTCGTAAGGCGTCATTCATTACTGTTTGGACTTAATGTCAAGGCTCTCTAGATAATTGCATCGCTAACACTTGTTCCACTTGAAACGAATTCCACTTGACTGTTGTCAGTGAGCTGGGCACTTTTCACCATTTGAGCATGCATTATCAACCAGTAGTTTCTCTGTATTGTGTTCATTGTTGCTTGAATCTGATATGCATACTCATTGACAGGTTGGATGTTCATGTCCATGTATCATCATCCATTTTTTTTTTGTGAAGCTTGAACTACTCCCTTCGTCCCATTGAAAGTGTCGTTTGAAAAGCGTTCCCTCCTCACAAACACGTTTCCCGGACGACACTTTTAATGGGACGGAGGGAGTAGGTGGTATTGAATTAGAGCTTGTATTTAAGTTACTTGGTGACCCCTCTGTGATTCGTGTAACTGAAGATCTTGTTGTACTTGCAGGATTGTTCCTTCTGAAGGGGTTGCAATGTTTAGGAAATTTTATTCTGGTTTACTTTAATGCAACACTAAATTACTCCCATAATCTTTTTTTTTTTGAACGCAATAAATTACTCCCATAATCTGTTAGAACTTGTATTTAAGTTACTTGGTGACCCCTCTGTGATGCATGTAACTGAAGTTGCATCTCGTTGTACTTGCAGGATTGTTCCTTCTGAAGGGGTTGCAATGTTTAGGAAATTTTATTCTGGTTTACTTTAATGCAACTCTATATTACTCCCATAATCTGATCAACTATTCATTTCAGAATTGTTTTGCTTTCAGGGTACTTGTTCAAGCTGCTGTAGAGTTCCACCGCATTTTGGATTAATACCAAGGGTGCAACATATTGAGTTTACTGCTGAGTAACCGTTAATCTGTCAGGATCATATAGGTTGGAGAAATGACAATCATAGGACGTTATCGTACTTTTATGAATAATTAGACTTTGACAATACTGTCGCTAAACTTTGTATTAGCCGTGGATGTTATATAATGTAGTGTAGAAAATTGAGATTGCGAGCAAATGAAAAGGGAACTATGGTTGGGAACAGTCAAAGGACGTGTACCTCTGAATCACAACATATGCAATTCAGCGCTTAATCATACCAACATTGCAGTTGCAGGTATGTGTATGTGCAGTGTGCACTAAGGTTTGATGGGTGAAGCTGTGAACTATTTCTCCTTTGGAGGCCCAAATGGGTATTCATTAGGATTTGTTTAATCCCCTTGCTTTATTTGCCATGTAATGGCTCACATGTATTTTGTCTCGCGTTAAAAGGCACCTTTTGGGCTAAGACAGCAACACGAGTCATCACTTTTTGGTGTTTTTGTTTTATTAGTTGTTCCTGTGCTCTCCCTCCTGAACTGAAAACTTTATTTATATAATTATATATGTCCATGCTTGTATTTTCTCAACCAAAAATGCAGATTACAACAGTTGAGTTCATGAGTATGATGCATTTAAGGATAAGTGTGAATATTGACAAGTGCAGGTTAAAACACTCAGAAATAGTTTAATCAAACAATGTGCCTGTTGTGATATGTCAGTTGTTTGAAATAGTTCAGTATGTTTTTTACTCTACACGCTTCATGATATTTTGATAACTTTAATCTCAAGGATATTTTGATAATTTTATTTTAGTTTTGGTAATCAGTTGTACGATAGGTCAAATTAAGTTCTGCTGCAGACTTGTCGCCTTGTAGATTTGTCCTAATATACATGCGCTTCAGTAGCTGTAGAAAAGTCAGGTTAGTAAGAAATGTAATTTTTCACATACATTATCAATGGCACAACAAATGGCTAATGATTGAGCAACACTTTATCGCTCCGTCGGCACAAATTCTTTATAGTGTTGTATTCAAGCCGGTGTTCTGTTCACCTCAGTGCCCCTACTTTTAGGAATAATAGACTGGCCAGTGTGAAGCTAGAGAGCATTTCTGTCAATTGCTTTACTTGGTTGCTTGATCCTTTACCACTTAAACATTCTTGTTTGTATTATCAGAGATCAACTTACTTTCTACCACTAAGAAATTTGTCATCCTTCTGTGTGAAAGCAATGACAGGTTGATGACTTTGGTCCTGTGTGTCCATCTGTGCCATGCTGCTGTTTTTTGGTAGTAGCTTTGCTCCCTGGATTGTTTCCCTGCTCTTATATAAGCCTAATCTTTCTAAGAAATTTAGCCGAGTGCCTCTCTGACTTTTCAGTATTTTTTGTTCTAATGTTTTTTTTTCTTCGATAGCGCTTCTTGGAAATGTTTTTTTTTTCCTTTGGTGATTTTCCTATTTCCTTCGCTATCTCTTGGTGCCTACTGTTTCCCTTCCTTTATTGACAGTGAATTCAGCTTATGAAATGGAAGCACACATATAGTATAGCTCTGTTAAATAGCAGAGTCTGACTAGAAGCACACTGTAGAAATTTGTAGTGGCCTTTGAGCTGAAGCGGACAGAGACCCACAAATTCAGTATCTGCTCCATGCATTTTTTTTTTTTGAAACGGCCTCCATGCATCTTTTGTAACCTGAACAATACACATCCAGGCATGAATGTTGCATACAGGCATGGATTCGTCGTGTGGTCATATTTTACTTCACACAACAATGTCCTCATCCTCCCACGAAGTCACGAAGTATAGCAGTGATCGGATACGCAGTAAAGAGTGAACAGGATGAATACTACTGGAGTAACAAATGAACGGGCACTGTCAGTATTATTTCAGCTCAAGATCTCTTGGCTTGTTTCCGCCCCAGGCTGGTGAAAAACTCATGGAGCATCTTCTCGCCGCAGCGTCCATGCAGTCTCTCCACGGCGTCTTCAACCCATGGCGAACGATCCACGAGTGCGTCGTCCTCACCGTCGGCATGCTGTGGCGGTGGAGCGCTGGGCGGCTCCTCGTCGTCGAGCTGCTCGCTCGGCCTCGGCTTCGGCTCCAACGACAGACGATCCAGGTGGTTCATGACTTTCTTCATCGTTATTGTGTCCTTCGTTGTCATCTTCTTCTTCCCGTTGTTGCTGCTGCTGCTTTCTTCCTTGTGGTAATGGAGCTTGTACCCCTGGCTCTCGTAGTAGTTCTGGTACCCGTGCTGCGGTATGTCGTCCGGAATTTCCATCTCCTTGCCAATGGCGACCGCCGTCTGCATCCAATTAAGTTTATAGAGCGTTAGTTGTGTCTAATTTGCAACGTGATACTGAATTTGCAACGTACGTACGTACCTCGTAGCACCAGCAGGAGGCGACATGGTTGATGGTATAGCCGCCGCCGCCAAGGAGGAGCAGCGGCAAGCCGTAGCCCTTGACGATGCTGACGCACCTGGCATGGCCATGCACGGACAGGCCGAGGCCCGCTATCTGGTCGCCGGCGAGCGAGTCGGCGCCGCACTGCATCACGACGGCGTCCGGCTCGAACACGGTCATCACCTTGTCGACGATCGGGACGAACAGCTGGTGGTATCGCTCGTCGCCTGTGCCCTTGACCAACGGCACGTTGATCAAAGTTGGGCACACGCCGTCGCCGCCGCCGACGTCCACGACTTCTCCAGTGCGCGGGAAGAATTCCGTGCCGTCGAACTGGTGGAACGACACCGTCAGCACCCGGCTGTCTCCTACGAACGCGGTCTCGACGCCGTCGCCGTGGTGCGCGTCGATGTCCAGGTACAGGACCCGCTGGAAGCGTCCGTCGTGGAGGAGGGCCTTGATGGCGACCACGATGTCGTTCACGTAGCAGAACCCGCCGGCCTTACCCTTGCACGCGTGGTGCATGCCGCCGGACCAGTTGATGGCGATCTTGTACTTGCCGCTGGCGATAGCACGCGCCGCCGCCAGCGACCCGCCGGCGTAGCGCTGGCAGTAGTCCCAGAGGTTCTCGATGACGGGGTTGTCGTGGTTCATGAAGCAGCGGCCGAGCTTGTCCGTGTCCCAGACCTCGCCGATCTTGTATTTCTCGGCGGCTTTCTGCATCTTCTCGTCGGCGTTGTAGTCAGCTGGCGTGAGGTCGCGGAGAAACTTGATGTAATTCTCATCGTGGGCTTCGTCGAGCTTGAGGTCTTCCTCGGTGGCCGGTGCGACGCGGAGACGGTCCATGTCGTCGAGCAGACCGTAGGCGTCGATGAGGGCGTGCGTCACGGTGATGCGGTGGGGCACCATGGCGTGCGTCTGGCCGTAGTCGACGTAGGAGATGCGCGGGTCGTAGTAGTAGCACACGTTCTTCTGCTTGGTGACGCCACCGTCACCTTCGGCGCATGGCTGCGGCTGCGGCAGCTGGTGGTGCTCGCTTCTCCGTTTCCCCATGGCTGTTCCTACTGTCTCCCTGTTGGCAAAGAACCTCCGGTTGCACACGTGGCTCGTGATTGATGCTTAAAAGAAGAGAACTGTAATGCAGCACGTATTAGACCAGCACTAGTAGTCTAGTACTACGTTCGAGTCGGCTTAGGACTCTTAGAGTCTCAGTCCGACTAGGAAGCTGCCAAGTTCTTTTCATTTACGATGAGTTCCCGTGTTTTAATCCCATGACAAATTCTCGTAGGTACCGAGGGCTTGTTGGGCTCAAAAAATCTGGCCAGCCAAAAATAGGACGCTCTTAAAACTTGACAGTTATTTGGTTTAGAGTTAAAATCTGCCCAACTAACATTTTGGCATTCACAAACACCAAATTTCTTGTCAAAGATTTAGCAACTAGAATTGGCATGCTTTTATTTTAGCTTGCCCTAACTTTGGCTGGCTAAATTTTGAAGGCCAACCAATCAGCTGAATCTATATAGCTTATCCTAACTCCTTAGGTATCATTTCCCCTGATGATCTATATATATTGACACTAAAATATTAGCATTATTACTTTGTATATTACGCAAAATAATTCTATAATATTAGTATTTATAATACATAATTGTTATCATTATCATTAGATAGATCGTACTTTCATAATAAATTTATTTATAGATATAAATATTGCATGTATTTCTATAATTCTAGTCAAAATTAAGAAAGTTTGACCAACACGTATCCTATAACCTCATTATTTCTGGAAGAGAGAGAGTACTTGGTAAGCATGGCTTCATTTGGCTCTGGTTCTGTTTGTCTCCTGAATGCACATAGAGCTACAATCAGTGAATGAAGTAAACAAAACTAATTTAAGCACTCTTATTTATTTTGAGAACAACAACCCCCACCTAAAAAAAAGTTATTTACTACCATCATCCATCTCATATTACAAGTTGTTTTGGCTAACCTAGATATACAATATAATATCTAGATTATATATATTAGAAAAGTCGCCAGCAGTAATTTTTACACCTCATTCTCCCTCGCGTCGCCTCCTCCCCGGGGCGACCCGAGGGTCCCCCTCACCGCCGCAAGCGCCTCCCCTTCCTCGCCGGCCTGGCCGCCGCCGCCGCGCCTCCGTGACCTCTCGCCGGCGGCGGCGGCCCCCCTCCTCCCTTCCCCTTCCCTCTCCCGGTCTCCCCTCCCCCGTCCCCTCCCACCACCTCCGCACCTCCTACTCACCTTCTCCGACAACTTGGGCCTCGCGGCGGCGGCCGGCGGCCGGATCCGGGCCTCCTGCGCCCGGATCGGGTAGCTCCGTGGTCGGGCGGGTGCGGCCCCGGCGGCTGCGGCTCACGGCCTCCCCGGCCGGCCGGGGTCCCGTGGATGGCGGCCGGATCCGGGGCCCCCGCGCCGGATCTGCTACCTCGGGGCCTTGGCGGTGGGGCCCTGCGGGCCGAGGCGCCCGACCTCCCCCTTTCTCCGGCCGGCTAGGGTTTCGGCCCCCGGCGGCGGCGGCGGCGGCTGGCCGGTCCCGGGGGCCCTACGCCGGCGGCGCCCGCCGCGGCCAGGCGCTCACCGGGTGCCGGCCTTGGGCCTCGGTGCCCGGCCCTCGGCTGGGCGGTCGTCGCCGTCATCCTCATTGGCCTCCGGCGTCCGGCGGCTCATCGCGGCCCCTTCGTGGTGGAGGTGGCCGGGCGCGTGGCCGCGTGTGGGCGGGCATGGTGCTCGGCCAGGCGCGCAGCCACGCGTCGCGGACGGTGCGTGCGGTGCCTCCCCGGTGCTCGGTGGCGGCTTCGGCAACTGCTGGGGCTGCTGTTGCTTGGTGGCCGGCCCCTGGATCTGCCGGATGGACTACTCCGACCTACATTTCGGGGTGAAAACCCCGCCTGGTTCTGCCGGGCCGGCGACGGTGGTGCTGCTGCTTCACTGGCCTTCTTGGGGGCGTCGTCGAGTTACTTTGGTTGGGCAGGACACGGTCGAAAGACCTTCTGGTGCTCTCCCCAGCGCTGACGGCGTCCGTGGATGTCGTAGCCCTTCCTGAAGGCAGCGCTGGAGCATTTCTGCAGTCCATCTCCCTTGGTCGTCGCCTAGGTTGCTGGTGCTATGCCTGCCGGTGCTTCATTTCATCTTTGCTTTGGTGTGTCCAGCTCGGGTGTTGGGATCGCCGTGCACGTTCGCAGTGACTACCTGGTCATTGGCGGTTCGACGTCTCTTCGTGATGGCTACCTGGTCATCGGCGGTTTTACCTCGCGACTACCTGGTCGCCGGAGGTCTCCTCGCGGCTACACATCGCCGGAGGTTCGAGTATGGCTTCTCCTTCGCAGTGGCGGCTTGACCCCCTCGACTGGCAACCTTAGCATGGATTGATCTTTGGTTGTAGGCATAGTTTTAGTTGGTTGATTAGTTGGTGTCGGAGGTGGTGACCTCCCCCACTCTTTTGTTTTGTTTTCTTGCTGTTTGTTCGTGTTGGGATCTCGTCGGTAATCTTTGGATTACTTGCGAATCTCTTGTTTGGGTGTAACGGCTATTCTCCTTCTGCTTAATGAAATACATGCCAGCGGCATGCTCTAAAAAATATATATATTAGAAAAGTCAAAAGGATCCATAAATTTAAACTAGGAGTAAATACTGATGTAACCGTAGTACATGAAAGTGCAGAAGCCAAAATCGAAACAGCCAAACGGGTCTAATTATCTAGAGGTCCATAGCAAGAGTTAGTGACACCTTTGCAGATCATGACTAGGACAACTTAACAGAAATCAGGTATGATCGCTGAGAACGCACTGTTCCATTCCGAAAGAAAGAAAAAGACAAGAGGACCGTGTACATGTCCACCGCAAGTGCTACCTGTAGAGGATGGGCGGGTGAGCGCGCGTATGGCCCCCTTAGCCAGCCATCGCCGACGCGGCGGTTCGCCGCCTCGGTGAGGTGGATGCCGTCCCAGTTCACATACGCCGACGGGTCCGCGCACGCGCTCAGGCAGGGCATGCCGCACGCCGCGCTCAGGCAGGGCATGCCGCACGCCGCCGCCGCAGCAGCAAGCCTTCAGCGCGCTATCGGTGCCGTTGAACCCGTAGCAATCCGGAGATGTCGCGAAGTCCTCGATCGACGCGTACGTAGAAGTCGGCGTAGATGAGCCTCGCGCCGGGGTGCCTGGTGTCGAGCCGCGCCAGCGCCTGACGGGGAGCTGCAGGTTGTGCTCCTTGGACAGCTGGTTCAGGTCCTTGAGGCACCCCGTGGCCGGCTCGTAGTCCGCGCCGTTCTTGCCCGCGAAGAGCACTGAGGTTCCCCGTAGCCCGCCCCAGCGGCGTCAGCCTCGTCACCACCACCGTCTTGCTGCCGCGACGAGCAGTCTCTGCGCACGCAGCCATTTATATTTCAGACGAACTGTCGCCGTGTGCATACGGGTTGGGGGACCTGCAGATTGATCGGCGGTGGCGTCATAGTACCTCTGTGGCATCACCGATCCTTCCGACGACCTCGACCGCGCTGCGTCAACGCTTTTGCCGGCGAGCAGCATGAACCCGTATCATTCCAACCGAACTCCCCGACGACAAACAGAGCCTGTGCAAAATAGTCCCGGCACGCCTGGGCGGAATCTCAGAGAGTGGGCTTCATGGCGTCGTGTGCCACCAGAGCTGGTCACCAACGGAGATGTTATACGGAGGAACAGCCGTGTCGCCGTCCTTCACGAAGAACGCTCGGACCAGTGCCGTGGCTCCGGCCACCGCGAAGTTTGCGTCTTGCTTGAAGCTTTGGTTCGTCGCCATTGACGGCGGCAGGAGCGGGAGCCCCAGCGCTTTGGCTGTGCGTACGTGCACGTTACGCGCGTCAGTCGACACAGCCTCGGTAGCTTAACGATGAAATCGATGGCTAATCTCCCCGTCGTCGGAGATGTGACCGGTGGGGTGGCCGAAGAAGGTCATCCCGTACGGCGGTTTGGTAATGACCAGACCTGGCGTCGTCGGGCCGGCGATGATGGCGAAGTTGCCGGTGTCGGTGAAGGAATCGCCGAAGCTGAAGACTGAGGTGTACTGCGATTGGATCAAAAGGGATAAGCTGGAGAGTAGCAGCAGGAAGGTCAGCAAGAACAAGAGAATGGGCTTCATTCAGACTTTCAGGTTCCGTTCAGATAGCAGAATAGATACCAAAATTTATCTTCAGAATTCCCTATGCAAAAAGAAAATTTCCATCACATCAAAATATCGGCACATGAATGGAGTACTAAATGTACATGAAATTAAAAAGTAATTGCACAGTTTTGTTATACTTTACGAGACGAATCTTTTGAACCTAATTAATCAATATTTGGACAAAAATTCACAAATACAAAGGAAATTGCTGCAGTGCACTACAAGACTTTTTTTCCAACTTTGAATGTCCAAAGTTGGGCATCTAAACAAGGCCAGAAATGCAATAGCAGGGGCTTCATTGCAGCTGCAGACTTGCAGGTTCCGTTCAGATAGCAGAATGCTTTTTCAAAAGAATGCAACAGTAGGTTTAGTCTCCCACATTTCTTATATCCCGGTCGTCGGAGTTTTTGAGAAAAACCCAGACAACGAGTTCAACTTTTAGATGTGCATCAAACGGTTAGATGCACATTTGTACATGTTTTTCTATAGAAAAAAATATTTTTGTCCTTGTCTTTCTATTGAAAATAATTGTTTCTTATCCTTTTCATTTGTGCTAAAATATCTCAAAAACCGTTGGATGCACATCCAAGAACTGAACTCGTCGCCTGGTTTTTTTTTTTCTAAAAATCCAAACGACTAGGATATAGCAAATCCCTTTCAACTTATATTGCAAGAGGTTGAGATTTGAGTCTTTGTGTGGTCTGTATGGAGCCACCATACCAACTTTGACAACAGACAACCCGTACTTGATTGCCATCCAAGCCACGTGCAACATTACTCGTCAACACGCATATACAGTACTATTTTTGATGGAGACAATCTTATGCTACTACTCCCTCTATTCCAAAACAAACGATCTTATCGTTCTAGTCATGAGAAATAAGGCTAGTCATAGAAAGATAGTTTCGTCTCATTGTTTCTAAGATCCATACTATATGTTACAAACACTAAGTTTCATCCCTTGAAACTTATCTTGTATCTCTCTTTGTTAATACTATATATTATATCAACTCACTTGTGTTTTTTTGAAGGCAACTCATTTAGTGTTAATCAAACTCTATGAATCTCCACTGAAACTGGCTTAACCGACGAGTAAAAATGTATAGTGCATAGCAAGTAAGATGAGAAATGTGTATTGGGCAAACAGAAAGATGCATTAGAAGATGAGAAGAACAACTATTGTAGGATAAAATTTGAATGGTTATCTATTCTGAGGCGTTTTTTTTCCTTTATAAACAAGAGGCGCAGCGGCCACATGAGAGACGCCAAAAAATATGGAATCAAAAAAATTATCAATGAATAAAAAATATTTTGTTATCTATTTGGTAGATTCTATTTTCATTATTGAAGCCACTAGGCTTGTTAAAAAGGGAACAACCCCAACCGTTTTTCATTAAGAGGAAACACTAGACTTGTTACGTTGTATGAAACAAAAAAAATAGCAGTATAAACCCATTACACAAGAGACGACTAGTGTTTGCGGTGGTTTATGGTGTTAAGCCAGCCGTCGGCAATGTAGCGGTAGGCTGCTTCTGTGAAGTGACCATCCCAATACAAGTAGGCCGATGGGTCGTGACACACCGTGGAGCCCGGCATGCCACAGCCGGCGCTGAGGTTGAAGTTGTACTTGCCGCCTCCACCGCAGCAACACCTCAGAATATCTGTGGTAAACCCTGCAACAGTACAATATAATTATCCAGCTAGGGAGCTGACTTTCTATAGAACGAGCGAATTAAGCCAACAGAGACACATAACTAACCTAGCTTTGATGGGGACTCAACGATGTCGATAACCGGAGTAAAGAAATCGGCGTAGACGACTCTGGCGTTCCTGTGCTGCGTCGCAACATCCTTTACGGCCTCCTGCAGCAGCGAGTTGTGGTAAACGGCCAGGTCGTTGAAGCCCTTCAGGCAACCGGTCCGGGAGTCGTAGTCCGCCGGATCGGCGCTGGGGAACATGGCTAGGTTCGGCGGCGAGCATCCCATCGGCGGGATCCCGGGGACCACCACCGTCCTCGCCCCCTGCCTGATCACCTCCTCGGTAGCTGTGGAGATGGCTTTGACGACGTCCGGCACGAAGGACCTGATCTGCGACAGGTTCTTGCCGAAGACGGAGAAGCTGTAGTCGTTGACCCCGAACTCTCCCATGAAGAAGAGCGCGTTGTGGAACAAGTGCCGGCAGTCGTCTACAAAGGGAGAAGGGAGAAGGGACAGGCAAAGCACACGCGGCGTGAGGTCGACAGGCAGTCAGCCACTCGATGTCTCGATCGGAGGTGAGAATCGAAGCAGCTGTGTGCTAGGTAAACTGTTACCTTGGTCAGGGTGGCACAGCGATGGCTTAAGCGATTGGAACCACTGCAGCTGCACGCTGGAGCTGGTGTCGAGAGCTAACGGGCCCACGACGGGGATGTCTCTGTAGAAGCTGGCGTCGCGGGCGAAGGCGCCGGCCACCGCGAAGTTGGAGCCTTGCCGGAAGCTGCTGCTGCTGCTACTGCCGTTTTGCTGCAGGAACGGCGACAGGAGCGGGAGCCCCAGCTTCTTAGCTTCGCGCCAATTGAGCACACGATCGATTCAGTCTGTCAGTTATTCAGTGTAGACACCAACGGATCTAGACCGAGCAAAAATATATAACCAGCAGCTAGCGACCAGCGTGTGCTCTGCTCTGTGCTCACCGATGAAGTCGATGATGAGGCGTCCGTTGGAATTGCGGCCGGTGGGCTTGCCGAAGAACTTCATGCCGTAGGGGAGCCGTGCCGCGGGGTTGCCCAGCGAGTTCGCGGCGAAGACGACCATGTCGTTGCCGGTGTCGGCGAAGGAGTCGCCGAAGCTGAAGATGGAGCCATAGCGGGCCTGCTTGTCAGGGAGGGCGGAGACTGGATAGCCCAGGTCATCCACAAGCAGCAGCACCGCGGACGTGAACAAGAGAACCGACGACGAGAGGACGACGCGAAGCAGCTTCATCGATCCTTGTTTCATTGTGTTAGGAAAAGTTTGAGATGGGCATGATGGCCGGCGCAAACGGTGCACGTCAGCATGTGCATAGAGCACTGAATGAGCATGTTTATATCTGCCTACAGGGAGAAAGAAAACATATGGTACTGTACTTCTGATCGAGCATTGGGAGTAGTTGCGCACAACACGTCCATGGATCTCGAGTCCATCGTTGACTTCCATCCACGGCTAATAATACATCTTATTCTATAGCTTATCTCTCAAGCCAGTTAGCTCCACTTTGTATCTCACCAAGAAAAACTCGATCCTCCCACTAAACTTTAGCGGTCTATAATTCCAAAGCAAAACTTTAGCTGGGGCGTTCAGATCTTCCAGCTAATAGATGGATCAACTAAATTTTAGCTGACCTTAATTAGGTTGAAACACCTCAGTTAAACTTACTTAGTATTTTAGCTATGCTATTTGGATTCCTAGAAGCTAATTTTTTTTTTGAAAGGGTCAACAGGGGAGTCCCCTACCTATATTTTTTATTTTTATTAATAAAGGAAACAAAAAACAAAGAGCTTACAACAACAGGCCGAAGGCCAAGAGCAAAGAGAGGGAGCAGAAGGAAGGAATAGGACAAGAAGCTAACCTGGCCTAAACAAGAACAAAGACTAAAACTAAACCTATACAAGAAACTACCTAAGTTAGAGAAGCAGGGGAGGGGAAGAGGAAACAACAGGTAAAAGTACAAGGCCAAAAGACCCAAAAGAAAAAACAGAGAAGAAGAGCTAAGAAAGTTGTTGTAGCCATAAACTGATTTGCTCCTTTCTCCTTCCCTTGGCCTTGATACAAACCAAGTCCATCTCAGCTTTGAACAAAAGTTTCCATCGATGAAAGCTTTGAGTTTGATGATAAAAAATAATCTCATTTCTTGTTTTCCAAATGCACCAGGTAGCCGTTATCAAAATCTCTCTAAAGATGCTATGACCAAATGTCCTTCTTGCCTCAATTACCATATCCAGCGGTTGAAGAGTAGGATCCCAGAGAATATGAAGAAAATTCCAACAATCCTGACTGAAGGAGCAATTGAAGAACAGATGGAAGAGGTTCTCCTCAATTCCATCTGTACACAGCACACATGAAGGGTCTGGCACCGACTTGTTCTTTCTTCTTAGCATTTCTCTAGTGTTTAACCTGTCTCTCAGCAGAAGCCAAAAGAAAATTTATGTTTGCCAAGACAACAAGATGACCAAAGCCACCTGAAAAGAGGAGAAGCAGGAAAACTGCCTCTTAAACACCTATAGGCTCTACTGGAGGAGAAGTCTTCCCCCCAAGAGTATCTCTATATGTCTGCTTGATCAGGATTAGGATTCAGGGGAAGAAGATGGTTCTCGAGATCAGAAAGTTCATATAGGGCAATGTTAGAGAGAGGTAGGCTGAAAATTTTGTCAGGTTCTTGCTGTCTGATGGATAAGATGGAACCATTAGGTTTTTTTTAACAAAGGAAAATAGATGTGGGCAAGAAAATTTGAACATATTTCCACTCCAATCCTCTAACCTGAAGAGAGTTGTATTTCCCATGTTAGGAGAGCAGACTGCCAAACTTTTAAAACTGCCAAAAAGCTTAAGGATGTCCTTCCACCAGAAGGAGCCAATGGGAGACCTTCCTTGTGGTGGAGTGGAATGATTGCTGTAAAATTTTTCCCAAGTAAGAGTCACCCAAGGGAGCTTTGCTGAATTATAGAATTTATCAAGACTTAAGAAGCAAGGCCGTGTTCTGGGTTTTCAGATCAAGAATTCCAAGGCCACCTTCAAAGCTTCCTCCCATGCCACTAAGCAATTTTCTTTTTTGTTAATGTCTCCCCCACTCCACAGGCAAGTCCTCCTGTAAGTGTCAATCTGTTTGATAATTTGGGATGGCAGTTGCAAAGTGCTCATGTAAAAAATGGGGAGGGCAATCATTACTGATTTAACTAGTGTGAGTCTTCCATAGTAGGAGAGAAACTTGTTGACAAACCCTAATCTGCTTTCAATTCTTGTCAACATAGGAGACAAATCATCAATACTTGAATTAGTGATCCCAAGAGGTAAGCCCAAGTAAGTG
Source organism: Themeda triandra (assembly GCA_018135685.1). Classification (NCBI taxonomy): domain Eukaryota; kingdom Viridiplantae; phylum Streptophyta; class Magnoliopsida; order Poales; family Poaceae; genus Themeda; species Themeda triandra. Next base: position 148,776 of record JAENPR010000084.1, on the reverse strand, counting down.
AAGGGCATGTTGCCTACTGCACAACCAATCAGATTAGCTAACTCATTAGCTCTTTCAACTGGGGTGTTGATGGGGACAAGTAAAGACTTGCTGAAATTAATATGTAAACCTGTGGAGTCTGAGAAAGGCCTTAACAAATTCTTTAGGTTGGTAAGACAATTTCTTCTGCTGGCATTACAAGTAATGTGTCATCAGCATATTGTATTGTGGGGTAATCTCCTCCAAAATTATCACTGACAGGATGGTGAATTATTCCCTCTAGCCAGGCCTTGTTAACCATGGATTGCAAGAGATCAGCTACCAAGACAAATAGTAGTGGGGATAGAGGGTCCCCCTGTCTCACACCCCTTTTACAAGGAAAAGATCTGCCAGGAATGCTGTTGAGAAGTATAGAAGAGTCTCCACTGCTCATAATACTCTTAATCCAACCAACCCATTTAGGTGAAAAACCTTTATGCACTAGTACACCTAGAAGCTAAGTTAAGCTAGTGAATCCAAAGTTACTAATAGGCTAGCTGGCCATAAACTTATGGACCACCTCTCTTGTTTCTCCTCTTTTTTTCCATCACCTTAAATTCAGGTCAACTATGATCTGATGAGTATTATACATGATGCAACAATTCATCTGACTTTGCTTAGCGCGGGATGCACATGCGCCGCCGCTGGTTTCTTCTAGCTAGTACAGTGAAGTGAATAAAATTTTTTTTCGAACTCGTGCTTTGGCACGTTACTCAGAAGTGAATAAAAATGATAATGAGCTGGTTTTCATTATTGTTCTGCGGGTGGGACCAGGGAAGTATTGTATGTAGTGTAGAGAAGGAGCCTCATCCTTGGACTGTTGGAGGAGATGAGTACGTGTTACTCAACATTACGTTAGAATTATATTCTTTTTTCGAACAAGGGATGTACCGATTAAGTTAGAATGCTAGATATTAATTCCTCCATTCGTGCTGGTCAAATTTGCTGAGATTTGACCAAGTTTATATCGATTAGCATTAGCATTTATGTCTCAAACAAGATTTATTATGAAAATAGATTCCATCCTTAATCTATTGATACTTATTTTGTATTATAAATCTGAGTATGTTTTTATATCTTTGATCAAAGTTTAAATTGGTTGTCTGCTCGTGAAATAAGAATTGCATTCTTTTTTAGATGGAGGGAGTAGCTCATTGCAGATGAAACCTGCCCTCAAGCAATGGTGATAAAAAAAACATTGAGATTGTAACTTTGAGAGTTGGGCATTGACTCTATGCATATAATAAAAGTACGTACTGTATAAACTGTACAAAGACTCGGAACCCAACGAACCTCTTGCAAATACGACTAGAAGTGAACCTTCCGATTAAATTTCCTTTGGAAATTGGAAGGGACAGAACCCTGCAATTCCGATCTTCGATCGGGAGCTCCAATGAAGCCCCTACCAGTTCTCTGCATGAAAATCTTTTTTCTGTTACTTTCGAGCATGTTCTCTTCGATGCAGGCCAACTACACCTCCATCTTCAGCTTCGGCAACTCCTACACTGACACCGGCAACCTCGTCATCCTCTACGGCGGGCCGGCGACGCCCGGCGTATGGATAGCGAAGCCGCCGTACGGGATGACCTTCTTCGCTCACCCCACAGGCCGCGCCTCCGACGGGAGATTGGCCATCGACTTCATAGGCAAGCCCTGCTCTGCTGTCTCGTTCTGGCAATATGCAAGCCGCACACATGGTTCTAAAGGCCTTGCCGGTGACTGAGGCTGACGACGTAGGCCGTCTGCCGTCCTCCGTTCCATTCCATGCAGCCGAAGCGCTGGGGCTCCCTCTCCTCCCGCCGTCGTTGTCGTTGGTGGCGAATCAGAGCATCCGGCGAGGCGTGAACTTCGCGGTGGGCGGAGCCACGGCGCTGGAGCGGGCCTTCTTCGTGGACAAGGGCTTCAAGGCCGTTTCGCCGTTCAATATCTCCCTCGGCGTCCAGCTCGGGTGGTTCGACGCTCTCAAGCCCGCGCTCTGCGGCGGCTCACTCCAAGGTTCGTGCTCGCGACACACGCACACGATCGAATCGTGGGATGATAAGTGCTCGGACCTGAAATGTACTAGTGCGATCTGAAGCATGTCAGGAGTACTTTGCGACGGCGCTGTTCGTTGTCGGGGAGCTCGGCTGGAACGACTACGCCATCATGCTGCTCGCCGGCAAGAGCGTCGGCGAGGCGGCATCTCACGTGCCTGAGATCGTCGAGAACATCTGCGCCGCAGCGGAGGTACATGCATGAGCTTAGCTTATACATATTGGTGCCAGCGCCACAAGATAACTGACTGAACCAGAACACTCCTGGTCCACTGCCTCACGGTCGCCGCAGAAACTGGTGAACGACGGCGGCAGGACGGTGGTGGTGTCGGGGATCCCGCCGCTGGGGTGCGCGCCGGCGAACCTGGCGCTCCTGGCGAGCCAGACCGGGGCAGAGCTTGAGCCACGCACGGGGTGCCTCAAGGACCTGAACCTTCTCTCCAAGAACCACAACCGGCAGCTCCGTCGGGCGCTGACGCGCCTCGGCGACAGGCACCCCGGCGTGAGGCTCATCTACGCTGACTTCTACGCGCCCATCGTCGACTTCGCGACGTCTCCCGATCGCTACGGCTTCAACGGCACTGACGGGGTTCTCAGGGCTTGCTGCGGCGGCGGCGGCCGGTACAACTTCAATCTCACCGCGCTGTGCGGCATGCCCGGCGTGAGCGCCTGCGCGGACCCGTCGGCGTACGTGGACTGGGACGGCGTGCACCTCACTGAGGCGGCGAACCGCCGCATCGCCGATGGCTGGCTCAGGGGCCCCTACGCTCACCCGCCCATCCTCGACACCCACTGCTAGCACTTGCGGTGGACTTGGGGGGCAACCTGCATCCAGTGATCTGATTTCTCCTAGTCATGATCTGCAAACCTGTTACTAACCCCGGTGCGTTTGGTGGAATTTGGCTTCGGCACTTCCATGTACTGCAGTTACATCAGTATTTACTATTCCAAACACTCGATACCAGTGGCTAGATATGTTGGATTTATTATGGGTTAGGCTCATCTATATATCAATAAACCAATAAACTCTATGATGTGTAATTTATTGGGTGAACCGATTTATACGGTACGAGATTTTGAATGAATATTGACTGGCTGGACCATGGTCGAGACATGCAGATAGGTATGCACACGGACTCTCATTTTGTCAATTATGTCAATTAATTACAGGAGTTTCTTCCACTAGTTTTAATTGACAAAGTGATGGCAAGAGTGTCACTGACAAGGCTCCATCATCGCCAGGTAGTGACTCTGAACGTGAAGCTGGTGATCGAGCAACACCAACCGCTGCTGGACCCGATCGACCTGAAGAGCTCTAAGTGACAGAGGAAGCCCAATCTGCGAGTCGCGGGGCCGGACTGGGTGTAAAGCGCTGAGTGGCCCATTCTTTTAATTTCTTTTCATTCTCGCCGACCCATGTAACAGGCAGAGGAACGGCAGTGTCGTGTCCCTTTTGTATCGCTGGAGGACAGCAGACTCGACTTGAACTCGATGTCATCTCTGAACTCGCCGGTTGGCGTTGGCGGCGGCTCTCGGCGATCGCAGGAGTTGGTCCGAATCAAGTATTCAGTAACTAGTTATCTCCCGTAATCCTAGTTTGGTTACATCTGGTATCAGATTTTGTTCGATCCCGGCGCAATTCCACCCCACAGCCACAAAATTCCCGAATTCAAATCGAATCTTGCTGGCGCCGCACAACCATCTTACTCGACAGCAGATGGCGCAGGCAACTCCCAAGGAGCAGATGGGGAAGATCCTCGCTTTTCTCGAAGAGAACAAGAAGGACGTCACCGAATTGAAGACCGGCATGGGTGAGGTGCGCGCTCTGAAGACCAAGTTCAACCTGTGGAAGCCATTGGTCGACAGCCGCGTCAACGAGCTGGAGACATCTATGCTCACGCTCGGCGACAAGCTCGACAAGGCGCAAGTGAATCTACCCCAAGCAGTACCTTTACCAACGGGAACGGTCTACATCACCCAACCGTCTACATCGGCGTTGGGGGGCAAGCCGCCTCCGCCACCGAAGGTGCCGGACTCCGCCAAGCTGGAGTCGACCCCGTCCTGGGCGAGGCCTGGGTCAGATCACCACTGCGAGGCAGGCTTTGGGGCGGTGTTCACCGCCGCCCCGGGCCAACATCAACCAGAAGGTGCTGTGACTCACACTGTACCCCCATTCAACTTTGCTAGTTCATCTGTTTATTCACTACACAACCCAGCTATACCAGATCTACCATTCCCTAAATTCGATGGCCACAACTCTGGGTTCGTTATTCTACCAAGCACTTTGCTGGTTCAGCTGCACTTTGGTACCAAATAGTAGAATCCACTATGCTAGAGATGTTTTGGGATGACTTTTGTGCCAATGTGTGTGCCAAATTGGATAGGGATGAGCATAACCACCTTCTTAGACACTTTTCAGAATCAACCAAACCCACTTCGTTGATGAGTATATCGAGAAATTCTGTGATCTTACTCACCAACTCTTAGCCCATGATCCTACATTTAGCATGACCACTATCACAAATTGATTTGTTGATGGGTTAAAGTAAGAGATCAAGTCTGTTGTTATGGTACACAAACCTCACACTACTACAGCCAAGCATTGTAGGGGCGGCTAAAATAGCTTTGTAAGGGCGGCTGGGCGAGCCGCACTTACGCCCCCGATCTTACAGTGGGGGGCACTGTAGGGGTGGCTCAACACCAGCCGCCCTTACAACACGAGCACTGTAAGGGCGGCTGGTGTTCCAACCGCCCTTACTGATGCAACCACTGTACACCAGCCGCCCCTACAGTGTCAATGTTGTAAGGGCGGCTCAATCTAGAGCCGCCCCTATAGTGAATTTTCAGCAAAAATAATAAATTGCAATAATCAAATTTACAGCATAGCACAGCATATATATACATATATAATCTCCATCACAGCCAAATTCACCATATTACATCCAACTCCATCAACAAGTTCAAAGGTCTATCAACACAATACAACCAAATTGAAAGTCCAACATTTCAAACTCCACCAATTCCATCAAAAGTAACACAAGTCCATTACCACAAGTGCACAAGCACTCAACGACTTAGACGTAGCTTATCGGTCCGACGGAGGTGCTCGTACGCCAGATTGGTACCTAACTCTAAAAGTAGGTTATGGTAACGACCTTTGACATATACAATTTGGTCCATTATGAAGCTGCATAGGTCACCTACCATCTCTATTAGCTCATCATCCTTGTAGACATCCCTTTTCACTCTATGCTCTTCTTCCCAGTACATTGGTCACAAAAGCCAAGTTTAGGTCTAGAGAGATTGCAAAGCTAAGTTTTTAGGGCATGCATCATACTACGACCTACTAAGGGATTTGAACTTACCAATTCAGGGTGTCTCCTGTAGCCTCGACAGCTACTGATGAAATTACATACATAATATCCACAATGGGCACTCTCTGGCTTCTGCTTAGGGTATTGTGTGTGTGTGTTTCAATTCGCATATGAAAATGTCAAGTACAAGTATTGAAAACCACGTAATCTAGTGCCAAACTAAGTTGCACTTACCGAACATAAAGTTTTGATAGTCAAGTGGGTCCCCTTCTCTGGATCATGCAGGCCATTGTATGTTTTGACATATATCGTGAATGCCATGTTCGAATGAGAAACGATGTGAAGTCTTTATAAGTGAGTTCACTAGGAATGAATTGAACATTAAAGTACAAAAGAAACTTAGTGTGTAGAATTCAACATCAAAGTGAATCATATAATGTCAATAGGATTACAAATTTACTTACGAGGCGAGAATCGCTGTGAAGTCCATATATGTATCAGGGTCAAAATCTACAGAATCACAGACCCATGCCATGTTTCTCTTGAGGCTGAGGCCTATGACTATCCAGTGGTCACTGTATGAGTTTTAAATATAGAATAAACACATAAGTTTGTTTGCATCGAAATAAGATATACCGAATAATGTTTAAGTAGACAGCCGAACACACCCGAAGTGGTATGGTACCCATATTGTTTTGAAGCGTTCAAGATACCTTAAATATGCGGCCATCCACGATGCAACCTTAGGGCCCTCTTCCTTTATTTTCACGAAACGGATCTTCTCTTTCACCTCAACTGTCTCCCCATCAGCTAGCTCTGGCCCATCTAACTTCCATCCCTTTGGGTAGTTAAAGTTTATTGATGCTATAGGCTGTGGGTCCATATACCCGGCCTCTAAAGACTTTGTAGCTTTAATAAAGTGTGCTTGCATTCTACAGATCATGACGTAAGTTAGTTACAATAAAATCCAACTAGGTTACATTGAGCTCATATCAAGAGGAAGAGGACTTACAAGCACCAAGTGTGAACCAGATTCATCGACATTCGACCGAGGCAAAACATTTTGCGGACGTCGCTGAAGTCGAAGGAAATGATAGAAGTTGGGCCTCCAAATGTGCCCTCAGGTACTATAGCTTCCAACAATAGCATTTCTGTACGTGCAGCATGCAAGTAGTACCAATCATGGAACCTTTTCATTCCAAGTGGCATCTTTTCGATATACCGGTTTGGTAGGAAAGATTTGCCTCTTTCATATTCTCTCGGGCAATCCTTTGACCACCCGATGGGTCAATGGTTCTTCTGTAGACAAAAGTGTTCATGCCTCGGTTCTCAGGCTTGAACTGGTCATAAGCATACCACTTGTACACATTGCTCTTCGGCAGCTCCACAAAACTTGTCGACTTTGTGTCCATTCTTATCATGATGGGGATCTTTTTTCGAGCTTCAGATTGCGGCGCTTGTTTAGAAGACTTTGCCATCTCTTCATGGCCTTGCTCGGGGCGAGCTGGACATGGGTGTGCCTTGGGAGGCACATATGGCGTCACATCACGCTCTGGCTCAGCATGAGCTGCAGCTGGTTGTGGCTCGGGAGGCACATGTGGGATCTCGTCATGAACTGGCTCGGCATGAGCTGCAGGAGGTTATTGCGGGCGGTGAGTCACATGTGGCATCTCATCATGCTCTAGTGGTGCCCCCTCATCATGCTCTGGCGGTGCTCCCTCATCATGCTCTGGTGGTGCCGCCTCATCATGCTCTGGCAATGCCCCCTCATCATGCTCTGGCCATGCCACCTCATCATGCTTTGGCGGGGCCGCCTCATACATCAAGTTCTCCTCACGAGACGGTGAATACATCTCTCCATCCTCATGGCGACTGTCTCCAGATGTGCATCACTCGGAGTTGGTGATGAAACATTCAACACAATGTCCTTTTTGTACCAGAGGATGAACTGTTTCGTGAGTAGTCCGAGCTCCTGTATCCCCTCGCTATTTGGAAAATCAACATTATGCTTCAAGTAGCTGGGATTCACGGTTAGCGCCTCGACCTTAGTGTAGTCATCCGGGACTGGCATGCCGTGCCAGATGGCGCCTGGAGTTGGAGGATATGCCACACCCGTTGCCACCTCAGTCATCACCTGTGCCCGCCGACAGGCATCAACAGGGTGCAACTAGTTGGCTGTTGTATGTGATCGACTAAGGCGGAGGACACGACCACTGGCACAGTTTAGTTTATACACATAGGGTTTTCAACACATATATATCTATAAGTTGACAGATAGTTTTGTAAGCCAAATCCTTTTTGTTTTGAAACACCCAAGTGAACGGTAGGTGCTGAACCATGGAGCTAATACCGCTGTAGCGGAACCGACCAACTAATTTAACTATGAAGCACTAATCAAGCTGACGTGGCAACTCAATTAGAACTTAGTAACCAAACCAGCCCGGTAGTCCATGAACTCTCGAAGGATTTCAAACAACTCTACAACAAACCTGAATCCATGGTTCAGCAGTTCCCATTCACCTGTTTTAATTACATTTCACACATAGGATTATTACAATCCAAAACATAAATAAAAGCAAAAAAAACACTTTTGATAATACACACTCACACCTATACTTTTAAATATAGTGTCAGCTCAGGGTTGACTCCTTCAACAGCATGTAGATGAGGTATAAGAGTTGACTTGCCCGAAGTCTATTCCTCCCGTAGTGGGATATAAGTCCACCGTGTCGCCACGGCGGTAATCTCCAAACCTACAACAACATTGGGAATTGCACCCTGAGTACATTGTACTCAGCAAGACTTACCCGACTAAAAGAAAATAAAGACTTTTTGGGGGATGCCAGGCTTTATAGTGGGTTGGCTTGACTCATTTTGCATAAACGCTCAAGTTATCATATTATAGATATGTATAGATATGGACCTTTCATTTTATTTTAGCATAGCTTATCATTATAGCCGGATCATACTAGGTGAGCACCTATGCTAAAGCAATCACTTGAGTTATTATAAGCAATCAATAGTAACCATGTCCATTTGGCATTAGCCAACCTCATCCATATAACCATCCTTGTGTTCCATAGTAATATTACTACGAGGTCGAAGCTCAAGTCATGTACTCACTTTCCAGGAGTGATGGCGATTCGAATAGGTTCCTACTCAGCTGAGGGGGTATTCCCCATGCAAACCAGGCACACCTAGCAAGAGCAGCCTTAGTCACCGTTAGTACTGTTCGGGTAAAGTCGCAGGACCGCTATGGACCATTCTACACCCAGAGGTTGTCCGGAGCCAGGTCGATCAAGACGTGTCTGCCCACGGGACGACGCTAGGTAGCTCAGACATTCTTGCCCATGGTCACTCGGGCCTCTGACCACTCCCGCCTCCATACGGTGTTATTGTCTACATTTCGGTCACCGGCCCAAACAGTGCTACTAGGCTTCGTGGTCGGAACGACTTATCCTTCCAACTAAGCATGGGGCATGCGTTCAACATGACTTGAGGGCCGACAACGATCGGTCCTTAATCAACACAGACAGAAACTACAAGCACACAAGACCCATGTCTTATTGCCCCACATTCCGTCCGGTCTCAGTTTATCCAACATACATGGTTATATCCATCATGATCATCTTGCCAAATTATCTTTATCACCCTAAGGTGTAGGTGACTGGAAATCACCCACTTCTACCGATCTTAATTAATCAAGGCTAAGCATTTATATCGGTCCTACACCTAACAGGGTAAGGATATTTTAAGTGGACAAGGAATAGATAATATGCAGCAAGGGTTCTAGGCAACTCCTATAACTTAATGCATTAAACATATAAAAGGACGCAAGTAATATTTGCAAACATAGGAGAAATGCTCCGGGGCTTGCCTTATTTAGAAGATAGAGGTTAGAGCCCCAGCTACTCGACTATTCCATGTCGGGTTCCTGGTTCTGGATCACTTCTCGTGCGGATCTCCGTTTGCGACTTGTCCTTCTGGATCCTCGACTCCAAGATGAATGTTCTACACGTAATTCTGGAATGATGCATGTGCATATGTATGAGTACGTGATTGTCGGTGTATGCATGGTCATGACTGACCAAGGATGATAGATGCTCATAGGTGAATAGCTTATTTAATCTGCTACACTTATCACTAGCAAACAAGCCAGTAAAGCCAAAGACCTATACTTACTCAATCATCCTAACACAATCCTCATGACATACTAATTAACAATCATTCATACATAGACTGTCACTAAGGGTCATCATCGTTATGCTCTACACCAACATCACACACTTACGCTTCACTAGCACTTAGAGACCTACAACTGCAAGTCTAGTAATTAAATCATAACTGTAGATTTATAAATCCTATGGACACAAAAGAGGACAATCTGGAAATCTTATAAAATTTTCCATAAAACATCTCAAGACATCAGAGCCTAATTCTTAGGTTAACTAGGCCTAAAACAGAGAACATCAAGACTGGTCCTGACAAAACAGCATTGGAACATTTCTGCCAACCAGATTACAACAGCTATAACTTCTAGATTATTAATCCAATGACCACCAAATTTTAACAGTAGATAGATACACTAATCAGATACCTATCATATAAAGATAAGTTTCCCATAAAACCAAACTATCATTAGATTAGGCATGGTATCTTGGAATCTACTCTAAATTAACCACCTATGGGTTGAACAGAAACCCATAGCTAGACACATCCTCAAATCCTATAAAAATTACAGTAGGAGACACATGGCAAATCCAGTCCATCACCCAAATTTCACCCTATTTGTATGATCCTACTGTCCTACACAAAAATAACATGGCAGCACCAATAGATGAACCTAAAAATACTTTGTACTACCAACTTGATCAAACCATGAAATCAACCACATACAGAGCTACATATTGACATATAAGAAGCCCACAAAAATTATCAACTCTAAACTAGGCCTCTATATTTCATTTATGAATTATCCCAAGAAACAAGCAATGAGGCCACTTGAACTACAACTTCATAATCTTACACAGGAGGCATGCATGATATAATTATCATAGATAGGGAATCACATAATAAGACTATCAAAACCATAATCACATTTTTCAGAGCATCCTACGATTTACTATGCATTTTCTAAGATTATAAGCATTTCAATAAATAAATCTAAACTCAATACAAAAGTATCACAAACATGGAATTTCATATTTTCTATGCATAGCTCATCTAATAAGAAAAATACTGCAACTTGAATCACTCCATTTTGACCAATATTGAGCAAAATATGATTTTCTAAAGCCTTAGACTAATTTCTGGAAATCTATTTCTTAAATCAGAATAGGACAAACATCTTGCAGAAAGGACCCTGTACTTTCCCGATATCATTCACGTCCTGATCTGTAAATCCTCTAGGTCTGGCTCTTATGCACCAAGGCCCTCACCATTTCTCAAATTTTAGGACCGAGGTCTTTGGCGCGGGAGAATCAGGGGAGCTCGCCGGCGCCCGGGCTTCCGGCCGCGGCGGTGGCCCTCCGGTCTCGGTGGTTGGCGGCGAGGGTGCAGGGGACCTGCGCGCACCCGATGGACCCCGTGGCTCGGCGGACGGAGGCCCGTGGCCTTGCAGCCACGCGAGCCGTGGCGGCCGGCGGTGGTACTGATGGCGGCCCGGCGCTCCCGGCGGAGCGGGCGGCGGGATAAGGCGCGCACCGTATGCGGGAGGACGAGGTGAATCTTTTGGGGGCCATGGATGGGGACGAGGAGGTGAAAAGGGACGGGATCACGGTGACGCCCTTGGCGCCCCGTCGGTCATGGCCGCCGGAAGAACAGTGGCCAAATCGGCCATGTCCTGGCGCGGTTTTTGGCACGGGGATGTCGGCGAGGGTAGAGCTGCGAATGGAGAGGAGGATGACACAGCCGGGTGAGGGAATAGGGCGGCGGAGCGGCGTTAAGGCGGCAAGCTTCCGCGACGGTCGGCCATGGTGGCGTCCGTGGCAGCTGGCGCGTCGCGCAGGTGAAAATGGAGGGCACGAGGCGCAGTGGCGAGCGTGGCGCAGCGCGGGCGAACCCAAAGTGCAATCACGGCGGCGGTGTGGCGCGGTGGAAAGAATGTCAGCGGCGGAGCTTGGCGCGGCGGCGGCAATGGCGAGCTTCGGCGTCGCCAATGGTGGAAAGAGGAGGAGAAGGAGTGGGGAGAGAGAGTGAGAAGGTGGTAATGAGGGAGCAGCAGGGGCCGGCGTCCTCCCCACGCGGCCAAGGTGGTCAGGACAGCCGCACCACGCGGCACGCGAGCTCTGTCCGCGGCCGGGAGATATTTTCCCCTTCGTCATTTTCCTGACGGTCGTTGACTATCCATCACGGAAATACCATTTCCATTACACGGTATGCAAACTTGTTTATGCTATAACTCCTAAACTAAGCCGAATTAGAAGAAACTTTCTACAGGAAAGTTATTCCTATTGAAGTGTAGATCATTTGGTCTAAAAGGAGTTTGGCCAGATTCCCACTATATTTGGAGATATAAAATTCCAAATGAAAATACCTCTAAAATTCCCTACAATAGAAAGACAGCCCCTAAATCACCCTTTTTCTGCCCTTTTGGAAATCTTCCACTCATTTTCATGAAAAGCGAGTATTGGGACTTTTGATCCTTATAAAATTCTACACCGAAAAGGTTTAAGGCGCATCGCCACGCAAAGCTTCTATCTAACTCTTTTGAAATGGTCAAAGCAAGCACTTTTATAGGCCTAACAAGATCAACACATGTAGAAGCAAGATTAACCAAAGTTGTTAACATAACCCTAGATTCATTTGGTGTCCTAATCAAACATAATCAAGCAAATTGCAATCAAGCATCAAGGTGAATTGCAAGTCAAACAGTGATTTAGTGCAAATGACATGATTATGCTCATGATGTGCAGAGCTAATGCGTGATTAACATCCTGGATGTTACAGTCTCATATACTACAAATCTAGAATTTGGATTGGCAACTCCACTGAAATACAGCAGCAAATTCTTTCTTCACTGCATGCTAGTGCTTTGGGTGGACATTCTAGATTTGAAGCTACTTATCACAGGGTTAAAAGATTATTTGCTTGGCCTCAACTCAAGCTAACCATCAAGGAATTTGTCTCTAGTTGTGATGTCTGTGAACAAGCCAAAATTGAGAGGGTTGCATCACCAGGACTATTATCCCCACTGCCTATTCTTGACGGATCCTGGACATGTATTTCTAGGGATTTCATTAAAGGGCTGCCTAAATCCAAGACTTTCAACTGTATCCTAGTGTTAGTAGACAGGTTCTCTAAATATGCTCATTTACTACCACTAGCTCACCCTTTCTCTGCCTTAGCTGAATTATTCATGGACCATGTCTTCAAGCATCATGGTCTACCTCAGTCCATTGTATCTGACAGAGACAAGGTATTCATTAGCAAACTCTGGAGATAATTATTTGATCACTTGGGACCAAAATTGCATCTCAGCAGTGCTTACCATCCTCAATCTGATGGCCAAACAGAAAGAGTCATCATTGTTTGGAGACTTATGTCAGATGTTTGGTACATTCTTGCCCAACCAAATGGTCTTCTTGGCTTTCAACTGCTCAGTTCTGGTACAACACTACTTATCACTCATCTCTGGCTAATACACCATTCTATGTCATGTATGGTCATCACCCACATGAGCTTGGGATAGAACCACCTAGAGCTACTAACATTTCAGATCTGGATCAATGGCTACAAGACCGAAGTCTTATGCAAAGTCTTATCCAGCAGCACCTGTTGAGAGCTCAAAAGAAGATGAAATGGCAAGCTGACAAGAAACGTTCTTTCAGAGAATTCAAGGTGGGAGATGCTGTGTATGTCAAACTGCAGCCATATGTGCAAACTTCGCTAGCAAATCACTCTTCCAACAAACTGTCATCCAGATATTTTGGCCCTTTCAAAATTGATGCCAAGATCAATGATGTGGCTTACAAATTGCAACTACCTGCTCATAGCATGATCCACCCAGTGTTTCATGTCTCCCTCATCAAGAGAGCTGTTGCTTCCAACATTAAGGTGAGCTCTAAACTACCGACCCTCATATGCATTTACAGGTCCCTGAAGCTCTGCTAGATCGCCGACTTCTTGTTCATAAAAATGTTGCTACACCTCAAGTCCTAGTCAAATGGTCAAATCTTCCAACTGACTTAGCGACTTGGGAAGACAAAGCTCTCAAGCAAGAATTTCCCCATGCACCGGTTTGGGGACAAGCCGTGTTTTGAGGGGGAGGGGATGTCACTGACAAGGCTCCATCATCGCCAGGTACTGACTCTGAACATGAAGCTGGTGATCGAGCAACACCAATCGCTGATGGACCCGATCGACCTGAAGAGCTCAAGCGACAGAGGAAGCCCAATCTGCGAGTTGCTGGGCCGGACTGGGTGTAAAGTGCTGAGCGGCCCATTCTTTTAATTGCTTTTCATTCTCGTCGGCCCATGTAACGGGCAGAGGAACGGCAGTGTCGTGTCCCTTTTGTATCGCTGGAGGACAGCAGACTCGACTTGAACTCAATGTCATCTCTGAACTCGCCGGTTGGCGTTGGCGGCGGCTCTCGGCGATCGCAGGAGTTGGTCTGAATCGAGTATTCAGTAACTAGTTATCTCCTGTAATCCTAGTTTGGTTACAAAGAGTTATTCCACTAGTTGAGACTAATGGAGAGAGGCATTTTGCCTCCATCACGTTGATGGCGTGAGGCTCTTGGCCTCCTTCATGTGAGACTCCTTGTCTTCTAAGCCTACGTGAGGCTCTTGGCCTAGTGAGCCTTGAGGCCGGTCCTTTGAGTAGTATATATACTATACTACTTCATCAGTCTTGAGGCTTAGTTCATTTTTCTCCTCCGCCCGAGAGAACACAAAATATTCCAAACACAGTTCGGTTGCTAGAAGGTTTTCCCCATCTCGTGACTCCGTGCGCACGGAGGAACGAGAGGGCAGGTGCCTCCGAAGCCCTAGCCATTCGAGACCTTGCACGGGGGATCGACAATTAGGTTTTTGGGGAGCGTCTTCATGACTGCCCGATTCGTCATCGCCGCACCGCTGTACGCCTTCTTCACGCCGGCGGGATATCGTCTTCATCCTTCTTCCCGGTGGAGAGAACGTCTTCTTCCCCTGCATCATGACGAAGGAAGTTGTACAAGGATCGAGATGGAACTCCTCTAGAGGGTATAAACTGTTTATCTCCTCTCTATTTTTCATAATGCAGTTTCTGGATGTTTCGTCAGTATGTTTATGTCGTTTCGTTTGCTGCTCTGAGTTTGTTTCATCAATTCATGCATATCGTACCATGACATGCCTGCTGCCAGTTCCTGTTATTTATATACTCTGCATGTCTGTCTCTGTGTTACAGTCATACTGTTTCATATATGTTTGTTCATATGTTTTAGTAGTTCTGCTACGATGTTGCACATGATGTCCAGTATATGTTGCATGTTTAAATATTTATAATTTATATATGTTCTACATGCTTCTTGTTCACATGTTCATAGTTGTCATGAACATGTGTTATGCCATGTTTTCCTTTATCAATAATATTATATATGTCATCATCATGTGGTTAATTTCTGGAATTAAAATGATATGGAAATTGGCTTATTGTCTAATAACAAAGCCCTCGGATATTCCGGCTTAAGAAGAAGATCTACTATTTACTACTCCTAGTTTGAACTTGTAGGTAATTTTGACTTGATACATAATCTATATATACATATATTGTATATCTAGATGGATAACAAAAGCTATGTATCTAGATTAGCCAAAACAACCTAATTTGGAATAGACGGTGCTAAATAACCTTTTGGGGCTTTTGTTCTCAACATAAATAAGAGATCGATGGTTAATTTAGTTTTATTTACTTCACTGGTTTCAGCTCCTCTATGCATTGAAGAGGCGTAGACAGAGCCCAATGAAACCAAACTTAGAGCATCTCCAACAGTTATGAATATCTCACTTGCCAAATATTGTGTTTTAGCAAGTTGTTAAAATAATTTGGCAAGTTGAAAATAGGTCATCTCCAACAGTTTGGTATATTTAACTTGCCAAATAAAAAAAGGAGGGCCCACCAGGTGAGGTTGTTGACCGGTACAAACCCGACTCCATCCCTTGCATCACGCGTACCCCGACTCCTTCCCTTCACGCGTCCGTGATCGGTGGGTGACCCTTCCTTCGATCGATCTCTCATGATGCTGCCCCCGACTCTTCTCTCCGCTACTTCACGCCGCCGCGCAAGAACTCAGGTTCAGCAGCATTCAGTTCCATCAGTATTTAAAGATGATGGTCCATTCAATACTAGGACAACACCTGACAATCAGAATCTTCACGACAGCAATCAGCAGTCAGACACAAGATCGACAGCAGCAATCAGCAATCAGACATCTGACGACAGCAACATCATGTCCTCCAATAGCACGCAACAACCATCGGATCACTACAGTACCATGCGGTACAGTACCATGCACGTTCAGTTAACACAAGAGCAACCATCTGATAGAACGACAGACTACTAGTTCCCCTCGACAATTAGATACACTATAGTCGATGTCGATGACTACCTATCACGGCAATCTGAGAAACCCTGAACGAATGACTACCTGATGAACGACGGACTATTTGAACGAAGGGCAACATATGACATCTAGAAGCAGTACATACACGCAGATACATATGGCATCTAGAAGCAGTACATACACACAGAACCCTACACCATCACATATACCAGCAGCAGTTGAACAAGAGGTGGAAGGCGGGATAGGAGATCTAAAAGGCATGGAGATCGATTGATGGGGGAAGATGATAAAGTACCATACCTGATCGGTCGCGGCAGCGGACGGAATCGCGCGGTGGTGTAGCTGGGACGGGGGATCACCACGGACCATGGACGATTGATCGGTCGCAGCGGTGAACTGAGGATCGCCATGGACCACAGACCGATCGTGAGAGGTCGCGGAAGAGATGTAGGATACCGGGGCGGCGCGCGCGGGAAGAAGTCGCAGAGTTGTCCACGCGCGCGCGGGGAAAGAAGTCGGAGACTCGTGGGCTCACGATGGCAACACCAGTACCCGTGCGGCTGCGACGGATAGCAAGCCAGGAGATTTGGCAAGTCACTTTGGCAAACTGTTGTTTTACCAAATTTTGAAGGATGACAAGTCATTTACCAAACTATTGGAGATGCTCTTACAAAACAAAAACATACCCTTAGTGTGAAGTCACAACTTTGAATACATAATCTGAAGTCTCAACTTTGAATGTATGCCTTACCAAATAGAAACATAGTTTAGATAAATTATATTTTTTTAGTTGAAGAATATTGGATGAGTTATCTATTTTTTTGAAGGACTATAAACAGCATAAACTTATGTATAAGTTACATTATTTGCATAAGTAGTTTTATAAAAGTTATGTTGAAATTTTTCATAGTAAATTTGTATGCTAATACTAGTTTGATCCAATTTATAAAAAAATGTCAATATTTGCAACACAAATTATGTATATTGTGGAAAAAAACTTATATGTATAGGTTACATTATTTGTACAAGGTTGTGCTATGAAAGTTAAGTTGAAATTTGTTATAGTAAATTTGTATGCTAATAGTTTGATCTGATTAAAAAAAAGAATGGCAATATTTACAACACAAATTATGTATATTATCGAAACATATTTCATGACAAATCTAACAACACGTATTTGATATCATAATATTGATGTTTTTTATATAAAGCTGATAAAGTTTTAAATATTCTGATCTGACTCAGTATTAAACTAGAATCTATACCTTCTATATAAATAAACCCCACTAAGCTAATTATCTGATCTCTCCTTGCGCCACATCAGCATTTTCCGTTTTATTTTTCCGTTACTGACCGATCCAGTCTATCGTAAGACCCCCACCAGTCCAGCCGATCAGCCACAGACGTTCACAAATTCAACTAATGAAAACATTCGGTCTATTGCCCTTCACCTCCCACACCACTTCCTCAAAGCACTACCTCATTAACCGATGCACTAATCCAATTTTTCCTCTATAAAATGAAAAAGAGCGCATCTAGATTAGCCCCAACCCTACGAGCCGGTGGTGAAGTTGCTCCAATCCAATCTAGAGCCTGTCGTCGCCGAAGCCGTACCTGTGGCATATACGGAATCATTTCCAGAAATCAGATGTTGTCATGTCCGTGTTTAACAGCAGTGGGTGCCTCAGATACGCTGCAAGAATCCCCTTCCACACTTGCCGTGCGTGTTAAAGGAAATCCCTCTTTTTTTTCTTATATATTATTCATCTACAATTTGTAGAATAAAACTGTTGATCTATTATTGGCAGTATATTTTATATATTTCTTTGTGATGGTATAGTCAAGTTAGACGTCAAGCATGTCAGGATGCTAGCTTCGCATTTCCTACGAGTATATATACTGAATTGGTATTGCCTTGCATTTGTTGGCTTCCGGCTGTTCCAGTTCTAGATGATACACACTGGTCTTTTTTGGGCATATTTTGTACGTTCGTTCATGTTTATGACATAGTACAACTTCGTACAAGGCTACAAATATACCCTGAATTCGACAGACTCATATATATATGTCGATACTTTTGTTGGCATCTAACGGTTCCTGATGACACAACGTCTCATATTTAGACATCTCCAGACATGGCTTAACATTCAATTAAGGCTGATATTGCATATTTTTCAGTCTTAATCGAATTAAATTAATTGTCTATGCAATTAAATTAAATTCTATTATATACCCACGGCAACATGCGGGAAATCCTCTTAGTTAATTATATTTTTCGAACAAAAGACGTTCTGATTAAGTTAGTTGTAGGATATGTTAGCTTACTGCAGATAACAGGGTGACCAAAAGGCCAAAAAAACATTAAGATTGTGCGTTGAGCGTTGGGCGTTGACTCTATGCAAATAATAAAAGTATGAACCACACCATGACTCGTAACCTAACGAACCTTGCAAATACGACCTGAAAATTTAGCTGGCTTTGCAATTTAATACTCCCTCCGTTCCGTCTTAAATGGCGTGAGGAGCTTCATTCCAGCTACCAAGAAATTTATACTTCAAAGCACCAGTTATTTTGGCCAAAACTAAAAACCAACCCACGCCACTTAAAATGGGACAGAGAACTCTAAAAAGAATATTTGGGACAGACACAGAGAGAGTATAAATTATGTAGGGGCATCCCCTCCTGACTTCTAAAAAAAAAATTAGTCTCTACTCCCTCCATCCCAAAAAGAGTGTCACTTTAGGTTTTTCATCTATCATGTTTGATTCTCCGTCTTATTCAAAAAAGTTTTATAAATATTATTTATTTTTTATGACTTATTTATCATTAGGCCAGTTTCAATGGGAGGTTTCACCTCATAGTTACCAAGACGTGAAACTTTAGAATGAAATAGAGCTCTCTCACAATGCATAGTTTCATGGCACGGTTTCAAAAAAAAAAAAATTCAATGCCTAGGGGATGGCGCGCGGTGGCCTCGACTCGCGATTGGGTATTTCATGGGATGAAACGTCTCAGTGGGGATTTCATCCAGTTTCACGGCCTAGGAAAATAACGCCCGCAGCATTTCACCATGGTGAAACTCATTCTTTCTCTCTCCTCGTTTCATGCAAAAAGGTATTTCTGCTGATGTGGCAACCTAATAAATGTGCATGACACCCTGGTGAAATCTGACCGAGACTGGCCTTAGAGATACTTTAACACCGATTTATTTATTTTATAATATACTTAAAAAATTTAAATAAGACGAAACGACACTCTTTTTTAGAACGGAGGGAGTAGGCCATTTAGATCCCTAGCAACTAGGTTAAACTGGTGGGTCCAATAGACTCAAAGTTGGTCGTACAACTTATAGGCCATCTCTCTTCTTTCTCCTCTTTTTTTTTCTTCATCTTAGAATTCGGGTCATCTATAATAGGTTATTGTACTCCCTCTTTTCTAAAATGTTTGTCGATCTTGGTTAAATTTGGTTCAATTTATAGAGAATAAAATACGTGTAATATTTATATCTTCTAATAAATTTATTAAAAAACTAGATTTAAAGATCTTTTCAATGATATTAGTTATGTATCGTAAATATTAATATTTTAATATATATTTGATCATTTTTTTCTAAAAAACAAAAAAAATATTTATTTTAAGATGGAGAGAGTACATATTCTTACCAATGTTCTGTGGCTTTGCTTAGCGCGGGATGGGCATCCACCGCAACTAGTTTCTCCTGGCTAGTATGGTGAGGCGAATGAAAACGATGGAACTGGTTTTTATTTTGTACCTCTGCAAGTGGGGCCAGGAAAGTACGGTAGAGTAGAGAAACAGAAGCTCCTTGGACTCTCAGAGGAGATTTTTTTTAGAACTCCGGACTTCCCACTATAAGAAGACTAAATGCTGATGTGGAGGAGAGAAGAGAGAAGGAAAGTAGGCTGGCTATAAGCTTACAACCAGTTTGGATACAATAACCAAGAAAATTTGTGAGAGAGACAGGTGGGCCACATATTTAAAGTGAATGCTTAACCACTGTACAAGTAGGTTGAGAGGTGGGTTGTAAGGATCCATACAGCCTTCAGCCGACTAAATCATAATACTTGTTCTAACTTTTGGAGGAGATGAGTTGTGACATTATTATCGAGGACCTAGGTCTGGGCTTTGCGCAATTGATTGATAAAGACACGAAGGGGCACGGCCGTTTATACTCTTTTTTATTATAAAACGTCAACCGTGGCAGATTCTGACCAACAGAGGAATCAGGGTGTTGTGCTTGCTTGTGAAAAAACTAGTTTTTAGCTAGCTATAGTAGGAGAAATTAAAGAGTACTGTTCTTTTTTTTTAGAAAAAAAAGAGGAACCAATTAAAGAGTATTAATTTTGATGAGTGTGATCGATGATAATAGAATGTCTAGCTTTTTCCAAGATCTAGTGAGCTTACACTAAACATCTAGAAGTCGGAAAAAAAACCCCCTCCATGTTTCGCTAAAAAAACCTCCATAAAGGTGTGATTTTGTGCATGCATGGCAGGTAGGTGAGTTGTATACTTGTCCTGATCATTCCGGCCTGGCCCATTGCTAGATGCACGTATGGTCCGCTGAGATGGGCCACGAATCAATATTTATTTGCAGCATAAAAAAAGCCCATACACTAAAATTACAGAGAGAGAGGAAATACAACATGAAACGCTAATACGCTATATTGTATACATGCCATAGGATGATGTTTAAGAACAAAGTTACATATATATAGAGAGAAAGAGGATATAAGTAGGAAACAATTCAAAGTTACAGTATCTGATACGCACAAAAGCTGCCTATTCGTAATTTCGTATGTGTATATACGGTACCGGCCGGCCGTATTGTATCCGTATGTGGAAAATCGATGTTACAGCCTTGAGCCCTTGACGGCAGCTGTGGAGAGGCTGCAGAGGAACCTCAAGGGTGGAGGATTGGCGGGTCGGCGAAGGGCCCGTAGAGCCAGCCCTTGGCGATGTGGCCGTAGGCGGCCTCCGTCAGGTGGCACGCGTACGCCCCTGGCTCGCCGCACTTGGACGTCAGGTTGAAGTTGTACTCGCCCACGCCCGCCGCGCCGCAGCAGGCTCGTGGCATCTGCTTCAGCATCCCTGTGCAAAAACCGCCCATCAGAAGTTCAGAACATGCGGCTGAAGGCCAAGAAGCAGAGCAGAGCAAGCAGAGGCCGGAGCTGCAGGCTTGGCAGAAGCCGCCTTGTGGGACTGCCGGCCGGACGACATCACCGCATCACGGCCGAGGGTTCGTCATCACTCCCTCTATTGATTACTCGGTTACATTACATCACCTGTAGTTAGGTGTCATTGTCACACCTTAACCTTCAGCCAACGTATGCAGGCGATCGAGCTTCGTCATGCCGCCACCGTGGCGTCACCAACACCTACCTACGCGAGAACCAGACCAGCACGCAGCAGCCGCCGGCGTTCCTCAGCTCTGTCGTCAGCCACGTACTGCCGCCCGGCTCAAACACGTAACCTCGCGAACACGAACGCGCGGGATTCTACTCAACCACCCTGCGAATTGCGATTCGCTGCTCGCCCAGAAACGCACGCATCGTCGTCCCTGCTCGCGTCACCCCCTTGGATTTTTTCCCCCTCTGACTCACTCTCCGATGCCCAGCTCCTCGCCGATGACGGGAGCTAGGTTAGCTACCCGCGTTCGTTACCGTAACGAACCGAACTAGCGAGCTTGCAACAACTGCCGTCGCGACAAGGGCGCACGGGCTGCGCCGGCGCCGCCGGGGAAGAGACAGCTAGAGTAAGAGCAGTGCACTGACCGTATTCCTCGGCGTGGAGGATGAACTGGATGGCGGGGGTGTAGTAATCAGCGTAGACGATGCGCACGGTGGGGTGCCTGGCGCGGAGCTCCTCGACCTTGCGCTGGAGCGCGGCGTTGTGCACCCACGACAGCGTGTTGAGCTCCTTGACGCACCCGCTGCGGGGACCGTACGCGGCCGCCGGCTTGTCGCTGAAGGTGGACAGGAACATGGGGAAGCACCCCGTGGGGAGCAGCCCCGGCACGACCAGGTCCACGGCGCCCTCGGCGATGAGCTCCTCGACGCCCCGCGCGATGGCGCCCACAACGTGCGGCACCAGCGCGTGCACCTCCTCGATCGGCCGGAACGAGAAGATGGTCGACCCGTAGTCGTTGCCGCCGAACTCGCCGACAACGAACAGCGACCGCCGGAACAGCTCACGGCACGCCTCCGGGGAGCTGCCGCAGAGCTTGGGCTTCATGTCGCGGAACCACCCGATCTGGGTGTGGAGGGAGCCGGAGCTCCACACGGCGCGCGCCAGCCCGTGCGCCTCGAAGAAGTCCATGCCCAGCGCCGTCGCGCCCGTGATGGCGAAGTTGGCGCCGCGGTGGAACGTCGCGTTCTTCGCCTTGGACGGCGGCAGCAGCGGCAGCCCCAGCTCCTGCGCTGCTCACGCATACAGACACGGGTCAGCTCATGCGCGAACCGATGAAGTCGCTCGGAGAGCTTGCGTTGCATGCCTACCGATGAAGTCGATGACGACGCGGCCGTCGGAGACGCGCCCCGTGGGGTAGCCGAAGTAGGTCATGCCGTACGGCGACTTCGCCGTGGCGAGGTAGTCCGGGATGCCGTCCACGCAGAGGTTGCCGGTGTCCGACAGGGAGTCGCCGAAGCTGAACACGGCCGCGTACTCCCGCGCCACGGCCGCCCACGGCGACGCCAGCACCAGCAGAGCCAGGCACGCCAGCACCAGCCGATTCCTCATGGTGCCGCGACGGTGGTTTCAGTCCGTGTCGACGGCCGCCCTGCTCGCCCGCTTAAACTCTCGTGTGCAGACCGGATCGTCGGAGTCGGAGATGGCTCGATAAAACTAGCATGGATGAAGATGGATTGGTGAGCAAGAAGCAAGATTAATACCAGTTCGTCGGTTTGATCAGGTCCTCTGATTCAGACATGGACACGATGGGAGTTGTTAAAGGTCAAAGAGAGTGGTTAAAATACTCTGATGTCACAGACACAGGCAGGCCATAGTATCAAATTGAGTTTTTCTTCTTTTCATTAAAAGTCAGCATCCTTTACTACTATCTTATTACAGCAATGAAAGAATTTACAATGGATGACTGACTACGGCTGCCCTAAACCACAATTTCTAAACAAAATGGTTCAAACCTCGGGCAGCCACGAATTCTAAACTTTGGATGAGTAATATGAAACGAGAAACTAACAAAAGAATTCTGGGAAAATTGCCCGGCCTTTGGCTTCTGTAAGGAGTTAGTCTTACTCCCCTGTTTGGGAGACTGGTTTACTCTTCTATCCTTCTAGTTCATGTATCCACGACAGTTAGGAGCTTTGCAAAGGCATGGAACCTTGCAATCTTCGGATTCGTCAGGGTCAAACTTGTAGTCATACCTGCACATTCAGAAGCAGCATTTGATGTCATTCAGGATCTCATGTCAATGAAATTGCAAATTGTGTGTGTATCAGAAGAAAATGGCAGGGCTGAGGAATTACGTCAGTTCTTCTCCAGCAGAGACATCTCTCCTGGCAATAAGAATGATCTGGTTCCTATCACCACTGACAGTCATGATCCTAGCATAGCAGTTTGGCATACACTGAAAGGGCAAAAACAAAATCCAGTTGTCATTTGTTCAGGCTGTTACATATGGCAAGAAGATGTGAAATTCACGTATGAAGGTTTACCGAGTGATTAATTAGGCGTGCTATGTTTCCTTTGTCAGTAGCATCAATGACAACATCTTCACTTATCTTGAACAACTGCAATACGGAACAAGAGAGTCAATGAAACAGAGGAGGTGCAAAATGTTCGGTATCAAACTTACATAGATTATGCCCTTTCTTATTAAAACAAATTGCTTCTGCAGCCTCTCATGTTTTCACCAAAATTCAAGACTTCAAGTTTCTATTCTTCTATATATATGTTCTTCCTTGAATTTTAACTAGATTTGTAAACCATAAAACTTGGAGCAAGTATAGCAATCAGCAACTTCTATCCAAGTATCTATTTACCCACTAGTAGCAAGGAGCAATACACATAAGCAGAATAAATGATAACTCACATAGCAATCCTTTTTTTCTCTATGGTACTGTGCTTCCCTCAAATCAGCAACACACCTTCTAACTTGTTCACCACGATACTCAATAACCTGCCACAAGATTAATTAAGCTGTCAGCTCGCACATTTTATTTCTCAAACGAGTAGAACTAAGGCACCATTGCATTAACTAAAGTGGTCAGATGTCACATTAAGAAGTAAAATACCAAACTCCCCACTTACAATGAATAGAGACCAAGCAATTTTAGAAAAACAGGGATACAATATGGAGATACAAATGTTAGCACCGATACAAATGTTAACACCGATTATCTGTTGCTAAGACAAATGAGAACTATTTGGGGGGTTTGTTAAGCTGAATACTCAAGTGGGAAACAAATACTCCCTTGTAGCTATAGGGGAGACACCTTGACCCCAGGGAGCCCCTTGTCGCCTAAGTGACACCTTATTTTTAGGATAGATTGACTATGCTGCACCTCAATCACACAGTTAACAGCTGCCTTTTCAAATAACCAAGGCTATAAATGGCAGGCATTAAATGATGGTGGTGGTTGCATAAATTAGGAGCATACATTTGTGAACAGAGGTAGTAGTAAATTACAAAATCATTTCATTTGGAGCCTGATTAGGAAGGTGGGATTTCAATCACTAGGATTTTATCCAAATCTGAAGTGAGGTCCTAAAATTAACGTCAAGAGCATCCCTCAATCAGACACCACCTGAGAGGTATGTCCATCTCTGGATACATAGTCATATAGATATCATATATCAATGCCCAGCAGGCCATTGATATTCATTTGATGGAACAAGCTCACAGATTACTGACTGCGCTCCTGTTGTCTAGACACATGACAAGGTTATTGGTGGACGCCTAACCTACCTAATGATAAAAAATAACTTGTTTTCTCAGATTTTGAGCACACATAATGCCATATGTTCATGTTCTTGAAATGTCATCATTGATTTTTTGATATACCTAATGAACTGAATGGATACTATGCAAATAACTAAACATAATATAGATAATACTAGCCAACATGATATATATATACCATTTGCCCCTCCTGAATATTCCTTGCAGCAAACAGCCCCCATCCATGAATTCCAGATCGACCACAACAGACCCTCAAATTTTCAGTTTTCTGCAACCATCAGTTTGCTTATCAGTGTGCTGACACAACCTTGTAGTATCTAATGAACAGAAGTTACTCAGAGACTTAACCTGTAAATACCCAAGCCGCTCTTTAAATGTTGAAAAAGATTGATCGTCCTTACGATCCTGTTAACAAGGAATAGGAAATAAAGTGAATAAATGATTCTGCATTCAAAAATTGCTGAAGTGAAGAAAGTGCTAGCACTCAGAATGAAATAATTACCATGCACGCATTAAGACCATCAATAAAATCCTGGGAGTGGTGTCGAGGTCCCATAATCCGGTGGGCAATAGCCTCTCCTGGTTCTTTCTGAAAATGGAGATAACTTAGTAGTTAGTATTTTATTACAAATAGCCCTAAAGGCTTAACAAAAAAAAAAAAAAAAAAAAAAAAAAAAAAAAAAAAAAAAAAAACAGATCCATAGGACACAAATGGTAATTAAACTGAAACAAGTCAATCACAAGATAACTAGAAACAGCAATGCTCAATGATAAGAAAGCATGTGTGATGCATGTAAAATGATTGATACGAATGCTAAAGAACCAGTTGCTCCAAATACAAGCAATTAACAAAACCAACTGCCACTAAGAGTTTATTCTTGAACCAGCAAACAAGCCAAGTAGTTGAACAATTGAAGTTACAAGAGTCAAAGAAAGAAAGAATGTAATATGCAACTGATGTGCTAGGAAATAATTAGTAAAAGTAAATGTTTAAAAACAGAATTCAAAATTCATCCATGACAATAAGCACCATCTTTTCTCAAGAATTAGGAATGAAGACAATCAAGAGCAATAAGCAGATCCAAGAAAACTACCTTGTATTTCAACATTTCATAGGTCAGGCACTTTGCGACTAGACAGTCAGAAATTATAGGAGGAAGCACTTTCTCCTGGTGATTTTCCTTCCTGACGAGTCTTGTAGCTGTCTGTTTCTCACCACTTTGGACAAAAAATTTGGTAGAGAAAACACCTTCAGGTGTCTTCATTGTCAACACATTGTCTGGGTGAGGAGTACTACAGAGGGGGAAACAATTGCATATCAGGTGTCAGCCAAATAAACTTGTGGTATTTACTTCAGGGTATATTGCCACTTTTACTTGCTATTACAAGGTCGCTATGAAAAAGGCCTCAAAGAACACATCTAATATGAACAAAAAGAACAACAAAGTGAACTGAAATGATTTGACCAGAACAAAGAGAAACTGGGATTGGAAAGAAAATGTTACCTGTGAAAATCACAGTAGGAAACCATTTTTGTAATGTGCCTGCCACTTCTTTCAGAGGATTGCAACTATACAACAACAAAAAGACCACAATTTAATGACCTTATCCAATAAATATTTCATTTTAAACAAATGTACCAAGTCATGCTTAAATTACTCTAAAACCTAGCTGCAATGTAATTATTTAGGCAATAATAAAAAACGAAACACGCCAAAAAAAAAAAGGTAGATTTTACACAACAAAATAATGATGGTTAACAATACCACCATACAATTTGAGACAGTGCCTGACAATAAAAAATCAACCTAATAAGCAGACAGGGCTCAAAAACGTACATCATATGTAAATAACATTTTGTATTAGGGTTAAGCACATGAAACAGGGGAACACAAACAGACTTTTTCATCAAAAATAGCGACTGCAAAATGTGAAGCATTCAACCTCCATGCAATATCCAGCTCTTGATGCACACATTGCATGGTAAGACGTAGAGCACTTGTAGCATTGTGTGCAAGCACCATGCATTTGCTTGCATATGACACAAGTCTGCAGTTAATATGAAAATGCAAATATTAGGTGAAATTTGAATGGAAAGCATAGAAATTAGGATTTTGGATGCAAATTGTGAAAATATCAATACAAAATCCCGACCTTCTTAAAGTACTCTACAGGGATGCTCATTATTCCCACAGCTGGCTCCATAGTCTCCTCAACTGGAAAAGAGACTTTGGGCTGAAACCAGGCACATGTAATATGAACCCACAGTCCCTCAATATCTGTTGGCTTGAGAGCACCCCCTGCGTTAATGAAAATTCAGTAGTACAAGTTAATAGCTTCAAAGAACAATAACAAACAAGACATCTGAAACAAATTTGAAGCAACAACATATATCAAACAACGAACAAAATTTTACCACGGTACAATTGTCACTGACATGCATCACTAGATGAGATTATTTGAAGAGAAAAATCTTTAATGGCTGGTGAAGAAAGTGAATTAGCAGAGTATATCATAGGCTACAAATCCAAATTATAAGCAATACCTTTGACAGGACATAGGCAACATTCTCTTTTCTGTTGGGGGAATTCACAGGCTCGACAAAGCCATGTTGTAAGATCTTGTACAGCTCGAGCTCCATAGCACTCTTGGTGAACAGCTATTTGGCACCTGAGCAAATAAATATCAGAGTGGTAATGCAGTCAATTACACGTCAAACATCAACATAAAGGTCACCTTAAAACATACAGCGAAATAAAAAATTAAGGGTGCTAAACAAAGCCAGGCCAGCAAGAATACCTGTTGCAAATTATAATTTTATTGTAGTCCCAATCCTCAACCCATCGACAAACAGCACAGCGTTCAGTTGTCCATTTAGCACAGACAGGACTGTAAGCATTAGCTGCAGACATCAAAGCAATCACTTACACAAGGTCATGTTGCAACTTCCAGCAACACAACAAACACAAACTCAAGCAGAAAGGTACCTTGCAATTGTAACAGCTCTTCTTTCTTAATGCCTGGGTTAGAAGACTTCGATGTCCCACAAGGAATATCATCCAGCTGCAGGTAAGTTTAAGAGATCCTGTGTCAGTTGGTCTTGATGTTTGATTGAAAAAAGGTTGACGAAGATCTACAGGGCTTACCAAATTAATGAGTGGCTCCCCTGTGCTCTTTTGTTTAATACTCATTTTCCAATTCTTTTTCCTTGAGCCAGTATGTTTCTCCCACTCATTCAGACTCATCATCCTTTCTTTGCAAGACTTGCATTGACATAGTATCCTGCCAGCAATAAAAACTCAAATCAGTTTACAAATAGTAGCATGTAGAATCATTGCAACACGCAAACTGCTAGTAGTTCACAGATGCATGAAAATAGGAGAATTGTGCATCATCATTATATTAAATTTGATTGGGTGTTTCTGGTCTATATAGTCAACATTGCAATGCTCATCACCACTGACCCACTAAAGAATCCTTCAAAGTGATATACAATAACAAAATCACATAACATAGAATGTGAGATTACTTTAGCCTGCTCTCACAGCACATTGAATAATGTTCTAAAATTTGTTTAAACAGAATTGATCAAAAATAAGACACGGTAAAATAACATAGAACAATGGCAAATAAGCAGATTTAAATTAAAATGCTATGTTAAGATTCGCAGTGAGATACCATCGAAATACCAAATACTTACATGTGCTTCTCAGGTACATACAGTGCCTCCTCGCCATTGCAGCAAACAGCTATCATTGTGGTCAATTTTTCCTTTGAAGTGCTAGGACATCTGTGGAGAAATACATTACCTATTGAAGTGCTTGTTTACTCTGGTAGCTTTGTATCCATACGTTAGAGAGCAGTAAACGACTTACTCTGGACTGTTGGAAGTATTTATTTTTTCTATTGCTGGAACTGTTTTGCGTTCTGATTTGCAATCCGGACAGTAGTAATCTGCCTTTTCCAAATCCTATGACACAATATCAAGTTAACAAAAGATATTCGTACAATAGATTCATATAGATGTCAAGCAATAAGGACATCATAATATCATCATACAAAGGTAAGCAAATAACCTCCAAGTTGTTGCATGTCAGGTCACATTCAACATGAACCCAAATCTGGCACCCATCACAACAAACCTGGCACAAAGCGCATTTCAAGTCAGTACCCAGAATATTCAAGAGGATATGCAACCAAAGCATGTATTCTTCTAAGCTCTTACCCAGTTTCCACCATCTGTGTGGTGCCAAATTTTCTTGCATATGCCACAGTACTGTTTCGACTGCAATAGCTGCAGAGTAATGCTTATACACATGAGTCATCGATAGGAAGAAAGGATGTGCAAAGAACACCAGAGATGAAGTATCTCACAGCTCAAAAGGTTAGCCACATACCTTTTCACAGTGCCTACAAAGCACCTGCTCACCCCCTTGCTTCCTTTTCTTTGAAACCTTGGATGGTAGGCGATTACCACAGCTATCACAGGACAGTGTCAATTTGCCAACAACCTACAATTCAGCAAATTACATTGCAGCCGGCTCAAAAGATGTATCAGGGGAAGTAGCCTCACACTGAACTTGTACAATTTCCCCGTATTCAGTTACCTGAGACTCGGATTGGCACTCCTGCTCGTTATTTGAGGCAGCCTCTTCCTGAAAACCATTAGGATCAGACTGCTTACTTACAGACTTTCGCGGTGAGCATACCCCATCGGTTTCGAGATAAAAAAACCCACGTTCAGCAAGAAAAGCCTCCTCAATTGCTGCACGGAATTTGCTTGGCCTGAGCTTATACAGAGGCTGTCCTTGAAACCTGACAGAACAGAGGAGTGTCAGATACATACAGACCAATTTAGGAGCACAATGTTCAACACATTCCAGAATATTACCTATCTAGGTAGTCCACAAAGGGGAAGATCATTCCTTGCTTAACCCATCCGTAGTCCTGCAAAGTGATGCAGCAAGGTAAGGAGGTAAGAACATGCAAACAAACGACCAAAACAAAAGTTAAGTTTGGTTTTCCAAGTATATTTACTACCCTGTTTCGGTTACCCGGTGAAAGTCAAAACCTTTATCAGTTAAAAAATCAAAAAAATCTATATCTTGGTGGCATTTACATATCTTATTATTTTAAGCTGCCGATTTGTTACTCAGTAACCAAACAGCCAACATAAAGCAGCACAAGGGAAATATTAATTACCCTGCCATGCCCATTAGCGGAATAACCGAAGAACATGACGCAGAGCGCGCCGGGGATGCAGGAGTTGAGCACGACTTCGGGCGCATGCTGCATAGGATCAATGACCAGCGCGGGCCACGTCGGGGACTTCTTCCCGGACCTCGCCCACACAACATCCCCGAGCACAAAATCCTCCGGCCAGTAGAAGTCCTCCTTCTTATCACCGGCCTCCCTCCTGGGCTTGCACTCCACCACCGCAGGCCTCCCCTCCAGCCCACCATTGCCACCAGCACCGCCGCAGTCCGAGGCGGCATTATTGCTCACGCGAACAGCAGCGCCATTGCCATTGCCAGCAGCATTGCCGCCGTCCGAGGCGGCATTGCCATTGCTCACGGACGTGAGCACACTACCACTGGCCGCAGCAGCTCCGCCACAGCTGCTGCCGCTCTTGCTAATGTTCCGGCACGCCCGGTAGAGGTCGGCCTGCGTGGGCGGCGCGGGGTGAACGGGCGCCCACACCGCGGTCTCGACGGGGCCAAAGGAGTCGCCTTTGGGCTCGGCCACGCGCACCTCGACGTTGTACACCTCCCCGCCGCCCCGGTCCTTCCTCTTCTTCCCCACCAGCCCCGGCCCGCCGCCCGGGGCCGCCAGCGACTGGACGACCACCGCGCGCTGCTGCCTCTTGGCGGGCGGCGGCGGCGGGGAGGCGTCCCGGAACCGCGACGGGGGGGCGCGGTCGCGGCCGCGCTTGGCGGGCGGCATGGTGGAAGCAGCAGCGGGGCCGGGGCCGGGGGAGTCCCCCGGGACGGCGGCGGCCGTGCAGCGCTTGAGCGGGATGCGGGACGCGGGGGCATGGCACCGGGCGGGCGGGGGCTAGGGCATGGGAAACCCTAGAGGCTGGAATCGGGCGGCGGGCGAATCGGGATCCAGGCCGGGCGTTAGGGTTCCTCCGAGGAATTGGGGAGCGCCGCGTCGGGATTTAAGCCAGCGAGCGCGGTGGGGAGGGGGCGCGGCGCGAGCATGGGGGTTGGGGGATTGGGGATTTGGAGATTTGCGGGGGAGGGGGAGCCGACGCGCCGACGTGGGAGCGAAAATTTTGGGTTCCCTCCGCCCCGGGTGTCGGAATCCGAGGAATTGGGGGTTTTGAAATTTTCGAACGCGATGCGGCGATGGGATGGGGTGTGCGAGGCGGATGTGGTGTGGTGTGGTGTGGTGAGGAAGACGACTGGCTCGGCGGCGCGAGGTGGTTTGTGTGGGTCAGGTCAGGTCAGGTGGTGAGTGAGACTTGGGAGTGAAGCGAGAGGCGGCCAAGTGGGGTGGGGGCCGGAGCCTGCTCTGGAGGGAAGGGAAAAGTTTTCGCGCGGATCTGGGGTTGTAGATCAGGGACTGCCTGCCGCGGCGTTTTCCTTCTCGGATAAGGCATTTGTCTAGGGGTTTGCTCCAAAGAAAAAATAAGACCATTTTGTAGTCCTAGATATTCTAAACTATAAAGTTATTATATTTGAAACAAAAAAAAACAATCTGAATCCAGTGATAAGAGAAAGAGCTGAGACAATAAAAACTAAATCAATGTGTCTATTTTCGTTGTAAAATTCGGATAAGACATCTTTTAAAGCCACGTGTAACAATCTTTGTTCATGTTTTTTTTTCATACGGCATTTTTGGGGCCACCATTTCTACATGTGATTTATAGATTGATGGCGGATAGAACAAAACTAAAAGAGAGAGAAATGGGATATGAAGGCACCGATGAAGTTCAAGAGGGCAAAAAGTACTCACACTGGGCTGTCAACATGCCGCCTACCAAGCGTCACGTGCAAAAGGAGTAGATATGTACAATAGAATGTTTTCATTATTGATTTGGATAAGGCATTTTTAGAACCACTCAACCGTTGTCGTTCTTAGTTTTGGATGATGCACATTTAAAGCCATGTGTAAGAAAGAATAATTAAGATCACTTTTCACCTCTTAGATTTGTAGCTAGCCATTGCAAGGGAGGAAATGAAATGGAGTAGCTAATGAAATGGAGAATTGTGATCAAAGCGAGTCCACACACCGAGAGATAAAAGTATCTAATGAAATGGAGTAGGTAAACAAATGAGACAAACTGAAACAAATAATGTTGGTGTTTTTATTCTCGACTTTGGTTAAGACACGTTTAGGGACACGTGCGGCTGTTACTCAAAGTTCCAAGGAGGAATTAAGACCACTTTTACACCAACTCATATAGAACCATTATAATGGAGGGAACTAAACTATTGTTAAGATTAAAACAAGTCCGGTCATCAAAAATAGGATGAACTAAGAGCATGAAACCAAATGGAAGAGAAAATGAACCAAGAAAATGAAGAAGATGACTTTGTTGTGGTGTTTTCTGTTTATTGACCTGTGTGATTATCCCTTGAAGCCATGTTAGAAACTAACCAATGGGGAGAAGAATAGTAATCTAGTGTAATACTTGGTTTAAGTGCTAGGCACGTGGTCTTAAGAGGCTCCTACGACATAGGGTTCCAGAGACACCTATTTGTGAGGGTTTTTATTGGAGTGTGTTGGTTCGATACTTATTGTTATTCGTTTCAACTACTAGTATAGTGCCCGTGCTAACGCTACGGGTTTATTTTAGAAATACACATGAAAACAACCGAACGATAATGTTCTTACTATAGTATAGGTAGCGTGCGTGCGTTGCTACGGGATAATAAACTTTTATACTAAAAACACACGGATCACACAATAAGATGACAATATTGTGAAATTAAATACCAACGCTAAAAGTGATATTTAATCCAAAAAACAAACTTTTGTTAACAATCACTGGTTAAGACATTTTTATTTCTAACAATGGCACTACACTTATTCAAACACACGGATTTATTTGCCCTTGGGAAAACAAAATGATATAAACCTGACATGAAACTATGCTCGGCAACATATGTTCAACAGAGCAACCCTACTGAAGTTATTATTGGATTTCGTTCATACAATCAAAAAACTTATCTTCATAGGCTCATAGCACTATAAACATCGAATAATTCCATCAATTCTTGATTCAAAAAGAGCAAGCAAGCATTGACGCAACTCCCAAGAAGCCGTAATGCCATTCAACAACAATTTTACCCAATTTGATCTCCTTAGTTAGGGACAATGAACTTAGGAGACAAAGTGCTCGCATTGCCAAACAGTCATGATACTCA
The DNA here is from genome assembly GCA_018135685.1 of Themeda triandra. Lineage (NCBI taxonomy): Eukaryota > Viridiplantae > Streptophyta > Magnoliopsida > Poales > Poaceae > Themeda > Themeda triandra. The sequence goes on along the minus strand of JAENPR010000084.1, from coordinate 115,561 downwards.
GAGAAAGCTGCAAAATATACCTGCATAACCTATGATCGTCTACCTATTAATGCAAACAAATTTCTTCAGAGTCCAACAGTCCGCCCTGTTTATTATCCAAATCACGTACCTAAACCTGAAACAAAACAAAGCACAAAATCAATGTACAAAGTAGCCAACTGAGGAGGCTAATAAATGTTGATACGAAAAATAACAGATGGTTTGTCTTCCTAGTGCCACTCTAGTAGCGTTGGACACATACAAACATCAGAAACAGAAACAGAGGAGCAGAGAGCACGAAAATGACTACTTGGATTAGTAGTACTTGGCCATAGCTAGAAGTTGTGTTACAAGTTGTGTTAGACCAAACCATTTACTTATATAAATAAAACAATATAAAGCCCAAAAAGTTATTCTGGTAGTTCTACGTTTACCAAGACAAAAGGTGAACTTACATTGAGGAAATGTACAAACAACAGAGGCCTGCTGCATGTAAATCAATATTTCATCCAGTAAACATCTTTAAGGTTGTAAACCAAATAAAATAAAAAGATAAAAGATGCATGTGAAAATTGGATTATGGATATGAAATTAAGCAAATTATATTCATGTTCCAAAGAAATACCAAAACTTTAGCATTTCTGCAGTCATGCACAAGCTTTCCAAATATCTCTAAGTTACTGCCACGAACGAATTACACTGAAGCGAAAATAATCTGAAATCGGAAAAAAAAAGATGCCTACAGCTGCTACTGAACTACTCTTTTTTTTTAGTATTGCTACTGAACTACTCTAGGAAGCATCTACAACACATTATTGGCTAGCGGCACAATCACCATGTGTTAGAACAGAGAAGCAGACCAAATGGATGGATTGATAATATTTCGTATTGTAGCAAAAAGTCTAGTATCTAGCTCAAGAATGGATCTCTCAGTCAACCTGAATGTTAGGTAATCAAAACAGGAAGAAACTTTATAAGCTTCTGAGGTTACATTCATGGCGGAGAGTTCAAGATGTCATCTGTGGACAACTTGCTGGCAGTTGCATGGATAGGACCAAGAGCAGAATGGGCGATCGTGTATCCAGAGCTTTTCAGAAACTTTTGACCAGAACAACCTCAAGAACATGCAGATGGCAATATGGCATAGCTATACTGTAAAGAGCTTCATGTCACAAGGTAACATTGCAAGAAATAACAAGCCTGTTCATATAAACATGCAAGGTAGCATAACACATGGTACATTGGAGCTTGTGAGTATTGGGATGGATTCTCATAGACCTTGTGAGTATTGTCAAGAACCTTGACTCAACCTAATGGACTATGACAGTAAATCTCGAGTAAGTATAGCAATCAGCAGTGACATGTTCGTTTCAGCTACGGATTCTGAAAAATAGGTTGCAGATTGTGAAAAGCTCAGGATCGTTGGGTTGTTTCATTGTGTGTGCTCCACTTGACGGGTCTGTAACAAGTGGCATTGCAGGTAATTTCAAGTCACAATCCGTGAAAAGCAGGGGAAGACCAGCTTCTTGGATTGTTACAATCCAACGACGACCTAGGTTGTCGAAACTGGAGTCACAAGCTACCTGTTTGTTCAGATTGTAGAAGTTACAATCCACAATCCAAAGCTCAAACTCATGCTGTATTGGCCTGCATTACCTTAGCATATCGATCACACCATGGAGCATTTAACAAGGTGCTAACAAGATGAAGGAAGCAAGACTGACCTTGCAGTGAAGTTCTAAGGGCTCTACAAACTCTGAAAACTCCATCTCATCAAGCGCCTTGAGGACATCATCACCGCTGATGGTCTGCCTCTTTGATTCCTTGCACATATCATTGGCACTGCAGACAAAATCATAATTGTATTAATATCCCGGATGCCTTAACATGGAAGCTGATTATACTAAATTGGAAGACCATTTTCCAACTGAAAGCTTTGATTGATGGCAGCTCTACAATTTTGCACAAAAACCTGGAATTTGATTGAATAAAATATGTTGTACGTCAGTACTGTTCCACAAAATGGTAGAGGATAACAATCAGGTTATTGCAAGCAGCGCCATAGAGATATTTAAATCAGGTTATTGCTCCGAATGCAAGCAGCGCCATAGAGGATAACAATCAGGTTATTGCTACTACTCTGATTATATCCCTATGCACTGCATAAATTCTATCATTCAAATTTGATTTTGGAGAGAAGCAAGGACACTGCATCTGTCTTCTAGATGTATTGAGTGTTCAATTAATATTGCTCATTCTAACTCTGCCATGGTACCTGACTTTAAATGCAGCCAGACTTATTTTTAGTTGCTAACTAAAACATATAATCTTAAAGAGATCCAAAAATCAAATATCAGGAAGCCTACTCGAGGATCTAAAACATGAAAAGTGCACATAAATGTTACCAGATTATACCTTAGTAAAGGGGAAGAAATAACCAGCTCAATCTGACAATCTCTGCTGCAAATCCCCTTTTCTTCACATGGGCCTGTAGACTATCAAACTGCAGACTGAATCAAAGATTTTATTTTTACCGAATGACTGAATGAAAGTGGCAAGCAGCAGACAGATTGGCTATCACTAAATCAATCTAAAAGCAGATGAGTGGCAAGCACGAGAGAGATTGACTAACCATTGAGACGGCGGTGATGCGACTGCAAGTGACTGCTTGATCCCGCACGAATTAGTGAGACCTTGGGATGATGACCGTCACGCTGTCCGTATCATCAGGGAAGCAGAGGACACGGCCGTCCCCCTATAGTCTTCGTTTTCGCCCGTCGAGGTGAGGCCTCCTCCTACCGCCCTGGACCGGAGGGGTCTCGGACCTGAGTCGCAGACGCACCAGTTGTCGTCGTGGTGGCTCGTCCCGCCAAAGATCATCACGGGGCGGTGAAGGGTTCTGTCTGCGCGTCCTGGAGATGGCACGACGATGGTGGACGGCTGCCCTGGTGATCCTGTTACCCCGGGCCGCGACGCCGGCGGCGCGGGGATAGCGGCGCCTCCACATTCCTCGCAGCGTGGGAGGCACGTCCGGTGGCGTCAAGGCGGCGGCACGGCAGCCGAGGACAACGGCTTGGGTGCATGGCGAGGGCGAACGGCGAGGACGACGGCGCGGGCGTCATGGAGGCGGCGGTGTTCCGGCGGCGCTGAGGCACGGGGAGGAGGGATTGCACGGATCAAGCCGGCGGCACGGCGGGGCTGGGCGATGGTGTCGCACGGTGCGGGGCGTACCATCCGCGTTTCCATATTTGTGGTTGGGGAGAGATTGCAGGTGAAAGGGAGGACGCCCTCACCTTCCAAATTTGCGCACGGGTGGGAAGCCGGAGATGGCACGCGGGTGAGAATGAGGGTGGGAAGCCTGCGTGTGGGTCTGAGGGTGAGATTCGAGCTTCCCACTCTTTTAGAAGAATTCAATTATAGTATAGATGATAGAGCTTTTTTTAGGTTAATTTTAAGGCCTATATTTAGGGAGTTGAAGGCTTAGGCTCCAATATGTTTCTCTCTGGCTTAGAGGAAAGGTTGGTCACAGTAGGTTGGCTTGTCGGAGGTGGAACAAGGAGGAAATCTAAAGGCAGTAACAATGCCATAATATTGTGATTATTTTTTTTTTCTAAAACGGGCATATAGCCAGTATTGATAATATTGTGATTAGAATGTGACGTCTCTACATTGCTTTATCTCTAGGAGACGTCAAGCCTGTAACACCATTCCTCATCAGGATCTTGCTAGCATAGAGCATCTCCAACAAGTTGGCATAATTGATTTGGCAAATCTCTAGTTTTGTCAAGTGTAAAACCCAAATGCCATGTGCAAAAATAGACCTCCTCCAACAAGTTGCATTTAGGCTTGGCAAATTGAAAATTATAGGCCCACATGTCTTAATTTAGACATTTAGGCATGCAAACTCGATATATACCGCGCGATCAAGACCGCAGGAAAGGAACGGGTGGGCTTCGCGCGCGCGGGAGAAACGGAGGCGGCCCGAAAATATCGATATGCCAAGTCCTCGGGTGTGCGCAAATATGCACCGGGAGGAGCCCTTTTTGCCAAGCTTGGCAATTTGCCAAGTCCATTTGCCAACTTGTTGGAGAAGGATTTTTATAATTTTGCCAAAAACCAGATTTGCCAAGTGGTTATGCCAACTTGTTGGAGATGCTCTAACCCTACTCCACCACTTCAGTCCTAGTGAGGCCACTACCTCATGCATCGTTTGCTACTATTAGGGCAGTCTAATGCAGACTCTATCATAGAGTCTAAATTTATCTATTATTTTGAACATTGTGGATTTAGAGTCTAAATAAGACTTGGAGTCTTCTTTTTCTCCATGTTTCTTCAATAAATATGGTGCCACATCAGCGAAATACCATAAATAAGGTGTAATAAATAGTTTTAGACTTTGTGATAGAGTTTTGCATTGTGAATGCCTTTAGTCATCAGTCATTACTTCTTACACTCTACTATGATGAATAATGAATGTTATAAAAACCTCTGTCATTTGCTTTCATGATTACATGAACTAAGAGTCTCTCCAGCTCTCCGCTTCAAATTAGGTCATTTTGCTATGTAAATTGAGCTATATACTCTCCCCTAATCTTTATGCCACAAAACGAATTCTCGAAAATGTTCCTTTGACCCTTGGTCAAAAGACTCTTTTGTGCCGGTTCTTACCTGCAGCCCAAGAAAGAAAACGGCCCATTAACCCCCACAACTCCCCCAGTCGAGCAAGAGGCCAGCAGATCTTCCCCCAAAACCTCCCGCCGCCGCCGCGACCGCGACCGCGAGCACCTCCGATCGAGCCCGCGCCATGGAGGACGTCATCACCGACGCGCCGCCGCCGTCCCGCTTCTCCCCGGACGACCTCGACAACTTCGCCGCTCCGCCAGCGCAGCCCACGCCCATCCTCGTCGTCTCCCCGAACCCTAGCCCACCGGCCCCGCGCCTCCTCATCGTCTTCATCTCGCCCACCTCCCTCGCGCTCCTCGCCTCCCCGCCGCCGCTCCACGCGTCCCTCCTCCTCCCGGACCTCCCACTGCACCCGCAAGCGCACGCCCCCATCCGCGTGTACCTCCACCCCTCCGGCGCGCTCCTCGCCGCGGCGCACGGCGCCGTCCCCGCCCACCGCGCGCGCGCCGCCGCGAAGGCGCTCGTCTCGCGGCTCCAGCCGGAGGAGGTGCTGGTCCTGGACTCGGTCCGGAGCGGGGCGTACCGGGGCCGCCTCGCCGCGGACGAGCCCGTGGAGGGGAAGCTGGAGACCCGCGCGGCGCGCGCCCGCGGGGGAGTCGGCGCGGCTAGGGCAGTCGCGGCGCTGGCCCCGCCCGGCAGCGTGGTGGACGGGCTCGGCGCCGCCGTGCTCGCGGAGTGCGAGATCCGGGGCAAGGCGGCCAGCCTCGTGGTGACGTGGCCGGCCGGCGCCCGGCCCGCGGAGTTCGGGGTCACAAGGCGCGTCGCGGCGGAGCTCGGCGTCGACACCGGCAAGGCCGCGGCCAGGGTCTCCGGCCGCGCCGAGCTGGATGCGTTGTACACTTGAGATTTCTCTGTTACTGCTTCTGATTTCGTTGCCTGTTGTCTGACGAGTGAGAGAGAGCTGGGTTTGAGACAATTTGGGGAGAAATCTGAGTGCCGATTCGATAATGCCGCGGAGTTCAGACGTGTTGGTTTCGTGTTTGGCGTGATTTCATTTCATATATGAACTTTCGATAATGCCGATGAACAAATTCTGATCTCAATTGTGTCATTGCTGCTGTAGTGATCACTGAAGCGCCTTGCCTTTGCTTGCAGTAGAATGGATCGCCTTCCTCAGTAGAATGTGTTTCTACAAAGGTTGTCAAAATCCGTCGATTCGAACTGAATCGGAGCGCTGTAGCTAAGATTGTAATCGCAAAAATGACCAAGATCATAAAATTATTAAATCTCTTTGTTAAGTTCGTAAACACATAAATTTGTATGGTAAAATAGTAGATTTTGACAACTATGGCTTCTACCCATATCGACCTGTGTGTCTTCTCTGGCTCACTTGTCAATGTGCTAGCATAAACAACCACTTTGGTTTGCTCGAGATTCAATTCACATTCAAAAATTAGAATGTCCAACATTGCTTTGCACATGACAATTCGGCACTTCGGCTTTGCAAATTTTCTTTTTTTGGGGCAAATTTACCTGCCATCCGTCCATGGTGAAAATTTGCAAACAGAAATGTGAACCAATTACGAATCAATGCGGAAATCGGGCCGGCTTCGATGACAAAACCCTGTCATGGGCTCTGCTAAACGTAATGGAGTCGGGCCCCATGTGGGCCGGGCTTGTCCCTCCCATCCCAATTCAGCTCGGCTCGTCAGTCGTCACCAACTTCTCTGCTTCGGCGACCCGACGACGCCAGCCATGGACGCCCTGACGCGCCTCCACCGCTCGCTCGTCGGCGGCGACGACGACGAGGATCCGCCGGAGGAATCCATCCTTGCCGACACCGAGGGCCTCTGCTCCCTCTCCCCAGTCCAGGTCAAGCAGCAACCCCCGTCTCTGTGACCTCGGAATGCTCCAAGGGTTTCATCACTCTGGTTTGCGTCGATCTGATCCGGTCTTTGGCCGTTTGCGTTGTTCAGAGGATCTACGCCTTCGCAGCATGCTTGGTGGCCGGACTCGCCCTCATGATCTTGGTACGCTCTCGCAACCCGTCGCCCCCGTAGAGTTTGAGCACCTCCTAGCTTCTCCTGCAGATGGAGGACTAGCCTTGGTGATTATGCTATTTCAGTCACCTGTACTGTATGTCATGCCTTTGAGAACGATAATTGCAGCTGTACATCTTGTTTATTCGATTCGAAACATTTGTTTGACATTGTGGCTCAGCGAATTAAGTTTGATTTAGTATTATAAACTTTTGAATTGGTTATGTGGGGGGGTGATAATTTGGGAACAGGAAATCCTGGTTGGTCACATTAGGCTGTTCTTTATCACAGTTGCTTGTATAAAGAAGCACATTGTTTAGTGTCTGTTCTACAAGTGTTGGAGAACTAGTGCTATTGTAGCTCTTAATTGCCGTGCAGCTAAATCCAGGAATCAACAAGGAACTTAGGATTTTGTGCTAAGCCTTGAACCATAACTCATTGTGCACTATTTTAAGATAAAAAGTCATGAAAATATTGTCATGGCATATTAGTTAGGTTCTGGTATTGAATTTAAACTCCTATGCTTATGTTTCACTCTTTTGCGCAGTCTTTTATTGTCTTCGTGAGACCTATCAAATTTGCAGTCATGTTTACGTTTGGAAACATATTGGCAGTTGGAAGGTAATAATGCAGTTTCTTCACCAGGAACCTTTCAAAGGTTCTGCCATTTCAACATTTCTACAATTATTTGTAATTTAAGCGTGCATATCATATTCATGTTAGTTGTTTTTATTGAATCTTGAATATTTACCATATGCTGATTTCAACCTTTGTTTGGCAGCACAGCTTTTGTTATGGGGCCACAAAAACAGCTAAGGATGATGTTTGATCCAGTTCGTCTGTATGCAACGGCTATTTATGTTGGATGTGTTGTTTTGGCTCTAATCTTTGCTCTTTGGGTTCGTACTATTTGAAATGGCCATGTTCTTCTCATGACCTGTTTTCATAGTCCAAAAAATGAATATCCTTATCGAAATTCCACAAACCATGCTTTCTGAATTTGGTTTTAACTGTGCAGATTCATGACAAGCTGTTAACACTGATTGCAATCATATGTGAGATCTGCGCCCTGTTTTGGTAAGGTTTCTATCCTTACAAATAATGCTAGTGACCTTTAAGTCATAAAACCACCACTGTACTATCGATGTTGAATGCAAATATGCCTTCCTTAAAGTAACCGTGACAAAATAACATATTGATTGTTACCTTTCTGAATGCCCTATGATAGTCACAAAAGCTGCCATTTTTTAATCTTTCTTGTGAAAATAATAAAAAAAATGTTATGCCCTATTCTGTCTTCCATGAATCAACTGTAGCTGTTATTCAGAGTGCTTGTCTATGTTATGTATGACTTCCACGATCATTTTATATTACTTAGCATGTTCAATCCATGTCAAATCAAATGTATGTACTATTCGTGGTCTGGGTACTGATAGCAGTAGCACCATTCTTTTGTGCTCTGTTAATGGGGTTGACATGTTTAGAGGGAAAAAGTAAGGCTAATTTGTATCTTACATAAACATCTTTAGAGTATTTTATGTGGTACTTTTAAGTGGTTAGTGACAATGTGCAATTTGCAGAAGATACTTGTAGTTTTAACTTTTAATTTAATATCAGAAATTTAATGACTAAGCATAACATGAAAATCAAAGTTTTCTGAACTATCTTCCCAATTCTGGAGTATATGTTAGGCTGCTCACTGTTCATAATGGCTGCCAGCTTACCAAAACTGTTAAGCTGGATTTGTAGACTGTGGCTTGTGACTGGTCATACCTTGTCTTTTCTGAATGAATGGGCACATAATGTGCACAGTGCACCTTTGATATAGATCTATGAAGCCAAAGTTTACAAGTAGACAACCTAAGGAGGCTGCCTACAGGGGCACCAAAGAAAAGAAGGAAAACAGAAAAGCAACTGTGCAAAAAAACCTATACCCAAGATAACGTGTCTTATGTCCCCTACAGCAAAGCCACAAGTTCTTTTGCTCTGCCAAACCCCAAACCCTCACTTCTTTGATTTTGCTTCTATGCTCAAACAGCATTGGCAGTTATCTGCTTCTATTATGGTTAAATAGAACTGTTATCATATTCTATGATGTCATGCAATTTCAACTTCGCAGCATGGCCATCTGTGGCTCTTAGCGATCACATGTCTTGGAAAACTTCACTGGGAAATTTAGTTTGAATGATTTTCTTATTATGTAAGCTCTGTAGTTCTGACTGTGGTTTATTTGTTGGCAACCCAGCCACCTGCGGAGGTGAGCAATTAGGTCACTCATTCACTCTCACAACTCATGGCTAGAGGTAGAAGATGAACTCTGAGAACAGAGCACAGACACGGCAAGAGCACTGCTCTGAATGTGTTGCAACTGAACTGCTTTGTTCCATTGCATTGTCTTAGAGTATATATACAAGTCTACCTACTATATGATTGTTATGATGGGTAAAGTCTATGAACGGAAGGGGAAGCTTAGGTGGCTGGGCCAGAGAAGCTGAGTCGGGCGAACACTTGGCTGAGTTGGGATCTGGCTAGTCGGGCGAGCACGTAGATGACTCAGGAGTTCACGGACACCAGCGTCCAGTTCAGCCACGGCAAGATATATCTAGCATGTCTAGTTATTGAGTTTGTTAGCGTGTCATCAGAGTCCTAGCATTTAAAGGTTTATCAGGTGTGCGTGTATTCCAGATTATTAGCTTAAGTTTGTTAGGGTCAAGGGGCCAGGGGGTACAAACAGTGGTGGAGCGTGACACAAAAGCAAGGGCGGTGAGGAGGGGGTGGGGGGCAATTTATACCGGACTACTGGGTGACTCAGCGACATATATGTGGTGTGCTTATGCCTAGCACCAATGTCTTTAGACTGCCTTTCCTTGTTTGGCTCAAGGACAGCTCGTTAGATGTTGTCTGCCTCTTGCTGACAACTAGCATCTTGCGCAATGCGCTGTAATGAGCAGGACCAAATCTATCTTATGTACATGGCTTACTTTAGTACGTTATAGCTAATTCTTCATGCTTTCTCGAGCTAGCCTTCAAGGCCTAGACATATAAGGCACCTATTTTTCTTCTTCATCACGTCGTATAAGTCGTAGTGAATACAGATGTAGTGAGGCTATCATAGAGGAGGGGGCATGTTGGCCACCATTAAGCACCGCATGTGGGTATAAATACCTGAACATTATTCCTTAATGAAAGATACTTTATCTCCCTTGGGCTCCCAGCCCTTGTTTCCTATTCACCGTATCCCTATTTTTGTTCCCATCTACTCGCGACGCACGGCAACGACCATGGTACCGGCTCGTCGCAAAGCTCCGCGTCCTCGCTCGCCGCCTTACTTTCTCAGAAGCAAAGCTCGATGCCGTAACAATGGTACACTAGAGTATGGCTGGTGTCAGCCCCAACTAGTCACTACATGGCTGATGTATGCCACTACTAAGTTGGTCTGTTGCCATACTTCAAATAGTACAGTATGGACATCAAGAGATGACCTATTGTCAATTCTCTGCTGCAGCAAAACAAATCAAGGAAGCAGCGGATTATCTTACATTATTCGCTCATTTTTTAATACTATACATGTGGAATAATTCAATAATAGGCTGGAAATGTACATCTCTACTAAGCTTCAATTGGAATTTGACCAAAATTAAGCAAATAGTCTTCCCAGGTGGTGGCACTGTACACTGTAAATCTTGATCTCAGCAAAGCATTTTGCTGTGTGTTTGCACCTTTATCTCCTGTTTTCTTTTCAATCGACTGGCCTATTATACAACAAGAGCAAAATTTTCCGAACAAACCAACTTATTGTGCTCCTGTATTCTCCATTTTATGCACCTCAACTCAGGTACAGTTTGAGCTACATTCCTTTCGCGCGAAGGATGGTTTCCGACCTTATGGTGAAGTTGTGTGACACCGAACTATGAGCTGCCGCGGGCAACACAACAGTCTTCGGGGTCTGAAATCAGGGAATCCTAGGGGTGCTTGGTCCTATGGGTTTAACATTGTTTCGCCAACTACAGTAGAGATGTAGATTTCTTCTTGTACTTATTTTGTGTAAAAATGAATGCAATGATGCAGTATTTTGTCAAACTTTTACTGCATGCTTAAAACTGAGATTTCTGGCCTTGTACTGCTGCAAAGCAATCTGAATGTTACATGCATTTTGGTCTCCTTGATTGCTGCTTGTATTTGCATTGGGTCATCGCACTGCATAGCTCACCATTCTTTGCATCTCGAACAATCTCGGACATTTCTAGCCAACATGTAAATTATTTAGTTAAGACTTGATCCTGCTTTTAGTCATAGAGCAAAGATGGACAAACACAGATCTTGGAACAATCACCATGTTTAAAACGAGATTGAAAACAACCTGGATTGGTAATTTGTATTCAAATTTAGAACTGCTCTTTTACGTTGTCGTTAACAACAACGGAGAATAGATAGATGACTCTGGTTGACGCTAATAGTCGCCGAGTCGCTGTTCTTTTTTTTTTTTTTTTTTTGAGATATAGTAGAAGCAGTGCGCACTCCAATAAAGTTTTTATGGGCCGTTGGTGAAGCGACAGGTACAACTTGTGAATTTTTATGGGCTAATTGGCGAAGCAACCCACTTTCTTTGCGAGACGTGCTACCAAGTTGCATTATTTATTGCTAAAAAAAAACAAGTTGCATTATTTAGTCCAGTCAATTCATCTCCACAGATCTGTTCAAAACGGAAACGTAAATAAATCTTCAGTCTCGAATCATTGGGTACGTACGTGACTACCTTGTAATTGTACTCCCACCACGCATGTGCCTCGCGTTCTACATACTACTGAGAATCTGTATGTGATTAGTGGTCCCCACTGCCAACTAATTTGAATGATGCCATTGATTATTTTTTTGAAAGACCAAGCAAGCACGCTAAATATAGTTGAATCCTCTAGCCGCTAGCTGCTTATTATAGTCCTGCTGCCTCCAACCCCCACCCCACCCCACCCACCCACCCACCACCGGACCGAGATCCCGTGCAGTAGCTATTGATACTGCAACTTAAGCAGTGGGTCGTTTTCAGCCTTCTGATGATGATCCGATGGTTCAAACGAACCAAGCATTATTTCATCCTCCTCTTCGTCTCCATCGTGTTCAGGTAGCCATGGACGTAAGCCAGCAACTCAGCGAGTGCCGGGCTGCCGGCGTGACGGCAATCTCCACTAGAGCGGCCTGACCCTGCACCCCTTGTTGCCAGCCACGTCGACGGAGAGCTTGTCGACCACCACGTCACTGTGCGCCCTGGCATGAACGGTGAACATCTGCAGTACCTTGCTGAAGCGCAGCTGCACGGGCATGGTGTTCTTCAGAGTTCAGAGTGGCCATGGCCATATCGCCTGCTGCCGCATGCTTCGCAGCGCCTGTGAATGCACATGCACCACTGCCTCCTTTGTTGTTGCCGTGTATCTCGCCTTCCGAAACGCCGTGCGCCGCTCTGTCGCATCGCTCTCTGTGCGCGACATCAACGCCGTCGGCCCGCTGCGGCGCTGCCCTCACCGGTCACTTCCTTAATCCTCTCCTAGCAACTCGATGTTGCCATGTAGCAAACAACTGCTGCAATGAGACGGTCATCGATCGTGGAGTGTTGAGACCTGCCGCAGGAGATTGCAGCTCGTCCAGGATCGGCAACAAACACGAAATTGGACGCAGTCACGGCGTGTACAAGCACGCCACTACCACCCGTGACTGATTGCAAGATAAACATGCACCTAATGCAAGTCTATAACTGAAACAAAATGCAACTAGATTACAACATGTAGTTGTGGCCAGCGCCATGCCGTTGGCCGTGGATGCCACCGTGCTTGTTTTGTTGAACAAGAAGACAACCAGGAGGAAGAAGTAGCAGAGGACGAACAAGTATTGCCGCTGGTTTGCTTGGGCCGTCAGATGATCATCGGAAGGCTGGAAATGACCCACTGCTTAAGTTGCAGTATCAATAGCTACTGCACGGGATCTCGGTCCCCCACGACCACCACCAACAACTTAAATCACTTAGTTATTCAGCATTATTAACTATGCTGCTTTGTTCAGGTTGTGGAGTCCTACTGATTTCAACAATTTCACTGCATTGGACAAGAGATGAAAAAAAGAAGATTCCATGATGCATTGGTTACCAATCCGAATGAAGCACTAATTATGTTCATGTTGCCTTGGAAGCACAAGTGCCATGCCACATAGGAGGACCTCAGCTATGTTGTTTCATTATGTAAGTCTTTTCAAATTATAGTTCATTTTGACTTTTTGATTCATCTATTTTTCTATATATCTAGACATATTATTTATCTAGATACATAGCAAAATAAATGTGAACTATAATTTAGAACGGAGGGAGTATCTACTATGCGGTACCACTTGTGTTAGGGCAACAATTGAGAAATGTGTTTTGGTAGCATCCATTGTTATAGCAAAAGGTACTCTTGTTTGTGCACATGATTTATTGATGCAATGATTATATTTGTATGCTTTGTGTCCAGCAATAAGCTATTAAGGGCCATCTAAATGAATTATAAATATATTGTGAAAACCCAATGAAATTCTGTCATTGTCGGATGTAAGAAATTGTCCAACACCGACATTTACGCATGATGCGGCAAGGATCAAAAGTGTTTCACCACCGCATCGTTTAATAAGCCAATGCGACAGTGTTGGTGTACACCATAGTCAGACACAGATTTGACAGTGATGCTACAGACATCACTGATGAGTGCACACCGCCAGACTTGATTTTTGGCAACGAAGGCTACTTGTGACATGTAGTACTGTGAGGGAGCAACAATAACTTATACTCTTTTAGAGTTGTGCTTATAGAATTTTCGGCCGGCTTTGCCAAAATCCTAGTATCTTGTTGTGGTTGGTTCAATATCATCATCTAAGGTTTACTATGGGCCTGTTTGGTAGGGATTCACCACAGTAAAAAGTGAATTTGGATCAGGGATTGACCATGGATCCACTTAAACACTGTTTGGCAAAACAACAGATCCAGATTCATGAAATTGAGGTGTTAATGGGAAATGACAAGTTTTGCCCCTGGGGATGTGATTTTTGGTATATATGACACGTGCAGCCATATAATACAAATATGTTGAACCATAAAATAGATAATTAATGAACCAATGTCCATGACATGTCCCACCAATATTACGAAAGTTCATACATAAAAAATAAGAGAAATAAACTGATACAAAGACGACTTCTCTTCAACTAGTTCCTCCAGGCAAGAGCAAGAGCCGTGGCCAACTCATCACGAAAATTGTCCATGGCGACGGCACTGGCTTCCATAGTAGAAGTATCCGATGCAGCCTGATATCTTTTGTACCTTTCCGGTATGGTTGGAACATAATTAGGATCACGATCACACCGAGCAAAGTCTGAATCTTCCATATTGTGTTCACGAATGAAATTGTGAAGCACCATACAAGCAACAACAACCATTTTTTGCTTCCACATTGGGTAGCTTGGCATCTTGAATAGAATTTGCCACTTCATTTTCAAAACTCCAAAACACCTCTCAATAACATTTTTTGCTTCCACGGGCGGCGGCGCTGTACGATCGATCGATGGCGGCGCTCCTGTTCACGTACGTAGTACGTACGGAGAAGATTAGCTAGCGTACGGTGATTTGGGAAAAAAGAAACGAACCGGTAAGTTGGGGGTGTGTAACCAGTGGCAAAGGTGGGTAATTTCGACCAAAATTCATGACCAGGTATGAAATGTCTATTCGTGGAGCACCTCATGAGGAGCTCCACCAATTTGGTGAATCTGGCCTCTAGATTCATAAATTTGGTGGATCTGAATTTAGTGGATCTGAGGCGTTTGGGAAATTTTTTAGTGAATCCAACTACATGAATCTGAATTTAGTGAATCCGAATCCCTATCAAACAGGCCCTATGTCATTCGACTCAACGACGGAGCCACCCTATGGGTGGGGTGGGTGGCCGTCCCAGCTACCAGCGAGCTCGCCTTGGATCCCCGGACCCCTTCTTCTAACATGAGTAGGAATGTGGGATGCACTGACCTGTGGCGCTCAAGCGAGGAAGAAGAAAGAAGATGTGCGGGGAGAAGAAACTAGAACGGCATGGGCTTTTTTTACTTTGTTCCGCCCAACATCCTACATAGGCACCCTTGAAAGTGCAACACCGCACGCATGCACTCTCAAAACTAGCTAGTGGATTTGTTCCCAAATTTTGAAGGGTTGCGCTGGCGCTAGGACGTCCTATGTATAGGACGTGCATATGATGGCCTAGCCGGCCCACCAACAGCATGAAAAGGGGAAAAGCCGCGAGCATACACAAACACTCGATCACTGTTCGTCGGGCGGCCCCTGTCCTTGTACCGTCCCCATCGCATGGGCCTGCTCCACACCTACCCCCCCCCCCCACCGCGACCCCACCCGTGCACGGTCCCTGCACTCCTCCATGGCCGATCCCCGCGAACAAGATACACCGTCATCGTGCCCATCGCCTCCCCGAAACATGGGGGGAAAGCACAAAAATGAAAAAAATACTTATGAAACATGAATTAGACGCCGCAAAACATCCCTGAACCTTCGCACCGAAACAAAAAATAAACACAAAAAGAAACAAAATGTTAGGGAAAAAGAAATACTGAAAACAATAAATGAAATGCAACATGGATGGCCCTAACTTAGAAAACAATACGGAACTGTAGTTGCAAACAAAAGGAAATCAAAATTTGAAACACAAAAATGCAAACAAAAAAGGAATAAACTGTGACAAAAACATTCAAAACATGCAAAATGAAAAAATTAAAGGGAAAAAAGAAACAACATAAACGTGAATTTTGAAACAAAAAACAAAAGCCCCTGCATCCCCTAACCTCAACACATGAAACAGATTAAAGGGAGAAATAGGAACAAGATGAACATTAATTTTGAAACAAAAAACTAAATCACCTGCAACCCCAAAGCTTACTACAACACAGCCTAGTGACGTGCCGCACCAAACAAAGTGAACACAATGAAACACCGCAGACATGTGGAAAACCCCACCTCCCCTCATTCCCCCTCCCAATGAAACAACACTGGAAAGACGCTGAAACACCCGGTGGAAAGACGCTAAAACACCGGGGGGTACGTGATTGAACTAACACCAAGTTGGAAGAAAAGGAAGAGCCGAGCTCGTCGGAAGGTGACTGGAGATGGAGGCTAGGGGAGGAGAGAGGAGATAGGAGGAGGCCTACCTAGGACGGGCTGGATGCGTCGTCGCCCCAGTAGGTACCGCGGCCGGCGCTGCTGCCGCCACCCTGAACGTATTCTCCAGGTTCCGTGGTCGTCCCCGGCGGATTGCCCAAATTCGCTCCCGTCACCGCCTGAACCCACAGATCCGCGGCAACGGCCATCGGAACCCGCAGATCCGCGCCCACCGCCAGATACGTGCGGATGCCGCGGGCGCCACCATGGCCAGGCTTTTGCGAAGCAGAGAGGGAGCAATGTGGGAGGAGGGCCCCATGTGCACAGGTAGGCGCGCGCGTCGGTGGCGAAGCTTGCACCGAAAGACCCGGAGCGCACGCGGCTGGGGGATGACGACGGTGCAGCGGCGACGACACACACGAGGAGAGCGAGCGGGGGGGGGAGAAGCGAGGTGAGTGAGAGGAGAAGGCGAACAAAATGAGGAAGCCGACTCTCGTTACACCAGTGAAGTCAGTGGGTGGGCAGCGCTTGGCGTGTGTGTGCGCACGCGTGTGGGCTGTGGGGCGCGTCACGACAATAATGGCCCGGCGTGGTCGAGTCGGGCCTCGACAGGTGTCTGATGGCTTGAACTATTTTGATTATAAGCATTAGCGAATTCTGAATCCCCCAATCGCAACTATGGAGTACAAGAGAAGCTCGTGAGGAGCTGGCGGCGCGCCGCCCGGCCTGGTGCCCGCCGGCCATCGCGGCTTGTCCTCCGCGCCGACAACCAAGTGTTGATTGTCACGTAGTCGCCAAATTGCCCGTCGCTCGACATTGGGTGTCGGCGTCACTGTATGGACCGTTGCCAGCTCTCCCCCTGCTCGCCCTTTGCGCCCCCCGCACGACCACGCCCCCGCTCGCCTCCCACCGCCCGGTCATGACTCCAGGAGGCAGGAGCTGCTCAACTGCTGCTACTTTGGCAGCTCTGATGCGAGCCTGCGACGGAGGAAGAAGAGGAGCAGGTCCACTAGGAAGCGCTGCTTTTCGGTAAGCATGATCGATGATTTTGTGGTACTCTCCCCAAGCATTATTTTGCTTGATGATTTTGATTAGCATGTAGCTTGTGTACTGAGTTCGCCCCAAGCTAAAAAAAAATCTGGCTCCGCCATATGATCCGACTATATTGTTTTTGATATGGTGCAACCTTGCATACTTGCAATATTCTCTCAAAGATTTGTGGGTTGCTAGGTATAAGTAGGGTATGTGGTATCAAATTCTAATAGTAGACGCTGTTAAAATTCAATGGAGAAACTGTAAACAATGCGTTCAATGGGGAAACTGCAAACAATGCGTTTATGTGAGGAAGGGGAGGCTAGCACCATAGCACACATAGTATTCAAATACCACAGCTACTAACTCATCAATGTTAGAAATTAGGATCACTAGCAGTGACATCTAGAGGGGAATAACTTCGGGAATCGATAGGCAGTGGCAGAGAGAAGTAGAGGAAGAGTGGGAAAGGGTTTACCAGAGGGCTTGACAGGGGCGGTGGAAGAGGATCCGGCGGCGGCGCTGCTGCCCTCGGCCATCGCGTCGGGGCAGAGGGGAGAGGCGATGGTTGAGGAAGAGGTGGACGGCGGTGCAGTGCAGTGGCGGCGGCGGAGGTGCTTCCCGTCACTGGCTGCGCCCCTCAGATCGGATTAGGGTTGTCGGTGGGTGTGGCGGCTCACGGCGAACCTCGTCCTCAGAGCCGCCGGCCCCCACCTCTTTATATAGCGCAGTGTGACAGGGGCCCTCCAGCCATAGATGGGCTGGGCGCCCCCGATCAGGGCGCAAGGGTCAAAGGGGCCCGAGTTGGGCCGTTGGGCCCAACTCGGGATTGAGATCATCCTAACAATCAGAACTTGTTTGGATATAGTCAGATTCACATAAATCCACATATTTTGGAGTGGGTTGGAGTGAAACTTAAACTAAATTACACTTCATTCCATGCTAACACATGTGGATTTAGGTGAATCCGATAGCATAAAAATAAGACCTCAGTTGGGAAATGCACCACGAAGGAATCCAATTTGACTTACGATTCATATATCGCTTACACCAAGGACCAACTAGGATCGTTAAAAAAAAAACAAGCACCAACTAGCACAATACAAGAGTAGAATATATCATATCAAGATGAAGGCGCACATGAGTACACTAATTACTATGTGGTAACATAATAGTGAAAAGAAAATAGACTGCAGACTGCATGCATGGGGGTTTAGACTTGTACTTCTAGAGCTGTTTGAGCAGTAGTGGTCTGTACTTCACCGTGGTCCGATCGCTGCCCGCGTTGTTTATCTTTTCGCAGCTTCCGGTAGACGGACAGACCGACATGGATGGCGACAAAAAGCAGCACGGCGCTGACCAGTGTGCCGATATGTGCGGACGTCTTCCACCGCCTGCTAGAGCCGGCTGCGTAGGCCACTAGGAAACCAAGGCACTGAAGAGAGACCAGCCCACCATTCACCCATTTCCTGTACTGCCGACTTGTCTCTTCGTGACGTGCCTCCTTGTGCTGAGGCGTTTCCTCGTGCCGATCCTGAGGCGTCTCCTGATCCTGATGTGTCTCCTCGTGCCGATCCTTCTCGTGCCGGTATTGGCGCGGCCGCAGCATGGCGAACAGCAACACGAGAATAAGCATAACTGACGCCAAGAAGGAGGCAGTGTTGCCGATGAAGAAGGCGAGGTACCGATGCCTCCTGGTGTCATGCATCACCGGGTTGCCCTCGTCGTGCCCGTCGCTGCTACTCTGCCAAGACCCGCCTGGTGGATCCAGGCCGGCCGGGTAGTTCGCGCTGGCCACGAGGATGGCTAGCGTCATCAGATATTCACTCCGTTGGCTATATTTACTATTACTACTCTGCTGGTCGCTACCGCTATCATGGCTCTTCATCCTCCCATTATCCCAATATTTGAAGAAGAGTATAGCTGAAAAGAGGGAGGGCAGACCCGCCAATGCGAAGATGAAGTATGATCCTTTCAGATGTTGTGTGCTTCCGGCGGCAAAAGCACCCATGAGACAGACGTAGCTCACTGCTGAGCAGACAGTTAAGGCGTGGCTTTGTATGGCTATCCTGTACTGGTTGGGGTTGACGAGGAGCACGATGAGGACGATGGACAGCATGAAGCTCACCGAGTTGCAGTAGAAGAAGGCCCTGTAGCGGCGTGGGTAGTTGTAGAAGAGAACCGGGTCCCCCGCGTGGTGCCCGGACTGGGCGTCGTCCTTGAGCAAGAAGCCGCCCGGGGGTGTCAGGCCGGCCTGGTAAGTGATGCTGGCAACCAAGACGGCGAAGAGGAGGAACCGACCACCCATGTTTTCCACACCATCTTCTTCCTCTCTTCCAGCTTCTTTGTTGTCTGTGTCGTCGCCCAGCGTGAAGTAGGAAACGTGCACGAACACGTAGACCACCCCGGCACCGGCAAGGCCGGCGACATACAGGGTGGATACCTGGTTCCGGCAGCTCCCGATCGCGTAGGCGCCGATGAGGCCAAGCATGTCCAGTAACATGGCGGCCTCCAGCGCATGGTGTTTGTGGAAGGTTTTTTTCTGGACAAGGAACATGGCGAACAAGGAGGCCACGAAGGACACCGAGTTGCAGTAGTAGAAGCCTCTGTACCTCCTGGCGTTGGTCGCTAGGAGGATGGGGTCGCCGGCCGTGTGGCCGTCTGCGTTGGCCGTCCAAAGCCCACCGGGCGGGTACAGCCCCGCTTGGTAAGTGATGGCCACCGCTAGACCGGCCATCAGCTGCACAAGATAAGCCCGGCGGCGGCGGCGGAGGTGATTGATGTTCTTCTCCTTCTTGGCCTCCTCCGTGGTTGCTGCCTCTTCATTATTCCTCGATATAGCAGGATGAGGTTGCCTTTGATCCTCCGGACATCTGTTGCATGCAATGAGAAGAGGGATAAATACAAGCTACTGTAGTGATTAATTAACCAACGGGAGTCAAACAATACAGCTCCTAGCTAGGTATGTTCCAAGTACTCGCGGATCGGCCGGGAGAAAAATTATATCACTCGTATATAGTACGTACCCGCACATTTGCCTCAGTCTTCTTGACACGGTATCAGCTAGTCTTGTCCAAACTTCTGACACTTTATCACCAGCGGTTTTCATGACAAGTACATGAATAACCACATATACCACCATGCATGCGAAAACCTCCCCATATAGCGGCCAGTTCACGCGCCCCCTGCTGTTGCCGACGATGTACGCGCCAAGGAGGCCGATTAGCAGGTACAACAACGCCAATAGACAGAACAGTGGGAACCGTTTCCTGAGCTCCTTGACGTGCACCATAAGGAGAGACAGGGCATACAGGGACGCCAGGAACGCCGTCGTGTTCAACGTGAGGAACCCACTCAAGGTTCTACCTTGAAAGCGGTCGCCGAGAATGGCGTCGCCTGGGCGGTGGCCACCCTCCGCGCTGTCCCAGAAACCACCGGGCGTGCTCAGCCCGGCCACGTACGTGATGGTCAGAGCGAACATGGACAGCGGAACCACCAGCCTCTGAAAAGCTCGGAAATAGTCTTGTTCTTTTAATTCTTTCTCCATCTTCTCCTTCTCCTCCTCCTTCTCGTGCTCCTTCTCCTTCTCCTTCTCCTTCTCCTTCTCATGGAGCTTCCAACGGGCGAAAGCTAGATACATAACAAAGAAGAAGGGGAAGGGCACTTGAATACTGTACCAGACGATTGTCAATTTGGTTCGGCAAGCCCCGGCGCCGTAGGCCACCGTAAAGGCCACCATGGCCGCCGCCATGAGAACCGCCAGATACCACTTGATCTCCTTCCTCGTGCCCTTAGGGTAGGTGGTGACGAACAGGGTGACGACGACGACGATGAGCGACAGAGTAAACGCAATGGCGTTGCCGTAGAAGAACACCGCGTAGCGGAAGTAGTGGGTGGACCGCATGATTGGGTCGCCGGGGAGGTGTCCGGCGTCGTCGTTGATATCCTGCCACACGCCGCCCGGCGGGTTGAACCCCGCGGCGTACGTCGCCGTGGCCACCAACGTCGCCAGCATCTGGATTCTGGTGCTCAACCTTTTTGGGTCGTCGTCCATGGCGCGGCCGGTGTACAAAAGTAGCTAGCGCGCGCCTAATAAAACTTTGAGATCTTCGGAGCGAAGATAGGAGGGGTGGAGAGGTAGCTCTTCCTAGACTAGACTCACAAGTTTGTACTCCTAAATTGATTGTGCTGAAAAATCTCCTTGTGAGCTTTAGGCTTGCATTGCTCAAAGCTCCTCGTTTTAAGCAGTGGTTAGACAGCCATATTTGCCCCAGAAGAACGTCCACCAGACCAAATAAAAGTTATGACCTGCAAGACCAAATAAAAATTATGACCTGCAGCTGCAAGACCAACTGATATGCATGATTAGACAGAGTCAGAGACAAGACGGACGGCCTCTGTGTAAACTAGTGCAATTAGTCGAAGGCGGGTGGTTGGCCCAATGCAATCACAGACAAATACTGAACTACTTTGGCAGTGCTATTCTGGCAGCGCTATTCTGTTTTTATTCTAAAAAAACGCTGAACTACTCTGGCAGTGCTATTCTCGATCCATTGTACTCCACCATGCATGTGATTTAGTCAATTTAATCCAAACTAAAGCTGTCTTCCAACGGGAATCTAACACTTTTAAAAATTATATTTTAAAAATAATTCCATCATACGTATAACTCCCTTAGCAAAATAAACGGGCCAATGCGGAGCCCAAGAGAAGGTTCTACTGCATAGCGTTTAATCGCAGCGGGCCAAAATCATTTTTGGCAGCGGGCAAACGTACCCGCTTGGGCGACAACGCCATGGTAAATGGCAGCAACACCGCAGGGCGTGATGACTGCTGCGGTAAACCTCATTTACCGCAGCGGGCACATTAGGATGTTGTTGACGGTCGTTAACTCATAAAATTAACCGTCAACTTAGCATGCAAATAGACCTATTTATAAATACTTGATAGATATAGGGTTACCACCACGGCAATTCCATGAATTTTGGTGAATATCTATTTCTGGGGTGACAATGAAAACTACCCAAGATGGTCCACATGTCAGATTTACATAGAGAGAAAGACCGAACGGGTGAAAAAGTATAATCTAGAAGACTCCGAGAAGGCGACACACGAAGCACAGGGGCCCACTCCGCATAGGCCGAGGCGGCCGCCCTAGCTCGAGTCGGCCGCCCCTCCACTGGACCAATCGGGGTGGAGGCTCGCGGATCCCGCCTCCACCGACTTTGAAGATGAATAATTATCGTCCATTTAGGTCGGTTTGATCCGAGGGCCGTGGTTCATCCTAGGGGGCTATATAAGCGAGCCCCTGGCCCCTGGGGAAAACCCTAATTCATTCTCCAATTCATTCCAGACTTCAGATTCCAGAGAGAGAGAATTAGATAGAGAAGGGTCCCTCGAATGGATCTATCTCTATAGGGTATTAGTATCAAGAGAGATTAAGAGAGCATAGAGTGGAGGTAGATTTGGAGGAAGCCCTACTGTCGGTGTCTCCTCTTCGATGTACTGTACCTGCAAGGATCAAGTCTCCTAACCCGAGGCTTGGTTTCGGGATCATTCGGCAATTCAACTTCTAATACTAGTAAGTTCGTTGTTATTATTGTTCTTTGGTTTACAAGTTTACTTTATTCGCTTCGCATTGGAAATAGAGTAATCGTTCTTTAGCATAAGCGTGGTGCTTAGGCTAGGTTCACTATGCTCCCTATCCGGCCAGAACCGTGGTAGTAGTGAGGGAAGTGACAATCCCTTTATTACCTTTGTAATTCACTTTCCGTTGGTAGGTAAGGTAGGTCCTTTGTGCCCGGTTTAGCATCCTCTGTGGTGTCTTTTCCTCAAGTACCCCCTTAGAACAATAATCTCAAAGCTTGCCATAGGTTAGAAGAAGACTGACGAAGGAGTTCTCTCTGTATCGCTTAATTCTCACTTGACTAGCAGCCCAGGGGTAGAAGTAAAGATCGGGTTAGTCTATTGCACGTTTTCTCCTAGCGGATAAAAATAAATACGATACTCGGGACTTATCTCCGGGTGAAGTGCTCACCGATATCCGTGCGCTTGCGGATTATTTCTCTTTGATTCTTTCGTGTGCGTATCTAGTGTCAACAAGCATTTTACGCGCCGTTGCTGTGGGAGAAAGACGGTCTGCTTAGATAACCTAAATCTTGCTCTACCTTGTACCTATACTTTTACTTTTTTCTGTCACTTTACTTTCCCGTACATTTTATCTTTTTCTATCCTTATGGATAATTCAAATTCCATTCCTATGTTTCAATTTTCTGCACCCACGGAGACCCGGCCTAGTGCCACATGAGTCATCACAACCTATCCAAACATCTAGCTATAGGCCGAGTCCGCGGTTGATTGCATTGGTCCAAAACCTATCCTTTTCGGGAGAAGGAGACGAAAACCCTTACCTTCACATTAGAGACTTTGAGCAAACCTGTGACCTCTTCGCATAGAGGGCATGTCCGACAAAACCCTCCGTTGGAAGCTATTTCCTTTCTCATTAAAGGGAAAAGCTAGACAATGGTATGATAAAGCCGTAGGTAAGCAACAAGGGGATTGGGGATCCTTATGCTCCAACTTTTGCTTAGATTTCTATCCCATCTCTCAAATCGTCGACCTTAGAGTCAAGGTTCGACTATTAAGCAAGAACACGAAGAGTCTTTGGCCTCATCCTGGAATTGTTTTACTACACTTTTAGCATCGAGGCCCGGACCTTAGTCTACCGAGATCCCATTCTTTTACAACATTTTTATAAAGGTCTCAGTAGAGAGTAGAAAATTGCTCGACACAACTTCGAGGATCATTCTTGCATATCTCTACGAGAAAGCAAGATCAATCCTAGACCAAATCCTATCCAAAGAATTAGACTACCTCCTAGAAGTAGAACCTCAAGTAGCCAAGCCAAACCCTTGCCGAGATACACCATCAACTTCAGCTAATCCATGTCTTGAGCAAGACAAGGAAGATATTCCACTTCCTGATTTTATGCTAGATATTGAACCTGATCTGTTTTCCGATTTTGGAAACATCTTCAACTATCACAAAGTGAAGAAGCCACAAGGCAAATATTACCCAATCAAGCCATGCAATATTGATGAGGATATTCCAATAGGAAAAACCTCGGGAGAGTTGGTGTCTGTTATAAGCAATGAATGGCTAGAAGAGTTAGAGCTTTCCTCCGAAATAATTCGTTTGGATTCATTATCTCTCCCCATCCATTGCATGATTAACAATGATCGCATAGACGCTCTCTACAATCCCATTGTGGGTATAAATATCATGTCTACCATACTAGCAACATATTTGCAGAAGGACATGACATTAACCCCAACAGTGAAGTTCATAAGAAATCTTTCAAAACAAATTCTTCCCTGTTTAGGAATCCTACATGTCCAACCATTACGGGTAGAAGGAACCCCTGTTCACTTGAGCTTTTATGTCTTTGACATAGGGGATTTTCACCTGTTGATAGGACAACCCTTTAGAAGACTTCTTTATGAAGGACAAACTGAGAAACTAAACATTTGTTTAGGCAAGAAACTCTAGTTTGCAATGTCCATATCGCACTCTCTAAATGCTAGGACCGAGCCCTATCCGCATTATGATCCATTGGAGGAATTTAGAGCAGCCTCTCTAGAATTCCTAGTTAAAACAGAATTGGAAGATGAAGCTAGATTCTTCATAGAAGAAGAAGCTGACCCTTCTGAGAATGAACCTTTAGATGAGTTTGCCTTACCACCTAAACCTCCTATTGAGTTCAAACCCTTACCAGCCGGTCTTAGATATGCTTTTCTAGGAAATGATCCAGAGTCTCCTGTCATCATAAGTGATACTCTCACTCAGGAGCAGACTTTTCGCTTAATGGCTGTCCTAGAAAAACATCAAAAAGCTTTTGGCTACTCACTCCAGGACCTCAAAGGAATTAGTCCTCGCCCTTTGTGCCCATCGCATTCCCACATCCCGATGTTCCACCATCTAGAGAACCCCAACGTAGACTCAATAATGCGATGAGGGAAGTTGTTAAGAAAGAAGTTTTAAAATTGTTGCGCGCTGGGATTATTTACCCCGTGCCACACGGTGAGTGGGTCAGCCCGTCCAAGTTGTGCCTAAAAGGGAGGCATGATTTGTTGTCCAAAATGAGAAGAATGAGTTAATCCCTCAACAAACCATCACAGGGATGGCGAATGTGCATAGATTATAGAAAGCTTAATAAGGCAACAAGAAAAGATCACTTTCCTTTGCCTTTCATTGATGAGATGCTAGAGCGATTATCCAACCATTCCTACTTTTGCTTCCTTGATGGATATTCCGGTTATCATCAAATTCCTATCCATCCTAATGATCGAACAAAACAACCTTTACATGCCCTTATGGAACCTTTGCTTATCGTAGGATGTCTTTTGGGTTATGTAATGCGCCGCCTTCTTTTCAAAGATGTATGATGTCTATATTTTCGATATGATTGAAAAGAAACTTCATGGATGATTTTTCTTTATGGAAAAACTTTTGATGAGTGCCTTGAAAACGTAGATCGAGTTTTGCAAAGATGTGAAGAAAAACACTTAGTCCTTAATTGGGAAAAGTGTCATTTCATGGTTAGAGAAGGAATAGTGCTAGGACACTTAGTGTCGAGAGAGGCATCGAGGTAGATAGAGCCAAAATAGAAGTAATTGAGCAACCGCCTCCTCCTATCAATGTGAAAGGAATTAGAAGTTTCCTTGGCCATGCTTGGTTTTTATCGCAGATTCATAAAAGATTTCTCATTCATCGCTAGACCTCTTACCCGCTTATTGGCTAAGGATGTTCCTTTTGATTTTGATGATGCCCTTACAATCATTTGAGATCCTTAAGAAAGCACTTATCTCTCGCGCAATCATTCAACCCCCGATTGGACTTTACCTTTTGAAATTATGTGTGATGCAAGTGACTACGCCGTAGGAAGCGTGTTAGGACAGACTAAGGATAAGAAGCATCATGCAATAGCTTACGCTAGCAAAACTTTGACAGGACCTCGGCTTAATTATGCTACCACTTGAAAAAGAGCTTCTAGTCGTTGTCTTTGCTATTGATAAATTTAGATCTTACTTAGTGGGTGCCAAAGTGATTGTTTACACTTGATCATGCTTTGCTTTAAAATATTTGCTCACTAAGAAAGATGCTAAACCTCGTTTGATAAGATGGATTTTATTACTCCAAGAATTTGACTTAGAAATAAAAGATAAAAAGGGAGTAGAAAATTCTCGTTGCTTTGATCACTTGTCTAGAATGCGGTTGAGAAACCACAGAATTACCCATCGACGACTCACTCCGGGACGACATGCTCTATGGAATCAACAGATCGACCCCTGGTATGCGAGATATTGTTAATTTTATGGTTATAGGTTACATACCACCAGGAGGCAATAAAAGGAAACTTATCCAGGAGAGTCGTACTCACATATGGGATGAACCCTACCTTTTCCGAGTATGTTCTGATGGCCTGCTCAGACGTTGTGTGCCCACTGAAGAAGGAATCAAAATTATTGAAAGACGCCACTCATCACCATATGGAGGTCATTATGGGGTGTTCCGCACACATGCAAAGATTTGGCAGTGCGGATTCTTCTGGCCAACAATGTATGAAGACACAAAAGACTTCATTCGGAGATGCAGTCCTTGTCAAAGACATGGCAACATTAATTCAAGAGACGCCATGCCACTTGTCAACAATCTCCAGATTGAGCTCTTTGATGTCTGGGGAATTGACTTTATGGGACCATTTCCACCGTCGAAGAAATGTGAATACATCCTTGTAGCAGTGGACTATGTATCCAAATGGGTCGAAGCTCTGCCATGCAAAAAGGCAGACAGTTCAAGCTCCAAGAAGATGTTCGAAGAAATAATATTTCCAAGATTCGGTGTCCCGAGGATAGTCATAAGTGATGGAGGATCACATTTCATCCACAAGCATTTCGAGCAATACTTATTGAAGCATGGGGTACGTCATAATGTCGCTACTCCGTATCACCCTCAGACAAGTGGCCAAGCAGAGACATCAAATAAGCAAATCAAGAATATTCTTTAGAAAATAGTGAATGAAATGGGAACTGCCTGGAAGGACAAGCTTCCCGATGCACTATGGGCATATCGAACAGCATACAAGACACCCATTGGGATGTCACCATATCAACTAGTCTATGGAAAGACCTGCCACTTACCAGTAGAGCTAGAATTCAAAGCTCACTGGGCCATCAAGAAGTGGAATATGGATCTAGAAGCAGCAGGAGAGAAAAGGAGGATGCAAATCTCCGAATTAGAAGAATGGAGAGAGAAAGCCTATCACAATGCCAAGATATACAAAGAAAGAGTGAAAAGATGGCATGACAAGAGAATCAAGATCAAGGAGTTCACACCCGGAGACAAGGTATTACTTTTTAATTCCAAGGTCAAACTCTTCGGACTAGGAAAGCTTCGAAGCAAATGGGAAGGACCATTCGAAGTTGTAAGCTCATCATCGCATGGAGCCGTTACGCTTCGCAACAACGAAGGTACGATATTCAAGGTAAATGGTCAACTTCTTAAAATATTTTTAGAGCCCATTGAAGAAATAGGCGAAATAGATGAATTAAATTTCTTTCTCAATTAGGTAGTCGGGGCCCGACCTTTTTACTTTTCATTTTTCGGGGTCCAGGGAATTTTTCCGAATGACAAAAATACGCTAAATAGGTTGCGAAAAAACCTAAGCCGGAGCCCACTGCCGCGGGCGGCCGCCTCGGCTAGGAGTCGGCCGCCCGTGGACTCCACCATTCGCCGCCGTCTTTTGCATTCGTGATCCTTCTATACTCTTCCTTCGAGAATTTTTGCCGATTAGGGTTTTTAGATCGCGTTGACGCGTTATTCCTTCGGAGATTCCCTTTAGATGCTTTCCCAGCCCCCTATATAAAGAAGCCCAGCCTTAGGCCAACCTCATTCCATCTAAAGCCTCCTCCTCCTAGCATCAAGCTTGCTACGCAGCAATGGTGAAGCCAGAGAAAATTCAGATAGGAGATTGATCCGCTTCGGGATTGATCTCAACACCATCCCAAAGGAGGAGCCTGAGTCCAAGGCCATCGTTCTTGCTAAGCCAAAACCTCTAGCCTCTATCCCTCCAAAACCCCAAGCTTCCAGCCATTGCTACTTCGCCCAACCAATCGTCGCTGCACCCAAACCTTTGCTCCTAGATGGGCCTCCACCAAAGGGTCCTATTGTGAAGCTCCCAGAAGGCACCAAGATCCTCCCTCCTAAGCACAATGAGATGCTTATGGGAGTGAAGACCAACAAGCAAGGGGAGATCGTCTGTGCTAGGTATAGCACAGGAGAGCACTCTTATTTTGAGGGAGTCCGTGCTCACCCAAGCAAGGTTAAGTTCGTCCCTCCGAAGGAAGCCCCAAGAGCAGCTCTCGCCGCCTCAGAAGCTCCAAAGAAGCATCACAAGACCGTTGCAGACCTAGAGAAGGTGCTAGAAACTCAGCGCAAAATTATTGCATCTCTGCAAAACTCCCAACGTGTCCAGAGCAGTAGTATTGTCACCGTCATAGATAGACTTCGTGCGCTAGAGAAGAAGACGGATAAGTTAGAGAAGAAGTTAGACGCTCTGGAGAAGCAAGTTGATTAGACGGCATTTATCTTAGTCAGAAAGGCCTAGGAGATTTAGATTGCTTAGATTAAAAGTTTTAGTTTGCAAGTGTGCTTAGTTAAAATTTAGCTCGATCTTAGTTCGGTTCCAATACTTGTAATCTAGGCCTTAATGAAGATGAAATAAAGTTTTTCAGTTATATTTATTACTTGGATATGTGTTGCCTCTTTTGTCTCCACCTTGTTGTGAATAAAGATAACAGGACTCTAGTGTGGGGGAGGCAACCGACGACGAAACTAATGGATATCAAATAACCAAAAAATATTTGAGAAGATACGACATAAAGATCGCTCGGCGAAGCGGACCCCGAGGGCCACACCGCGTAGTCGGCCGCCCAGGGTGGGCCCACTTGGCTCCAGCTTTCGTCCACGGTCAGGTTTGCTTCCCTACGTTTCAAATTTTATACCGATCATGTTTTTCCGATCCGTTTGGGGAACACTTTGAATTAAATCACTTGCTATATATACTGAGAAGGTAGATTATTTTAATCATGACCCCAAGATAGACTCACACCATGGTAATTCCTGGGAATCCCTGTTGCTGTTGGGAACGTTATTTATAGGGACCCCATTTTACTTAAGTTGTTGAGGACAGTGAGATAGCATGGACCATGAGGACCTGATTTCTTGATGTCTAGTTGCTTGGAGAATTTCTTTTCAAAAATCTTAAAATTTTAGCTACACTTCTCCTCTGTGGTAATAAATGCCTATAGAGCCTCGTCGACAATATTCTGAAAGACCAGCACATAAGTTTTTTATTTGTGTTGAGAATAGTCTTGGCGGTGTTAGAGCCAAGAGAAGGGTCTCTTACTCATATGATCAAGTGCACTTACACCCACATATATACCCGCTTGCTCCTACACCGGAGTACGCAAAAACATGCTTTCCGCCATTCATCCATCTCCTACACTTTGGGAGAGGATACATACACTTTTTAGGACTTCTATATGCTCCAAGGATTATTATCATCATCTAGTATGTTGAGAGAAGATTATTATTATTATCATCATCATCATCATCATGTTCAAGAAAGTTATTGTATCCAAGATTGAGACATGGGCTATGCAAAAATATTGTAAAAAAAAAGAAAAAAGAAGAAAAAGAAAAGAAAGAATGAGGTAGCCCATGATCTCTAAAGTATTCTGATCCCCGAAGTACGAAGCTCGAGTTAATCAGATCAATTCATCATTCAAGACAAGATCAGCAAAGCAATGTTCAAGAGATGAGTGTGCAAGAGAGGGAAGGAGCATCATTATCATCAATTTAGCCACAAATATTCCACACACTTGCACACACTTGATCTAGAGTAAGGTCCCCCTCTCTGTGGTTCCCGTTTTTGACTAATCAATATACGCAGGTAAAAATGCTATTCCTTGAAATACCTTAAAACTCTATATAAGCCTTTATAGAATAGGAGGCATACCCTTCACATGCCTCAAGTGAGTTCCATAAATACTACATACATTGAGAGATTTGAGTGCTCTATACATAATGGTGAGTTCCACAAATACCACATATAATGAGTGATTCGAGTGTGCTACATGATGGAGAAGGGTAAGCTAAGTTTTCCTTGCAAAAAAATATTATAAAAAACTCCAAGTGACAGGATTGATAGAAGAAGGATCTCTACTTCGCGCTGTTCCATCTTTCAACTCCCTAAAGTTCAATGGTAGACACTTTGAATCCCGCAGTGTAGGTATGATTAGGGATAATCTAATGTTGATGTCTTGGTTTGAGGCTATGCTTAAAGTAATCCATCCTTTTCCTCGAGGACGAGTAAAAGACAAGTGTGGGGGAGTTTGTTGACGGTCGTTAACTCATAAAATTAACCGTCAACTTAGCATGCAAATGGACCTATTTATAAATACTTGATAGATATAGGGTTACCACTGACAGAATTCCACGAATTTTGGTGAATATCTATTTCTGCAGGGTGACAGCTGAAAACTACCCAAGATGGTCCACATGTCAGATTTACATAGAGAGAAAGACCGAACGGGTGAAAAAGTATAATCTAGAAGACTCCAGAAGGCGACACCTGAAGCCTGGGGCCCACCTAGAATAGGCCAGAGGCGGCCGCCCCCTAGCTCAGAGTCGGCCGCCCCTCCACCTGGACTAATCATGTGGAGGCTCGCGGATCCTGCCTCCACCGACTTTGAAGATGAATAATTATCGTCCATTTAGGTCGGTTTAATCCGAGGGCTGTGGTTCATCCTAGGGGGCTATATAAGCAGAGCCCCTGGCCCCTGGGTAAAACCCTAATTCATTCTTCAATTCATTCCAGACTTCAGATTCCAGAGAGAGAGAATTAGATGGAGAAGGGTCCCTCGAATGGATCTATCTCTATAGGGTATTAGTATCAAGAGAGATTAAGAGAGTATAGAGTGAAGATAGATTTGGAGGAAGCCCTACTGTCGGTGTCTCCTCTTCGGTGTACTGCGGATCAAGTCTCCTAACCCGAGGCTTGGTTTCGGGATCATTCGGCAATTCAACTTCTAATACTAGTAAGTTCGTTGTTATTATTGTTCTTTGGTTTACAAGTTTACTTTATTCGCTTTGCGTTGGGAATAGAGTAATCGTTCTTTAGCATAAGCGTGGTGCTTAGGCTAGGTTCACTTGTAGATGCTCCCTATCCGGCCAGAACCATGGTAGTAGTGAGGGAAGTGACAATCCCTTTATTACCTTTGTAATCCACTTCCCGTTGGTAGGTAAGGTAGGTCCTTTGTGCCCGGTTTAGCATCCTCTGTGGTGTCTTTTCCTCAGGTACCCCCTTAGAACAATAGTCTCAAAGCTTGCCATAGGTTAGAAGAAGACTGACGAAGGAGTTCTCTCCATATCGCTTAATTCTCACTTGACTAGCAGCCCGGGGTAGAAGTAAAGATCGGGTTAGTCTATTGCACGTTTTCTCCTAGCGGATAAAAACAAATACGATACTCGGGACTTATCTCCCGGGTGAAGTGCTCACCGATATCCGTGCGCTTGTGGATTATTTCTCTTTGATTCTTTCGTGTGCGTATCTAGTGTCAACAGATGCCCACTTTGCGGTAAATATTTTGAAAAAACAAAAAAAAGAAGAAAGCCCAAATGGGCTTGGATCTGGGCCGCCACTGGATCCCGCCGCCGACGACGATCCGCGATGCTAGATCCACAAGCTGCCGCCGACAGTCCCCGCAGCAGCTCCCCGTCGATGCGTGGATTGAGCTCGCCGACACGCGCCTCTGCCGGATCCGCGCTCCAGAGCTCGATCCGCATCGGGATGACCTCGATCCGTGCTCCGCCAGAGCCGGATCGAGCCCCTCCTCATCAAGGCCGTCGGGATCCACCTCCGTGCTCCTCTGGCCGCTGGGATCCGTCTCCATGCTCCTCATCATAGCCAGAGCTGCAGGAGAGGGAGTGTGAGCGAGTGTCCTGCTCCAGATCTGAGAGAGGGGAGAGAGAGAGGGAGAGGACAAGATAATTGTAAAAATTGTATGCAGTAGATGGTATGAAAAAAATGAAGCGTTCGGCCACTGGACTCATGCTAATTGGCGAATGCGTAATCCAATAGGAATGAGCAAACAATTTTCAAACAGCCAGCAACTTTCTTTTTTTGGCATAAAAATTTTTCTGCAACTTTCTTTTTTGAAAATTTTCAATTTTTAGCAAAAAGAAAGGGAGTTCAAAAGCAACACCCATGAATTTTGTCTATAACTTATGTATATAATTTATACATCTAACTTATACATGTGCCTTGCGTGATCTTCAGCGTTTACGCACATAACTTGTATCTTACTCCTAAAAGAATGAAAAGACATCGTCAGCGGCTAATGTAATCGGCCTGCCCGGCTAATTACGGTGGCACCGCATGCATCTTCCCTGGTCAAAACAAAACTGTCGCTCCACTAATCCCTCCCCCCGGCCCGCCCGCCCTGCTCCCTCTACCTCACGTTCGCGCAAAACCGCCGCTCGCCCACGACGCTCTCACTGCCCGGCCGCTCCTACGACACCCAGGTGCTTCCGTCTCCCCGGCGCCGGTGAATCCCGATGCGCACCCCGGCCATCGCGTGGGGAGGGAGGAGAACCGCCCCGGGCGCTCCTCGCTCACCCCGTCGTGAGAGTGGCGGTTTCGACGACGACGCGAGACAGAGGAAGCTCCAGCCCGACGACGACGGCGAGACGAGGACGCAACCGCCCCTGGCGCAACCTCGCTCTCCTGTCGCTGCAGCAGCACGTCCCGCCTCCGCCGTCCGTCGTCGTGCCAGGGCCCATCCACGGATCCGGCGAGGACCCCATCCGGTCGTCGCCCACTGCGAGGACATGCGCTGCCGCCGCCGCCGTCCGTCGCGCCGGCTCCAGCGACTTCACATCGCCGCCCTCCCCAAACGAAGACTTGCGCCGCAAGGCCGCCTCCATACACGCCGCCAGGTCCTGCTGCCCTCACCGGAACTCCCTCTGCACGTCCCGGGGTGCCTCCATCGACCAGGGCTCCTCGCGTGCTCAGGTGCCCAGGTCTTCGTGAGTACCTTCCCCATGTCTTAACACAAGGTGTGCTAATCCCACCTCTTCCCTTCCTGCTGTGCCAAACGGAGCACCCAAACCCTTTAACTTTTTTGGAAATGTTCTGCTCCCTGAAAGTTTTCCAATCAAGAAAAATTACTTACGTGCTGATTTCAGAACAAGGCAGTAGTGGCATGCTCATGTTGAAATCAACATAAGTTTCATATGGTAATACTGTTCAGTTAGAGCTGCTGAATTCTTTGTCCTGTTCAGCCCAAGTCTGCTAGATTATAATTGAGAGAGCTGCTGAATTCTTTGTCCTGTTCGGCCCAACTCTGCTAGATTTTAATGAGTAGAATACTTTCATGTTTTGAGTTTTTCCAAATTCGCAATATTTTTGGAGTTATCGCTGGTCAAACTTTCCAAGTCGAGACAAAACGGGTGGGCCCCACCTGTCATCTCCTTCCCCCTCTTCTCCTCTGCTTCCCCGTGACAGAGCGCAGCCGACGCCTGCCGCGCCGCTGCCGCCTTGCTGCCCTGCCCGCTCGGCCGCCCGCCCGCTCGCGCGCCCGCCGCACCGCGTCACGCACGCCACGACACGGCGCGAGCACTCAAGTGCCCACGCCCCGCCCGCCGCTCGCCGACAACGCGCGTCGCGCCGCTCACCGCATCGCCGGCCCCGATCGGTCGCCGTCCACACCCGCGCCACGAGCAAAACGACGCGACACACCGGCACGCGCACGAGTACTTGAGCACCCCGCGCGCGGCCCGCTGCGCCGCTGCATCGCTGCGACGCCGAGCGCCCGGCCACCATCGCCATCGCGTCGCGTCCGCCTCCGCACACCCGTGACTCCTCCCGGCCGGGTGGAGAGCGACGAGCCGCCTTTTATAAGCGCCTCGCTCGCCCACTCGCTCGCGCCCCCGCTCCCTCCCTTTCTTCTTCCCCGCCGACGCCGCACCAAGCCGCCATGGCCGCCAAGTGGAGCGCCGCCGCCTAGCCGTCGATTCACCCCGCCATTTGTTCAATTGATAGCGCCATCGGCTTCGCAATGCCGCCCCGCACCTCCTCCACCTCCTAGCCTTCGACGAGCGCCGCCGGTGGCCGCTGCAGCCGCGTCGCCCCGCCACCGCGCCGCCGGCTCGCGTGCCGGTGCCACCACGGGCCGCCCCAGGCCGAGCTGCGGGTACCAGCGGGTGCGCCGGGACCCCGCGATGCTCCGCCGCCTCCAGTGGTCGCCGGCGAGGCCCACACCCGCCGGGACGGCGAGAGCCGCCGCCTCTCCTGTTCTTCCCGAGCCAAGGACTTCGCGTCCAGAATTTGAAGAAAGTAAGGGTCCTCTATGCAAAACGCGCAGACACAGCAGTTCTTAGCTCAGCCCCCGGTTAATTTTGGGAAAATACAGGGGCCTTTCTGTAAAAGTTCTGCTACCTGTGCCCATGACGCGCGGGGTCGAGGTGACGTCATCGCTGACGTCATTGCTGACGTCAGCATGGCTGGGTCCGGGAGTATGACATGCGGGACCCAGGGTGACGTCATGCTGACGTCATCTGTGACGTCAGTGGTCACATGCCTGGGTGCACGAGTCGGGGGTACCTAGCTTAGATCCGTGTCTGGGTGCAGTTCCGGGTGCGTGTAGTATTTTAGGGTCCGGTTTTAAAAAGGAAAAGGATTTCTAGATTTTCTTTTAATCTTCCAAAAATCATAGAGGGAGCTAGGAGTGTCCAAATTGAGTGATCTTAGTCTTGTTGTGATCATGGTGAAGTGTAGTATCTGAGAAAAATATAATATTTCCTGTTTGAGCAACTTTTCTGTACAGCTTTATTTAAAATGTTTCAAGTGGTATAATTGTTGTTTATCTTTGAAAATGCGTAGATAATTCTAGGAAGCTCAGAAAAATGTGATTTTGGTCTTGTTGGTCTTGTTTTGAGGTGCTCTATCTATGAAAAAGATATCACTTGCATGTCTAGTGTAATTTTATATAGTTGTAGTTCAAGTGCTTATTATTGCCTTGCCCTTGAATAAATTCATAAATAGGGTCTTTACTTCAAGTTAGGATTTAATTCTTTTTGTGGGCTGTTTATATGTCCTTAGGAAGTCATTGATGTGATTAAACCTGAGGTTTGTGATACTTCATAGTACAAAGTATTTTTGGGTCCCATAAAATGTGCTGCCTAGTGATTTATGCATAGGGCAGTAGGTTTATCCAAATGGGATGAAATTTGGTTGGTAGACTAGTATTGCCATGCTATGTCTACTGTAATTTTTGTAGGATTTTAGGAGTAGCCAATCATGGTGCTCCTGTTCAACTCTTGGATGTTCAAATTAGGGGTTAAGTCCATTGATGCTAGGCTAATCTAATGATAAGTTGGGTTGCTGGTTTACTTGTCTAAAGATGATAGTTAGTGTGTTAGCTTGACCATCTACTGTTTAAGTTTCATGGTCATTGCATGAATGGTTTAGGAGTTATGGGTGTGACAAGATGGTCACAGGGCTGTTTTAGTGGCTGTTTTTCCAGAATCAGTCCTGATGTTCTGTGTTTTAGGTGTAGTTAACCTGGGAATCAGTTTGTGATGTCTTCATATGTTTGATGGAGAATTTCATAAGCTTTCCAGAATGTCTTCATTCATATCCATAGGGTCTATGGTTATTTATTTACGATTTATTTACTGATCTGTTAGTTATATGGTTAGGACTAGTATTGATGCTTGAATAAGTGATGTTGTGCGCTAGGCTTATTGTCAGGTGTTCAAGGTGATTAGTGGTATGATGGGTGGTTAAGTGGTATACTAGGATCATATTGTTGTAGTAGAAAACGTAGTAGATGACATGTGCTTATGGTACACGTTCTTGGATGATGTTGACTACCCTATAGAAAGAATAAGCAAAGCACGCATTCGCATTATCATACCATGTGTATTCTTAGTATTCATACATGCTCCCGCATCATACAGGATCGCTAGAAGAACAGAACGTGACGTGGGACAAGGATCCAAAGGAGGAGTCACCAAGGGGAACCACGACACGTGAGGTGATCGAGGACCAGGAACCAGACGTGGAGTGATCAAGTGCTGAGAGCTTCAACATTGATCGTATTAGGAAGGCAAGCCCCGGAGCATTTCTCCTACGGTTTGCAAAATGATTTACTTTGCGTCCTTTATTGTTTATGATGCATTAAGTTTATAGGCGTTACTTGGAACCGTTCTTGCATTATGATTACCTTGATCCACTGAATACTTTACCCTAATTAAGTTCGGATCTCGCCTATGCTTAGCACGCTTAATTAGATCGGTAGAAGACGGGTGATTGACCCTCATCCGCGAGGTAGGTGGTTACTACCCAATGGTTGATATTATGGAGGTTGGTTAGAGCACATAACCATGTGGCCTTGATAAATCACGACTAGTCGGAGTTGGTGGTGTGTTAGACCACGGAAACTCCGGCGATGTCACTTAATGGGACTATGGCTTTGTACGTCCTCGGATCATGTTGAACAATGCCTCACAGATAGCTGGAAGGATGCGATCATCCGACCGCGAAGCCTTGAGGATGTTTGGGCCGGAATTTCAGCAGAGTTGAGTGTATTGCCCACAGCGCGGTATTAAAGCCGGTGGCCGGTCGCGCCGGAGAGACTCGTAGCCGGGCATGCCCCGTGTAATCGTATTTGCTTTGAAATCCGCGATTCCACCCGAATAGACCAAGGTGATCTAATCGACTCCGACGGGAGACGTGTGGTTTGTGTGAGGAATACCCCGCGGTGGTTTGCAATCGATTATAATCGCCATCGTTCTGGACGGTGAACACTTGACCGAGCGGCGGCAACATCGCAAATCATTGTGAAAAATAGGATGGTTATGGTTCTATGTTGTTGGTGCCGGTATGCTCAACCCGAAGGATAGGATAGCATTGTTTGCTCATACCCAGGTTGGAGTAGTACAGTGCTAATCTAGTAATGTCGGGATCCAACCTAAAAGATGATAAGCTAGAGAGTCCTTTATCACTAAATGATTATTTAATAAGCTCATCTTTTATCGCAAGTTTAAATGAGTCGGCTACCCCACTCATAAAGCCTTGCATACTCCTTGGTGTCACTTTATTTTGGTTTACGACGGGTAAGTCTAGCTGAGTACCTTCTTGTACTCAGGGTTTTATTCCCACTTGTTGCAGATCATAAGACCCTTGCTGTGGCAACAAGATGGACCTGTATTCCACTACGGGAGGATTAGACCTTGGGCAAGGTCATCTCTTATATCCCATTCCTCCATGCTTTTACCGGATTTGAAGATGGACCAGGCATTATTTTTAACTAAGTGTGCGTTTGTAAAACAACACTTTATTTTTGCTTCCGCAGTTTGGTTTTCAACTTGGCAATGTAATAACTATTTTCGCAACTCCGATGTAATCAATTACTTGTGAACTTTTGTATTACTATGAACGGTTTATGTTGAATTTAATTCGATGGGCTGTATTGTGGAAATTTTGAAATCCTTCGTGGTTTCACGGACTACCGGGTTGATATAAGCGTCATGTGCTAATTAGGTTGCTTCGGCGACATCATTAGTACATTATGTTTATATTAATTGGTCGGTTACATTACGGGGCATCGGAGCGGGTTCAACGTATTCTCGTTCATAAGTATATTTAAAACAAAAAGAATTTGTTTTATAAACAAGTAATTACGAACTTATAGCCACATAATCTCATATATAGGCTTTTCAAAAGTGTGTGGTTTTTAAAACTTATATATATGTGCCTTGGACCGATCATATCCTTTATGCCCAATTAAGGACTTCGGTGGCTTATATCGGTACTAACTTGGGGATTACGCATCATATTTTCTATTTGTTGTGCTCATACACGACGGATATGTATGAGGGCCATTCACTTGAATGGTTATGTATGGATCAATTTGCCCCTACGCCAAGGTAAGAATGGTTCAACGCTCAGGTAAGTGTGAGTTGTGAGAGCATGATCGGATACACTTTGCCGATCTAGGGGAGAGCTTATTGGTGCTTGGATTATATACATGTTCATACATGTTTATAAGAAGGTACCCCATGTGAGGTGTCGTCTTCGATGACTTGTTGGGTAGTATGCACTCGGGAATGGGTGCAAGTAATCGGAGATTTCACCTTGTTCGGAAGGTGCGTGGATTTTTACGTCGCTTGCATTCATTGGGATATTGGGCTGAAATGAATTTTCTGCGGGTACACTAACTACGCAAGATCGTGTAGCCCGACTAGTTTACGCTATATGAGAGCATGTTGGTATGCCACCGTCTAAAAACGCTAGAATTTATGGTTTTTCCTGATTCGTGAGGACGTACGGAACGTGCATGCATCATGACACATAATCATTTCATGGCAACTGCATTATTTCTTCCCTTATAAAAGAATGATTCTCTCTTTCGATAAAAGTCCCCAACTTAATCTCCATCTCATGAGAGTTGTGATTCGGTCGAACAGATGGCTAGAATGAAGCGCATCAAATCCAAGACAACCAAGGGAAAAGTTTTGCATCAGCAGTTTGCCACCCGTGAGCCTCGTGGTGCCAAAAAGTTTCTAAAAGAATATGGAATGCCTTCATTGCTATGGCGAATTCTGCACTCAGTGGGTTATCCCACTGGTAAAGAACCTCACTATCAGTGGAGTAAGGAGCTGGAGAGTGCGCTTGAGTTTGATTCCGGTTGAAGTGGTAATTCCCGCCAAGAGTGAAGGAGCGTCACTTTGGTGTGGACGTCGATTCATTGCTCGAGGTAGGAATCCTCAGGAAGGTGCAAATGTGGTTGCATACAAGGCACTACAGGATTTGCTCAAAAGATGCCCCGAAGAGGTTGCTCGTGCCACTGCAGGTGTGTTTCCTAAGGGTGAACCATACCATGTTGTGTGGCATCAGCTTAGTGAGACTGCACTTGTCGGTGGCAAAGATGAGGCCGAGAACAAAGAATGGTCCCGCTAGTAGCGCAATGTTTGCTATGATGAAGAGTTACTCCGCTGGAGAATGCATTGGAATCTCTTAATCGTGAGTTCGTCTACGTCACCTCATTTAAGCGAGAGATGAAGAAAGAATATGAAGAGGAAGTTGAAAGACCGACCAAATTGCTTGAGCGAGATGACACTATCCAAGGATCGAGCCATCCAAAGAGAAAATGCTGCTGTTCATGAGACCTTTGTGGCACAAAGTCAGTGTCGGGAATTGCTTGCCCTACTTGGTCAGTGGCAACAAGCCTTTGGTATAGTTGAGCAACAACGAAATGAAGCTTGGAATGAGGAATACAGTCCGAGGGAGCAAGTGCTTGCGTTAGAGGTCATCAGTGGTGCTTTGCAAGGAGAACTGCTACGGGTCTACAACCAGCTTCACCCCAATTCTCTTGGTGTGGATGAGGAAGGACTTCAGATAGTGCCCAACATTGATAGCACGAATACTGGAAATGCAGAAAGTGTTGAGGACATGGACCATGACCATGAGGAGTAAGCTTGATGAGAAGTCTTTAGTAAGAATGTTATGTTTTCTTTTGAGCAGACCTATTGTAATGAGCTGTACTCCTAAGCAGATGGTATCAAAGCCGACCCTTGCGGTTTCATGGGCGCGTGTGTCAGTGCGCAGGCATGGTGTGCATGGCTG
Organism: Themeda triandra; assembly: GCA_018135685.1. Classification (NCBI taxonomy): domain Eukaryota; kingdom Viridiplantae; phylum Streptophyta; class Magnoliopsida; order Poales; family Poaceae; genus Themeda; species Themeda triandra. The sequence continues at coordinate 75,966 of JAENPR010000084.1, read as the reverse complement.
GTGTGGATCCGGAGTGGTCGCTCAGCATGGCTCATGCGCTGGCATACACACGGACGTGGCCAAAAGGGGAGGGTCCTGGCCTGGGGTTGACCGACGAGGGCGTCGGTCTTCTAAGGGGGTGAGAATGTAACACCCCGGCCCGAGCTTAATAGGATTAATAGGATACTCATATCAACAAGTTGCAACTTCTTTTCCCTAAGCCCATCTAGTAAAAACTCCAAAGTTAAGCGTGCTTGGCACGGAGCGATGGGTGACCGACCGGGAAGTTCTTCCGGGTGCGCATGAGTGAGGACAAAGTGTGCAGAAAAGACTGGTGTTGGTCTGTGAGGGCAGTCTATATCCTAGTTAAGCGGCCAGATGTAAGCGGGCCCGGCCTCGGAGGGGCGGGACGTTACACTAGGGACGATGGGAGGCCTGTGAGGCGGTGTAGGACTCTGCGGCTAAAAGCTCCGGTTTGGTTTTGGTAATTAATGACACTCAAACGTTGCTAATGCTTTGCTTTAAGTGTGGTTAGACACATAGCAACGTGACGGTGGATGATGGAGCATGGCGATCACGGTGATGAACATGGTGGATGTGATGTGATCAAGCTCCGACGGAGGCCCTTGGAGATCAAGGTGAAGGTATACTTGATAGGGTTTTCCGGTTTAGTGGTCGAGACACTTAGCGAGCGTGATCACATTTAGGATCGATGAGACACTTAGCGAGTGTGACCACATTTAGGATCGATGAGACACTTAGCGAGTGTGACCACATTTAGGATCGATAACCGACTATCAAGAGGGGTTTCCTCGGTTCATTCGCGGTCCTAAGTGCCTCTAGGTTTGACTCGGCATGATGCATGAGAGACTAACTAGAGGGCTAACTCTTGCCGACGTGGACGTGCTTGTACTACTAACTCCGATACTTGAGACGAGGTCTACACTTGGTGGAGTTGGTAATCAAGGCAAGAGGATGGACGTGGAACAAGGTCGGCGCGAAGAAACGACAAGAACTGCACCTTGGCACGCGTCGGACGCGTCAGTTGGACGGTGTCGGACGTGGCCAAGGTGGTCAGGACGCGGAACAGAAGTTCCTCAAGGCGACGGCAGCAGCGGACGCCCCGCTGGGTAGCACTGGACGTGTCTGATGGGCACCGGACGCTACCCAGAGAGGTACTCAGGCCGTCGGGGCCCTCGAACGCGGGCGTCGGACGCCGGCTTGGCGAGCCGGACGCGTCCGGCGCGTTCTGGTGCTTCGCGGGCGGCTGGCCGAGTGCTGTGTGGCACCAGACGTGGGCCGAGCGCATCTGGTGAACGCCGGACTTGACCCAGAGAGGGTCTCAGTGCCACGCGGACGCCGGACGCGTCAGGATGCGTACGTCGGACGCACGTTGTGGAGTTCGGCCGGACGCGCTGACGTGGCGAAGTTTGAATGCAACGGTCGACTGCCAGTGTGCGCCGGACGCGTCAGGCGGGTGGCAACAGACGCGTCCGGCGCGTGTTCTTCAGAAGTTCGAGGACACCGATGACTCTATTTGTGGTGGAGGCTATAAATAGAAGGTGTGTCAGTTTGGGGAGGCTCTCTTCACCATTTCTTAATACCTGAGCATTCTTTGAGCTAGAGACACACTCCCCCACTCATCTCTTTGATTCCTTTGCTAATTTTGAGAGAGATTTGAGTGAGAACAACTGATTTGCATTGAGAGTTGCATCTAGAGGCACTTGTCCATCGAGTGAGCTGTGGATTCTTGTTACTCTTCGGTGATTCCCGTCACCGCGACGGTTTGGAGCGGCGGGTGGTGGTTGAGCTCGAGTTGGTGATTGTTCGAGGCCACACCGGGTTCTTGTGAGGGTTCTTGATCCTTCCCCATGGGAGTTCGTGAAAGGATACTCTAGTGGATTGCTCATGGCTTGTGGATCCTTGTCTTGTGTGGAGATTGCGGCTCCCCATTGGGGTCTTTGGCACCGAGCCAATTGAGCGGGCAACTCACCAAGCAAGTGCATCGCCACAATGAGGAGTAGCTTGCCGGGAAGCAAGTGAACCTCGGTAAAAAATCATTGTGTCGATTTGTGATTGCTGAGGCTTCGACCTCCTTTGTGCTTGTGCTTGAGCTCTCTAGGTGATTGGCTACTACACCGGTGATTGGCCATCCTTTACTCTTCGCAGCGGTATAAACTTCCATCATCTCTTTACATTCCGCAAAGTAGAATTGCTTGTTGTGGTCGGTCGGGAACCACTCATTATGTAGAGTAAACCCTGTGGGTAGAATTGCTTGGTCGGTATTGGTGAACCGACATTGTGTAGCTTGATCATCGTGGTTGATTGTGCTTTGGATTGAGTAGCCTTGCTTGTTTAGGACAGCTTGCCTAGAGTAGTCTAAGCTTTAGCTTTGCACATTTGTCGCCTAGCTTGCTAATTGGTTGTCTAGTGTTCTTGCTAGAAATTTTATTAGGCTATTCACCCCCCTCTAGCCATTGTGACCTTACACGTGGTATCAGAGCCGGGCACCGTTTGTTTGAGTTGGATTAACATCTTACGGTGAAGCAATGGCATTGGTTATGCATATCAACAACACCAAGAAGGCACCATCATGTCGAGGTGATGACTATGCCAAGTGGAAGCTCAAGATGAAGAGTCATCTCAAGTCAATCAACCTTGAGGTGTGGAAAGTGGAGGAGACAAAGTTTGAGCTTGTTGAGGGTGCGGTGCCAACACCGGCCGAAGAAAAGAAGCAACAAGCAAATGACATTGCCGTGAGTGCTTTCCATGAGGCGCTTGACGATAAAGCTTTTGAGCTCATCAAGAACCTTGAGGTGGCTCATGACATTTGGAAGAAGCTGGAAGAAGCTTATGAGGGCACCGAAAGTGTCAAGACCGCAAGAGCCTACATGTTGCAAGAGAAGTTTGCAAACTTCTCAATGAAGGAGGATGAGAGTGTGCCGGAGATGTTCCATAGGCTCCAAGTCATTGTCAATGAGCTCAAGGGACTTGGAAAAGAAATCAAGGATTCTCAATTCTCCACCAAGTTCATGAGGTGTCTTCCCAAGAGATTTGACATGTTGAAGACCGTCATGGTGAAGACAACCATGAAGGAGAAGCCAACACCCAACCAAGTCCTTCAAGAGATCATGGCCGATGATGGGTTTAGGGAAGATCATGAGAAGGAAGAGTTGGTGAAGAAGAAGAAGAAGAAGAAGAAGAATGAGAAGAAGGATGATGACAAGAAGAGCGTGGCATTCAAGGCCACATCATCCAAGAGCAATGGCAAGAATAAGAAAGAAGAGTCTTCAAGTGAAGATGAACCATGCTCTAGCTCAAGTGGACAAGAAGAAGAAGTGAGTGAACAAATGGCACTCCTTGTGAAGAGAATGGGGAAGCTCATGAAGAAGGGATACCGGTCCAAGAGCAAGAGGAGCTCATCCAAATCAAATGACCATCCCATGAAGTGCTTCCGGTGCAATAGCAAGGATCATCTCATTGCCAAGTGTCCCTATGCAAGTGATGATGAAGATGCCATGAAGAAGGAGAGGAAGAAGCAAGAGAAGAAGAGAGAGGAGAAAGACTCCTCTCACAAGAAGAAGAAGGGTGAATCTCATGTGGCAACTTAGGAGAGTGATTCATCTTCCTCAAGTGATGAAGATGATGATTCCAAGAAGAAGAAGAAGGGGCACGCAAGCATTGCCATTCAAGAGAAGCTTTCTCTATTTGGTGCTCCATCATCTTGCTTCATGGCCAAGGCCACTAAGGTACAACCTCCACCCGATAGTGATGATGAGAGTGATGATGATGATGAGACCACAAAAGAAGAACTATGGGTCATGCTTGAGGATTGCAAAGGTGCTTTCAATGACTCTAGGAAAGAATGTAGGGGCTTGCGCAAGGATAAACAAAACCTTGAGCAAGAACTTATGGAGTTGAGGGCTTCTTATGAGAGTCTAATGGTAGACCATAAGAAGCTAGAGAAGGCTCACTCCAAGTTTGAAAAAGCTCATTCTTCTCTAGTTGAGAAGCAAGAGAAAGAGCAATCACAAGTAGTGATCATAGAAATGAAAGATGTGGCTACATCATGTGATTCACTTGATGATTCAATTGTTGTTGCATCACTTGACCCTTCATGCTCTCGTGCCTCTACTTCATCTAGTAGTGTTGGTCATGCATGTGATTCTACACTAGTAGTTGAGAATGAGTCTCTTAAGAAGGAAGTCAAGGAGCTCAATCACACCTTGGCTAAGGCTTATGGTGGTGAGGACCGCTTGCTTATGTGCTTGGGTAGCCAAAGAGCTTCTCTCTACAAAGAGGGATTGGGCTATACCCCAAGAAAGGCAAGGCCACCTTTGCTCCTCACAAGACTAGTTTTGTGAAGAGGAATGGTAGCTATTGCACTAGTTGCAAGCAAGTGGGTCATTTAGAGCATGCATGCAAGAACAAGAACACTAGTGCTTCCTCTTACAAGTTGAATGCTTTCTATATGCTTGTTAAGAGTGAGTGTGGTGTGAGTGCTAGATTCATTGGTACATCATGGAAGAGCTCAAAGGAGAAAGCTATTTGGGTGCCAAAGACTCTAGTGACTAACCTTCAAGGACCCAAGCAAAAATGGGCACCTAAAGCTTGATGTCTTCTTGTAGGTCAATTACAAAGCCGGAGGGAGGCATTGGATGCTTGATAGTGGTGCATCAAATCATATGACCGGTGAAGATAGTATGTTCAAATCACTTGACAAGAATGACAATGGTGGATTCTACTCCATCACATTTGGTGACAATAGCAAGGGTGATGTCATGGGGCTAGGAAAGGTTGCAATTTCCAATGACAAAGATCTCTCCAATGTGTTGCTAGTTGATACTTTGAACTTCAATCTTTTGTCGGTGGCTCAATTGTGTGATCTTGGCTACAAGTGCATATTTGATGACAAGCATGTTAAGGTGGTGAGCAAGGATCAAGCAAATATCATCTTCAAGGGGTTTAGGCATGGAAGCTTGTACTTGGTTGATTTCAATGCTAATGAAGCTCAACTTTCATTATGTTTGATTGGCAAGTCAAGCAAGGGATGGCTATGGCATAGGCGCCTTGGTCATGTTGGCATGAAGCAATTGAACAAGTTGGTGAAGCATGATCTAGTGAGAAGCTTGCATGATGTCACTTTTGAGAAGGATAGACCTTGTAGTGCATGTCAAGCCGGCAAGCAACATGGGAGCTCACATCTCAAGAAGAATGAGATGTCAACTTCAAGAGCATTTGAGTTGTTGCACATGGACTTGTGTGGCCCAACTCACTATACATCAATTGGGGGCAACAAGTATGGTTTTGTGATTGTGGATGACTACTCAAGATACACATGGGTGTTCTTTCTCTATGACAAGAGTGAAATCTATGATCTATTCAAGGTTTTTGTCAAGAGGGTGCAAAATGAGTTTGACACTACCATCAAGAAGATTAGAAGTGACAATGGGAGTGAATTCAAGAACACAAGAGTTGAAGAGTTGTGTGATGAGCTTGGAATTGTGCATCAATTCTCACCAACCTACACTCCCCAATCCAATGGTGTAGTTGAGAGGAAGAATAGGACCTTGATTGAGATGGCAAGAACTATGCTACTTGAGTACAATGTGAGTGAAAATTTTTGGAGTGATGCTATCAACACGGCTTGCTATTATAGCAACCACCTCTATTGCCATGGGAAGTTAGAGAAGACTCTATATGAAATCTTGAATGGAAGGAAGCCCAACACTACTTACTTCCGGGTCTTTGGTTGCAAGTGCTATATTCTCAAGAAGGGACAAAAACTTGGCAAGTTTGACAAGAGGTGTGATGAGGGATTTCTTCTTGGCTACTCTACTTCTAGCAAGGCCTATAGAGTGTGAAACTTGGCAAGTGGGCTAGTTGAAGAGGTTCATGATGTTGAATTTGATGAAACCCAAGGCTCTCAAAGTGGAGATCAAAATCAAGATAATGTGGGTGGAGATCAATTGAGTAATGCAATGAGACACATGGACATTGGTGACATTAGGCCGAGGCAAGTGGATGATGGCGATGAAGTGCAAGTGCCAACTCATGTTGTGATTGATGATTCCAATGAGGCAAGCACAAGTGGTACTCAATATCAAGATCAAGATCAAGGTCAAGCAAGTAATGCAAATGAGCTAGTTCTTCAACCTTCAAACATTGCAAGAGATCATCCTCTAGATCATATCATTGGTGACATTCAAAGAGGTGTACAAACAAGATCAAGATTGGCTAGCATATGTGAGCACTACTCCTTTGTGTCATTCATTGAGCCAACTAAGATTGATAAAGCATTGAAGGATCCGGATTGGATAAATGCCATGCATGAGGAATTGAACAACTTCACTAGAAATGATGTGTGGGAGCTTGTTGAGAGGCCGAAGAAGCACAATGTGATTGGCACCAAGTGGGTCTTCAAGAACAAGCAAGATCAAGATGGATTGGTTATGAGGAACAAAGCAAGACTAGTGGCTCAAGGTTACACACAAGTTGAGGGTCTTGACTTTGGAGAAACATATGTACCAGTGGCAAGATTGGAGGCAATTAGAATCCTATTAGCCTATGCTTGTGCTCACAACATCAAGCTCTATCAAATGGATGTGAAGAGTGCATTTCTTAATGGGTTCATCAATGAGGAAGTGTATGTTGCACAACCTCCCGGTTTTGAGGATGACAAGAAGCCCAACCATGTCTACAAGCTCAATAAGGCATTGTATGGCTTGAAGCAAGCTCCAAGGGCATGGTATGAAAGATTGAGGGATTTTCTCATATCCAAAGGATTCAAGATGAGAAAAGTTGACACTACTCTCTTCACCAAGAAGATAGAAGATGACTTGTTTGTGTTGCAAATCTATGTGGATGATATCATCTTTGGATCAACAAATCAATTCTTTTGTGAAGAGTTTGCTAAGATGATGGCTAGTGAGTTTGAGATGTCAATGCTTGGAGAGTTGAGCTACTTCCTTGGTCTTCAAATCAAGCAAATGAAGAATGGCACCTTTGTGAGTCAAAGCAAGTACATCAAGGACATGATCAAGAAGTTTGGGTTGCAAGATGCTAAGTCCATTAGCACACCTATGGGAACCAATGGTGGCTTGGACATTGATGATAGTGGTAAGATGATTGAGCAAAAGCTATATAGATCAATGATTGGAAGCTTGCTTTATGTGACCGCTTCAAGGCCGGATGTCACATTTAGTGTGTGCATGTGTGCAAGGTTTCATGCTTCTCCAAGAGAGAGTCACTTGATGGCAACCAAGAGGGTGTTGAGATACTTGAAGGGCACTCAAGATGTTGGTCTATGGTATCCCAGGGGGTCAAGCTTTGAGTTGATTAGATACTCCGACTCCGACTATGCCGGTTGCAAGATTGATAGGAAGAGCACAAGTGGAACATGCCAAGTGCTAGGAAGATCTCTTGTGTCATGGTCTTCATTGAAGCGAAATAGTGTGGCACTTTCCACCGCCGAAGCCGAATATATTAGTGCGGGGAATTGTTGTGCACAATTGCTATGGATGAAAGCCACCTTGAAGGACTATGGGATCAAATTCAAGCATGTACCCTTGTTTTGTGACAATGAAAGTGTAATCAAGATGACAAACAATCCGGTTCAACATTCAAGAACTAAGCACATTGATGTGAGGAACCACTTCATTAGAGATCATCAACAAAAGGGAGATGTGAGCATTGAAAGCATTGGCACCGAAGATCAACTAGCCGACATATTCACTAAGCCTCTTGATGAGAAAAGATTTTGCAAGTTGAGGAATGAGTTGAACATACTTAGCTTCTCCAACATGGATTGATGCACCCCCATATATGACATGCCTCTCCTCCAACATAGCAAGGTAAAGTTGGTTGTTGCATCTCATGCATCCTTTGCTAGTTGTGTAGCCATGTATACATGTGCATTTCGCTAGTCTCATTCATTGCAAATCAAATGTTTTTGAAGGATATATGGCACCACTATTGTTTCTATGCTTGATGTGATCTAGTGATGGCATATGACTTGTTTGTGAGCTTGTGAACCTAGTGTTGAATCTTTAGCACTTGCTCATGATGTGTATCTCAACATGGTCAAGATAACCCTTATTCTTATTAGGTGTGAATAAGTTTGCCCTTGGTTCAAACTGAGATACATTCTCTAGGCATGTGATTTAGATTTGGCCATAGTTGATTGACTTGTTTCTCTCATCTTATGCACCCTCGTTGGTGATTGTTGACAAAGGGGGAGAAAGAAGTCACAAAGAGCAATGGAAGGGGATCAATTTTTATGATATGACCCAACTATGAGCACACAAATATGGGGAGCAAGCTCATAGACTATTTGTTGCATAATGTATGTGCATACATGTTGATATGGAGCATTGCAAGCTAAATTCAATATTCATGTTTGTTTGGTGTAATGCTAGTATAGAACTTGATTGTTGAAATGAAGTACTAGCATGCTTAGGTGGTTTCTAGACATAGAGTTTCTCTTGTTCAAATACCTTGCTTATAATGTGATCTCATGAGGTATTTTGAGTTTTGATGGATGTCTAGATTCCCATGGTGCTAAGGAAGGTTTATTATCGCACTCCGATTGGTATCACGCTTCAAAGGACAAATTCTATAAACCTTAGTACCATTTTGGTTGTGGTAACTGTCATACAAGTTTCATCTATGCATGTGTGCTTGAAAATCGACCAAACATTTGATGCACACATGTAGGGGGAGTTACCACTACCAAAACCGGAATTGAAATGCTTGTCCAATCCAAAATTCATGATCAAAATGTCTTGGGCAAGCAATTCAATTTCATATTGAATTCAATTTCCATATCTTTGCGAGCTTTGTGAAGGGTTGTCATCAATTACCAAAAAGGGGGAGATTGAAAGCTCCAGTTTGGTTTTGGTAATTAATGACACTCAAACATTGCTAATGCTTTGCTCTAAGTGTGGTTAGACACATAGCAACGTGACAGTGGATGATGGAGCATGGCGATCATGGTGATGAACATGGTGGATATGATGTGATCAAGCTCCGACGGCGGCCCTTGGAGATCAAGGCAAAGGTATACTTGATAGGGCTTTCTGGTTTAGTGGTCGAGACACTTAGCGAGTGTGACCACATTTAGGATCGATAACCGACTATCAAGAGGGGTTTCCTCGGTTCATTCGCGGTCCTAAGTGCCTCTAGGTTTGACTCGGCATGATGCATGAGAGACTAACTAGAGGGCTAACTCTTGCCGACGTGGTCGTGCTTGTACTACTAACTCCGGTGCTTGAGACGAGGTCTACACTTGGTGGAGTTGGTAATCAAGGTAAGAGGATGGACGTGGAATAAGGTCGGCGCGAAGAAACGACAAGAACTGCACCTTGGCACGCGCCGGACGCGTTAGTTGGACGTCGTCGGACGCGGCCAAGGTGGTCAGGACGTGGAACAGAAGTTCCTCAAGGCGACGGCAGCAGCGAACGCCCCGCTGGGTAGCGCCGGACGCGTCTGATGGGTGCCGGACGCTACCCAGAGAGGTACTCAGGCCGTCGGGGCCCTTGAACGCGGGCGTCGGACGCCGGCTTGGCGAGCCGGATGCGTCCGACGCGTTCTGGTGCTTCGCGGGCGGCTGGCCGAGTGCGGTGCAGCGCCAGACGTGGGCCGAGCGCGTCTGGTGAACGCCGGACTCGACCCAGAGAGGGTATCAGCGCCACGCGGACACCGGACGCGTCAGGATGCGTACGTCGGACGCATGTTGTGGAGTTCGGCTGGACGCGCTGACGTGGCGAAGTTCGAATGCAACGGTTGACTGCCAGTGTGCGCCAGACGCGTCCGGCGGGTGGCAACAGATGCGTCCGGCGCGTGTTCTTCAGAAGTTCGAGGACACCAACGGCTCTATTTGTGGTGGAGGCTATAAATAGAAGGTGTGTCAGTTTGGGGAGGCTCTCTTCGCCATTTCTTCATACCTGAGCATTCTTTGAGCAAGAGACACACTCCCCCACTCATCTCTTTGATTCCTTTGCTAATCTTGAGAGAGATTTGAGTGAGAACAAGTGATTTGCATTGAGAGTTGCATCTAGAGGCACTTGTTCATCGAGTGAGCTACGGATTCTTATTACTCTTCGGTGATTCCCGTCACCGTAGACGGTTTGGAGCAGCGGGTGGTGGTTGAGCTCGAGTTGGTGATTGTTCGAGGCCACACCGGGTTCTTGTGAGGGGTTCTTGATCCTTCCCCGCGGGAGTTCGCGAAAGGATACTCTAGTGGATTGCTCGTGGCGTGGATCCTTGTCTTGTGTGGAGATTATGGCTCCCCATTGGGGTCTTTGGCACCGAGACAATTGAGCGGGCAACTCACCAAGCAAGTGCATCGCCACAATGAGGTGTAGCTTGCCGGGAAGCAAGTGAACCTCGGTAAAAAATCATTGTCTCGATTTGTGATTGCTGAGGCTTCGACCTCCTTTGTGCTTGTGCTTGAGCTCTCTAGGTGATTGGCTACTACACTGGTGATTGGCCATCTTCTACTCTTCGCGGCGGTATAAACTTCCATCATCTCTTTACATTCCGCAAAGTAGAATTGCTTGTTGTGGTCGGTCGGGAACCACTCTTTGAGTAGTTTAAATCCCGTGGGTAGAATTGCTTGTTGTGGTCGGTCGGGAACCACGCATTGTGTAGAGTAAATCCCGTGGGTAGAATTGCTTGGTCGGTATTGGTGAACCGACATTGTGTAGCTTGATCACCGTGGTTGATTGTGCTTTGGATTGAGTAGCCTTGCTTGTTTAGGACAGCTTGCCTAGAGTAGTCTAAGTTTTAGCTTTGCACATTTGCCGCCTAGCTTGCTAATTGGTTGTCTAGTGTTCTTGCTAGAAATTTTATTTGGCTATTCACCCCCCCCCCCCTCTAGCCATTGTGACCTTACAGCGGCAACTGCTGTTTCGTCGTCGTGATGGAGTGGGATGCTCGTGCCGCGTTTTAGGTCAAGGCTACGGTGGCGGCTGAGGGCATGGCGGCAAGATGGAATGCGGTGGATCGAACTCGATCTGCCGGTGGCATGGATCGGGATTGAGCGAGCTTGGCTTCACCGCGATGGTGGATGCCATCGTCGGCGTCGCTCTCGTCGTTCCAACTTGGATTGTGATCCTGACGGTTGGACTCCCAAAGACTTCTTCACCTCCCCGAGATTGAGCATCTGCTGCAGTCCACCTCAACGTCGGTGGTTTCCTCCGGCTTCTAATGATTCAGGTTTGGCGATGTCGGGCCGGCATCGGCGATCTTCGGGCCGGCAGCGGATGCGGCCGACTTCCTTTCTCGTAGAATATAGGTTGGGCAATTGTCCTACGTATCCTTTTTCCAAAGTGTACTTGTATTTGGATGGGTTTATTTCTATTAATTAATACAGGAATAAATTATAAAAAAACATCACCTACATGCTACTAGAACATCACTAAAATTATAGATTTGGGCATCCAATAATATATCAAACATGTATACATAAGTGAGATTTGGGCATGTTACTTGGTGAGATATTGGTCGCAATCTTGGCCCCTATATATATGTGGGGAAATTCAATGATAAAGCAGAGTTATTCCATTATCTCTCCTCCTTCTCTCTCTAGCCACTGCCGCCCTCTCTCTCCTTTTCTCTATTCTTCCGTCTCTTCTCCACCTTTATGTTGCCTCCTGCTTGCATCTAGCACACCCAGCTACCATCACTTGCCGCCTCTGGCCCCAACCAGCCACCGTAAGACTTCGGTTCTAAGATGCGTGATAAATACCTTAAATCATTGGGTTTCTCATCCTTGGATGTGCTTGTTGCCGCTCTGCACGTGGAGGTCCTCAATAACTACAGTACCCAGCTACCAAAAGAAAGAAAATTAAACCATAACGCAAAAGTGCTAGCCGATCGCAGGAAGTAACATCACAACAAATAAAATAATAGATATATTAGATAGATTGGTTACTCATGAATACAATCCCTAATACGCACACATTATAGCTTATTAGCTGATTCGAAAAGATGATGATAAATTTACAATAACTAGATAACATATTTGCACATCACTTCGCTGATATGAGAAGACCAACCATAAACTTAGAGAAGCCGAGAGGAGTAGCACGAACCTTAAGTCCCACCACGCCGTGGACGACTAGTCGATCGTCATTGTACAGATCGACATGCATCACGTTGTCCCTCTTGGACATTGGAAGCAAAGGAGGAAACAAATATTGTGAAGCAAAAGCCCACCAATGTTATGGCAATCTCAACCTGCATTTTGGAGGAGAGCTCAACATAGGGGAAGGAACTCAGCGCGATGTGCTCCACGAGGGTGCCCCCTCCAGCAATCCGGACATGATGATGTGTCCCTACGCCTCAGAAAAATCTTTTATTCAATTTCGATTTACCATGGGGAAGAAGAAGATGTCACTAGGATCTTGCGAAGAAACAAGTCCCTGCTTTTGGGGCATGCTAGCCACCGACCTGGGTGGAACGCAGTCGTCCGCCGACCAGGGCAATATTGCTTTCCACCCCACGTGAGCTTCTGCAAATTGGGCCGATTTCATTTATGTTTATGGGCCTTCCGTACGCAGCTATTTCCTCGTCTGTTTTTTCGTCGTGGAGGCGCTAACACTCTAGTTATTTGGGCGCGTATGTATATTATGTAATAAAAGGGAACTAAAAAGCAGAAACAAGTCCATAGCAGGGTTCACCAAACCAGTTGTTTCGTGGGTCACTCTCCACCACAACACCTTATACATGTTTGTGTTAAATTGACCATTTGAAGCCCAATAAAAGTATCCAACTGCCACAAAATAATATTATATACTAAAATATATAACAACCTAAAATATTATGTCACAAAACATCTCTCTTATACTATTTGAACAAGAACCTCACTTTTATATTATGAAAGCATCACATTATATAGCGTACAACATCACATATATGCTACGATAACATCACAATATATAACATAGAATATCATATTAAATACCATGAGAACATCACAATATATAGCGTAGAACCTCACATTTATACTACGCGAACATCACAATATATATACCATACAAGATAACATCTATACTACTAGAACATCACAATATATAACATAGAACATCATATTAATACCATGAGGACATCATATTTGAAAAAAATAACTTAAAACAGAACAAAAAATAGTATAAAAACATTATTAGATAAAAAAGAATAAAATAAAAACGGTAAAAAAACAAATGTATAACAAAAAAGACCACATAATGAAAAAATAAAATTACATAAATAACTTAAAAAATTAAAATAAAATTTAAAAGATCACAAATATAATACAAATGAAAATAAAAATATATAGAAGAAAACGATAAATAAAATGCAAAGCAAACAAAACAAAAGAAAAAAGATCCCGTACGTACCTACTATTGACCTGGGAGTGGGACAGCGAGGCGGGAGCATCCTTCCGAAGACTGGCCTTCCGAAAACTGGGTCGAGCTTGTTGGGCCAAGCGTACGAGAACAGATGACCGCGTCGCTCGCGCTGGACAGGAAGCTCGGGTTCGGCGTGCTCCACTTGGCCGAAATAAGCCCAAGATGAGGCGCACGCAGGGGTGGTCAGCGCTGGGCTGCCTGCCGCTCAAAAAAAATTATTAAGGAGTTTAATATAAATGAGACTGTTTCACGAACCAATCCAAGCCTAAGAAAACCCTCTCATGGGCCGGGCTATATTTTATGGAAGTCCAAGACGACTTCCCATATGGGCCAAAGAATCCAAGACCACCACAAGCAACAACACTCGCCCTTACCCGCCTCAAGTGCTCCCTCACCGTCGCCTCAAGCGCTCCCTCATCGTCGGCACTCGGCAGCTACCGGGAGAACAGACGGAGGACTCCATCCTAGGGTCATCGTGTAGGCGAAAGCGAGGACCTCTTCTCTCTCCTCTCTCTAGGTCAGACCGTCAGACAGATATCAGAGTCTGCTACTCTGCTTTCCACCAATCTGGTTTGGGCTTCGTCGTTTGCCCGCTTCAGAGCATCCACGGGGCTTCGCAGAACGCTTGCTGACCAGACAGACATGGCCAAACAGCACGAGTTCTCGCTCTTCGCAGAACGGGGAATAGCGAAAGCATGCGGGTTGCATGTCAGTACTCGTCGTGTGCGTGCGCCTGGTCGTAGAGTCCATTTAATTTTTGACAAAGCTAACGGCCGGTAAAGACGCAGGGAGTATATAGCACAGTCTCGGTCCATGACGAGATGCAGACGACCTATTCGGACCCGACACGGGCGCAAACATTCGTATATAGAAACCCGTGTCGTCGTCCGCTCGCCGCACGCAACTTTGAAGCACGCCGCGCTTGACAAGGTTGCGATTGCATCTGCTAGTAGAAGGGATTAAGGGAAGTGGTAATCGATTCTTGATGGACGACGACACGGCAATGGCGGCCGCCGTCGCCCAACCACGGCCACAGCCACCTCGCCCCGCCGCAAGATGTCGAAGAGGCTTCTTCGGCTTCCTCAAGGACGGCGTCCTGGTCACCAAGCGGAACCGCGGCCTCTTCCTGTCGCTCGCCGCGCTACACGCCGCGCGATCGCTGGCCTCTTTCGCCGCGAGGATTGTCGCCATCCGGTACCTCGGACCCCTGAAGGACGACGGCGACGACGGCCTGCCCTTGTTCGCCCTCCTCGACAAGCTCCTAGACGGCCAATGGTGGCTCCTGTCCGCCGTCGGCGGCGCCACCTGCGACATCGCGGAAGTGGCGTACCGGGTCCACGGCCTGGCGATCGAGGTAGCCGCGGCCTGCGTCGCCGTGGCCTCCTGCTCGGCCGCCTCCATCGAGGGCGGGCCCGGCCGCACGACGCTGACGTTGTCCTCCTTGCTGGGGGAGGTGAGGCGCAACCTCAGCGGGGCCAGACGGTCTTGTTCGTCAAACTCGTGTTGTTGGCCTCCATCGTCGCGTGTACGCTGGTGATATCCGCCGTGTTAGCTGCGGCCGGCGCCTACTTGAACCTGGGCTCAATTCACGGCGAAGACGTGTATTTGCTTCTCCATGTCATAGCGACCCCTTTCGTCCTCCCCTACTACTACCTCGCGCGTGAGGTGGCCGTCGTCGTGTCGGTGGCGGAGCCGGGCCAGAGTGCCGGGGGCGCGTTGCGGTGCGCGCGCCTGCTCACGCGAGGCGGGAAGAAGCTGGCGCAGGCCACGCTCCACGCGATGCTATCGTGGGTGCTAATCAAGACGGTCAGGAAGATGTACGCAGTCACCATGGCGCGGCTCCCAGCCACGCCTTTCTGGCTTGACGCCGTCGTTGTCTACATGCTGGTCGCCGCCGTCGAGGTGCTGTGCACGGCCACCCTCACGGCATACTACTTCGATTGCAAGAGGACCGAGGAGGAGACGGCAGGCCACATCCACGTGGAGTAGATCCATCATCCATTCATGGCACGGGTGCACATCAACTTTGATTTTAGTTTTATTTTATATAGACAAAACTATGTAATTTTGTGCAGGAAATTTTAATTCTGTTGGAAAGAAGAAAAAAAAAAACTCTGTGCGACGATGTCATCTCATCAATTGAATTAGCTCTGGATTTGAACAAATACTTGTTGTTTGGATCGAATTTTAAAACTGTGTACAAAAGCTTTGTAAAAAATTATGTGAAATAACAACCGAAATCTGTGAGATTATCTTTTTTATCAAATTTTGAACTAACTTTTATTTTTGAGAAACATCGTATACTCAATTAAAGAATAGAGTAACTGTTTTCAGGATACAAAACACCTTGGGAGAATTAGTAAATTTTTTTTTAGAAAAGGGGCAAGGACCCTTGCCAATTTTTATTAGTAGAAGAAAAAAGAAAAAAAGAGAGGTTACAACCTGTTTACAACTTAATTACAACCGAGGCACAAAACTACCAAAATAGAAACTACTCTTACTACCATAAACTACTCGTACACCTATTGAACAGACTTGCCTCCGTCACAACTCTTGATCTTGCAAATTGGAACTGCTTGATCTCATCCCTGCACAAACAGGCTACCTGCAGTGCTTTTGCAAACTTTTGTTCTGAAAAGTCCTCCTGTTTCTTTTCTTCCAAACGTGCCACCAAAAATAAATTATGATGCCATCAAAACTTCGCGTATCTTGTCTTGCTATTCTTCTTCGGCACTGACTCCAGAACTTGTGGAATGTACTTATCGCCGTCAAATTAAACCAAGTCTTGAGGTGTGACCAGACTTGTTGTGAAAAGGAGCTAAGGAAAAAAGAGCTATTGTTAGCAAGGAATTAGGTGATCTTGAAAACTAGGAAGAAACACGTGGTTTGGATGTGGATCAAATGAGCAGGAAGGTACAGCTGATAATGGAAACTATGAAATTATTACACCAAGAGGAGACATATTGGTACAACAGGAGTCATGAACAATGGTTATTGAAGGGGGATAATAATACATCATATTTTCACAAAATAGCTAGTGAAAGGAAAAGGAGAAATACTATTATATCTTTAGAGAATAATGGGGAGACTATTGAAGGGGATGAAAATATTTTAAAACATGCCACTGAATATTATTTTTATCTGTTTGGGTTTATCTGTTTGGGCAGAGGATGATTATGATGTTCATATTAGTCAAAATATTTGGTGTGCTCTTGATAAAGTAAGTGAAGCTGAAAATGAAGAACTCATCAAACCATTTACTATGGATGAAATTAAATCAGCCTTAGATCAAATGGAAAGGAATAAATCTGTTGGACCTGATAAGATCCCCATTGAGTTTTATCAAGTTTGTTGGGCGATTATTAAGTATGACATTTTGCAATTGTTCAATGACTTCCATTCTAACAGGACTGATATAAGTAGATTAAACTATGGCATCATTTCACTCCTCCCCAAGGTTTCTGATGCAGCTAGAATTCGACAATTTAGACCCATTTGTCTCTTAAATTATTTATACAAGCTGATAACAAAGACTTTGGCTATGAGATTTGAAAACATTGCTGAAAAACTGATACATGGGAATCAAACAACTTTTATGAAAGAGAAAAACATCATGAGTGGATAATGACCTTGCATGAAATTCTGCATGAAACAAAAAGAAAAAAGCAAATGGGAGTGGATCTAAAATTGGATTTCAAAAAAAGCATACGACAAGGTTAAATGGAATTTCTTATTTGAATGTCTCAAATCTAGAGGTCTATGTGATAAATGGTGTGGCTGGATTTTGTTAGTGGTGGGACTGTTAGTGTGAAAGTGAATGACTCAATTGGACCATACATCAAAAGCCATAAAGGTGCGCCAATCCATTCCCGCGGACGTTCACTAGGTTCCCTTCCAAGTGAACGATCTGGGATAGCGTGTGTCTGCTGACGCATGCACGCGGTTTCCTCCTTCCGTGTGATTTTGCATGCTGCTGTGTCCACTTCTCATTTTTCCTTTCTATTTTTTATTTCTTTCTATGCATACGCTCACTCTTGCTACTATCCACTTCTCCCGCAGTATGCGCCTACACACGTGTTTTTTTATTTTTCTTTTATGCGATTTTTAGTTTTTTTTATTCAAATATTTGTTATCATTCTTTTTATTTATTTATTTTTCTTTTGGATAGTGTTAGTAAGTTATATAGAATTACTTATGTATACAAGTGATATAGAGTAACTTATGTACAAAACTTGTATTCGGTAACTTTTGTATCTAATTTATATTACATAGTTTTATATTTTTGCTAATATATTATGATATTAACTTTTCCATCTAAGTTCTAGAATATAACTTTTATGACTAACTTTACATCTAAGTCATTTATTAAGTTATACAAATAAGTTATACACGCAACATTTCCTTTTCATAAGTTATTAATAGGATATACACATAACTTTTATACATAACATATGACCATAACTTATATGTCATAACTTTTATAGTATATCATTTTTTAGAGCATGACTTATTAACATAATTTTTTATAAGTCTTTGTATAAGTTACATGTTATATGTTAGAAATTATAAATTATTTGTTATAAGTTAGCACAAAAAAATTGCTACTCAAAAAAGTTTTTAAAACATATTCAAGTGGGATCTAGTTTTGTTCGTCTCATCGTGTAGAACACACCGGTGCAAACAAAATTCAAATCGGATACTGTTCAGAAATTATAGCATTTTCAAAATAAATGTTATGTTTTTTAGATGACGTAAGCGGCTGCAGGGAAAGAGAAAATTCACGCGCGCTTCTTCTCAACCCATCTAAAAATAGTACTTTAGGAGGTAATAGGCGGGAATGAAAACTTTCCTAAAATAGAAACTTTGATTGGTCAGAAAATCGTTCGCTTACTTCGGTTCCGATGAACGTTCGTCAAATAGTCAGCCCCCATAAAGGTGTGAGACAGGGGGGACCCCTTGTCCCCCCATTTTGTTTAACTTTGTAGCTGATGGCCTAACTAGAATGATCCTTAAAGCTCAAGAAAACAATTTGTTTCATGGGTTAGTGGATCACATAATTGATAAAGGGGTGGCAGCACGTACTTCAGTATGCTGATGATACTGTTATCTGCCCGGAACATGATGTTATTGGCGCTAGGAATCTCCTTTTATACTTGTATGAACTCATGGCTGGGATGAAAATTAATTTTGATAAAAGTGAAATTTTCACCATAAATGGTGAAGAATCTTGGGCTATGCATTATGCTCAGCTGTTCAATTGTCAAGTAGGCACCTTTCCTTTGAAATATCTTGGTGTTCCTGTTAGTCCCAAGTAGGTTACATGTAGCAGATTGGATACCTCTGCTGGAGAAGATTGCTAAAAAACTTGATGTTTAGAAGGGAAACAATATGTCCATAGCTGGTCGATCTACCCTTATATGTTCTAGCCTTAATAATGCACCTTTATACCAATTGTCTATCTATTTAGCTCCCAAAACTGTGGTGGCTAAATTAGATAGGAACAGAAGAAGTTTCTTTTCGCAGGGTGGTGGTACAAAAAAGAAATATCATCTTATAAAATGGACCAAGATTTGTAAGAGTAAAAGAAAAGGAGGATTAGGGATAAAAGACATTAGACTCATGAATATAAGTTTACTTTGTAAGTGGTGGTGGCGCTTAGAAAATGAGAGTGGTCTATGGCAAACTATAGTGAAATACATATATCTTAGACATGCTTCGGTTAGTACTGTTACTCATAAACAATCAGACTCACATATTTGGTCAGACTTGCTGAAAATTAGGCATATCTACCTTCAAGGTAGGAAATGTATGGTTAAAAATGGTAAGAATGTAATGTTCTGGAGAGACACTTGGCTTTATGAGGAACCTTTGTGTGATCTATTCCCTGATTTATTCTCTCTGTGCCAACAACAAAATATTTCTGTTTTTGAGGTAAAGAATGATCCTCATAGCATTACTTTTAGAAGGTGGCTGGTGGATAAAAATGGCTAGTAGAATGGAACCAAATCCTAGCTGATACATCTATGGTTATTTTGTGTGAAGAAGATGATATTATAACTTGGAGTTTTGGTAGTAAAAAGGGTTTCACTGTCAAGTCAGTGTATGATGCATTAACTAGAAATGAAAGTGGGCTTTACTTCAAAAAGATTTGGAAGGGAACAATCCCTCCCAAAATCAAAATTTTTATGTGGATGCTAATGAACAACGCCATTTTGACTAGAGATAACATGGTTAAAAGAAACTAGACTGGTGATCCTAAGTGTTTATTCTGCTCTGAACTGAAAATGCTGACCATGTGTTCTTTCAGTGTAACATAGCTAAAACTGTCTAGGCTGTAGTTGCTTTATGTTTTGGTGCTAATAATATCCCAACTTCGTTGAGCAACTATTGGACCTGGCTGGAATGCTGGATTCCACATGGAAAGAAATATCATACATTCTGTATTGCATCTATTATTTGGGCCATTTGGAAAACTCGCAACAAAGCTTGCTTTGATGCTAAACTTGTGCAAGTCCCGACTGACATTGTATGTTATGCCTGTTCCTTGATGGGGTATTGGGCAGACCTTTACACAGGTGGTGACAAAGACTCTTTGGTTGAAGGCATCGGGGAGGCACTGAAGATCGCCACCAAGCTGGCTAACAATAAGAAGAAGATGGAAGGTGTCAAAAGGCTGGGACCCAATCAAGATGCGATCTGATCTCGGGTGAAAGTTCAGCCTGAGACGGTGACAGTAAAAGAATGGTGTCTGATCATTTTGGCTGATGAGGAGGATGTTCTACTGCTTCGTTTATTCTTCTTGCTGGATCCCAATCAAGATGCGATCTAATCTCGGGTGAAAGTTCAGCCTGAGACGGTGACAGTAAAAGAATGGTGTCTGATCATTTTGGCTGATGAGGAGGATGTTCTACTGCTTCGTTTATTCTTCTTGCTGGATGTATCACGCTGCCACATGTTGCCCAGTTCTATTCTTCTGTTTCGGTTAGTTAGACTAGCTTTTGGTGGCGTAGTTCGGCTTCTTAAGGCAGTCCTCAGGTTTACCTCAGCAGTAGCATCCTGCTGATGGTAGATATTACTTTCTGCATTTATCTTTGCTCTCTGGCTGACAATCATTTCTGTAAAACCCTTGCTATTTCCGTTGATATAATGGAAATTGGGGGGGGGGGTCCTCCCTCCGTTCGAAAAAAAAAGATAGACGTCAAGTATGTCAGGATGCTAGCTTCGCATTTCTATATATGCTGAATTGGTATTGCCTTGCATTTGTTGGCTTCCGGTTGTTCCAGTTCCAGATGGTACACACTAGTCTTTTTTGGGCATATTCTGTACGTCCGTTCATGTTTATGACAAAGTACAATTTCGTACAAAGGCTACAAATATATCCTGAATTCAACAATCATATATATATATATGTCGATGCATTTGCTAGCATCTAACGGTTCGTGATGACACAACGTCTCATATTTAGACATCTCCAGACATGACTTAACATTCAATTAAACATTCAAAGGAAAGAGTCCATAAGCTGATATTGCACTTTTGCCAATCTTAATCTAATTAAATTAATTCTCTATATAATTAAATTAAATTCTACTACATACTCGTGGCAACACACGGGAATCCTTCTAGTTTATGTAAGAGAACAACCGAAAACCGTAAAAATATCGTTTTAATCAAATTTTGCACTATAGAAATATCGTACTCAATTAAAGAATATACTAAATCCATTTCAAATTATAAGATGTTTGACCTTTTTGAACCTAAGTTTAACCATTTGTCTTATTTAAAAAATTTAAACTATTAACATAATTTTATTCGTAGTAGCATTGTTTTATAAAATATAAAATGCTTAAAACTAATTACCATCCATAAAATGCCTCGAGATCTATGACCCAAAAACAAAGAACAAAACCAAATTAACTGCAAGTCAAGCCCTGCCGGCTCGCGCCTCCACCATTGGTCCCCAGTATCATAGGAAGGAGGGAGATGTCATATTATAATTATATATTAAAAAAATTGCTTTATTAATCCATAATGCTTCGAGATCTATGCATCACGCGAGAAAAGAAAGAACAAGCCAAACAACTAGAAAATAATAACTGGAGGCAAACGGTGTTTGGATCTGATCAGGCTATACGTCTCTTGGTTTGTGGATATGAACCCATCTCTGCCAGCAGCAACTGCATCATCTCCATAGGCGGCGGCCCTGTAGCCTTTCCGAAGCAAGGAGAAAGGCTCCTTGGAACACAGGGAAGCTCAACTCCACTTCCAGGAGAAAAGTCTAGCCATGGTACGTGACTCGAAACTACTTCGTATTGTGTATTTTGGTCGCATGGAAGCTTGCAATGGACTTCGAGACGCACTACCTTTTTTTTTCAACAGCAGAAATCAATGATACTGCTTAGGTTTTATTCTTTTTCATTTTAGTTAGAAAGCACCGCTTCCTAAGTTGTTGTTACCAGCACCTACGGAGCTCTCTTTATCCTTAATTTTCTTCAACTATAAGGAACTCTCTTTATCTTTAGCGAGTCACTGCTAGTACCAATGCCAGTTTTTCCCTTTCACTTTGGATTCAGGTTCTGGTTATGCCCATATTGCTTATTTATGACATGCATACTTTACGTTTGGCAGTCGAAAAGTGACTAGCATTAATTGTGGTTATAGTATCTACTATATATATGTTGGCACCCTGTCTTATAACACGTCCTGTGTCGCATCTAGATGGACTATCGCCGCATGGGAAACATGGTGCGGCACTTGCGAAATACAACGTCAACAACATCCGTACATCATCCGAGAGCCCTTTGGGTGAGCCCAAGAGGGACAGTGCTCCGTATACAGACATTGGCAGTTGGGGCCATCGTCATGACATTCTTTCTTGTTGCCTTTGGGTCGTGCCGCCGTTGGTCTGGACGCTGGATGGTTCAAAAGGGTTACTTTGCAGCACAAGCATTATCTCTTTCTCTTGGGACCTACAGCATTGGTCTGATGCAATCTTCATCTGTGAGAAGTGAGATGTATCCCATATGGACTGTGTCCTTATTCGCTCTCTTTGGCTGTATTGATCCAGTCACCACCTACAACGGATTTTATTACAAGGGCCCACTCTCAAAGATGGTATATGCAATTTGCCTCTACTGTGGATATGCCCTGCTGATGAGTATCTCTGGTCTTTCCGGTGTTGTTGGTAACACAGCCATCTGCATCCTGTCTGCCATCACTTTCATCAAGGGTTTTCACATGACATTGGCGCTTGTGCAACAAAGCAGAATTCGTAACAATATTGAAAGATTAGGTGATGATTACATTGGACAAACAAGTGTTTTAAGATATCATTCTATTGGTGACACGGCAAGCAGAATGGATTGTGGGTCACCATCTCATTTGTTTCCTAGGCTACCACCACCTCATGTGTTTCCTAGGCTACCAGAACATAATTCATTGATTGTCGAATCTGCATCTACTGGTGCAACTGGCACGGGCATCCCCATTATGAATCCTGGCATGCCCATTATGAATCCTGGCATCCCTATTATGGATCCTAGTATGGATGATCAAGTCAAAATATGTGATGTGGTTAAGTTACTGGTGGAAAAAAAGAAGGGTGGGGTTAAGGAGGATGAGTTAATCCCTAAAAAAAAAGAGGATGAGTTACAGTCCTGTTATAATGCGTGCGTTGCCTACTCTCTGTCCCATATCTTGCAACGGCATTTTCTTGAGTTGAGCAGTCCAGGTCCAATACTACGACTGGAGGGTGTTAACTACAAGTGGGCCTTGAAGGTGGTCGAGATGGAGCTAGCTTTTCTGCATGACATCTTTTTCACTGGCAACGCGTTCCTTCACTACTACCAAGCAAAGACTGCTTGTTTGTGGGCACTGGCTTCATTCACTGGGATATGTTTCCTCGGGGTAGCAGTGGCCACTCCAGGGGCGATTGCTTCTAGCCGTGGTGGCTCCACCAACATTGTGGACACCACGACCGCAGATCTTGTCATCACCTTTGCTATATTGGTGTCCCTGGCTCTGTTGCAGTTGATGCAGTTGCTTCGGTGCTGGACATCAAACTGGGCGAGAATCGCCGTTGTGTGCGCATACGCCAGGAACGGCAAGAGAAGACAGCAAACAGATGACTGGCAGAAATTGTGGAGAAAACTGAAGAAGGCCCTGGGCCTAGCTAACTTCAAGTGCGGATCAAACTGGGCAAGTTGCTGGATGGGACTGAGGTGGTTCGTGGCTACCAGAACTAATTGGTTTGACAAGCACTACCTCTGGAAAGAAAGGATTGGTCAGTACTCAATTCTTCCTGAAGGGGAGAAGGAAGCAGAAGATTGGGATTTATTAGCCGTTATTACTAGATCGAACTACCGGTCTAACCGGGGATGCGGTAAGATGCTTGGGTTGGACTATATCTGGGAGGTGTTGTGGGACTTGTTAGGCAGTGACGCCGACAAAAGAGGTGACATTAGGTTGGAAGAGGACGTGAAGGACTCCATTACTGATTTTCTTGGTCAGCTCAAGGACAACACATTAGAAGGGATTTGGTCATACTATCCTGGCCATCCGGACATAGAAGAATTCCTCCTTCCATACGCTCAACAAGGACGGGAGCGGCTGGCTAGCAGATACACAAGATGTGTGTTGTCATGGTGCGTTGCGACGTGGCTCTGTGAGCAGGAGGAAGAAGCAGGACGAGTTGCAGAAGGAGTAGCAGCAGCATCTGGAGTAGCAGGAGCTGGCCTAGAAGCAGTAGAAGCAGGACGAGAAGCACAAGGAGCAGATGTAGAAGAAGTAGCAGGAAGAGGAGCAGAGACAAATGAGAAACGGAATCATCGGCGCGTGGCCAATGCTCTGGCCAAGTATTGTGCCTACTTGGTGGTGTCTGTGCCAGAGTTACTCCCTGGGCCTGTGCAGGACACGAGGATGGCGTGCCAGCGCTTTGCTGCTACGATTCCGGAACAGTTAGTTCGGGCTCGGCAGAAGGACGAACTTTGGGCTCGGCAGAAGGACGAACTTCTTAAGCAAGTGTCCCAAATGGCAATAACGGTAGCTGCTTCTGGCCCTAGCAGGCCTAATAACCCTAGCAGGCTTACTGAGGTAACGAGCAGGCTTGCTAAGGTAATGAGCGGCAAGGATCGCTGGCAGACGCTGGCGGCTGTGTGGGTCCGGATGCTTGTCTTCGCTGCGCCGTATGGCAAACCGGAGACGCACATGCGGCAGCTCGCGCAGGGTGGAGAGTTAATCACCCATGTCTGGGCCTTGCTCTACCACCTCAGCATCCGCTTCTGGGCAGCTCCGGTCTTCTGGACGCCTCCGAGCTCAAACAAGCCTCCGCAACATGTCATCAAAACCGACAATGGTTTTTCTCAGGATAACGAGGTCATCGTCATCGCCACCACCAGAAAAGCAAACAAGATAATCAATAGTTCTTCTCAGGATAACAAGGCCATCGTCGTCGCCTTCCTCCACTCCAAAATCGTAAGAGCCCTTCCTTTAATTTCTCTTTGTTGCTTGTAGTTATATCTTATATGGAGTACTATCACTTATTATTAGTTCTTCAGTGGTGACACTACCTCTAATAATTTGCTAATTGCACTCTTTAACCAAACACATCGAGATAGTATATCCTAGTTTTTAGATAAAGGATAGTTCAATATCCGGCCTCTACACCCAATGGGTGTACACAACCAATTATTATAAGTATATCCTAGTATTTTCACCTTTCTTTTCTTGCGAGAAAGAAATCCAATTATTATTACTACCTACTATTTACTATTAGTATAAGGCATTCTATGGATTTCACAACACACTAGTGAAGGTTGAAGATGGACATGTATGTTGGATTGACAAGGTGCTGTCCTTCTTACGGAATAAGAAGCCCTCCTACCTTAATGAGAAAAATATGAATTTTTCGTTAGGTAATTGGCCAAATAGGATCGTCCGGTTCCTATAAAACCTATCACTAAAATACATGATACAGCTAAGCGGAACGAAAAAGGGTTTTCCATGAGATGGTAAATGAAAACGATTAGTCTCACACGAGGTTTTGGAAATAAGTGATTCTCTGATAATGAGTAAGGAATATACATCTTTCTGCTAAAGAGGACCTATTAAACTCATAATTTATTAGATCCTTGTTAGTAATGTCAACTAGGTATCATAAGTAAACGGATCCTAGTTCGTTGTTTAATCCTTTGATAATCAAGGTCATTCTTTGCTTTAGACCTTGGAGACTATCTGAACTCTTGGAACTGATTTTTCCCCAACGGGCGACAGGGTTATTACCGTGATGAGCTTGATGCTGCTTCCAAGCTGGAAAAAGGTGTCAGCTTTTACCGGACTACAAGTCATGAAGTTGCTATGTGTTTCAAGATTAACGTAGAAGCAAAGCTCCCGTCCCTAGTACTGATCAAGAAAGAGGAGGACAATTTATTATATGGTACCTGCCTCTTCATCTCAAGTTACTCTACTTTCTGAGCGTATATATATATATATATATATATATATATATATATATATATATATATATATATATATATATATATTGACATATACATATACATATATATATATATATACATATTATACATATATATATACATATACATATACATATTACATATATTATTATTACACATATTATTATTATTATTATTGGCTGTATATTATTATTATTATTATTATTATTATTATTATTATTATTATTATTATTATTATTATTATTATTATTATTATATATTATTATTATTATTATATATATATATATATATATTATATTATTATATTATTATTATATATATTATTATTATTAATATATATATATTATTATTATTATTATTATTACATATTATTATTATTATTATTATATTATTATTACATATTATTGGTTATATTATTATTACATATATTATTATATATATATATATATATATATATATATATATATATATATATATATATATATATATATATATATATATATATATATATATATATATATATATATATATATATATATATATATATATATATATATATATATATATATATATATATATATATATATATATATATATATATATATATATATATATATATATATATATATATATATATATATATATATATATATATATATATATATATATATATATATATATATATATATATATATATATATATATATATATATATATATATATATATATATATATATATATATATATATATATATATATATATATATATATATATATATATATATATATATATATATATATATATATATATATATATATATATATATATATATATATATATATATATATATATATATATATATATATATATATATATATATATATATATATATATATATATATATATATATATATATATATATATATATATATATATATATATATATATATATATATATATATATATATATATATATATATATATATATATATATATATATATATATATATATATATATATATATATATATATATATATATATATATATATATATATATATATTGATACAAATTTTGTCTTATGTAGATGGGGAGTTCAACAGATATGACATAGCCCGTTTTGTGTCTGTGAACAAGCTTCCTTTGGTTACAACACTTGATCAGAAAACTGCCTTATTTCTCCGTGTCCATCTGATCCATAAACTGGCATGTCACATTGTCTACGATTGGATCTCTTTTTTATGCATCCTCTAACATCGTTTCCTTTTGCTTTATTCAAATTGTCTACGATTGGATCCATATATATACTGACACTTTATTCAAATCAGATTATACTAAACGAGTCTTCGGAATATCTAAACGAGTCTTCGGAATATCGTGATGACTTCAAGAAAGCAGCAGAATCTTTCAAGGGAAAGGTAATTATATACTTTCTGTTGGCCTTTTTTTCCAATGGTTTTTAATGAACTTGTTTTCTTGTCATGTTCCATATGTATTATTGTGTGCTTGTGTTTTCTTCAGATTCATGTACCCAACCTATCATATATTAGTTGTGTCCTTGTACTAGTTGTTATTATTAATTATATTATCATTGTTGGCGTGTTTTTTTACCGTTCCCCTGATGAGAGGTGCTACTCGTATGCAGCTTGTATTTGTCTTTCTGGAGAAAGACAATAAGGAAGGTAAACAAGCTGCCAAAAACTTTTTCCTACTGGACCAGAGACAAAGGTAATGCCTCTTTTTTTTGCCGCCTTTGTTCCAAGAAAACAGTATCCATGATTGACTCTGATTACATTCCGAAGAATGATCCTAGAATCTTAGAATAGGATCGGAGTACGCTGGCAACACATGACCTTGTTTTATGTTTTCATCCTCTTTATTTTCGGTTTTGTTCGGTCGACTCTCTACCCATCCCAACTTACTTGGTTCTAAGGCTTTGACGTTGTTGACTTGTATTAATTTAATGGATTTAATTTACCATGATACGATTTTATAAATTCTGACTCTGGCTCAGGTACCTGTTTTTGCTTACACTAGAGAGGACAACATGGTTTTTCCACTTCATGGTGAAGTGTCATTTGTTAGCATTAAGGTTATTATTGCTTAAATATGCCCGGACAATATGCAACTTGTTTAGAGATATCTCTTCAGGAGAACTTCAACTTACAATCTTTATTTTCCTGGCCCATACACAGGACTTTGCTCAAAAATTCCTTGAGGATGAGCTCCACCAGTCTGAACCACCTGTGAGTCTCGAGAATTATCTGATATCCGCTTTCTTCATTCGTTGTGCTTCGCTGAGACATTCAGCATTGTGTTTCCATACATCAGGAGGTCAAAAATGTTGTCGGGGATAACTTCAAGCAAATAGTATTGGATGAAGAAAAACATGTCGTCCTGGTGGTACGGTCTTGGCAGATATATATTTGAGAAAAAAACACTTATTTTTTCCCCAATATAGTAACATGTTTTGAATGCAGATATATGGTAGGGTTCAATTCAAGCGCTACGATCGTTATATGGATGCTTGCAACGAACTCGCCAAGCATATGGGTGGCTCCCTTGTGATCGCCAAAATGGACGGCACTGCCAACTGGCATCCACGTTCCAGAAAGGTCTGTATTGCGTCTTGTGTTTCTTGGTTTTTCTTTTACACCGTCAGCAGCTTCCTTTAAATAGTATTCCAGAGCAATAAGCAAAACTATTTGACATGTTCCTTTTTATTGCTATTACGGCAGTGATTCTTATATGAAACTTTACGTCAGCAGGATATTCATAATAAAAACGTAACATCACAATAAGTATTTTTTCCGACACATATCCAGCAACATGGTTCCCGTATACCCTGCTGAATAATATTAAACATATTGAAATCTAGGGCTTAGAATGTCTCACTGCATGGACTCAAAATCATCAAATAACATTCTTCAAAAAAAAAAAAACAATCATCAAATAACAAAGAAACATAGGCACCCGAAGACCTCCGTTAGGCATTCAGGACTCCTCCCAAGTCCCAATCTGTGTAGCCAGAGAATCCAAAGGCGACCATCCCTATCCTCAGCATGCATGTTGCGGTCAACAATCCAGACATTTTATGGTATATTTTAATTCCGAATAAACTAGGTAAAACATGAATTTTCTTAGTGATTGTGACAACTGAGTATATATACTAGCAAAAATGTCCAGGGTATATATCCATCTTTTAAATAGCGAGCTAAGGCCAAGGTGTTTAGCGTTTTATAAACCGTAATTAGCGGACTTTAGCGGCAATATAGCGGCAAAATTGTGCATGAACACAAATAGCGGCACAATTTTTTTCAAGCTATTTCGGGCTATAGCGGCAAAAATAGCGGGCTATTTTTTTTCCATGGTATATATACTACCGTTGACGCCGATTCAAGTCACAAACCGGTAGAGAGTAGATCGCCCATAGACCATACACACTGTAACGTCCCGCCTCCTCGAGACCGGGCCCGCTTACATCCTGGCAGTTTAACTAGGACATAGACTATCCTCACAGACCAACACCAGCCTAGGACATAGACTATCCTCACAGACCAACACCAGCCTTTTCTGCACACTTTGTCCTCACTTGTGAGCACCCGGGAAGGACTTCCCGATCGGTCACCTATCGCTCCAGATCAAGTACGCTTAACTTTGGAGTTTTTAAGACATGGGCTCCCGGAAAAGGAGTTGCAACTTATTGGTATGAGTATCCTATTAATCCTGTTAAGCCCTAGGTCGGGATATTACATACTCACCCCCTTAGGAGATCGACGTCCTCGTCGATCAACCCCAGGCCAGGAACGTCCCCTCTTGGCCACGTCCGTGTGTCCAGAGCCAGCGCATGTGCCATGCTGTGCGACCGGCTCTGATGCACACCATGCCTGCGCAATTGACACCACGCGCCCGTGAAACCGCAAGGGTCGGCAATTGACACCACGCGCCCGTGAAACCGCGAGGGTCAGCTCTAATACCATTTGTAACGTCCCGCCTCCTTGAGACCGGACCCCCTTACATCCTGGCAGCTTAATTAGGACATAGACTATCCTCACAGACCAACACCAGCCTTTTCTGCACACTTTGTTCCTCACTCGTGGGCACCCGGGAAGGACTTCCCGATCGATCACCCATCGCTCCAGGTCAAGCACGCTTAACTTTGGAGTTTTTAGGAGATGGGCTCCCAGAAAAGTAGTTGCAACTTGTTGGTATGAGTATCCTATTAATCCTGTTAAGCCCTGGGTCGGGATGTTTTTTTTATAAGAAAAGACTGTGGAGAAGTTCCCCACAGTACCGATTTTTTTTTAGAAAATAGGCACCCAAATTCGCTCCCGATGGGATTCGAACCTGGGTGGCTAGGTGTAGTGCCACATTGAAGCACCTAGCCAAGTGAGCCAGACTCACTTCCCTGGGTCGGGACCTTCCAGGATGACCCATTGGGGAGATTCACGGTGGGTTGTTCTAGAATAGGCTAGTCCACCTAGCTAGCTAGAACGTTAACATATCTCACTGAGAGATGCGTCGTATGGCTGAGGTTAGAAGAGCTTGAGATGGAAGCGAAAAAGCAACATACGTGTGTGTTTTTTTTTAGAATGAAAGCGCCACTGGTGCGGCCTTTCTGGAGGCCAATATGGGGGAGCCAGGGTTTGAACCCCTGATCGGCTGTTTCACCCCTTGAAGACTTTACCGGCTGCTCTAGCCACTCTTCCCCACGTATGTGTGCTTTTTTATGATTGGGTGTCGGGTTCCTCGATCGACCATTACCCTTCATTTTTTTTTTATAATAGGACGGTTCTTCTTTCCATAATAGGATAGGCTCTCTTTAAATTCTAAGGCTAAAAGTATGCTCCCTGATCAAACATCCCCTTGAATAGCCGAACAAATTATTCGGTTCAACCAGCAAGACATCTGTGAACCGGAAATACATTTCTCCCTAGTCGGGCACGTATATTACAACTCCTAGCTGGCCACGTGCATGCATCTTGTTTGTAGTGGCCACGTATACCAGTTCTGCCGGAAGGCCACTACAAACAAGTAACACAATTTTTCACGCGAAATACATATGTGTGTATGTATAATTCGAACCCAAGATCTTATATCCACGTGTAGCTTCTTACCATCTCACATCCACACCAAATTTGACTTAGCCTGTAGATGCATTCCTTTCGAATTCACACATGGAGACCTCAAGGTATCCTTCAGCACCAGGTCATGTTACCACCCGATACTAAAGGTACCGAGTCTTTACGTGGTCAGTCCGAACTAGACAAAATGGAGAACTTATCATAACACGCTTCTTAGTTTTTGTTAACTTAAAATAAACGGAACTAGCTCAATATTAATCCAACAGTGCCCTCTTTGTGGAGTATTTTAACTTGGTAGAATTGGTTTTGGGACATGCAAAGTGGTGACCATTTACTCAAAGGCATCGTCACTTTCAAGTTTGTCATAGAACACTCGGGTTCATTGTAATTTGGCTAGCGGACATCAAGACTAATCAAACATCATTATAGAATAGATATACAATTATACAAATGCAGAAAATTATCTTACCGTAAAATGTTCTACACTTTACATGATGAGAACTATAAAGTAAAAATATTGTTTTCCACTCAAATGACCATTTTATCCATCTACATAAATAGACAAAGATAACCATGATTAATTAGTTAATATATTTGTAACAACCTAAAAATACTAGAAAAATCATAGAATGCATACATCACCACCACAGGAGATAAATCTATAACTCACGGTCATGCTAAATATAACAATATAAGCTTTGTTGTTTTGATCTGATATTTTTTAGCATTTTCAAGCTTTGTTGAACTACGCATTCTATGATTTTTCCAAGGTTTTTAGTATCCTACAAACATATTAGCAAATTAATCATGGTTATCTTGGTCTATTTATGAAGAGGCGCAAAATAATCATTTGAGTGCAAAACAATATTTTTACTTTGTTGTTCTCATCATATAGAGTGTGATTTTACAGTATAATTTTCTAGCACTTATATGATTTTATATCTATTTTATAATGATGTTTGATTAGTCTTGATGTCCGTTAGCCAAATTACAACGAACTAGAGTGCCCTATGGCAAATTTGAAAGTGACCATGTCCTTCAGTAAATGGCCACCACTTTGCATATCACATAACCAAATCTACCTTTTAACTATGGTTCGTTGGAGCATGGCAGCCCCCCTGTCAGTCGCCTCAGCACCGCCCTGTCAGTCGCCTCAGCGCCGCCTT
The DNA here is from genome assembly GCA_018135685.1 of Themeda triandra. Classification (NCBI taxonomy): domain Eukaryota; kingdom Viridiplantae; phylum Streptophyta; class Magnoliopsida; order Poales; family Poaceae; genus Themeda; species Themeda triandra. Next base: position 43,870 of record JAENPR010000084.1, on the reverse strand, counting down.
TGTCTGGTGGGTCGTGGTGTGGGCCCATGTCATCAGTGCTAGTGTGCGCCAAGTCGGTTTGAGCCGCTTCTCTATGACATGTGGTCCATTACACCAGCCTAGCATTTCCAGGACGCGATTTTCGGTATACTTGATGTTCATCTCTCTGTTGTTGGACCTGTGTTTCTGTAATCACTAAAATACAAGATACAAGTGGGACTTGGTTTTATTCTAAACAAAATATGCGAGTAAGGCGTTTGTTTTCATGGTAGTTAAGGACCGTCAACAATTTCTACTATTCGTGGTTGCATGTAGGCCTAAACGAGGAACTGCTCGGAAAAACTTCTTTTACCTCTATGTGTCCACTGTAAAATTGTGGGCAGCTTCAATGGTCTGCACCGGTGCAGCCGGTTTGCATGCAAGCCATTTGGTACTGCTCCATGCGAAGACGTTAATGGAGCCGTTCTAGAAGCTTTATAAAATTAATTAACACACGAAAAATCACCGAGCCTAACAAAGGGAAAAACCTTTTTTCCGAAAGATCCGTTACCGGTTTCATTAATAAAAACAAAAAGAATTCATAGTTATAACATACAGGCACAAGCTGCACCCTACACCATTTTGATCAGAGGTCACCGATGTGATCTCCCAGCCACCCCTGATCTAAAGCACTATGCTAATTTACATGAACCGAAGAAACAACAGAGGCAGCCTGAGCATGCTGAATACTTTCTTCCTGCATCACGTGACAAAGGGAAAAACTAAATGAACAAGTACTAGAAAAGTTATAGCACCAGTTGGTCCCCTGGCTTAAAATACGCGACATGGATAAAGCTACAGTTCTACTTTAACAAAATGTCATTGCATGACTTGGCATTTTTTGTAGAGTAATAGGGCTTTACACCCCTGCCTTAGCATTGCAAAGACAATAGTCACAATGTTTTACAGCATTCAGGTGGGTTACACCTGTCTTAGCACCGCACAACCAAGTTTCTCAGAACAAAATTCCCAGAACCTGAATATACTACTCTCAACTCACTGCAGCTGACAAAAACTAATCAAGCTTGAGACCTCTCAGATCAAACAAGTTTTGTCCCACCTCCAGATCTTCTCCTTTGTACCCGCCTGAGAGCTTCATCTCCACTTCTGCTGGCACCGACGTGCTTGCTCCAAACGCAGTTATTTGTCATGTGCGTTAAATTTTTGTTCCTTATGTATAGTTTTTTTTATCCAAATGAATAAAATTATGTTCATGTTTGGATCTATTGTAGCCATGTATAATTTGATGTCTTTTTTTTGGGTTATTGAATTCCAGTGAACTGATCGAAAAAATTGATTTCCTGCCTGCGCATATGCATAATTTCAATTTTACTACCAAGCATATATACTTTGCAGTACGAAGAACTGACTGCTGCTTCCTGTTACAGTACAATAGATACGCCGGACAACCATTAACGCTCCTCTTTTATCCGGCATCGAGGAAATCCGTTGAGCCTGTAAGTTTGTTACTATACTGTTGCACTTGTTTGTTTTGTAATGTTTCGGTAAATCTTGTGCATTAGTCACATTATTTTTCGCAGTTCCATCTTTGTGGTTTGTTTTGATTACCTTCAAACTATTTTTAGCCAGCTATTGTAATGTATCTGTTAATCTTGTGCATTAGAGCATCTCCAACAACTTCCTATCTCCCTAAATCCGTTATGTTTGCGTTGCTGGGGTGACGTGCAATGTTGATTATTATGTATCCACCCCAGAAAAAATCTTGTAAAACTCTATTCTACTTAATGCAATGATGCGCAAATCTTTTGCGTATTTGAAAAAAAAAACTTGGTATTCTTATAAACTTGGCAAAAACACAAAAAAACCCTCTCCAATAACTTGGTAAATCAACTCCCTATTTATCCCAACTTGGTATTTTCTCCTCCCGCGCGCGGTGTCGACTGCGTATCCCATTTTTTTTTTTTTTGCATGGACCACTCCCTCCTGCGCGGTGTCGACTGCGTATCCCATTTTTCTGCATGGACCGCTCCCTCCCGCGCGACGATTTACTGTGCATCTTCCTCCATGCGCTCGCATGGCATGCGTCCGCACAAAGGCGTGGTTCGGCGCCTGCAGCTAGGGCGGCGTGCGGGGCGGCCTTGGCGAGGTGGTCGCCGACGAGCTGGAGGAACAGCGGCGGAGGGAGCCGATAATGCAGACGAAGGTGATGCCACCGAGGGAACGAAGACGGTTTGGATAGATATTTTATTTATGTGGGTCCCACTAGTGGGCCTACTTTTTTTCACTTGTCGAAGTTGGAATAAGAAGTTGTTGGAGAGAGATCTTTTTTCATTTGCCAAATAAAATAGGGGTTGCGCTGGCGCTAGGACGTCTTATGCATAGGACGCCCCTGGCCCGGCCCACCAACAGTACGAAAGGGAAAAGTCACACGCACACACCTCCACAGCTCGCTTGTCCCGTCCCCATCGCACGACCCGCCCCACACCTATTCCCAGTGGCAACCCCCAACCAAAGCACGGTTCTGTTTCTCAAAAAAAAACAATGCACAGTCCTGCACTCCTGAACTCCTCCATGCACGGTCCTCCACTCCTCCATGACACCTTCGCCACCTGCTGCGCGCGCTTCCGCGACCGCGGCGCGTACACCCCGGCCCCCGTATCCCTCCCGTCAGCCTCGCCAGCACACCCCCAGCCATGCTTCCCCACCAGAACCAATCCACCCCTGCAACACATGGAGAAGAGCTGATGCACCATCAACTGTAACTCTAATGAAACATAAACAACAAAAAACCTGAAACATGGGGAAAACACCCGAACAAAAAATCAAAACCAATATTGCAACACGCCCGGTCCTCGTCTTTGAAACAAAACGAAAATGAAAGTTGCAATAGAGGAACATGTGTAACTTAGAAAAAACAAAGTGAACCAAACAAAACAGAGTTTGATACAATAGAGCAACTCGAATTGAAACAAAATGTCGGAGACGTCTGAAACAACATGAACATGCCATGCTCCCCCCCCCCCCCCCCCACACACGAGAAGCACTACCACCGTGCAACACACGAAGAAGAGCTGCTGCACCATCAAACTCTAATGAAACAAAAACAACAACAAAAAACCTATTGCAGTGGACCCCCTATACCCCGAGAAACAACACTAGATAGATGCTGAAACAACCAAGAGAACGCAATTGAACCAACCCCGAGCAGGAAGAAGAAAAGCGCTGAGCTCGCCGGAAGGAATAGCTCATGACCGGAGATGGAGGAGACGGGGAGGAGAGAGGAGAGAGAGAAGTAGGCCTACCTGTGCTAGAAGGGACGAAGGCACCACAGATCGGTGAGGGAGGGCAGGCGCGTTGAGGAGGAATCGCTCGAAGAAGACCAGGTGTTGTTGTTGCTTCTGCGCTCTGGTGGCCGTGGTGATGTTGTCGTCCCTGCAGCTCCGACGGATGTCCTGCAGTCTCCGGCCGCCGGCGGTCGGCGCGCTCCCGGCTGGATGCACCACGGCGGGCGCAGGGGAGGCTCGCGGCCATGTCTGTCGAGCGCCAGGGGATCGTTGCGCTCGCCGGAGAAGGTGGGGGGACGCCACTGCCCAGGGAAGGAGGAGTGGAGGAGGTGCGGCCGCCGGGCGTGTGCGGGTCGGCGGGAGGGAAGGGGAGGGTGCGCCGGCGATGGTGTCGTGGGGTGGGGGCGGCGGCTATGCTCATGGAGGTTTTGGCGTGTGCGCGGCGAAGGGGAGGGGACCGGGGAATTGGGGAGATGGATAATATACCCCGAGAAACAACACTAGATAGATGCTGAAACAACCAAGAGAATGCAATTGAACCAACCCCGAGCAGGAAGAAGAAAAGCGCTGAGCTCGCCGGAAGGAATAGCTCATGACCGGAGATGGAGGAGACGGGGAGGAGAGAGGAGAGAGAGAAGTAGGCCTACCGGTGCTGGAAGGGACGAAGGCACCGCAGATCGGTGAGGGAGGGCAGGCGCGTTGAGGAGGAATCGCTCGGAGAAGACCAGGTGTTGTTGCTGCTTCTGCGCTCTGGTGGCCATGGCGATGTTGTCGTCCCTACAGCTCCGACGGATGTCCTGCAGTCTCCGTGTCGGCCCCTAATTTTTAGGGTCCACTGTGCATCATATATCACTCCCGGGATCAGTAGGTGATACGCACAATTGAGACAAGATTGATATCAAAAACCATAATATTAATCTAGGGGAAAACACATTACAAGGTTCATATGACTTTACATAGCTTGGGCCATCGGCCTTACAACAATCATCAGAGTTTCTACTACAGCGGTCCTATGATGTCGTGGTTCCATTCCTACAGGAAACTTGGAGTGCGGACGCAACCCTAGCCTTATGCATACTTCTGTGTCCTAGTCGAGGTAGTCCTCTAGTAGCTCCTTCATGTAGCTGCACGTCTCCGTCTTCAGGTAAGCTCTAGTTGTCCAATCCTTGCGTATTCCTTGATAGCTTAATCCTCGTGTGCTCATTTGTAGCTTCACTCCTAAAAACATAGAATAGAGAGGGTTGAGTACATAAAGTACTCAGCAAGCCCTAACTTTGGGTAGAAGGTGGTGGAAAGGCTATATGTGGAGGTGATTAGTTACAAAGGTGGAGCTAAAGGTAATATGGAATAGTAATTATAAAATATAGGTTGGGCCCTGGCAGGGTATTACCATCCTCACCAGTTCCCGATTAATTATAGGTTACCAAATTTATAAACACGTCTTACCAGATCATCATAGTTGTGGAATTCTAATCATTTGGACCTCATCCCAGCGGTTGTCCATTCCAAGGGCGTGGCTATTCGAATAGATTCAATAAAACTCTGCAGAGGTGTACAAATTTCCCCACATGATAGGCGTAGTCGACACCATCGTCATGGCTTAGACAGGCCTAACGAGACCTCGTACCCGAGAGGGCGCTACCTTAGATTTCCATATAATTCCACCACGGACTACTCAGGGATCGGGACCCACAAGCATCAGGAAGATCACACAGCATCCTAAAGTATCAAGTGGTTGGATGATCACACAGCATCCGTGGATGATCACATAGCATCTAGATTAAATAATAAAAGGGTGCTCGCACACGGCACAACAATAAATTTTACATGGAAGATCACCAAGCAACCATGCCGATCGGACAACGGTAGATCACACGCGGCCGTGTCCTCTCCCCGTTAGTCCGTTGCCACTCCGGCCTCCTAGTGGAAGTTATACTTCTATCTAACGGGTGTGAGATCAAGTCTACCCATATAGACATGTGGGCATGCGAAATTCGACTAGGCAAGATGGCAAATGAACCTGGTCCTTATGTGACGTAGGCGAGTATCTCCCAACAAAGATCCCACACGGGCTATCCTGCCAAAGTAACCCATATCACATGAATTACCCCCACTCGCCCCCTGTCAGGGTTTAGTCCAGTTTTACCAATTTTAAGTTCCATAGTTATTATCATGAAATTCATAATTCTCATATCTCGTCATATTAACATAAACATAACATTCTCATAATTCATCATAAATTCATGAGTGAGAATTTAAGTAGTATATGTTAAGAGTATTAGTTGGTAGGGTTGGGTATGGTGGGTTTGCGGTGGAAGTCAAAATGTAGAGGTGGCGGAAGAGGGAAATAATTAAAGGAATGTAATGCAAGAAAAAGGTGGGAATTAGGACTTGCCTCTATTCGATGACGAGCACATCCAAGGTTCCAATGCGATGCTCCCGGTTCCTTTGTCCGGTGTAGTGGTGCTTTAGGGATCCTTCATGTTCTTCCACGTCTTCTATCTTACACTTGCCTAAGAAGTAGGCTTAAACAAGAAAACAACAATCATAGCATTATAGGGGAACGGTCGTTCCTAACAAGTCTGGCCTTCTCGGATGATTGGTGGTTACCCAAAGTCATCATTACTATGTCAATCTGAAGTATGACATAGTCGAAGGAAGTCCACCCAATGAGACGGTTCCTTCGGGTTAGGTTAGGATGGTAAGGTCATCCGGCGGAAAGCCAGACCACAATATTATGTGGACCTAAAAGAGGTTAACCTAACTAACCCATTATAGATGACCTCGATTAGTCTCCTTAGGTCCTCGGTTAACAACACACACACATGGATACGTATGTGCCTTGGTTAGAATAGACAAAGGTGGGGTGGTTAGCCATACATTGACGAATAGCCCTAGGTGTATTTATACATAGGGTCTAGTCGTGCGTTGTGGTCAATTATAAGCTACTGTCTATCCATTTCAGGTGATTGGGTGTGGACATATTCGGGTACGTGTCATAGTATATGCACATACACGAATGTCGGAGATCGACCACCAATTCCAACGAAGGGCCTTTACTACGCGTTTACTAATTATTTTATAAAAGCAAGGCAAACAAAACTAGAATTTAAGTGGCACCAGATAATAGGACAAATGATATGAATTAATGGAGCATGATTTTAGAAGAATTTAGGAAGTGTAATGGGATTAATTGGAGCTAGAATGAAGGACATATGAATTTCCAAAGAGACGATCTATTTAATATATAAATAGAATAATCTTTGGAGTCTCTGGAAAAAGCATGAATGCAACTGGGGTGAAAATATTTGGGTAGGATGTAGGGTGTACCTAGTTTATTTAGGGATTTTTTGGGAATTTTTCTATAAAGGGAAAATGGGTCTGTACACTTCTCAGGGTGCGCGTAGCAATTTACTCTGCTCTGACGCGTGGGGCCCGCCTGAGTCAGAATTGACCAGTTGTTGCGCCTATGGTCTCATAGACCGATCTGGTGGACAGGCTGATCTCCTTCTCTATTCTACGTGAACCATGTCTACGAAGAGAAAAGAAGGGGAGGTGCCTTGCCATTGGCTCACGGATGTGGCCATTCGGTCACGGGACTTGGATCCCATCGTCTTCAACCTCCCGGTCGGACACAACAGAGAAGCAGAGAGGGAAAAGAAGGGAGGGAGAGAGAGAAAGGGGAGATGGCCGGTGGTGGTTCGCTGGTGGCGACGGGTGCCGGCGGCAGGCTCCGACCAGCGAAGCCGAAAGGGAGGGCACGAGGGCGTAGGGCCAGGCGGAGCAGAGCATGGGCGCGGTGGCTCGCGGCGTACGTGGACGGCGGGGCAGCGAGCTCCGGCGTGGCGTTTGGCGAGGCGCTCCGGTGGCGGCTGCGTGAGCGCGGCCATGGCGCGGCAGAGGCGCGATGCCTCTCCGGCGAGGGCAGTGGCGTGGTGCCAGCGCGGTCCCGGCGCGGTGCGATGGAAGGCGAGCGGGCGCACTGCCTTGCTGCGGCTCGGAGCTCGTGTTGCCGCGGCGACGGGGAAGCTCGTCGGCATGTCACAGCGCGGCGGAGGCAGGGAGTACTTGTCCCCTATGCAGGCCTCGACGTCGCGGCTGCCCTGTGCCTGAGCAGAGGAAGGGAGGAGGCAGCGTTCGGTCGTCATTGCGGCGGAGGCACTCTTTTGGCGCCAGCGGCTTCCGAGGCTCCGAGCTCGAGCTTGGGGTACTCCGCGACGGTGGTGACCAGTATTTATAGCCACAGAGAGGCGGTTCGGCGGCGGCGATATTTTCCGGCAGCCATGGCGGAGCTTCAGCTCGATCGACGGGACGCGACATGGTTCGGCTTAGCAAGGTCAGCGAAAACAGTGGCCACGGCGACTTCGGCACAGTGGCGCGAGCTGGCACGCTCGTCTCGTACTCGCACGTCGTCAACGGCGGAGGCAGTTGGTCGGTGCCCGGGGCGACATCGGGCGCTACTCGTCGTTGACCTCGCTCGGTGGCGAGATATCCTCGGCGGACACGGAGGCGGTGCTCGTGCCGCAGCAGCTTGCGTGTCTACGGGTTTTTCGGAGGCACGCGTACTGGAAGAATACGACGGGAGATCGGCATAGTGCCCACGCGGAGGCGACGTTGTGCGTCGTGGCCCAGACTGACCTTGGGCTCGTACGTACGGGAAGGAGATGAGAGACCGAGCCCAAGTAGTGTCTCGTATCTACGTAACGATTTCCATGGTGGTTGTGTTCTGGATGCATGCATCGTACGTAGCCGGCCTGGATTGAACCGTATCCAGCTATTTGTTAGGCACCACTTGTTTGGGATTTCGGGGTGGCACCGTGTAAATAGGTGTGCAGGTGAGTACCAGAGTGGCCGAGATAATAAACACATGTATATACCGTATTGCCTTATATGTATATCTCCAGGTATATATGTATCTATGTACATATAGCTATGCGTATATATGTATATGTATATATATGGGATGGCTTCGCTATTTTCCAGAAAATATCCTAGGCGCATTTTATACGGTCGAGTTCGAATTCAAGGAAGATTCGACATTCGAGTGATGGGAGGTTTGGTGACTCGGCACAGAGGTCAAAGAGAGATATACATTTTGGTGGGGATATATCAAGGAGGAGATTAAGAAATGTTCCAAGGAATTTAGGCAAGGGGAAAGGAGTATAGGAGGTTTATGGGAAGGGAAAATCAAAGGAGAAACAAGGAGTTATTTTGTGGAGGGAGATCAAGGATAAATTATTTAGTGCCAAAATAAATTCTAGGCAACAGTCAAGCAAGAAATCAATCATTCAATCAAGCAAGCCTTCGCTCTCTTCCCCAATCGGGTTTGCCATGCTCCTCCAATGCATGAGACATATGAGTATAAGGCCGGCCTCTCCTGGCGGGGAGTTTAGCAATGGGCTGAGTGGCTGCGGAGCTGATGGCGGCGGGGCGGCGGGCCGGAGCGGAGGCGTGGACGATGGCGGCGGGCGACCGAGGCGGCGGGCTGGCCGAGGCGGCCGGAGCCAAGGGCAGGCGGCCCGGCTTCCTCCGGCGGAGCGGCGCGGGGCGGAGCGGCGGCGGAGAGCGGAGTGCGGCGGGGGCGGCGGGGCCGGAGCGGGAGGCTGGACTGGAGGCGCGGGCGTCGAGAAGGGCTGGGCCGAGGTGGCGGAGCGGCGGGCGGGCGGTCAAGGGCGCATGCGGATGGAGCTCACGTGGCGCGTCAAGGACGGGACGGGTTAGGTTAGATGTGGGATGGGCTTTTCTATTTTTTTTTTTAACACGGGGCTTGCCGACGACACCCGCTGTGGGCTACGTCGCAAACACATTTTTCTTTTTTTTAAAAATTTTCGCTGACAAAATTACCAAAGTCGGGCTCGGCAAAAAAAATTTCTTTTTTTTTTAAAAACTTTTCGCGACAAATGCAATGTACTGGCGGCAAACAATTTTATTTTTTTTTAAAATTTTCGACAACACTTTAAACCTATTGGTTCTAAGAAACTTTTTTCCTTTTTTTTTAAAAGCTACGACAAATTATTCCATCCCATTGCCGGCAAACATTTTTTCTTTTTTTTTTAATGCCACGACAAATGCAACTACCCTACTGTCAAGTTAAAAAATTTTTTTTTAAAAATTTTTTCGCCAACAGCCCGGCCTAATCGCCGGGCTTCTAAGAATAATTTTCTTTTTTTAAAAAACTTTTTTCCGACAGCCCACCGACAAGGGCTTGTTTACGGCGAATAGTGTTTTTGCCGACCGTGTCCAAGAACAAATACAAAAAAATTTAAAATTTTTGTTTTTTTAATTCATTTTTTTCCTCGGGTCCTAGGTAACACAATTTCATCTCAAATTCAAAACTTGGGGCTGTTTTGAATTATTTAGCTATATTTCCTTAATTCTCGTTTCACTACATTTTCCCGCATTTTTCAAGTTGGAACCGCAGTGCATGAGCCAGAAACTTTGGCCATGTGGAAAATGATATTCATGATGGGGGAGTGTAATTTTAAGGCCGCAGCTCACCACCCAGCTTTCAAGTTCTGAACACGTAACCATCCTGCCATCCAAGGCAGTTTGTGTTTTTTAATATATAAAACTAATCGGTTGGAAAAATCACGAAAATTTACAATGTGGTGTCGTGCCATACCATGAGGTTATGGAAAAAATTTTGAAAAGTTTGAGTACTTATGGGCGCCACATGCCAAAGCCATACAACTCCACACGCCATGAGATAACCGTTTTGAGCATGTTACGCCGCAACTTGCTCCAAACTTTTCAAATTTTTTTCATAGCCTTCACATGCGATAACACGACACCCCGTCAAGTTTCGTGATTTTTCAACTTCGTTTGGATTTTATATAATTAAAAAACACATTTGCCACTCCGGACGGTCGTGTTACGTGGACAAGGACTTGAAACTTTTGGGTGAGTTTTGGTACACGTCCTTAAAACATATTCCCCACCATGAATATCATATTTCGAAGGCCAAAGTTTCATTATTTCATGTACTCGCAATTCAAATTTGAAAAATGCAGAAAATTCAAGTGAATGAAAAAAATTAACGAAATATAGCTAACTGTTTCAAAAATGCCCAAATTCAAACATGTGATTGTAAACAATGTATCTCGGCAACAAAAAATTTTAAGTCAAAATTCGAAAAAAAAAATTGTTTGCCGACAAGATCGAAGCGGCCGCCGCAAAGAGCATAGTTTGCCGACAAATAACAAAGGGTGCCGGCAAACCGTGGACTTTGCCAACAGTGACAAAGGCGTCAAGAAACCTTTGACTTTGCCGACAGCCCCTAACGGCGTGGGTCAGTTTGGCAAGCAAATGGCGACGACGCCGTTTTGTCGAGCTGTGGGCTTCGCCAATGTTCTTTAGTTTGCCGATGTACCGGGCCGGCGGGAAAAAATAATTCGCCGACAGAAGAAGGGTCGCCGACAGCCCGTCTCCGTCTGGGGGTCAGTTTGGCGAAGCTGAGTTTGCCGACCGCCGGCCCGGCCGCCGGTGAACAGCTGGGCTCCGCCGACCCCGATCCCCGGTCAGTTCTAAGAAACCCCGGGTCAGTTTGCAAATGATTCCCGTAGTGAATGATACTTGCACTAGTTCAATCATGATACCTGCACTTGATTCGATTACATATAATATAATTGCAAACCGGAAGTACGAAAGCAAGTGGAGATGTGTGATCATGATGAAAAATGACAGAGGTGTGCCGACCGAACTCTTCGCGTGTGCGAGCTGAAGGGATCGCCACCATCAAGGTCTGACCAAAAAATTGAGACATGTGGGTCACTACCTTTTTAATTTGCCAAACCTAAATAGCAAACTGTTGGAGAAGATATATTTTTTCACTTGGCATTTAGGTTTGAGACTTGGCAAAACTAGAGATTTACCAAGTGATATTTAGCAACCGCTCGGGAGTTGCTCTTAGGTCCCATTACCTGAAGTGTGGACCCTTCCAAGCTGTATCCGGCCGGACAACGTATTAGCCAAATACTTGACATTGTTGTTTACTTTGCGGACTACTATATTATATGTTTAACTATGACCTAATATAATATTTCCTATTAAGATATAGTATGACAATCTGTTAGTAGATGAATGTAATAACATACAACAAAAATATTTTTAATTTGCAATACAAATAATCTAGACACATAACTTTCTTTAAGCCTGCTATGGTGTTACATTTAGATAGAAATCCGAAATTAAAAAAGTCAAATACTTTAGAATGGAGGGAGAGTATGCACGACAAAGCATTGGCGGCATTCACGTACCCGCTACCTTGCTCGAAGACAATGTCAAATGAAGCATGGTGGTGTCCTCCATCGCCTCTACTAGATCGGATATGCAGACCCTTGGCATGACCAACTATCTTCCCGTTTTGACAGGGATCTTCGAGATCCCAATCGTTAGCGTACGTTTCTCCAAATTTACCACTACCTCCGAGCTGCGACTTGTACTTGGTTTACACCCCAGCGCTAGACCAAGGTCAGCTGGTAGTGAAGCTCATGGAGCTCCAGGGAATGATCAAGGGGCTCAGAATCGTATGTGATCTAAATCTACTCCTAATAAAGAATCAGAAAATTCTCCATTTTTCATCTGTCCCAACCGCAGCCCCACTGGCTTGGCCTCTCCTCCCACTCTATAACCCAAGCACCCATTGTACCCCCTCATGGCTCGCTGTGCTAATGGATCGGATTCGGCTGGAATGGGTTAAACAGTTTGGGTTTCCAAGTGAATTGACTCTAGGCTGGGACAGCAGGCTCACGTGCGTCATGGGCTGGATTGCCCGGGGTTAAGGAGGTAGTGGATTGGGCTCTGGTTTGGTTAGAGTTGTTCCCAACCATGGAGCTCTGAATTTGCACATAAACTGTTCATTATAGATTACACAAAACTCCTAGAGCTTTGCAATTGTAGAATGTCATTGGTTAAAAAATTACAGTGGCTATGCTTTTATATCTTGTAGGGAATATTTTCTGCCGGCATAATGTCTTTACAGTTATATTTTTCATCTTCAACAGTTGTTGATGATATATTGAGAAGTTGTGCTGGTATCAACACAAAGGAACAATTCAGGAAGCAGATCACTGAACTTCCAATGAAGCTTTAGCTGGATGGAGTTATGCTTGGCATGTTGAGTCTTTTTTTTTTCATTAGCATCCATTCTCAAAAAATAATGTATATATAAATTATTTTTTTTCATTAGCATCATAAACAGGTTTTGGAGCTGTAATTTTTGTTTCTTAATTTGCCGAAGTTTTCTATTAACCTAATTTGGAATCATATACTAAGGCCTTGTTTAGATACCCAAATTCACCTCCAAATTCCACTATGCAAAAAGAAGATTCTCCATCACATCAAAACGCCGCATATGAATGAGTACTAAATGTATTTAAATCAAAAACTAATTGCATAGTTTTACCGTACTTTGCGAGACGCACATTTTTGAGCCTAATTAATCAATATTCAACAATTATTAGCAAATAAAAATAAAAAAGGCAGCGCTATAGCCAGAAGATCGCCATAGAACGGAGTTCCCCCATTCGGGTAACTAAACAAGGCCTAAGTTCTGTTTTGCTATTATCAGCGTTGCTGCTGTTATATATATTTTTTAAATCATTCCATTTAGCTTGCTTCCTTTGCTTCCCCCACAGAGCGCCCCGCCTGTTATTTAGCTTTCTTCCTTGCATCCTTGCGTGAGACCATTCACCAAAGAACAGCAACAGCAGGTTAGGAAATTGGTTTCTAATGCATAGTACCCATGAGTTGCCCACATGGAGATTACAGGAAAGAGTAAAATACACCACAAGCCCTGACTTTCACACAAGTACAAATATATCCATTGACTTAAAAACCGGCAGATCGACCCCCAAAACTCGCAAAACCTATTTCATCGCGGCCCATACCCAAAAAACCAGCCTGGTTTTGCCTGCCACGTGGACTGGGCCCCGTGTCATTTTTAAAAACAACCTCCACACCATCTCTCATTTCACGTCTACGCCCTCCACACCACAGTCACGTGGATTTTCGTTGAAGATGCGGGCTGGTTGTACTATCAGCTCGTTGATCCTATCAAGATTCAATGAAAAGGAAAAAGAAATTTAGTTAACTCCCTACGTCAAACCGATCGATGCGGCTACATGTCGTAGGCGGCTGGCGAGACCGCCGGATCGGAGCAGCAGACAGCCGACGCCATCAGTTCGACGCGATGTGGATGGCCGCGTTCTTGTCGCCGGCGCAGACGGGGCAGGCGTCCGCCCGCAGCTCGCACGCCTTGCACAGGCACAGGTGCCGGCACGGCAGCACCAGCACCGATGCCTCCCCCTCGCCGCACGCCTTGCACGCCCACTTCGCCGTTGGGGATGTCGCCGCCGCAACCGTGTCCGCCCCGGCCGCCGCTCGATCGACGAAGCCGCACGACTCCGCATCGTCGCCCGCGCCGCCGCCGGAGGACTCGCCGAATCCTCCTCTGTAGCGTGCTGCACAATCCCACACCCGCCGCCAGCTCCGGCGCGGAGGAGCAGCGCGTCGAGCGTCGCGCGCAGGCCCTCCGCGGCGGCCTCGTTGCTGCGGGCCAGGGCCGCACCACGCCTACGTCTCGGCGGCCGCCTGCTGCAGCCGCTCCTCCAGCTCATGCGCGCGCGGCGGCGGGCCGCGTCGAGCTCGTGCTCCTTCTCCCGTAGCGCGCCGCAGCGCGCTCCAGCCCGGCCCGCAGGCGCTCGCACCAGTGCGTCCACCTTCTCCGCGCCATGCTGCTGCCGTAGCAGCTCCGCCGCCAGCAGCGCGTCCGCCGCCGGCGTGGAGGACAATGGGCCGCCGCGCCCGCTGGTCGACGCCGCCACGGAGTCCGCCATTCGGCTGCTGCTCAGGACGTTCCAGCGCGCGTGCCCAGCGCGCGAGGCAGCGCGACAGCGGAGTTGCGGCTCCCGCGCGCCGGCGGCCCGCGCTCTCGCGCCCACGCGTCCGCTCCGGCTGCTGCTCCGGCCTGCTACTGCATGTCAGAGAAGGAAAGGGAGAGAGGAAGAAGAATGTGAGGGAAGGGCCTATTTTTTTCAAGAGAAATAATTGTGAGGGTGAAATGCAAATTGGCACGGGCCCAGTCCACGCCACGTCAGAAAACCAGGCTGGTTTTCTGATTTGAAGCGGTGAACCTGTTTGCAAGTTTGGTGGTCAAATGTCGGTTTTAAGCACGACCTATTTCGACACAAGAACAAAGTTCAGCATTGGCGGTGCATTCTACTCTACAGGAAAAGTAGATTGGTTCCCGTCATGTTTGATTAATTTAGTCTGGTGACAAAAGCTGCATTCGGAGACATGAATTGATGTGGGTTCAGATTGGATCACAGCCCATTAGCAGGGGCTGCTCATGATGGGTCATGGCACAGACCGCCGCTGCTCCATATCTCGCCGGCGTTCGTCCATCACTAGAAAAACAACGCGTGGTATTGCCGCGCAGTAGTATGGGGTGCCCCGTTATGGACCCAGCTGTATCAAGCTTAGTAGACAATGGTATGTTTACTATATATATTCATCTGATACTCGTACAGATCTGAAATTGTTAGGTATTTGTAAATTAACCTAATAATATTTTAAATATGCATTGTGTTCTGATACTGTCAATTGAGGTACCGAAGCTTAAAAGGATTATTGGTAAGATAAAAATACACATTTTATAAGTTAGAGTTAGTGCAGTAGCAATTCTTTGTTTATTAACATTACATATATGCAAAGGATTTATGTGAATTATTTTTCTAACATGATCACAGGATAACATCACTATATGAGATTGATAACTCAAAATTGATACCATTGTGCATCAGTCAAAATTGAGCACCTAAATGTCACTATACATCTTGGTCATATTTGGGAAAGGTATTTTATTTGGAGAGCAAAATGAGCTCAGGAATTAGAGCAAATTCGAGCATTTGGCACCTGCCTAGAAGCTTCTCTTGCTTTGCTGCTCCTTGCAATCCATAGCAGCTGGACTCCATCAGTTCAGAAATAGAAGTGGAAATGAAATGAATCCAGCATCCTAATTCTAGCATATATTTTTGTGCTTTGTTCAGTTAATGGAAAAGAGGAGCCACCACAACAACATTACTGCATGTTTCTCTCTCCTTGGACATACCACAGAAATCGCAATAGGGATGCTCCTATGGATGGTTGAGTTCTAGTTCTAGTAGTGTTCTACAGTATATAAATGTGAAACTGCTGACATGCACATTTCATCAAACATCATAGCTGCAATGCATCAATCACCAATCAGAGAGGGAGCTCCTAACAGGAATGGCAAACGCTGCTTTTGCGCATCCACATGGATCAACAACGACGACATGTGGGAGCTACACTCGTGCCGTGTAACACCCCTGTTAACCACGACTTTGCATTGCATCACATAAGCATAAGCATCTCGTTTGCATGGTGATCACATAACTAGGCCATGATGTTTGATGCTTTCTTATTTATATTTCAAATAGAATATTTGAATGCTAGGTTGTGGTTTGCTTTGTGAAATGATGCTTGGATTGATTGGAAATATGTTTAGAATGATGTTTGGATCAATCCATGTGTTGATCATTTGGCCCAAAGAGATTTAGTTAAAATTCTAAATTATTTTCTTTTAAAGTGTGACTACAAACCCTTTTAGAAAGTGCTTGAAACCTTGCTTATCTCATGTTGGACCCATAACAAAGTTTGTAGAGAAAAATATAAGGAACAAACTTTCTATTTTCATCAAATTATGAAAATGCTTTTAAGGCCTTCAAAAAGGGCAAAACAGTGAGTAGAATGTTGAGAATTAATATTTTTATAATTCAAATTTGACCCAAATTCACACTTTCAAATATAGGCCGATTCAGCGAAAACCTCCTTTGTATGAAATGTTCTACTTTCAAATGGAGCAACTTTCATATTAAAAGTTTTTTAAAATCTAGCACGGTTTGGAAACTACAACGAGTCAAACATTTCAGTTCAAAGTCAAAAGAGATGGGACCCACATGTCATCTTCTACCCTCACTTTTCCCCTGTTTCCTCGTGCACGCCGGCAGCGCAGCAGCATTGCGCCAGCGGCGCTGCGGCTGCACGACAGCGGCAGCACTGTCAGCAGTGGCGTGCGCCGCCCGCACTCATTACCACCGCGCCGCCATGCCGCACGCGCGCGGCGAGAGCACGGGCACCGACGACGTCCCCGCCCGTCCGCGGTGCCTGCCCAGACGCACCCGGACGCCTTCCCGGCCTCCATCCTCGCGCTCATAAGCTCGCCCCGCTTTTCTTGCCTTCCTCCCCATCGCATTTGCCCTCCAGAAAGCTCGCGCGCAGCCGCAAGAACTCTCCATCGTCGCCACCGAGAAACCACCACCGCCGCCATTGCCTCCACCCGCCCGCTTGTTCCTCCACCACGCCACCTTCTTCCTCGTCGCGTGCAGCATCGCCATCGTCGTGCGCCGTCGCTGCAGCACCCCGCCGACAGGATCGCGCGGCGACGAGTGCTCCTGTGGTGGTCCGCCATGGCCACGAAGCTTCTCTAGCTCGTGGTTGCCGTAGCGGTCCTTCCTCCACCCTCCTTTTCTTCTTCCATCGCGCGCAAGCCGACCTCGCCTCACCCTCGCGACTCCTATGCGCCCTTGGAGGTCCCCGCGGCCGCTCGGGGACGCTTGCCACCGGAGCAGCGGAGGCCGGGACCGCCGTCGACGTGGCCAGCAGGCCACGGGCCATCGCGCGCCGCCCCGTGGCCACGGGAGAGTGCGCAGGGGTCCGTGCGACGCGCCTCGCCGCCCGTGGTCGCCGGGGAGCCCTCGCCGGGCCGGAACCGCGAGCTCCAAAGGCCTCCCCGCTTTGATTCGCGACCGAAAAAAGTCTACATCACCCCCTGACCTTGATACTGAGAACACTTAACCCCCTCAACTATAAAACCGGGTTTCCTGGCCCCGAACTTCCAAAACCGGTCAAATAACCCCCTGGGGCGGTTTGGCTTAGTGGTTTTGATGATGTGGCAGCCAAGTTGGTCTAGTTTAGACACATCAGCCTCGGGCCCGCTCGTCGGCCCTAACAAAGATGCCCCTTCTTCTACCTCTCCCTCCCTTTCTTTTCTCTCTCATTCTTCGCAAGCACGGAGGCAAGAGCATGCGACGAGCCGCCGCCGTGCGGCACGCCCGCGGGCGCCAGGCCGCCATGGGCACATCAGGCCGCCACCGCACCGCACACCACCGGCCGCCGCCGGAAAGCCGCGGCACGGCGCGCGCGGCGGCGACGCCGGCCGCCACCGAGGGAGCCGCGGCGCGCCACCGTTAGCCCTGTGCCGCCGCTCACCGTCTTCACACTGGCGCGGGGAGGAGGCGGGGGCACCCGCCGCCGTGGGCGCGCGCCGCCGCGGGCACATCGCCGCGCCGCGTGCACACCACCGGCGCCGCCGCGGAGCCGCGGCGCGGGCGCGCGCAGGCCGAGCACCGGCCGCCACCCGCGGGAGCCACGGGTGCGCGCCGCCGCCCAGTGCCCAGCCGCCGCGCCGCTCACCGGCCCTCCTCCAAAGACGGGCGGAGCGGCGCCTCCCTCTCCGGCGTGCGCGGGGCCGGGAGCCGGGCCGGGAGCGAGGCCGGCGCCTCCTGCTCCTCCGCGCGTTGGACGGAGCGGGGCGGGCTGCCGGCACCGCCGCTTCTCTCCGGCCGCGGCCCTCCCCGCTTCTCCGCCCCCGTGGCTGGATGGGGAAGATGGGGATGATGTGTGGGGACCACTGTCGATGAGAGAAGAAGAGAGATAGGCAGCCACACTTGTGCCAAGATGGATGCCACATAGACAAAACCGGTGCCACGTCATCAAAACCACCCAGCCAAACCGTCCCAGGGGGTTATTTGACCGGTTTTGGAAGTTGAGGGGGCAGGAAACCCGGTTTTATAGGTGAGAGGGTTAAGTGTTCCCAGTATCAAGGGTCAGGGGTGATGTAGACTTTTTCCTTCGCGACCAGGGACCTCAGGCTCGAATTCAACAAAATACGGGGCCTAAGTGCACTGGCATGTGACTCGGTGAATAGTGTCATAAGGACCTATTTGTAGATGTTTTGTTGAATATTTAGAAATTCATATCTCGAGTTTGGTAACTCCAATTTGGGTGATTCAACTTGGGTTGTGTTCATGAAGGTGTCTAGTTTTTATTAAAAATATTAAACTGACCATGTTCTGTAGAAAAATAACTAGTTATGATTTATGTCTTTTTAATTATGCTTAAAAAGGAGAAATCCATATCTCCTGTTATATTGCTTCAATTGCCTTGAAAATTTTAAGAGATGCTTCTAATGCTATGAGTAGCTTGTATTTTAAATTTGAGGGTGTTTGGATGCTATAGGAATTAGTTATGAATTTATCTTGCTAATAATTATAATATCTTGTGCTAATTTTCAATAATTAATATATGCATCCAATGGAGGTGAAATTTGGTGAACTTGCTGCTCATGAGGAGCTTGTGATAAATTGGAATCTATTGTTTGGCATTGTCTTATGGGGTTTCTCAATTATTGCTCTTGTATGCTATAATTAGCTTTTGAGACTTGTGATTTTTGTGTAGGGCAATTGGCTTATTATTTTGGGCTGAAACTTTTATGGTAGGCTAGATTAGTAGTTGCTGTATTTTTTGGAAATTTTCTGAAGTGTCTAAATAGTAGTCTTTGCTTTAGTCACCTATTAAAATAGGAATAAAATGACTTTATAATCTTGTTTGTGGGCAACCAAAATGCTTTGTTGTGCACTTGGAATATATGTGAGATGTTGCTGCTAATGGTTTGGATCAGTTTGTTTACTAGAATATATTCTACCTATAATTCCATTAGATGGTGTGCAAGCCTTTAGTTGGATGGTATAGGTGTATGATGTATGATCCGTATGCTTTTGGTGGAAGTGTATAACCTGTTAGTGCCAACGTTTAGTTCAGTCAATGAAGAGGATGCATTGTCTCTCACAAATCCATTTATAATGTGGCATGATGGCGTATGTGTGTATGCTTAATCAAGGTTCTTTGTACATATGTCTTAACTTGGTGGATTATATGTGATAGTTAGTTGTAAATTATATACATGTTTGAATGCATGTTGCCTTGTGTAAGTCTAGTTGTGATGTTGGTTCATAGTAACTGAATGGAGTTGTAGTAGGTTGTGATTAGGGCATGAAATGTGTCGAGACGACTATGCTTACATAAGGTTCTTTGGTTTTTCTTGGCTTGCTTGCTAGTGTTAAACAAAGTGGTCGGTCTTTACTAACTTGTTTGTTGGCGCTAAGTAGAAAGAAGGTTTCCTAGATAGGCTTGTGTTGTTTCTAGTAGTGAATGCCGTAGATTACATGTACTTATAGTACTTGTTTTTGGATGATGTGTGACTACCTTGTAGAAGTTCAATGCAAGCATACTCATTCATCATCATCATATCCCATTATCATACCATGTGTATTCCCGGTATTCATATGTGCATATGCATCATACGGATCACTAGGAGAACAGAGCGTGACGTAAAACGAGGATCCAAGAGGGAATCCTAGAAGGAAGTTTTTGACGAGAAGTGATCAAGAACAAGGGAGCCAGACGTGGAGTGATCGAGTGCCTGGAGCTTAAACCTCGCTCGTCGAGAGGAAGGCAAGCCCCGGAGCATTTACTCCTACGGTTTGCCAAAACTTACTTGCGTCCTTTATATGTTTGATGCATTAAGTTATAGGAGTTCTCTCGGAACCATTGATGCATATCTTTATCCGCCTTGGCTACATTGATAAATCCTTCACCCGGATAAGTGTAGGCTCGATATAAATGCTTAGCCCTGCTTAATTAGATCGGTAGAAGTCGGGTGATTTCCTGTCACCTGCGAGATATAGGTGGGAAATCACCTGCGAGATATAGGTGGTTACCAGATCTATATTGGCACAAAAATAAAAATGTTGGATATAACCTTGATGTCGGATAAATTTAGACTGAGCGGAGTTTTATGGGGTTTTAGATCATAGTAACTCCGTCTATGTCGATTAAGGACCGAACATTATATTGATCCTCTTATGTTGAACGCATGCCCCACATTTAGCTGGAAGGGTGTGGTCATCCGACCGCGAAGCCTTGAGTTCTGTTTGGGCCGGGCTTCGGCCTAGCTGAACGCATTGTACTGGAGTTAGTGTCGGTGGGCCACAGGGGCGTGGAGAGTAAGCCTGAGGTCGGCGTCTGACTAGTATGCAGCCGGGTGGGCCCTAGGTACGATGGTTCCTGTTGATCCCGCGACTCTACCCGAACAGATCAATGGTGACCTAATCAACCCCGACGGAGCAAGTGTGGTTTGTGTGGGGAATACCTCGTCAGCTGCTTTGTAAATCGATTATAATCGTCATCGCTCCTGGATAGTGAGCACTTGACTTGAGCACCGGCATCGTAGTAATACCACTTTGGAACAAAAAGAATGGTTATATGGATGATGTTGGATAATGTCAAACTTGATATGGTTACTATTGATTGCTTATAAATACTCAAGTGGTTGCTATTAGTGCAGGTGCTAACTTAGCTTAATCGGGCTATAACAAGAAACCTCACGCTAATAACTTAAAATGGCATTAGTACATAAATATATGAGCAATTTTTCTGCAAAATGAGTCAAGCCAACCCACTACAAAAGCCTTGCATATTCCTTGGTGTCACTTTATTTTTAGAGTAAAATCCACCGTAGGTCCTTGAACTTGTCCTGCTGTCTCATCCAGGTCCATGTACTTAGAAAACCTGGTTTAAGGGTCCTTGAACTTGCCGAATGTGTCATTTACATCCAAAACCAGCTTTGCAAGGCTGTTTTGTCCGGCTGGGATGCCAACGCCGGCCTATAGGCGAGCCCAAGGTTGAGGCCGGACCTCCCTTGATCGGAGATCGGACAAATAAAGAATTCGGACAAGCAATCACCATAGAGAATTTTGATCGAGATTATCGATTATTATACAAATCTGATAAGCATCATCTTCGCCAAATAAAGAATTCGGACAAACAACAAGAGTGAAAATGTCACCGGTCATCATTTCCGCATAACAGCTAGCATCCATAGAGTTTTGGTGCTACCATAGCATGGATACAAGCCCGGACTTGGTTCGTTTGACTTAACTAGAGTTATGGACCCATTACATAGTTCACACCAACCCCATCTCAAGTCACACTAAAGTTTTGACTCCAGTAAACTAAGACATGCAACACATGTGGTTACTGGGTGTGCGCCATCTATCTATCCCAAAAGCTATACCAAAAGTCGTGGCCAAAAGATTTTACCCAAAAGCTATTCACAAAATGGTTCATGACTGCACCATGCCCATCGGTTCAGGTTTCGTGCACCAGCGTAAGAATCTTTCTTCTTGCTCGGATTTTTCTTCTTTGTAGGTGGCTAGAAAGCGGTGGAATTTTTCCTTTTTGGTTGATTATTGCACTTCAACCTTCCTTGTTTTGTTGCCGTGGTGAGCACAGGGTCTTGAAGTGGGGCTGGTTGTTGTCGATGAAAGATGAAGAAGGGAGAGGCCCATGATCAAGTGATAGGTTCACACAGGATCTCGTTGTCACAAAATGAAGAAGACAATGGTGGGAAACATTATTCACAATGCAAGATGAAAAAGAAAATTGTCGGCTACAAGTCACTTACCCGTGATAACATCTGAGACAGACATAGTTTCTTGGACCACCAATGGTAGCACCGCGGCTGGGTTTCAGCATGCCGTGCATTGAGTTCATTGCCTTCTTCCTCATCTCCCCGTTGATGCAAAAGGTGGTGGCTGCCTTCTCACCTGTTGTTTTGGCTCGATGCCTGCCTTCTTGAGTGCATGACCCTTGGCATTGTGCGAGGCTCGTGACACCAAGAGCAAGAATGACGATGCCATGCCTGGACATTGTAGGTCCATTTTTTCCTTGAATCTCATAGGGTTGCTTCCTCCTTGATTTTGGTGGCCTTCCTATTCTCTTCTCATATAGGAGAGGCTGGATATTAGGACCATTCATCTTCATCCAACAGTCTTGTCAAGACATGGCATCACATTGAATCCATAGACAGCACTATAAGTCTCGTAGTGTAGCATGGTGGTATGACATCTTCAGCGGGGATCCTTTCATGTCTCAGCGGGGAGATGGCATGACTACGGGAATGCCGACCAAATTCCACCTCCCGGCAGTCACGTGCTTGTCCTTGATGTTAACCGTGAACCGGTAATCCCCGTCCTTCACTTGAAAAACACCTGCCACGACGGGAGAAGCATAACAAGTGTTGGCCCAATCTGAGTTTTTCAAATTTTCTTCCTAATCTTGGGACATATAGGGCCCGGCCACTTCTCATTAACATCTTTCCGCGCTTGTTGTACACCCCGCCCATTAGTTGGTCTTTGATCTTAATAATCATGCTAAGGATGGGCATTTCTCTTGCATCCGTATGTATTTGTTGAATACCTCACATGAATTGTTGAGCAACAAATCACACTTAGGAAACTCACTAAAAAAAGCTCTAACCCAAGTGTTGGGGGCATCTGCTCTAACCATCTATGTGCATCTACATCTAATGTTCTCATTTTGTCCATGTTCCTATTCCATTCTACCACGCTTGTGGACCTCGAACAAGCCTAGAGTTGGTTTTTTAGGTTCTCACCTTTGAAGTGGCCTTGAAAGTTGGAGTACAAGTGTCTGACACAAAACCTATGTTCTGAATCTGGGAAAACATCTTGAACAGCAGGTATAAGTCCCTGCGAAGCATTGAAATAGTTAGTATCCAATCCAAAAAGAATAAAAAATTGAAAATGTTTCAGTAGTTATACAACCTTTTGCTTATCAGTCATTATAGTCCATGGATAAGTATTTTCAATTCTGAGGTCTTGCTTCAAAGTCTCCAGAACCATTTCCATGTACTCTTTGACTCCACCTCCACATAGGCCATTGCTAATGGAAATATACAATTGTTTGGGTCTACACCAACTGCAATCGAGACATCCTCCAAACTTAGTCTTAATGTGACATCCATCCAAGCAAATGACAGCCTGCGGCCCGGCTAGGAACCCCCCTCTTGCATGCATCTAGTGAGAAATACATGTGACCGAAATGGCCATCATTGAGACCAACATAGAAAGTACTCCCTGGGTTTGACCTTCTCAGTTCATTGCCAAAATCCCACAACGAGTTGAACTGCTCAAGCTCATCACCATAGATCTTGTCCATAGCTTGTCTCCTTGCTCTACCTAACTTGCTCCTGGAGGGTGTCAAGTTCCAATCCTTCTGCACAATCCTTGCAAAATTGGCAAGTGTCATCTTGTTATCTGCTCTGAAGGCCTCAGTGTACTTCTCTGATAGCCACTTAGCTGTGCACCTCGGCAGATCCCATTCCTTCCTACAATTGTGTTGTCCCACATAAGTTTTCACCATGAATGCCTTAGTTCTGCTGTCAGATGAAGCATACAAACCCCAAGGGCACCCCTCAAGACAATGAGCTTTAACCCTTGGACTGTCATTTTTTGACATCTTGATATCAACTCTCGTGCTTCAAGCTATACTCAGTTATTGCTTTTCTCAAAAGTTGCACATTTGAGAACACCAAGCCAACTCTGAAAGTTGGGTTCACCAGTCATCAGGTTGAAAGATCTGAATTTGAGCTTTGTTTCCTTTTCACCATCTGACTCACCATCAAAATCAAAGTCATCATCAGACTATCTTCATTTGGGTAGGAACAGATGGTCCTGTGATGCCTCTTTGGCCTTGCTCATCTTGTTTCCCCTTCCTGCACCCTCATCTATGACTTCTTCATCTACATTGTCTGCAAACAAGTCATCATCACCATCTTCTAAATCATTGTCACTGTCATTGTAATTTGAATCTTCACTCATCATCGACATGTCTGCAACATCATTACCATGGCTTGCAACATCTATGTTACTATCTCGGTAGTTTGTGCCTAGATCGCGCTCAGCTGTGACAACCTTGGGTAAGCCGAAGTGTGGTTGAACAGTACCTCATCCCAATCAGTAACACCTGTAAACTTGTAGTGCTCAAAATAAAGCACAAAGTTCTTGAACCTATCTGCAACTTGTTTCATTACCAAACAATCATCATCAGAGGAAATGATCCTAAGCCCATCACTTAAATCTTTCCCAGGCAGTAACCAGTACACAGACACATTATCATTCAGACCATAATCTAGCTGCAAGATTAGGTCCTCTATCCAAACATAGCACCAAAACTCTACTTCCAAGTCGTCATACCATGTCACTTTACCATCCACATAAGTTCTGTCAGCACCATGACCGCGTAAAGAACCTCCATGATGTACTTCTAGTGAAAATTTGTTGAAACCAGGACCTACATTGCACAGACAACATACTTGATCGAACAATTTCACACTGCAAACCAAGCTGCAAACAAAATTTGTACTTCCAGTGAAAATTTGTTGAAACCAGGCAGAAGAAGCAATCATCTAGGCATGGCCATCTCCAGAAAATAGAGGCCCCAGAGCGAAATGCAAATTGAGGCCCTAAAATTATAAAATTTGTAACGCTAATAAATTATTACATACTTTCAGTTATCGGTATATGATTTCAATATGTATTTTTTTTTCATATAATATGTATAAATAGAACAAATATTAATTCTAAAATAGTAAAAGTATTATTGAACTCAAGTTCTTCTAAAAAGCATCATTATTTGTTTTGTATTATTTTGAAATGGGGTCTCTTTAAACTCCATATTTAATATTCTCCAAGACACTGGAACAAGATATTTAATATTCTCCAAAACTCCGTAATGCCTTCTGCCCAAACATAATAAAAAATAACCAGCCGGACTCTGATTGGTGCTTGTGCGATTTTGCTGTTACCAGAGTACCAGATCGGAAGCAGCAGGCACCTAATGCGAGGTTAACTGAATGATTAATTTGCCGATAGACGAACAGGACGAGATTGGTGATTAATTTACCAGATCAGAACCCGCACGAGATTGGGTCACAGAGAGACTCACCATAGTCTGGCGGAGGTTCTCCCTCCTTGCGGAACCTAGGAGCCATGCGCACGGGCCACCTGCAGCACGCGCCACCTGCGCACTACGCCGCTGCTGCCCTCGCTGCTCGCCAGCGCGCCGCCTCGCTGAGTCCCGTGTCACCAGCGCCGCCTCGCCTGCTCGCCTCGCTGCTCGCCAGCGCGCGCTTGCGGGCTCGCGGCGCGGACTCACCAAGACGGCAAGACCGCGACCCCTCCGACTGGAAGGATGCGGGGGCAACAAAAGTGAAATATGGGCCTGCGGCCACAAGCCATTCCCACAAGGGCCTAGCAGCCTATGCGCAAAAAAGACCCCAACAGCCACGTTGGCAAGCCAGGCTGGACAAAACAGGCTTGCCAAAGCCGGTTTGGATGTAGATGATATATTTAGCGAGTTAAAGGACCCCTAAAACCTGGTTTCCTAAGTACATGGACCTGGATGAGACAGGGACAAGTTCAAGACCTACAGTGATTTTACTCTTATTTTTAGTTTATGATGGATAAGTCTAGCTTGAGTACATCCAGACTGCCGGGGTTTTATTCCCACCGCTACAGATCATAAGACTTTTCTTTACTGGCGACCAGCGTAGACTCAGATCCCACTACGGGAGGATTAGACCCAGG
Source organism: Themeda triandra (assembly GCA_018135685.1). Classification (NCBI taxonomy): domain Eukaryota; kingdom Viridiplantae; phylum Streptophyta; class Magnoliopsida; order Poales; family Poaceae; genus Themeda; species Themeda triandra. The sequence goes on along the minus strand of JAENPR010000084.1, from coordinate 18,021 downwards.
GCAAGGTCAACCCTTTATATCTCATCTACATGCTTTTGCTGGATATCGACCCCGAAACTGGTACTGTATTTAAAATTATAGGTGTGAGTATATGTCTAATATATACCTACTTCCGCTATTTTATTTGCGCTCGTCTCGTCGTTGGCCCACGGGTCACGCCGGTGGCACGCGTTTGTGATGGCGTCCGCCTAGCCGAGGACCTATTTATCCGTGCCGTGACGTGGTTGGTTCGTTGCGGTGCCTTGCCGGTATGCGACGGCCGCGTCTAGCTGCTCCAAGGGACCACGCCCATGCGATTCCGCACTCAGGTCGCCCGTCCAGCTGCTCCAGGCCATGGAGTACGTTCGTGCACACGGGATGCGCCGCCTCGTTGGTGGCTAGGCCTACGAGGCCTAGGCGGCAAGGGATGAGCCTAATCGCTGCTTGTCGTCGTCGTCGTGAAGGTGGAACCGTGGAGGACTCCGGAGTCCTCTCAGCTACTTTATCGCCACGTCGCTCTGTGGGGTTCGGCGTCCTCCACGGCACAGGGTGGGCGGGCGCGCATGGCGCGGCGGCCCCGGCCATGGCGGCCACACCCTGCAACTACAAGGCAGCCTCCCCAGCGCGGCGGGGGAGTGCGCTCGGCCCGGCAAGCGGGGGCCCGACCACGCTCTATATCTTTTGCGGACGAGAAGAGTCGCTGCTATATATGCAGCCGTACATCGGGAACCACGTCGCTTCTTCCGAAAGGTGCTGGAAACGACTTAGCGCTGGCTCGTGCTCCGGCCAGTACGCGGCTTTATCAAGAGCCGTACACGTGGCAAAATATTAAGGCCGAGTTCATGGTGCCACTTTCGTCTATGTAAAGATAAAGATTGTGCGCGGCCCCGTTGTCCGTCATGTCGTCTAGCTTGATCGTCACGAACATCGTCGCCCCGCTCGCCCCTTGCGCCGTGCAAACGTGCAGCACGGACGTTTCGGACGATTCTGCTGGCCTGCGCGCCATCACGCCATGCAGCTCCACAATCGTGCATGCAGCTTGGCAAAACATCCAGAGGTTTTAGATGAAGATTTGCTCCAGTAGTTTAAAGCTATTTCTCTCGCAGTGTACCTCGAGCGGATGCACGTTAAATAATTGTCTTGTGCTCAGTTTGTTATTAATCTCAGCTTGTATTTTCTGTTTAAATGCTGGTATGTATATTTCTCTAGCAAGTATAATATTCAATTTTAAAGCTGTTTTGCTAGAGTTACATTGGGCCTTGGGCACTGGGCGCCCGCCCCGAGTCGAATTCATGTGGCACGGTTTAGTTTTTCTGGGCTTTTGGATGGTATATGGGCCAGGCCAAATTACAGTGGTTTGGAAATGGAACTTGTCGCGGAATCATGTCCAACCCAGAACCCACACGGACATGGGGCCCAAATGCTCAAAAAAAACATGGGCATAGGGCCCCAGTCGACTCGATCGCGAAGCTTAGCCCAACAGACCTTTTAATTGGGCTATTCGTTTGGCCCATGAAGAAGCATCCATATACACTTTGGAGTGCAGCAGGTCCATGACTCCATCCAAGGCACTGTGTTTGGACTTCCAGATGAGTTTGGACTTTCAACAATTGCACTGTGTTTTGGTGATTTAGGACGGTCGGGTACCCTTTGTAAACTTATCCCTATGTTTATGGAAAAAATGTCACTTAAATTTTTCAAAATTTAACCAGATTTATATAAAATATCAACAACATCTATAACTTAAAATAAATTTATAATGAAAATGGATTCACTAACCTATCTAATGATACTAATCATATACCATAAATAATAATAGTTTTCTATTAATATTTGATCAAAGTTGAATAAATTCAACTTCACGAGAACTGAGATTTATAACTAAAAAAAGGAGCAGAGAGAGTATAAGGGTTATTTTTTGAGTCTTTTACTCCAGCCTTGTCAAAAAGTTGGTTTGCTCCCGTCCACGTCCTTAAAATTGGACTCTACATCACAGTCGCGTTTGGAAAGTTCTTTCTCTCACGCCATTCCATCTAGATTACTGCTTGTTTCCGCCCGTTTGGAACCTCTGACGAGTGGGTCCATGCAGTCAAGAAGTCTAAAATACCCCTCCTTTATCCTCTTCGTTTCCTCTCTCCGCCTCTTCGAGGCACGGCACGGTGGCCCCTCGTGCCCGCGACTCGCCTGGAAGCGGCGGCGCGTGAGGACAGTGACGGGGACTCGCCCGTGGGGACGGCGACAGCGGCCGCGCCGTGCCTCGCGACCCGCCCGGAAGCGGCGGGGTGTGAGGACAGTGACGGCGAAACACCTGTGAGGACAGCGACAGCGGCCGTGCCGTGCCTCCCGTCCGTCCCGTCTCAGCCGCGGCGCACTACGACGGATGCTGGAATAAGGTGAGGGTCAGGATGTTCGTGAGGGCGCGTCTCCTGGGATCCGGAGCTGCTCGCCTGTGTCGCCGTGGTCTGGATCTGTTTCTTCCTTGCCCCCAGGCGTTCTGCGTGCTCCGTGGCTGCGTCCCTATGTCGTACGGGATGGCCAGCAGAAAATTTGGTGCCTAATAAGAACAGAGACGCAAGGGAGGAAGACGACCCAGCCCATAGAGAAGGGGCGGTGAGCAGCAGCGTGTGCCGCCGGACCGGGCCCGCGCCGCCGTCGGGGACGGAGCAGGTGCATCTTCTACGCCCGCCGCCGGCCATGGAGGCCTCAGCTCGCGTACGTCCGTGGCGGATGCTGGGGTACATACCCATCGACGCGGAGACCATGATTCTGTACGTGTTCATGCCCACGTACACAACTTGCTAGACGCGGTGACGGATGTGCTGGACTTGATCTCGTCCGCATGCCGTCGTGTGGAGCCAGCTCATGACGCATACGGGTCTTGGCCGGGCTCGCAGAAGGTCCACGGCGTCCGTGGGCTCGGCATCTCCCTGCCTGGAGAGATGCTCGCGGCAGACCAGATCAAGCCGGAGCCGTGGCGTCCGCCGTTGTCATCCTCGTTCGGCACCATGCCGCTTGCTATTGGCCGTGGCGTCCGCCGCTGCTTCACTGCTTCCATGGCGGCCTTCACGCCCAGCGCAATAGGAGAGAGACAGAGATGGCCATGGCACTGCTGGCAAATGGACCCTACTGTGGGGGTAAAACGGGCTTTTGACATGTCAGTTCACACCGTTAGCGTTGAAAACGGACGGAATGGCGTGGGAGAGAAAACTTTCAAGACACGGGGACGTACACGATAGAGGCCATCTTTTAGTGACGTAGAGGAGCAAACCAACTTTTTTGATGGCACTGGAGTAAAAGACTTATTTTTTGCACGCGCTTTATTTTCGGTCTAGTATATTATTCGCCCTAGCTAAAAAAAAAATTTCTGGCTCCGTCATTGATCCGTCACCCATACATACTCTTGCATAATAATTAAAATATATACAAGCCCGAGTCCAATCCGGGCCCAAAACTGGATGTTCAGTTTTGACGCTTCACGTACTTCAGAGACGACTCTTCCGTGTATCTACGTGTCACTACACACGATGGATGATCCTCAGCGGTTGAATACAGTAGAGACGAGCAACACAACATGTGGGACTTATTCTGCATCAATGGCGCCGCCTCTACCGACCAAGCGCCACCGGGAAAACTACCCCTACATAGACCTAATCTACGCCGCCGGTCGAGGAACTGCCGTTCCCCTGCACATCCAGGGCCCCCGAGGCCACCGGAGGCGAAAGGGTACGACAATCTCGCCGGCAGGAGCAGAAATCGTGCGCTTATCGCCCCTTCAACTGTAGCTAGGCGAGAGGGTTTGAGAAGGGGAAAAGTGCGACTCTGAACTGATGAGTGCCACCAAATAAACTTAATCCTATTTCAGGTGCCAAGACCTTAACAAGGCACGTACACGTACTCCTTCCTAGCTTTTTTTTTTTTTTTTGGAGAAAAAGGGTTGGATTTTTCATTGATACATGACTATTACATCCAGCCCCTTGACAGGGCACCCAAGAGTAAAAAGAAAATACATTGAAGTCCTTTGCAGTACCCACTACGCGTCGCCGTTGCCTACCGTCGATGCCGCAGTCTAGTCCTCCTCCACCTCCCGCAATGAAGGAACACTAGAATGAAGCTCACAGTCGAAATCCAGTTCGACGAAGAAACTTCAAATTTCAAACCCATGAGTAACACTCTGGACTTGTCCGTTGAACGTCCCGGGCAAACCCTATGTTCACCGGAATCTGACACCGGTCGCCTCACCGCCCACCTCCAGTCAACAAGCAGCAAACCCGTGTCACACCTTATTTTTAAGGGCAAAAATAAGATGTATTCAAGCCTTATGTGCACCCCGGAAGTCGCACACATAAGTTGACAAATTGTAAAATGTATCATCACAGAATTTATTACATAACGAATGAATATCTAACACATAGTCCTGAACATAGATAGATAAATACTATAGTAATCTCTCAACGCGAAGCTTACGAACAGGACACGCCAACTAATTGACTCAAGCTTAGTAATCTTTGCGGTAACTTTCTATCCCGGTCTTGATCTCATTACCCATCCGGGGATTTTTCAAATAATGAAGTAAAAACAAGTGTAACTACTTTCGTACTCGGCAAGCATAGCAGGGGGTTCATGAGGCTCAAAAGGATAACATAGTTTAACTTGCAATTAGCTTTTAGTTGTATGTCATATTTTAGCAATTAGCAACAAGGTAATAGCATTTCCCATAACCACATGATTAGGTAAACATGATTAAAGAATAACAATTAAACATTAACATTAACAATAAGCAAGAATAAACAGTGATCAGCTATTCCATAAGAATCCCTTGGCCGCCACTAACCGTGGGCACGGACGATATATCGATTTAACTCCGCGAGGTGTACCCTTTACCTCGTGAGTCATGATCTACGAATGCCAAGGGTCATGACTCCCAAAACCTAAAAAACCATGTAAAGCCACCCATAGGTTCGTCTAACAAGCTAGGGTTGCGGGTCATCGATGTAGGAAAACCCCTCCTTCCAATATGGCACACATCCTACCCGGCTATACACATAATGAAGGAGTCGTCCTATACCCAACTCGTAGATCCTCTAACTCGCTAGAAAAGGTCCTATGAGCAACTAGAGCGAGCCATGTAGCCCTCACGTTACGTTAAGTCTCGGATGATCGCTTATAGATAAGTCCTTAGGGAGAGGGAACATCAAGTGAGTGGGAAGTAGCCAAACACTTTAACCCCCTTGATTCCAAGTTGCTAAAAAGTCATCTTTTGACATTGTTTCATATATCATTAATCAAGTTACATGATCATGGTTATAAAGCACTAGCATCGACTACCCATATGCATAATCCCTGGTTGTCAAGGTAAAAGGGAATCAATAGCTAGGTAAGTCTAAACAGGGTACAAGGAGACACATGCATATGAAATTTAGTGATCTCAGTGAATAGGTCGACAAGGATGGTCCTACTATACTTGCCTTGCTCAAAGCTTTCCTGCTGATCCTGGTTGTTGAAGAAATCCTGCTCTGCAACGAACTGCTCACCGTCTGGACCCGATCATCAATCAGCAACACACAAGCAACGGGAAATCATACACGAGCAAACAAATAGATCTAATTAGAACAATACACCAACCAATAAAACAGATTGAAGAGGTTTTATAAAACCTATCTACGCGTCGCTACGAACACACAGACGTAAAATTCATCAAAATCGAGCTATAACGAGAAAGTTATTAATTTTACAAGTTTTCCTATTATAAAATAATGAATTAAATAATAACTCAAATTTTAAAAGTTTCAAACAGATCTAATTTTGATTCTAACAGATAGATTATGAAATTAAGAACCTAACGCAACTTGAACGGATCGATTTGGATCTAAAACGAAGAAGTTATAAGCTTTTGATAATAGGGGCAAAATTATAAATAACCCGAATCTGTTTTTCGTAATAAAATAAATCTGGAAAATCGGAATTATCCAACCTGGCCGAGGGTTCTTAATGAAATAGAAGGAAGCACGAGGGCTTTTCTCGCAAATTGACCGAACGAAGGGTATCGGCCACCGTGGGCCGTTGGATCTGAACTGGATGGCTCGGATTAGATGGGGAAAAGAGAGAGGGGAATGGCTCGCCGGGGAAGACGACACCTACGGCGGCAGACATGGCTGGCGGCTAGTGGAGCTCGCCGAAGAGTTTGAATCGGGCCCTAGAGACCACGGAATGGCTCGGGAACAGTACCAATCGAGAGCGGAGCTCGGTTCGATCTCACCTGACGAGCAGATGATGACCGAAGCGAACCGTGGTGGGCTAGCAGCTTGCGGAGGCGACGACGAGCTTCCTGCGAAGTTCGGCGAGGCACAGCGATCAGAACAGAGCATGAAAACAAGAAGAAAAGGGCTCGGCGAGTTCGCGAGCTTGAGAACGAACTCGACGACTTGCTTACGAATGAGATAAGGCTTTGAATCGGTGGAATCAAAAGCGGCGACGCGAGCTTTGCGAGGCTAGGGCTTGCGGTGGCTCTATGAGGGAGGCGATGCGGCGGCTTCGCTACTTAAGGGCGCGGGTCGCGTGGGGCGCATGCCAAAGAGAAGTGGCATCGGGGTGGACGCGGACTCGCGCGACGCGGTGTCCTGCTCGGACACGAGCAAGAAGAGGGAGGTGGACGCTGACGCGCGGGCCCTGGTTGGCAGCGACCGCGAGCAGGGAGGCCGCCCTGCTGGCTTGACTGGGCTCGGCCCAAGCGAAAGGCCGAGCGGGCCAGGCAAGGAGATTGACCACTTGGGCCAGAAAAAAGGGAGAGGGAGGAGCAGGCCGACTGGGCTGGTTGGGCCAGCTCGGGTGAAAGTCCCTAGTTTGGTTTTGGCTAATTGATGAAACCTAGGACTAACCTTGTTTATCTAAGTGGTTGATTTAGAGAAAGGTTGTCCACATGATGAGCATATTGAGTATGAAGCATGACACGGGTCATGTGATCAAAGATGAAGATCAAGACGTTGCTTGGCTCCATGGACCGGAGTTGAAGGTGAAGGGCTAGTCGAGGCTTCGGAGTGAAGGACCATGCGATGGTGAAGCTCGGGCAAGACTAGGCGCCGATGGACCGATGCACGGTGAAGGGCAAGTGAAGTCAAGATCGATGGATCGAGACGGTCACATGATGGTGTGAAGCGTTCATATCATTTGGAGGAACAAAATGGACTCAAGGCAAAGGTATAACCTATAGGACCATTTTGTTTTGCACTCAAGACACCATAGAGGGTGTGAGTGGTTTAGGTTCGATAGCCGCACTATTAAGAGGGGAAGTCTTATCGGCTATTCGACGCATGGGTGCCACTAGGTGAATTCATGAAGTGCATTGCATGTAGGGCCTAGTGAGCTAACCTAACCTTTGGGAAATGGTTGTGAAAAGCTAACACACAAGCACATGGAGATGTACACTTGGTGGTGTTGGCACATTTACAAAGGTGGCGTTTGGGGCGCCACGTGGTTTGCGGGGGTAGAGACGGCGCTTTCGAGAAAAATGGATGCATATTTTCTATTGCGCGGGATGCAAAATTTGGTTGAAATCATGCTATCTCTCGTTGATCAAGTTGGTATACTTGTTGGATAGCGTGTTGGAGAAGTTGGTGTCACGGCACGGACGAAAAGACGAAGGTTTTCACGCAAGAGGCGCCGGACGCGCCTTGGTAGGCGCCGACGCGTCCGGCGCATTGTGGCGTGGCACTCGTTGGCGGCTGCGTTGGACGTCGGACGCGCCGGGCCGGACGGGCGGACAGCGGGGCCGGACGCGTCCCGGCGCGTGGCCGGAGTCGGGCTGGCCAGGGGCGAGCGGGCGCTGACGCCGGACGCGGGCGGCACGTCCGGCGGGTCCTCGGGACGCGCACCGAACTTTCGCTGCGCGTGCTCGTGCGTGGCTCGCCCCCGTCGGACGCGCGCCGGGGCCGCACGCGTCGGACTCGGGCGGTTCACCTGTTCATCGTCCGGCGCGGTGGATTCAAACGAAGACGAAGCAACGGTCGGGCCGACGTGGCTCGGACAATGGCGGCGGACGCCGTCCTTGCGGATGAGCGCCGGACGCGTCCGGCGCTTGACGAAGATGCCAGCCGAGGGCAACGGCTTTTGAAGAGTTTGGGCTATAAATAGATGGGTGGCCGGGCTTGGCTCCCTCTCTTGGCTCTCCCAACTCATTCATTCATCCTTTGAGCTGAAGAAACACTCTCCCTCTCATCTCTCTTGCTTGATTGTGGATCCAAAGTGAGATTGAGAGATCACCTAGTGCATTGCATTGCTTGAGGGCATCTAGTGGCACTTGTGGGTGGTTTAGCCGGTGGATTTCTTGTTACTCTTGGAGAGTACCGCTCCTAGCCGGCTTGGAGATTGTTGGAGGCGTTGGCAAGAGAAGGTGATTGTTCTTGGCCACCTCCGGTTGATTGTGAGAGGTTTGAGCTCACCTCGTGGGGATCACGAAGAGTATCCTAGTGGATTGCGCGTGTCGTTGAGTACCTCGCTTGAGAGTGGTGTCTTGCGGTGCCTTGCGGGGCGAGCCTTGAGGGGCTAGTGACTTGAGGGTCACACCGAGGAACCATCTAGGTGTTGGTCGACACAACGGGTGACGTAGCTTGGCGGTGCCCAAGTGAACCTCCGGGGATAAATCATTGTGTTCATCTTGTCTCCCGGTGATTGGTCATCATCCTTTGTGTGTTGCCGATTGTGATTGATTGTTCATCTTATTGGTGATTGGCAACCTCGACTCTACGCGTTGAATTTTTATAGGCTATTCACCCCCCCTCTAGCCATCTAGGACCTTACAAGTGGTATCGGAGCCGAGGTCACCGTTTTAGTGCAAGGCTTAACATCCTACGGTGTTAAGATGGCTCAAATTGTGTTCAACCACGTTGGGGGCAAACCGCCTATGTTTGATGGAGTTAGTTCTTTTGATCATTGGAAGAGAAAGATGATCATGTATCTTGGTTCAATTCAAGAGAGAGTCTTGCAAGTCACTTTGCATGACTATGCTATACTTGATCATGATCACCTCACCGATGAAGATAGAGCCAACATCACATGCAATAGAATGGCTCTCAACACCCTATACAATGGCATTGATACAAAGGTGTTTGAGGGGATCAAAGATTTGGAGCTTGCTAGTGAAGTGTGGACAAGGTTGGGTGAGACCTATGAGGGCACCAAGGTTGTGAAAAGTGCCAAGTTATATGGACTCAAGAGTGAGTTCGAGAACTTCAAGAAGAAGGAGGATGAAACAATCATTGAAATGTTTCATCGCTTGCAAGTGATTGTAAATGATCTCAAGAGTTTAGGGCACAAGACAAAAGATGAAGATTTTTGTCACAAGTTCTTGGTTTGCTTGCCGAAGAGCTTCAAGATGTTGAAGCTAATGCTACAAAGAGATGGGCTTGAAAACAAGAAGCCAAATGATTTGCTTGGGGAAGTCTTAACATATGACAAATTTGATCAAGATGATGAGAAGGTGGAAGAGGAGAAGAAGAAGAAGACCGTGGCATTCCAAGCCACATCCTCCAAGGGCAAAGCACCAATATTTGAAGAAGAAGAAAACAATGATGAAGATGGTGACTTTGAGATTGATGATGAGGCACTTGCTCTTGTAGTGAAGAAGATGGGTCACATGTTCATCAAGAGAAGAGGCTTCAAGAGAAACAATTTCAAGAAGCAAGAACAAATAAGGAAGTGCTTCAATTGTGATAGCACCGAGCATCTACAAGCCGAATGCCCATATGAGAAGAAGAAGAACTACAACAAGGGCAAGTTTGAGAAGAAGAAGCATGAGGCCAAGATGACACTCAAGAAGGGCAAGAATGGTGCATTTGTGGTCACTTGGGAGAGTGACAATGATGATGAAGATGAAGATATAAGCAACAAGGCTATGGCTTCCATCGCCATCAACAAGAAGTCTTCATTATTTTCTTCATCACCATCGTGCTTCATGGCCAAGGAAACCAAGGTACAATATAATGATAGTGATGATGATAGTGAGATGGAATATGCTCACGATGTTGATAATGTTGATGATGATGATGAACCTTCTAAGGATCAACTATATGACTTGATGCAAGAAACTAGAGATATAGCTATTGCCAAGGAAAAGGAGTACAAGAAGCTTTCAATGAAAGTAGCAATACTTGAGAAAGCCCTAGGTGAGCTTATGACCACTCATGAGTGTCTAGTGGAAGACCATGAGAAACTTGGTGATGCTCACTCTAAGCTTGAAAAGGCTCACTCACTTCTACTTGAGCAACAAGCAAAGAAAGTGGTGGTTGCATCATGTGATATAGGCCTTACTTGTGACATCATTGATGAGTCTTTTTATCAACCTATCATCATGACAAATGCTAACCCTTCTTGTAGCTCAACATCCATCACCACCACCGACTCTATCTCTACTACTAGTGATGGCTTCACTTGTGATGCTACACTTATGGTTGAGAATGAGACTCTCAAGAAGGAGGTGGATGAGCTCACTCATGCCTTAGGCAAAGCCTATGGTGGTGAGGCCCGCTTGCTAAAGTGCTTGGGTAGCCAAAGGTTCTCTCTTAACAAAGAGGGATTGGGCTATACCCCCAAGAAGGGCAAGTCGGCCTTTGCAACTCCAAAGCCTAGCTTTGTGAAGAGCAATGGTCGGTTTTGCTATAGATGCAAGCAAGTTGGGCACCTAGAGCAAAATTGCAACAAGAAGCAACAAAACAAGAAACTTGACAATGCTATACCTTTTGATTCTTGTTATGTGCTTACCAAGGGTGTGAAAGGTGTGCAAGCTAAGTTTGTTGGTACACCCATTGTTGGCCCAAAGAAGAAGGCAATTTGGGTACCAAAGGGCTTAGTCACTAACCTACAAGGACCCAAACAAAAATGGGTACCTAAGCTTCATTGATTTGCTTGTAGGTAAATTATAAAGCCGGAGGAAGGCATTGGATTATTGATAGTGGGTGTTCTCAACACATGACCGGCACATCAAGAATGTTTGATTCAATTGAGAAGAATGATAGTGGCATTGAGTCAATTACTTTTGGCAATAACAAGAAAGGCAAGGTTGTTGGTTTGGGCAAGATTGCAATATCAAATGACATGAGAATCTCCAATGTGATGCTAGTTGAAAGCTTGGATTTCAATCTTCTCTCCGTGGCACAAATTTGTGATCGAGGCTACAAGTGCATTTTTGGGGCAAATGATGTTGATGTAGTTTCTCTTGATGGCTCCAACTTGGTGTTCAAAGGTTTTAGATATGAGAATCTCTATCTTGTTGATTTCAACACTAGTGAAGCTTCTTTGACAACATGTTTGATATCAAAATCAAGTTTGGGTTGGCTTTGGCATAGAAGGCTTGGGCATGTTGGAATGAAACAATTGAAGAAGCTCACACAACACAATCTTGTAGAAGGCTTGAAAGATGTTGTATTTGAGAAGGACAAGTTGTGTAGTGCATGTCAAGCCGGGAAGCAAGTTGGTAGCTCACATCCAAAGAAGAGTATAATGAGCACATGCAAGGCATTTGAGTTGTTGCACATGGATCTATTTGGCCCAACAACATACACAAGTATTGGTGGCAACAAATATGGGTTTGTCATAGTGGACGACTTCACAAGATTCACATGGGTATTCTTTCTTAGTGACAAGAGTGAAGTGTATGACACCTTCAAGACTTTTCTCACTAGAGTTCACAATGAGTTTGACATGAGAATCAAGAAAGTGAGAAGTGACAATGGGAGTGAGTTCAAGAATACAAGAATGGAAGAATTGTGTGATCACTATGGCATTGGTCATCAATTCTCGGCCAAGTACACTCCACAATCAAATGGCCTAGTAGAGAGGAAAAATAGAACATTGCTTGATATGGCTAGATCAATGCTTCATGAGTACAATGTTAGTCAATCATTTTGGGATGAAGCAATCAACACGGCATGCTACTATATCAATAGGCTCTATTGTCATACTTTGCTTGAGAAGACCCCATATGAGTTACTTCATGGAAGAAAGCCCAATATTGGTTATTTTAGAGTATTTGGTTGCAAATGCTATATCTTGAGGAAGGGCACTAGATTGGGGAAGTTTGAAAAGAGATGTGATGAAGGGTTCCTACTCGGTTATTCAACTACAAGCAAGGCTTATAGAGTTTGGAACAATTCAAGTGGCATTAGAGAGGAAGTTCATGATGTGCAATTTGATGAAACCAATGGGTCACAAGATGAAGATGAGAATCTAGAAGATGTTGGTGGAAACCAATTGGTTGAAGCTATGAAGAACATGGACATTGGTGACATAAGAGCAAAGCAAGTGGTTGATGTGCAAGATGATAAAGATGAAGTTCTCAACTCTCCATTGAGGCAAGCTAGCAATGCTCAAGTGCAAGATCATGGTGCTAGTTCATCCAACGAGGACAAGTCAAGTGATCAACCAAGCTCAAGCAATCAAGTGCAAGTGCTACAACCCCAACATGTTGCAAGAGATCACCCAATTGATAGTGTTATTGGTGATATTAGAAGTGGTGTGCAAACAAGATCAAGAGTGGCTATGATTTATGAATATGCATCATTTGTGTCAACCAAAGAGCCAAAGAAAGTTGAGGAAGCCTTGGATGATGCCGATTGGATCATGGCAATGCAAGAAGAGCTCAATAACTTCACACGAAATGATATGTGGGAGTTAGTTGAGAGGCCGGAGAATCACAATGTCATTGGAACCAAATGGGTTTTCAAGAACAAGCAAGATCAAGATGGTGTTGTGATTAGAAACAAAGCAAGACTAGTTGCACAAGGCTATACTCAAGTTGAAGGTCTTGATTATGATGAGACATATGCTCCCGTGGCAAGATTGGAGGCAATAAGGATTCTATTGGCTTATGCATGTGCCCATAACATCAAGTTATATCAAATGGATGTCAAGAGTGCATTTCTCAATGGGATCATCAATGAGCTAGTATATGTTGAGCAACCTCCCGGTTTGAAGATGAGAAAGAGACCCAACCATGTGTACAAGTTGAAGAAAGCTTTGTATGGCTTGAAGCAAGCACCTAGAGCATGGTATGAGAGATTGAAGACTTTCTTCACTCCAAGGGGTTCATTATGGGCAAGGTTGATACTACTCTATTCACCAAGAAGATTAGTAATGATCTCTTCATTGTGCAAATCTATGTTGATGATATCATCTTTGGATCAACCAATCAAGCATATTGTGAAGAATTTGGTGAAATGATGGCAAAAGAGTTTGAGATGTCCATGATTGGTGAACTTAGCTATTTCCTTGGTCTTCAAGTCAAGCAATTGAAGAATGGGACATTTGTGAGTCAAGGAAAATACATAAGGGACATGTTGAAGAAGTTTGGGATGCAAGATGCAAAGCCAATCTCAACTCCAATGGGCACAAATGGGAATCTTGATAGTGATCATGATGGCAATATGGTGAATCAAAAGGATTATCGGTCATTGATTGAAAGCCTACTCTATGTCACCGCATCAAGGCCGGATGTCATGTTTAGTGTTTGCATGTGTGCTAGATATCAAGCCTCACCTAGAGAGAGTCATCTCACGGCCGCAAAGAGAATATTGAGGTACTTGAAGCAAACAAGAGATGTTGGACTATGGTATCCCAAGGGGTCAAAGTTTGAATTGATTGGATATTCGGACTCCGACTATGGTGGTTGCAAGATCAATAGAAAGAGCACAAGTGGTACATGTCAACTTCTTCGAAGATCACTTGTGTCATGGTCCTCAAAGAAACAAAATAGTGTGGCAATCTCTACCGCCAAAGCCGAATATGTTAGTGCGGGGAGTTGTTGTGCACAATTGCTTTGGATGAAGTCAACTTTGAAGGATTATGGCATCAACTTCAAGAATGTGCCATTGTTTTGTGATAATGAAAGTGCAATCAAGATGACACAAAACCCGGTTCAACATGGAAGAACAAAGCACATTGACATAAGGCATCATTTCATAAGAGATCATCAACAAAAGGGTGACATTTCCATTGAAAGTGTGGGCACCGATGATCAACTTGCCGACATCCTCACCAAGCCACTTGATGAAAGAAGGTTTTGCAAGCTAAGGAATGAATTGAACATTCTTGACTTCTCAAACATGTGTTGAATGCACCCCACCACTACTTGACATGCCTCTCCTTCGACAAAGCAAGGTACCATTGGTTGACATGTCATTCATGCTTAGGATTATACTTGTGGTAGCACATGTAGACATACAAGGTGCATTTGGAGCATTCATGATAAATCAAATGTGTTTGATGTATATATGTTTACCACTATTGCTTCTATGTTTTGCTTGATCTAGTGGTGACATATGACATGTTTATGGGCTTGCAATCCTAGTGTTGAATCTAGAATATTTGCTACAAGTGTTTAATTCAACATAGGCAAGATAACCCTTGTCATGAGGTGTGAAGAAGCTTGTCTTTGGTTCAAACCGAATTAAATGTCTTTGGCAAGTGGTCTAGATTGAACCAAATTTGACTAAAGTTTTGTTTACTCCATCAAAGTCATTTTCTCTCCACAATTTGATCCCATTTTTGGGCAATTGTTGACAAAGGGGAGAGAAAAGATGATTGAACATGATAAAGGGGTAAATAAAATTTTGATGCACACAAGAAGGGGGAGCAAGCTCATGAACAAACTTGTTGCATTTGTTTGTGCATTCTCATATGACTTGCTCATGGCACCTAGTTTTAAAGTTTTATACAAGTGGTGTCTTCTTGCTTGTGTGGTGCAATGCTAGTATAGGACTTGAATGGTGAAATGATCTACTAGCATGCATAGGTTGTAACTAGACTCCCCTTACCTTTCAAGTGGTTCAAGAACTTTGCTTATAATGTTGATCTCACGGGGTTCTTGAGTTTTTGATGGATGTCTAGTTACTTCATGGTGCTAAGGATGGTGTAAAAGGCAACTCCGATTGGTATCACGCTTCAAAGGTCCATTTCTTACACCTTAGCATCATTTTGGTAGAATTACTCTCCCCACACTTCTATCCATGCATATGTGCAAAGCTTCAAATCCAAACTCTATGCACATATGTAGGGGGAGCAATACTACCAAAACCGAACTTGCTATAATTGTCCAAATTCCTCTTGTGAGCTTAATGATTGGACAAGTATGACAAGTTCAAAATCTTTATTATAAAATCATCTTTGTTGAGGTTATCATCAATTACCAAAAAGGAGGAGATTGAAAGTCCCTAGTTTGGTTTTGGCTAATTAATGAAACCTAGGACTAACCTTGTTTATCTAAGTGGTTGATTTAGAGAAAGGTTGTCCACATGATGAGCATATTGAATATGAAGCATGACACGGGTCATGTGATCAAAGATGAAGATCAAGACGTTGCTTGGCTCCATGGACCGGAGTTGAAGGTGAAGGGCTAGTCGAGGCTTCGGAGTGAAGGACCATGCGATGGTGAAGCTCGGGCAAGACTAGGCGCCGATGGACCGATGCACGTGAAGGGCAAGTGAAGTCAAGATCGATGGATCGAGACGGTCACATGATGGTGTGAAGCGTTCATATCATTTGGAGGAACAAAATGGACTCAAGGCAAAGGTATAACCTATAGGACCATTTTGTTTTGCACTCAAGACACCATAGAGGGTGTGAGTGGTTTAGGTTCGATAGCCGCACTATTAAGAGGGGAAGTCTTATCGGCTATTCGACGATGGGTGCCACTAGGTGAATTCATGAAGTGCATTGCATGTAGGGCCTAGTGAGCTAACCTAACCTTTGGGAAATGGTTGTGAAAAGCTAACACACAAGCACATGGAGATGTACACTTGGTGGTGTTGGCACATTTACAAAGGTGGCGTTTGGGGCGCGCTGTGGTTTGCGGGTAGAGATGGGTTTTGGGTCCCTCTTCCTCCGGCCGAGCTCGTGAGGCGGGATTCGGCGCTTTCGAGAAAAATGGATGCATATTTTCTATTGCGCCGGATGCAAAATTTGGTTGAAATCATGCTATCTCTGTTGATCAAGTTGGTATACTTGTTGGATAGCGTGTTGGAGAAGTTGGTGTCACGGCACGGTGACGAAAAGACGAAGGCTGTTTCTGCAAGAGGCGCCGGACGCGCCTTGGGCAGGCGCCGGACGCGTCCGGCGCATTGTGGCGTGGCACTCGTTGGCGGCTTCCGCGTTGCGAGCGTCGGACGCGGCGCCCGGACGCCGGGCCAGCGGGCCGGACGCGTCCGGCGCGTGCCGGAGTCGGCGCTGGGCCGGGGATCGGGCGCAGCGCGATGAGCCGGACGCGGGCCGTGGGCACGTCCGGCGGGTCCTCGACGCGCACCCGGAAACTTTCGGCTGCGCGCGTGCTCGCGGCGTGGCTTCCGCCCGTCGGACGCGGATGGACGCACGCGTCGGACTCGGGCAGTTCACCGTTCATCGTCCGGCGCTCGGTGGATTCAAACGAAGACGAAGCAACGGTCGGCTGACGTGGCTCGACAGCGAGCGGCGGACGCGTCCGCCGGATGAGCGCCGGACGCGTCCGGCGCTTGACGAAGATGCCAGCCGAGGGCAACGGCTTTTGAAGAGTTTGGGCTATAAATAGATGGGTGGCCGGCTTGGCTCCCTCTTGGCTCTCCCAACTCATTCATTCATCCTTTGAGCCGAAGAAACACTCTCCTCTCATCTCTCTTGCTTGATTGTGGATCCAAAGTGAGATTGAGAGATCACCTAGTGCATTGCATTGCTTGAGGGCATCTAGTGGCACTTGTGGGTGGTTTAGCCGGTGGATTTCTTGTTACTCTTGGAGAGTACCGCTCCTAGCCGGCTTGGAGATTGTTGGAGGCGTTGGCAAGAGAAGGTGATTGTTCTTGGCCACCTCCGGTTGATTGTGAGAGGTTTGAGCTCACCTCGTGGGGATCACGAAGAGTATCCTAGTGGATTGCGCGTGTCGTTGAGTACCTCGCTTGAGAGTGGTGTCTTGCGGTGCCTTGCGGGGCGAGCCTTGAGGGGCTAGTGACTTGAGGGTCACACCGAGGAACCATCTAGGTGTTGGTCGACACAATGGGTGACGTAGCTTGGCGGTGCCCAAGTGAACATCCGGGGATAAATCATTGTGTTCATCTTGTCTCCCGGTGATTGGTCATCATCCTTTGTGTGTTGCCGATTGTGATTGATTGTTCATCTTATTGGTGATTGGCAACCTCGACTTTACGCGTTGAATTTTTATAGGCTATTCACCCCCCCCTCTAGCCATCTAGGACCTTACATCGGGCCAGAAAGAGAGAGGAGTGAAAGAGGAAAGGAAAAATCCTTTTTCTTTTATTTGAACAATTTTTCAAATGAGTTTTAAGCAGATTTTGAAACCCTTTTGATTTCAAACCAAAACCAAACTTCACACAATAAAATAATGAAGTAGCATGGATGCTCAAACATGCTTCTTGACCTAGGATTAATTTTATTTTCATAAAAAATTATTATTTGGTCTATATTTAATGCTCAAAAATGCATAAATAAATCAATTTGGCTATTTAAAATTATGCAAATTTTAGGGTGTTACAACCCGCAAGGGGAACAAAAGACCATCGGCCCGTACACACAAGCAGATGGTAAACTAAGCTCACAAGGCAGCCGCAGACTACAGATCCACCTTGGAGGGACCTAGCAATCCTCCAGCCTCCGGCGACCATGTCTTTGGTAATGAAGCCGGCGTCTCTACTGATGTCGCAAAGATAAACGCATAGAGAAATCGAGTACCGACGTAAAAGAAAGCAACAAAGAGAACCTCATCAATACTTAATGCTCTGCAAAAGACGCCGCCTTTATGCTACACACACCTCTCGAGCGCCAACAAACTCCTTTGATCTCCGACATCACCGCCACCCGAAGAGGCTTGGAGGAAATCCAACCCTAAAACTAACCTATTAGTAGGGGATATAGACATCCCCTACCGGATCCACGCCTCCCCAGCACACCAGTAACACAGAGGCCGCCGGAGGCCGAGGGGAGCCGGTGAATCTGGCAGGGGAACGGAGATCACTTGAAAATCGCCGGCTCGCTACTGTTGAGACTTGGGGAAGAGTCGGGAACGAAGCAGACTGG